>CM033621.1:23720628-24338128 GCA_019453435.1 Rhinogobius similis
TTTATACTCACATAATTGTTTATTTGGCCACAAAAAAACAAGTAAACACTAATTTAAAAACAATTTATTAAGTGTAAGTCCACAGATCATGTGCATACTCCTGTGCCCCTGCGGCTTAGTCTTTGTCGGTCAAACTAAAAGACAACAGCAAAGTATTTCGCAACACAAGACAGCCATCAGGACAGAAAATATGGGTTATGCAATTGCCAAACACTTTTATGGGAACGAAAGGGTTACAATGCCCACTAGAGGGAGCAATATTTAGAAGAAAAAAAAAACAGTCCCAAAAGTGAAATGTACAGGATTTCAGCATTGAACGCTATGGCGCCACATGGACAAAATTTTGATTTCAGTTTGTTTTTTTGATCTAATTTGACAATATGGTGATTTTAGCTGTTTCTATAAAAACACAACCACACAGTGATAGGCCCAACCCTGAATTTGCGTTTACTTGTTTGTTGTAACCAAATAAACAATTATGTGAGTATATTTGTCCTGGTATATTTTTAAATGAAGTTTAAATTAACTCTTAAACTACATTTTAAACGGGTACATTTTTATGCTCTACTCTACTTTACTTATTTTAGTAATCATTTTGCTCCAGTATCTTTACTTTTACTTAAGTAACAAAATTGGCTACTTCTTCCACCATTGATTTGTAGTCAGTAGAGCTAATTAAATCAAAACAGTCAATTTCCAAATCGCAAAGATTGCAATTATTTAAATAAAATAATTTCTTCTGCAGACAAAAAAAATCTTAGTGTGTGTTAAAGCTAACCCTGTAGTTCAGACCTCTACATACATGTTGTTTAATACATGGGATTCTTAGATTAGTTTAGCAGTTCAGATTCCTGTTGTTAATGCTCTTTTAAAATTGTGAAGTTTGATCATAACTCTACAATTGAATTATAAATTACAAATCTAATCACACTGCTTGTCATGTTAAGTTTGAATCTTATTCAGTTTAATTGTGTTTGAAGTTTGGAGTTAGGGTTTATCTTTAATTTAAGTCGAGTGATCACAACTTAAATTTATGGTTTCATAGAGTTTAAAATGTGTCTGAATGCTGCCTGGTGGTCAAGTGGTCTAAAGTAGCACATATGCCAGACTTGTAAGATCAATTCTTTGCCGAATGTCCTTCAGTTCACGCTATTCTGTCCTGTTAAATAAAGCCTAAAAGTCCCTGTACCCCTAAAGTAAAAACAATAACTTAAACGTAACAACACAGAATATCAGTACATCACATTTTACCTGTTTTGGTGTGTTCTGATCCAGATGTGGAGCCTCAGTGTCAGTGTGCAGCAGATGTTTAAATCCAGAGCCCGTCTCAGTCTGTGTTAGACAAGATAACACACATCCACCAGTCTTTATTGGAGATATAGAAAGTAAGAACAGATGATTTTAGCTCTCTACCTCCTTCGGTGTTCTATATTAAAATAAGACCAACCACTGCTTTGTATTTATTTTGAAAATATTTTAGAATAAGCTGGGAAAAAAAATTGTTTTGTCTCTTAAAGGTGCATTGCATAACTTTTCTGGTGAGGTGTCCGCCATTTTGTCTCAGTATTGTCATCAACACTTCACCTGGAATGTTCAACAGTATGGCATTAAACATATCAGTTTCATTATGGGAGTTTTTATTGCTCAGAATACCTTAAAAAACATCCTTCTTGTGCTTGTGCATCCGTCTTGCCTTTCCACAACGCCGACCAGTAACTTGGCCTGCTCGTTGCCATGGAAATAAGCTTAATGGCACACTGTTATGGTTAAACAATAGCATCTCCGTAAAGACAAACGACTCGCAAAGTTATTCAGTGCACAGTTAGAAGAAAATGTATTACACATGGGAAAATATATTGTTTACATGTTATAAACTTTTATGTCCTTTATGTGCCACCTGACTCCAGTTACAAACACCGCTGGGAAAAGATCAGCCATTTACAGCGTTAACAACTGCTCATATCTCAAATGATATGCGCACACTCAGTAAATTGTGCACACTCAGTAAATTGTATACACGCAAATGAAAATTCAAGTCTATTTGTACTGCACCAATACACGCGTTCCTGTGTTTTTTAAAAAGTGTCAAATTTCAGTGTCACGTTATAAACAAAGTGATGGGATTTGACAGAGGAGCTGTGTTTGTGTTTGAGTGAGATCTAGAGCAGATATTTGCATGGCATGATGAAACATTTCAGCTCATGTTTACACTGAGAGGGACCAACAGGACACAGATCATTTTCACATGTAGATCGAAACAGAACACTTTAAAATCTGTGACCTTTATGTAATTTTGATGTGTTTTGTTCAGTTTGGAGAGAGAGAAATGCACAGGTCTCCCATACATTTGCATTGTGGTCAAAAATATAAATACATATAACGCAAATCAGTACTTTTAACACCAAAGATCATATTTCAACTGTTATTTATATTCATTCTTTTACACTTTTTACTTAGTTAGGGATTTGAAAACTTTTTTCTGAATTTATTCAAGTAATATATTTCACTTATTGTTGTTGTATCTTTCATGTACGCTCATTTACCTTTTTTTAAGGTAAATGAGCTTATAGCTATTTACAACTGTCTTATTAGAAGAAACTCACAAGTTAATCATTACAAGAAGACAGAATGAACTTTCCAAAAATAACCCAAAGAACATATTTGAGTAAAATTAACTAAGATGTTCTTGTGCCCCTCTGTATTTCCTGTTCTTTTCCGAACAAAGGCTACTCTCCACGCTGCATTAATGTCCATCAAAGGCCTCAATCACGTCCCATTTGCCACAGGCTAAAGCTGCAGAGGCTAAAGTTTAATGTTGTCTGTGCCGTAAGGATGTGGCTCTTCCTTGTTTGTGTCTTTAACCCCCACATTCCTAAATATCGTAAATAGAAAGTCCCGTTTGGGGTGCAAGAGGTTATCGCCGGGTTATAGCCACCGACGATCACAACAGACTGTGCCATTATGCCAGTCATACAATGTCTTTGTGCTTCTCTGATAGCAGACCATTTACAAAATCAAACATAATTACGCATGGCTTCCTAAAAAATTTGTCACGCTCCTGATTTAATAGAGACCCACATTAAATGTATCCGGGTTTGTGATGAATTTGGGAAAAGCCGGTGACACTCCATCTTCCTGACGGAGATGTTTATGCTTTAGGCATGTTTTTGATTGACAGTAGAAAAGAAATTTATATTTATATTTCCTTTTCCACAAACAGAGAAAGGTTTTATGCTTTTTTTTTTAACAATATGCAAGCAGTTTGTTCATTGTAGGCTTAGGATTTCACCCTATTGTTTAACGTTGAATGAGCTATGGGGAATTTTGTCAACATTGAATATTAAATGCTTGTCCACATATTAAATAAAGAGTACAATATTAGGGCCGCAGTTGACTTTCTTGGTCGACTAAAGATAGGCACTGCATCAATTCATCGACAAAAACAGAGAGTGCAGCGAGGCGCTGGCAAAAAATTGATATTTAAGGTCTTACGCAAAACTACAAGAATAGTACTAGTAAACTGTGTTCTTTATGTTCAGATTAACTGTCCTGTTACCACAAAACTCACTCTATCCCTTCTTCTCACTTTAATAATAAAAAGATTGACTAAACGACTAAAGGACCACAGCCCTAAATATTCCCCTCATTGTTAAGACTTTATCTTGAATAGGAAACCCCTATTTGTACTTGAACATATCCACATGTACAAAAAATACATAAGAACTAAAACAAAGTAAAACTGCCTGCCAGATTTTAATGAAATGTCCAAGTTTGTGGATTAAATGTAATACAAAAGTAATTGTGTGTAATGTAAAATCTTGATAAGCTTAATATGATAACCTTAATGTAATTGAATGCACTACATGAGTAGCTCATGATATATTATTGTAGTCACATCCATAAATTATTTACTGACAGAAGGGGGAAGGCTCCTTGGAGACAGAAAGTTTGAATGAAAGTGATTTAAAAGTTTAAAAGTGATTTAAAACTTTAAAAGTTGGCCTGTGCAGGTATAGACATCCCATCAGAAGTGAGGGTTAGTTGGAACTTCATCCTTAGTTTCAGATGAAGACATGTAAATAAAGAGTCTTTGTGCCGCTCAGTCCCGCTGTTGTCCTCCCTTTTATCTGTCTCACACATGCTCCAAACCTTCATCTGTTCAGCATGTGTGATGGGATCAGAGCGTGCTCTATGCATCGCTTTAAAGATGTGGTATATTTCCACTTTGTTGTAGGTTGCCTTCAGATTGAAAGACATCACAGTTTAATTCATTTGTTTAAAAAAATCAGGTTGCACTTCATCTCACCACAGAGCATGTTTATAATGTAGAGTTTGTAATCGTCGCTCTACAATTTCAATTCAATTCAATTTATTTGAGTAGAGCCCAGCAGCAGTCGCCTCCCAGGGCTTCACAAAATTGTTGACAGAAAGTTGAAATAAAGTTAAAATAAATGTATATCTTGAGATAGACATAGCTGGTATGTAGACTGGCTTTTTTATTTGGTGTATTGGATTTTACTTGCCTATAAATTCATTCAAGTGTCGTTACACAACCAAATTTTTGACTGTACCATTAATACAGTCACTTATTTTTTGCAAGTTTGATATTATTAGCCTCCTCCTGCTTGATGGGTGTATAAATAAATACAATATGAGTAACGCACGTGATTAGGCACCATATCTACTAAATATCTGCTGAACTGGAGCACAATGGCGCGCGTAAATGGATAGTTTCGCCCTGATGAACCGTTGCAAATAATGCGTAAAATCGTGCCTTTTCCGCCCCAGTGCCATCACTCATCATGGCTTATTTGGCCTGTTCATATCCAACACCGGTTCCATGTCATGTGTTGAGCCCCCTCCTTCTTTGCCCATCTAATACATGACCTCACCGCTCCGTGTCATTCACATAAAATCACATGGGAATCGCGACGAGGAGGAGAGAGTGGTCCCAACAACTATCCCAACTATCTCTAGAGTCAGAGCTTTAGCGGGAGCGTGGTCAACGACAGCGGTTCCTGGAAAAGATCTGAATGCTTTTATAACTAAAAACATCTGCTGTGTGTGAGGTATAGGAAGAGGAGGGGTGTCTGTGCGCCTGAGAGAGAGCAAGAGAGACTCACTTTTCCTCCTTTTTTAAAAGCATGAACGCAGAAGCTCGCGTCCCACACTACGACATGACATCCATGGATTCTTACTATATGTCCACGGCGCAAAGTAGGGAGCAGCTCTTCAGGACGTTCCCCTCCGCTGACACGCACAGATATAGTCCCTTCCTGCTCAGTAACAAGAGCGAGACTTACGCGGAGAAGTGCCACTCATTGGACGCAGCATCAGCAGCAGCAATTACGGCAACAAGTGGTGAGGACTCTTTCAGCAAATACCAGCTCTTCAGGTCCTCGTGCAAGACGCCCCCCGAGGAGGACAGAGCGCACGAGGAGACAGGAGGACACAACGGGACGGCCGTGCACTGCTATGGTGAGACAACCACGTTATATAAGCCTGTTTTTGTTTTGTCAAAGTGGACAGACTTTTAAGATTGCACAGTACAGCTTATGTAAGACACACACTTTACTCACATTTTACTGACATGCTCAACTACAAAACTGGTGTTATTTTGTTTTTTTTTTCACAGATGTGTTGGGCTCATTATTATTGCGTAATTTTGACGTTTTTTCAAGGGCAACATGTGGCAGTGTTTTCAAGTCTGTGGCAGAAAGTGAAGCTGCTCAATCGCTAATTATGCTGACTCTTAAATCCAGTTTATTCACGCTGAGCTAAGTAAACGCCTTGGTGATTAAAAAACAAACTCTTTATATTGTCGCTAACAGTACAATTGGTGCGTAAAAAATACAGATGCCCGTCTCGGCGGCCTCTAATCCAGGTGCCTCTGTGCGTAAAGCGGTTAAGACTTTTGCGCGTAATGTCCAGTCTCGCACATTTTCTCTTGGTCAAATCCTTCATTGCATTCGTGCTGTGGTTTAACTCGATAAGCTGCATTACAATCCTTAATGTCGGGGCTGAGACGCACAATTGAATTAACACGTTTTCAGATGAGCTTCAAACTGTTCAGATGCGAGAGTTGCCGCTGATTGGCTCCAATTAGGCCGAGCTGTGCGTCGGGCACGAGGTGATGCGGGATCACGGGTCTAATAGGACTAATGATAATTGATGCAGTAGCTGTAAAGAGGCTAAATTGTTGAGGTCGACTTGGGTTAAATCCTCTTTATTCTAATCCCAATTTGAGCCTTTAAACAAAGGGCATCGGGCTGGAAAAGCAAAAAGAGGCCTGTAACTTTTTTGTTGCAACAGAACGTAACTGCACAAAGTAAACCATGGCATAATAAATATAAATACAGTTTGCATTTCCAGTCGTTTCTCAAAGAGACGAACAGCTTTGCAAATAGAAGAAATCACACCACTGCCAGTGCACACCCTCCTGATGAATGTATTTTAGGGTTTCGTAATACAAGGCCAAATTTAGCCGTGAGTTTTTATAAAATGTATTTTTATTATTATTTGTAATTTTGACTGAATCCACTAAAACGTGTCCACGAATGCAAATTACGCACATCTAGAATTTAGCAAAACGAAGTGACAAAAAGAAAAATAGAGAAATCCAGAGAAAATCCAGAGAAATCCAGTTATCATATTATCATATTATCATATCATATTATTTTGCCATCAAATGGTTTTAAATAATCATATTTAAGCATTTTACGCTTGAGTGGTTTTTGATTCCTGGCGAGGCCTGTGCGTCCGCTTTACGCACCACGTACAAGTTTATGACGGATGTTATGACAGTTTTTGGAAAGCGGCCTCCGGCAATATCCTTTATAGCCTCAAAATATTAGAAACACATATCAATCCTTCAAGATACAAGCGGCTCCTGCGTTTAGGAGCTTTTTAAACAATTACATCTGCAGTGGAACTAACTGTCTGCAGTTATTAAATATGCAACAAAACTATTAAATAGCTATTGATTAAATTGTACAATAAATCAGGTAAATAAAGGTGGAAAGAATACTTTGTATTACATATTTAAAGAGCGTTAAAGAGTTATTTTATTGCATTGTTATTGTAATAGTTGCATCACAAAAATGTTAGATTTTGCTGTAAAAAAACAAAGAATACATATATATATATATATATATATATATATATATATATATATATATATATGTATTCTTTGTTTTTATATATATATATATATATATATATATATATATATATATATATCCTACACTATACAATACTTACTTCAAAAAGTTAAAGTTAGCCATCAGTTTGACTTAGATCATTAAGAATTAAGAACAATTTTACATTTTTTGTTATTTAAGCTTTAGTTCTTTACTTCTGTTTCACAACTACAGGATCAGATTGTCATATTATTTATTCTCTGAAGGCGCCACTTTTCCAACATGAGCGGATTCACGGTGAAGAAAGCAGGAACAAACATGTGCGCCGCGCAGACCAGGAGACCTCTGACATTAATGCAACTCAGATGTCAACACTGTGTTTGCTTTATTTCTCTGCCCTCAATACCCAAACATCCTCCTCCGTCTCCTCCGCCTGATCTGATCTTAGGTTAAGATCCTTATTTTGCCTCCAAAATAAAATCCCATTCATGTGGCGTCATTCTTTGACACTTTTTACTTGTTTACCTTTTGCTTAAAAGATGACGCTACAACTTATCTCCTCGACATAAACATAAATTAAAGAGAAGAGCAAAATATGCAGCGCTTTCCAAAGTCGAGGTAAAAAAATGATAAATGATTCCTCATGTTTAGATTGAGAAATGTCAGGCTTTGGCTTGTTGCTTTGTCCTCCTTTTCTTTTATGAAACATGGATCTTACAATAGTCAAAGAAAAGATATTCATGTTTTATCAGTTGAGTGAAGGTGATGATTCAAAGAAGTTTGATGTTTATGAAAGGAAACAGCTGAGGTTTGGAGGAGGCGAAAAAAGTAATAAATAAAGAAGAGAAAGTAGCTTGTACTCAAGTTTACCACAAATGATCTCACTATAGTCTTTAGCAGAAGTAACCGTCCTTAACAAGAGTATCAGCTGAATGGACTGCAGAAATTATATGTGACTTTAAGATACGATAAGCCTTTTGCGACAGAGTTAAAAAAAAAAAGTCGACAATGCTGTGACACACCGGGACACACAACTGGATCTACACTGCCACAATTTGTTATCAATCACTAAGCTTTATTTTTACCCGAGGGGAAATGTATGCACACTGAACAGTCAGAATACAAGAATAAATTTACTTTGTGAAGTTTAGGACTTGCTACTGTTTTAACTAAAATATAGGTCTTTACTATTCATATTGACGTAGTATCAAGTATTTTTACCAAAACCTAATACCCGATTATTTTGTGCCTATTTTGGTTTGGTGTTAAAAAAAAAAAATCTTTACAAGAGCACAACATTGCCTCACACTGACAGTCAAACTTCCCACTTTCCTCTCAGTCACGGCACACTCCTCCATATTTGCGATCCCAGGAGACAACACTTCCTCATTTGATGTGTCAGGGTCTGGTCCTGAAGCCTGTGCCCTCTGGCCCCTGCGCCCTGCCCTCCTCACAGACCCCAGACCAGGGCGAATCCATTTGAAACCCCCATTCAAAAGCTCAAGGAGTCAGACCAGACTGCTTTGCAACATTTGGGCTCCAGTGGTGCACAGTAAACATTTAACTAGACTGGGACGAGGCAAAGGGCGCGACTTTTATAGACGAGAGTTGTTGAATGGTGGGTCTCATTAAATTAGACTGGATTAAATGTATGACATGCAGACACTCGCAACTGTCAGGGGTCGTTTGCTCTCTTTAATATGTAGTTTTAACATTTCTAACTGAAACATCAAAGTATTTTTGCAAACATAGGATGATGGTATTGAGACAATGTCCATTTAACAATAGATATGTTTGTTTAAAGCTTTTTACCAACCTAATTATTTGGTACAAACAGATCACCAATCAGCTACGACTTACAAAATAAACTGAGCCATACATTTTCTTTTGTCAGACCTAAACTTACAACTATAGAGGCTAATATATAAAATACAGCTACATTTAAAATAACATTATATATTTGACATGATCAATTGACATTCAAAACCCTATAAAATTTGACTTTTTTCAGAAAGTGTGCTATTGTAATGTCATAGAAAATATTGAATTGATCACAGTGAACAGCATCGCTATATTTAAAATTAAAGTTTATTATAAAGCGTTGGCACTTTTAATTTCACAATGGAAAACAATCACTCTACACACATTAAGTTTCATTTTAGGGATGTCCAGAAAACTCAGTTTATCGATAATTATGATAATTCTGGCTACAATATAATTGCACAAACTAAAAAAATTGTAATTGTGACCATTTTAGAAGCAAAAATAAGGTATTTCAGGTCAATCTATACTAAAAAAAAAGGTAACCTGAATGTAAAAGCTTTTATAGCTGTCCGTTTGTGTAGCTATTACAAAGTCTATTATTAACTTTTTAACTTGACTTTATATTCCTAAAGCTAGGCACATACAGGAATTGTGATCTGTGACAATTAGAATTAGAAAAAGTATCATACTGTTGTTTAGTTTTGATGTCAGCTATTGTGAATAATCGTAAAGTCGCGACATTTCTTTTCACAATAAACTAAAGTTTGATATTGTGACATCCCAATGACACTTACGATAAAAGTAAAACCAGAACATGAAGAAATGACGTATAAATACAAAGAGCAACTCAAATGTTTCAAGTTTGCTTCACCATGCTCAAACCCTCTCTCAAACCCAAAAAGCACATTTCCAAAATGACGGCGTCTATACGTTACTAACTTTGACCCATTTTCAGCCGTAATGTAAATTCATTCCCCTGTTGCGCTCCGGTCCAGTGCCCCTGCGTCGCCCTGCTTCTCTGCCTTTTCCATATTTAACACGATTCGACCGCTTGGCCTCTCGTAATGGTCCGCGTGCCTCGATCAGTCACATTGGGCCATAATGGGAACCAGCCCCAAGCCCAGACGAACGGGCCACTCCTCAGCCGCCGCCTGACATGAGTGGAGGTGACATGGACTCAGGATCACTTTACCGTTTAGCTTCAAGTTTTGGCAGCGCAATTTACATTAGGCTCAGTTTGCATGGCCGAGAGAGAGAGGGAGGGAAAATGTTTTGCTTTTTTGTCACCGCTTTCCTCCGTAACAGTGAAACATCAGGCAATATACGACATGGCAGAAGATTAGCTGTTAAAATAGTTTCGTTTGGGTAAAAAGGGCGTTATTTATTTTATGGATTTGACTTTTTGGTTAAACTGAAGGGATCAAAATATACACCGGTGACAAATTAAAACATAACACACATTTGCCATAAGTAATAAAAAGCGCTTAAATACACATTCACCAAGTTCATGGATTTAAAAAAAATTATAAAAATAACAGTGTCATCTTTGCTCAATAGTTTTTAAACATGTATTTTATTTTCAAACCAAAATACAATGTAATCTGGAATTCAAATTACATAAAATGTGTTAAATTTAAAACACTAGGCATAAATGTTTGTCCCAAAAACAATCTAAAACAAAATAATGTAGCTTTTTCTTTAAATCTGAATGGGAAAAAGTCCTCAAAATGTTACAAATAAAAGCTGAAACCTATGAATACTATTGTAATTCACTTTATAAGACTTTACCAAGTTTTGTATTTATTAATTGAACATGTGTCTGTAATGAATTCACTTTACCAACAAAATATGCTGCTGCACAACTTCCCCCTCTGGAATGTTCTGGGATGATTCGAAAACAAAAACAGTAGAAGAAAAAGGCTGTGCTTTAAAGTTGGATGGAAACATTTGGAAGCGAGATGGTCGAGACAGGAGACGACTCAGAGGGGAGTGTATGGATCAGAGGTGATTTATCTGTCTTTAAGGCGTTGTGCACTTCTTTTTATTCTGTGAATTTTAGGGCGAATAAATCATCGTCATTCAGTCAACAGGGTTTAATATCAAAGTGTGTAGAGACTTAAAACCGTCAGTTATAATCTGCCTTTAAAAATGGCTTGGCTGGGCTTGGATAGTGACATAAAATATGATTTTTCTATTATACCAAATGTTATATATAGGTTTCTACAAACTAATAACTAAAACAAGTATCAATTTACATCTAAAAATACAGAAACAACAAGATTCGTAGATCTCAGGAAAGGCTGGATAATGATTACTAAAAACTCAATGAAAAGTTGTCACAAAATGTCTCAAAGGCTTACGTATTCAGTGATCTAAATTCACACTTGAACCATTTTGCTTGAACGCTCACAAGAAATAAGTTGGTCTTTGCCTGTAAAGAATGTGTTTTGTTGTATTCTAATGAACAGTATTTTGTTGGAGACATTAATTCACCTTGACACCATCTGTGGACTCGACTTAGTTTTGTTCTTATTCCTCATCTATTCATAGCGTTTGGCTGAAAGTGACACCGCAATACATTTATATCATTTGTGGTCCGGTCATAGGCACGCACTGGGCATCTGTACGTCAGGATGAATCTGTCCAAGCACCAAGATATATCCATTGCCTCAAAGCCCGTTTTTACTTTCTAAAACTTGTGTTAAGACAAAAAAGCACGGTCTGATGTCTGTTAAAACAAATACTTCTCTCACACATGCAGCGTTCTCTTCCCAGTCTCATATATCTTTCTACTATTTGGGAATTTTCTCTGTTCAGTTTGTGTAACAAGTTGTTAATCTCCGGCAGTCTCCGTGTGCAGTGTAATTTATGGGGCTTCCTCTTAACACCGTGCGCTGACCCCAGTCGTCCCAGTCTATAAAGGAGAGAGCGAAGGTGCCCTGTCGCTTTACGGCCAGTTAAATTAGACTTTGATGTCGGGCCCTTGGTTTTTAACTGTGCTTTAATGGGCGTCCTGCACCACTGTCTGACCCTGTCCCAAACACGACACAGGTCCTGACGTCTGCACACGAGAACAGGCCCGCTGAGGGACTGTAGTGGCACATAAGGAATGCTTGGATTTGAACAGGGGTGGAAGAAGTACTCCATTTTGTTGCTTAAGATAAAGGACAGATACAGGAGCAAGTAAAAGTCTCATGTATAAAAATGTACTTAAGTTCCCTTCAGTTGGACTTGAAGTTGGGTGAACTGGTCTCGCTTAAGGGATTGCAGTCCATTCTAAAAAAAACAAAAACAAAGAAAGAGAATCCTACAAAAACTATCTGTGCTTTTAAAGAACATTTCTGATTTTATTTTCTTAAATGTCTTTTAAATGTGTAGTGTTTTTTTTGGGGGGGGTCCCAGTTAGCCTTGAAAAAGAGGTCTCGATCTCAATGGGTTAAGTAAAGAATAATAAATAAATAAAAAGCATTGAAGTACATGTACAAGTAAAAGTATTTAATGCAGAGTAAAATGTGGTGCTTTTGATAGATAATTGTCCTGATTGTTTTATTTCAATTTCTCAATGTTTTTTAAAATTTATTTTTACATGCATATTTTGTTTGTTCAAAGCCAGGACTTGAACTCAGAACCTTAGACAGGATGTCACCCTGATTGCACCAAAAAGTAACCCCTCAAACTATAAACAAAGTACTTTTTTTCTTTTCAATACAGTAAAAAATATTGAGGAGTAGAAAGTATAGATACTTGCTCTCAAATCTAACAAAGTTAAAGTATAAAGTATCCTCTGTAAAATTGACTTAAGGAAAATGTTTTGGTATCTGTACTTTATTTAACAGTACTTTTACTTATGTACTAATGTATTTGAAGCATCTTGTTTTGATATTTTATGGATGCTATGTCTGGCTTTTTATTATGTTTCTCTGTTTTTTAAAAATACTTAAATCCATTGCTTATCCATCAATGACAACGCTCCACATTTGACATTTAAGACCAATCCCCTAAAATGACTTTTGTCCAAGATTTTTGCATCTACATTAATGGGGAATACTGTCAATAAGCTACAATATACCATTTTTCTTTTGTTTCTCTGTGGCAAAGAACACAGTTTACAGCTGCAAACGTAAGGGTCACATATAATGCCACGCTCATTACTACATGCCAGTAATACTTTGTACTTTATGTCGATTGCGTTTCTGTGTTACTGTTGACGAATGTGGGTTGTTTTTGTGTGTAGATTTATGTCAAGAATGGCTTGCATGATTATAATATTTACTGCAGGAATAAAATAATGGGCGCATGTTGGGCAGAGTGAGTTAAATGAGGTATTTGCATGTTTGAGAAAGAGTGTAAACAAGTTCAAACGCTTAAATCTTAAAGCTATAGAGGTGAATATGCGTGTAGGGAATAGAAATATAGCAAATGCGCAAGTTTTTCTAAATAAAACATGTTTGGAAGAAGTATTCAAGTTTGTTACATAACCACAGTAAGTAGTAAAAGTATCACATAAAGATTCTCTCATGTAAAAGCATTGAAGTGCACGTTAAAAAATATTCTCAAATAGTAAAAGCATTTCACACCGATTTTGAGAGCTATTTCAATCAGTTTCAAGTGATTTTTGATTTTGAAGAATTGATTTCGGTTGCGACTGAATTTTACTTATCAAGTCATTTTTAGTTATATTTTTTGGTTGCTCAAAACCTGAACTCAAAACCTTTAGGCAGGATGTCACCATGAACGTGCTAAAAATAAACCTCAAATCATACGAAAAGTACTTTTAACTTTTCAGTCCAGTAGAACGTTCAGATTCCTGCTCTCAAATGTGACAGACACAACGAAAAAAGTCGAGCACCGATAGCAAAAAAACCTAAACTTTTTACTTTTGTACTTTGTTACTTTGCACCACTGGCTGTTTGTAGATGAGTCTCTTTGTTTTCCGTCCTCCCCCTGCGCGCTCTACATATGGCAGTCACTGTAGGAGGGCCCACTGCCGCTCACCTGGGGCAGAGCTGCAGACCTCACCAATAACACAGGCCCGGGACTGTCACAATAGTCTGGTTCAGCCAAAAACAGATCTGGGACGTGGATCTAAACAGCAGTCTTTGATCAGCGAGCAGCCTGACAGCTCTCTGGAGGGGGCTCGCGGTGCCGTCCAGGGGAATATGGTGAAATAACTCCTCGGTATTTACGCTTGGATAAAACACGTTCGCTCCCCTCCAGCTCTAACAGGATGTGTGTTAGTCATGGACATAGAGAGACATGGTGGTGGATGTTAGCCCCCCGCTGAGAGCCCCGCCACCAAAACACAGAGTCCATCGCAATTTGTGTGGAAGGAAAACATGCAGCGATCACACAGGCCAGGGATCCTGAGTGGTCTGCAGGGAAACCATAAAGACAAGCGTAAATCTTTAGTGCAATACTTAACATGAATTAGTGGCACATAGAATGTACATCTTAAAAGGAACATTATCTGTCCAGTAGGAATAAAACACACTAAATTGTAATGAAAAGTTATGTGAAGGTTACACAAATTTCTCAACTCTTTATATTTTTATCTTCTGATCAGTGTTGTCAAGATACTAAAATGTCAAGCTCAATTTCAATTTTGAAACAGGCTTGACACACAATACAGATTTTTAACACAAAATAATAGTTGAACTTTCTTTATGTTACTATGGGTCTGATAAAACTCTAACACTGTTCAGGAAAGGTCACATTTTGTTCTTTTTGTGTACTTTTTAAGGATCGATGCTTATTCAGTTGAGTATCCAGTTTTGACAGTAGAGTTCAATATCAGATTTTAACCCTCTTATAACCCTTATACCTCACTTCACTTATATTATTTTGTATAAAAAACACATAATTACATTACATTTAGAGTAGACTTAACCTCAGCTGAATTAAAACAACAATTTTGAAAACACAGTTTAAGGTTTTGAACAGTTTTTAACCACAAATGTGTGCCCTGTTTTTGCATCACTCCCAGTCTGGTTGTCACTCACGGCTAAAAAGCACAACAAATGCGTAAATATACATTTATTGACAACTCTGGCGTAGATGCAACTCATTCATGAAGTTTTTGGCAAAGCTTAGCCTAAGTTCCCTCTTCCAAAGTGTTTACTATTGTTCTGATTTATGGAAACTATGAAACGGTTATAATTTATGTCATTTTGATATTGGGTGGAACAAAGACATTACTGGGTGTTTGGTTGTGAAATGGCTTGGCGTGCGGTGCTCCATGTGTGGCTGCCTCTCGGATCTTGCTGTAATTCGACGATGATTATGTGATGTTGTGGAAAGCAGACACTCTGGCCATAATTTCAGACTCAGGCAAATGAGTCGTTGCTATTTACTACGGCTCCGTCACCACTGCATGTCTCAAACCAACACGCATCTATCAATCTCGCTGGTACGTACGTTTGTGGGCATTAGGTCACCTGCTGCAGGATTGTCACAACTGCTTTGCCTGGTTTCAGACACAAAAAGACATTTATAAGCGCTCTTTTCTGTCTTTTTTGGCTTTCTCGTAGACTGTAGCTTAACTGTAAAACCTCAGGCAGCTCTCTGATCATAAATTTCCACTGTGGTGTCACTGCCAGCTTTCTTGTTTAAGCTGCCAGTCCATTTGGGTTGTCACTAAAAGATGTAGGGTATTTTATAAAGGCTTGTTTGAAATATTGTATTACAAATATTTTTTATGAAAGGTCCATCAACAGACACAAAAAAAATCTAGAAACATTCAGGCAGAATAGGCCTTTGTCATGACACTAGTTTTTTGTTGCAATGGAAACGATATTAACCAAACTTGACAATATTATAGTAATGCTAGTTTAATGACACCAAAAAGTCTAAAACTACTATTTAGAGAATTGTGTATTTATTTGTCTTGATATTGTCTTGAAATATTGACAAAAAGTTTATTTCAAACCCAAAAATCTATTTATTTAAGTCACTGATCTTACTATTTTTGGTCCAGAATCCCTCAGAATCTCTTTTATCATTTGTCTCTCTTGATATAGTCTTGATATAAAAATCTATTTGTTTACACTTTAGAAATGTCTTCTTAACAACACATCTCGGTGTAACATATGGTCATTATAGTGAGCGTCTGGGTTGTCCAGTATTACCATCTTATCATTATACGGCTCACCTCTTTCAGTCAGACTTCTCTAATATCCTTTAGTTATTTTCAATCTGCTCTCGTCTGCGCTCTCATAAAATTGTCAGGTTAGAGCCAGGGGGCGAGAGAGTCATTTATCTGATTCTCAGCACTTTGTCAGTAATAGAAAAGGGCGACACATGCACCCAGCGACCCGCAACTGACAAGTGGCCATTTTGGGTGATGATCTGCGAGGTGATGAGTAAAGATAGTCCGTCGGAGGTGGGGTCACTCACGAGGCCAGAGGTGGATTCAAAGATCAGCTTTAAACAATTACGCAGCAATAGAAAGCAGAGTAAATAAATTAATTCAAAATGCAATGTTATATGCTATACTGTTTATGGACAGTACTTATTTTCTATTGTTGCCTGCACAAATGGTGAATATAATACATGTTTCCCAATTGTGGAACTCCCTTTCAGAAAATCTATGTTTTGAAAAAAGGTATAATATTTTCAAAATCTTAATTAAAGACTCATCTTTTAAAATTGATTGTGAGTAATTTATTTCAGGATTATGACTTCATACTTTCATTCAATTTAAAATTATTTTTGGGTATCCCTTTATAATGACTACACTTATTCTTGCCTTAGTAAAGCATGAACAAAAATTCATAGTGAACAAATGGTTTATTAAGAACGATCCAGGGTTAGTAACGACTTAACTAATACTACTAACTCAAACCTTAACCCTAACCTTAATAAAGTAGTTACTAAGCTTGAATCATGTTTTATAAATTATATGTTCATTATAAATTAAGTGTTTGTTCATGTTTTGTTTAGACAAAATAAGATGTAGTTATTATAAAGTGGTACTGCTTTTTGTCATAATTGTGTATTCCTCATCAGTCATGTAACTGTGATATTTTAAGTCTTTGTAAAGTACTTTTAATTGTCTGTGTGCACTAAAAGCACTCTACAAATAAACCTGACTTGACATTAGTTTTTACTGATGTAAAAGTCTGATACAACTTGATTTTCATCCTTCTTTGATTTGAATAATGACTCTTCTTGCAGCCATCGCTTCAATATTATAGCTTTTATCACTTGTTAAATGATAAATTGCCTTACCACTTGATGTCGTGTACAGACTATGAATCAAAGTGATGTGAATTATATTTCCCTGTGGTCTGCTTGTGCACAGGTAAAGACAGCTCTGGCCTGAGTGACTCCGGTGTGGCCCCCGACTCGGACTCTGCTGGGATGGACTCCAGTTTTCTGTCTGTGAAGGAGTCGAGTGTGAAGGGCAGCTCTGATCGGACCCCGAGCTCCGACCTCAGCCCCCTGGACAAAGGTGACGCAGGGGAGAGCAACAAGGGCAAGAAGAGACGCAACCGCACCACCTTCACCAGCTACCAACTGGAGGAGCTGGAGAAGGTGTTCCAGAAGACGCACTATCCAGATGTGTACGCCCGCGAACAGCTGGCTCTCCGGACCGACCTGACCGAGGCCAGAGTCCAGGTAAATACTCAACATCAAAATAGCTTACATTTTGCATTACTAGTTTGCAACATTTCAGTTTACACAGCAATAGGGGTGAGCAATATCGACAAAAATGAATATCGATAGTCAGACGATAGTATGTCAACAGAAATGTGTTAAAACATGTCTTTAAACGCATTAGTTGAGGTTTAAATATTAGACAAATGTGAAATGTCTGTCAAATTAATCATGAAAGTGCATAAATATCACGTTTTACCCTCAATAAATGATATACCCGATATTCAAATGTTGCATATCTTCATAGCATCCTATTCTCCGTTTTGATTTGAAAGGAAAAAGTAGCACAAAAACAGCCAGACGTTCGTAGATATTGCATAATGCGGCCGATATTTTACAGTGCTATTATTCATCTATTTCTTTGTCAATTTAGAGTTACTCATTAAGAAAGCAGAACAGTCTTTCAAAGCCAAAACGTCTTAATTTCTCACTAATTACTACAAGAAACCCCTAAAGTTTATACACCACATTCATTTTTACGCTTAAAATTAAACCTAAATACATGGCCGAATGCATGTGCTCTGTAGGGTTCTTTAAACATCTGCGTCCCTCCAGAGATAACGTCACTCACACAAAAACATGGGAGATTTATCTGGTAATGTGGGAGTTGTGAGGAGCGAGAATGGGGGGGCCAGAGGGGGGTTACAGAGGCCAGGCAGGGGCCCACTAGAGCTGCCTGCGCCTCAGATGTGCACTGTAGACGAGTAGAGAATTTCTATGAACACACGACAACAGCAGATTTATTCAGAAATAGTTTGGCGTTTTATTCCTGGTTGTGGAATGGAGTAGATAGAGCTCATCCAATTCCTCTTTGATGAATCTACGTGACCTGAAGTACAAGTGATGACTTACAGTTACTTGAACCCTTGGTTTATCGCATTCCTAAAAGTAGTTGTATTGCACTTCTGTTTGCTTAGTAGTGAGAGATTCTGACTAATTTAAGAAAGACTTTTGTTCCTGCTGCAATTAGACTGTTTAATGCACATGTTTTGCTGTTTGTACAAATAAATATACTGATCTGAAGTATCTACAGATTTTAGTTTTATCATCTTCGTTTGTGTCACGACTAAAACATATATCTGACAAATTGTGCAATTGTGTAACTGACTCATGAAATTCTCAGTCGACTTTCACAATTCTGAGCATCATTTAGTTGACTAAAAAGGGGAGTGGGACTGATTCTCAAACCTTTAAGTATATCTATGATTTGAACATGTATCTGTACCAAAGTGCAATAAGACCGTGAGATCACAGGAGAACACATGCATATTTATAGAAAAAAGTCCTATGAAACAGTGTATTTGTTTGTAAAAAGGCAGATTAAACTCACAATTCACACCCAAATCTCTAGATATATGTATATGTTGTGAATATAAATGCTTTAAAATCACCAGAAATAATTAGTCGACTAATAAAAAAATGTAATAAATAAAAGACACCACTGACCGATTAATTGATTAAACGACTAAAGCAGTGTTTCCCAATCTGGGGCATGGGGAGCCCAAGGGGTACATGAGGAATTACCAGGGGGTACTTGGAATGGTTTTAGGTTTTAAATGAAGGGCAGGGCTCTCACTACTCAGAGTAACATATAAACCAGAGTTCCCAGACCAGCTCTCTGATTGACAATGACTTCTGGATAGAAGTCGAAACGTCTCGATCTTCAAATAGTGTCCGGATGACAACCCCTGAAACCTTTTCTACTATGGAACGCGCCTGAATGAATGAGGGATTAAAGCGACGTTTTAAATGAAGATGAAATGTACTTTTATCTGAAAAAAAAGTTTTATTAGTTGTAAATTTAGCATCTTTTGGAGTATCTTGGACCAAACATATAATTAAAACAAAAAATATAATAGTAATAATTGACTTTATTAGTTAACCCATTTATTTGCCAGAAACTCAAGTTAAGGAGCACTCTGAGTGTGAAACAAAGTTTAGGGGGTACACGAGACCACTAAAGGTCTACAGCCTTTTATTGAGATTCTGCTTTTACTAGTATTGTTTTGGAGTCACCATACTTTTGGCCTCTTCATCCACCTCTGGATATGAACTTCTGTCATACATTCCTACAAGTGGAACAAGGCGAATGACCTCCAACTATTTCTATACGATCCAAGGGTGAGTGTGTGTGCCCTGGTTCGCCAAAGCCCTCGGATTTGCAGTGTTTTTCTTTCATTAACTTCCTGTTCTGACAAGAATGTGTCCCTGCTGAGGTCTCTGGGGAAGGTGTGAAGCCTTCCCAGGGGCTTTGAGCCCGTTGATATTTTAGGCTCACTTTAGTCAAACAACCTGGAAAGATATCTCCCAGGTTTGGGTCTCTTTTCATGGCTTGTGGCCTTTTGCTCCACTTTTTGTAGCAATTGCAGCACAGAAATTGACAACACATAGCAGAGGAGAGTAATGCCATAGTGTTTTGGAATGTGAAAACCCCGTTCTGTTTTTCAAACGATAGAATAACAATTATGGAGAAAAAAAATAGCATTTCAGTTCAGTCCAGGTCATTGTTATTGTCATTACACATAGTTCAACAAAATTTGCAGTGCATTTAGTACAAAAAACACACTTGCAAATTACATAGGCCGGCGACATTTTTAGGACAAGGATGTCACAATAAAACATTTTAGAGTTACGATCACAATTTTACAATTATTCACAATTTCATGCCACCATGAAAAAAAACAGCAATGAAATTCTTAATTCACTTAGAAGCATTGTCACTGCTTCAGAAAATCAAACTTTCTGAATGAAAAAAGTAATAGTAAGTAAAAGTAATTCAACAAATAAAAGCGCACTTTACATTTAGGTTTACTTTTTTTGGAGTGTAGCTTGACTATAAATTACTTTTTCTTGTAAAATAATTCATAATTATTGTCCTAACAACTGCATTGTGATCCATTAACCAAATAATCTTGATATCCCAACTTTTGACCATTCACAAAATATAATATTTTGTTATGAATTGTTAATCTGAATGGTAACTGCTATAATTTAATCAGTCGGAAACCCATAGATACATTATTTTTCCTGCTTCTCACTACATTCAGAATATATTTTTGTTACAGAAAATTAGCCGCAGTTCACTACATTTGAAATAACCTTACATGCCATCTTTTTTTTCAGTATTATAGTAATTTTCAGATTTCCACAAATACGTTAAACATTGCATTGTTTCTTTTCTTTTTTTTTGACACATAGTAAGAGTGGACATAATGAGTGTTGTGCACGTTCTTGACCCCAGCTGCAAACTGATTTTAAAAGGCTTTATTTGCAGTTATCAATATTTTTCCCGGCTTTGGCATGTGGCCTTTTGTACCCAGTGTCTAGTGAAAAGGTGCAGAGCTGGAGTGGGGTCTTTTACTGTGGGGAGAGAGACAGGAAATGTGCATGGCCCGCGGGGTTATAACTCAACCCTTGAGGCTCTGAAGATATGCCTCTCTGCACATTTTATCACACACCGGACTGCTTCAGATGGACCCAACTTTACGGCCCTCTCTCTCCCAGCGGCCCTCTTAAACTCTCAGACGGAAAAGATAAAAGACACGAAATGCCTTGTCAGTCAAAAAACACGCCGCTCTGGTCTCCACTCATTCACACGTGAAGAATAGCAGCTCATCAATTCTGCAGTCTTGTGAGACAGAACATTTTACTGCTGGAGAGAGGTGTAGTGTGCATCACAGTTTGGCAACAAAAAAGGGAACGATGAAGGTGATTCTGCACGAGATGTTTGCTTTTTCAGTTTCAAAGGGGGAGAGTAGCTCCATGTCGAGTCGTATGTTCTGCGGAAACACCAGCAGGTCAGAGGTGAAAGGTCAGGGGTTTCAATAA
This sequence comes from Rhinogobius similis, assembly GCA_019453435.1. Lineage (NCBI taxonomy): Eukaryota > Metazoa > Chordata > Actinopteri > Gobiiformes > Gobiidae > Rhinogobius > Rhinogobius similis. The sequence goes on from CM033621.1 coordinate 23,742,015, forward strand.
CACCACCTATCTGAGATTTGCCTTTGAGCGCACGGGCTAAGATGGTATCTGACACATGGAGACCAGCAGACAAACACAACAGCCATATGCCCAAAAGGGAAAAGGAGGACATTTCAAACCACTAAACGTCTGTAAATTGTTCTACAAAAAGGAAATATTAGTGAGATTTAGATTTGATTTGAATTCGAGATTTACTACCCATTTTCTTTGTTTCAGCAGAGCTTTAGCAGAGGTGGGATCCAAACTATAGTTTGTTGGTTTTATAATTTTGCTTTTGGTTTTCCCCTTTTCTGGTCACAGCAGCAAATGAACTGCTCCCTGGTGTGCAGTGAATTTTATGACAAAGTGTATACCCTGGTGGTGAAACCATTTATTCATCCAGGCTTGTGAGTTGAATGGAGCAAACATTAGCTTGTTTTTCTTCTCTCTTATAGAATGTGAAGATTAACAGCATTTCATTTAATTAATTCCATAAACATTACACATAGGGATAGATGATTAGGCAAAAAAAAAAAAAAAGTTTCTAAAGCCCCATTCCCATTTGCCAGAGCATGGTCATGTATGAGTCAACAATCAGAAAAAGGTTTATTACCAAAGGTTTATTGTCAGTAATCGAAATTTACAAACTGAGATCTTGCTTTGGCCTACTTTTGCTTTAAATAAATCCAAAACTGATTTCCCTGCATTTTTGATGTGGCAATTTCTCTGGTAAAGACCAAGTAAAATTGCCAGGACTAATGCAGACAAGGGCATGTGTGAATAAAGCCAGAAGATTGCCAGCACCACTGCTCATTTTTTGTTGTTTCCGAGCTTGTTTTCCGAGGTTACATTGTGCGAACAGAGCAAACCCGTAAATCATTTTTTGTGATTAACAACCCCAAAAAGTTTTTCAAGATTAATTTTATGAATGAGACTTGTTCCATTCATTCAGTGGGATTTAACACAAAAAAAATTCTCCAAACCACATGCTTTTGCTAGCACAGTATTGATTGTAGACCTATTTGAGACAATTTGAGACAGTTGAATTTGATTATTTACACATCCTTATTGTGATTCCTCTGAAAAAGAGCTATACAAGGTTAATTGACCATTGAGCATTGTGTCAAATCAGAACGTTCACCCTAAAATAACACTGTGTCAACAAGAAGATAACGTTTCATAGATTTCTGTTATGTTTTACCTTCTCATAATCGTAAAAGGAAGTTACAAACTATTTGCTGAAGGATTCCTGAACGAGTTGAACAAACTTACATTTTAATGAGTAACAACAGTGGTCTGAGGTGTTTCCACTCTGTTTTTACTAGTGCTTATGGGCGTTGGAAAAGCGAAGCCAGTCTGAGGCGGGGGATTTCTTTGGTGGACTTTGGGAGCTGACGTGAGTGACAGGAAAGGCGGGTTATCAATCCTCGGAGCCTCGGCGCACTTCAAAGTCTGGTCGGCCCGCTACAGCTCTCCTGCTGGGGCCAGTTTGCCATTTCTCTGCTCTTTCTCTCTGGGGCTGTAACATAAATAAAGGCTCATTGAAAGTCCGCCGGCTACTTAAGCTGTCAAGGTCTTTACCAATTACTGTCACAACGCCGAGAGTGCAACACAAAAATATGTTCCTGCTCATATAATCGCCAACAGGCCTGGCACACTGAGCGTAAAAAATACTCGAAACTACACCTAAACATGGGGTAGGGAAAGGGTTAAAACTAAGTGGGGAAAAGTTAAATATAGTAATTGAGATATTCTATTATTTTTGGCTTATCTCATCTGGGGATGTTCAAATTAGCATTCTCATTAGACCTGAGGACGCAACGCACTGTAGACTTTATTTGCCAAGGTAAAAAAAAAACAAAAACATATATGTATTAACGGAATTTTCTTGCATTCTTGTACAAAACTCTCTGGTATCTGTATTGGATCGATATTGCGAGAGTATTACTTGAAGTCAAAACAAAAATCACTGGTGTATTTTTTACATTTTGAACTGGAGAAAATTAATAAAATCTTTACACAATTCTACATTTCATAAAAGTCTGACTGTAGAGGCGTTATGCAAATATCATGTGAAGAAAAGCAGGTCAACAGTGAGAACATATATTTAGATTTTCACTCACTTTTGAGTGTAATTTACATTCAATAAACAACACTCTCAGGTTTACATGTCAAATATGATTATAGAAAACAGAAGATAACCAGAACAGCAACTTTCAAACAAATAGCAGTGGTTTTGTAGCTCTATAATTTTTACAAACTATTTACTCATGACAAGAAACATTTCCAAACTTGTACTTTAAGCTTCTACAGACAATATACACATCTTAGCACTGAAAATAATGTCTCTTTGTTCTTTCACAGGTGTGGTTCCAGAATCGCAGGGCCAAATGGAGGAAGAGAGAGCGCTTTGGTCAAATGCAGCAGGTTCGAACTCACTTCTCCACGGCTTATGAGCTGCCTCTTCTGTCGCGCCACGAGAACTACGCACAGGTACGACAGCTGCCTCATGTGGGTGTGATATAAGGCTGAAGATTGGGCAAGACATTCAGCAATTTGTTAAAGCCAGAAATCTACAATGCTAACACAGAAGCATATGTACCACAACCCTTTAGTTTAGGACAGGGGTCTCAAACTCATTTTAAGAGAGGGGCCAAATTTAGAAAATTAGGGCTGGTCGGGGGCCGCAACAGAGACAAACTTGAAAACCTTCACCCACAAAATCTCTACATAAGAGATTTTTAGTTTCCAGAAGGTTTATTTTAGGGAGGCTGTGTAGGCACTAATTCTGCAGTGCATTATGGTAGCTGTAGTTTTAACAGGTTCTGTGGGTTTTATCGGTGGGGGATTTATAATACAAATTAAAAATCATCTCGGGGGCCACCAGAAATCGGCTTGAGGGCTGCATTTGGCCCCCAGGCTGCAAGTTTGAGAAACCTGGTTTAGGACCTAAAGTTCAAATTTACCAATGAAATGCGTTGCCTAGACTGTTGATTTTATTAATATGATCTACACATATTGTCTTGTATTTTATTTATAATTCTTCTGCAGATACATAAATCAGAACTTTAGTTTAGTTCCTTTTCTCCCATCAGATCCAGAACCCGTCGTGGCTGGGTGGCACCAGTGCAGCTTCTCCCGTCCCGGGCTGCGTCGTTCCCTGTGACACGGTGAGCCCCTGTATGACCCCGCACCCTCACTCCGCCAGTGGAGTGTCTGACTTCCTGGGAGTTCCGAGCTCTGCGGGACACGTGGGCCAGTCTCACATGGGCAGCCTTTTTGGGTCCTCCTCTGCTGCCATGGCGACGGGCATCAACTCGTATGATCTCAACATGGACCCCGACCGCAAGTCCTCCAGCATCGCAGCGCTGCGCATGAAGGCTAAGGAGCACAGTGCTGCCATTTCCTGGGCCACATGATGCGTTCACTGCACCTGGGACATCATTTTGGAGATTTTTTACTCAGCCCTGTGTGTGTTCAGGGGGCAAACATGATAACAGTGAAGGCAACGATTACTACCTTTTGAAATTTGCCGTCAAATTATGAGAACGAAGGAAAGCTTGGTGCTGTATTGTAGATTTGAAGCAGAGAACTGACCATTGGAAAAGAACATTTACATGCACTTATAGGTTGAATACAGACTTTTACAATGTTTGTTTGCTTTGCAGGTGCTGTTTTACTTTATTTAAATTTCAATTTGGGCTCATTTACCTGCCTTTATACTTTTTTATTTTACCAAGCACCCTTAAGATTAACCGAATCTCTTTGTCTATGCAAGTTTAGTCTTGAGCAGAGGCCATGGAATGAAAATCAAACCATGCAGCTTAGTGTGGTAAAAGCTGACAGTAATCTAGTTTGAGTAGAGTGAAATATCAACCCTTTCTCAAAAACTTTTAGATGAAATTAAAAAATTGAGACGAAAGAGGAAGTCGTCAGCTGTTCTTGTAGCCTGAAAATAGCAGAAGCACAAACCTTTGAACAAAACCAACTATGTTTTCATCCAAAGACTCATGGAAGTGGACACGCCCTTTACCCTTTTGAGTCTCCTCCAGTCGGAAAGTGCCTGTCAGTCAATCGCACCGACAGAAGCAACAGCGCATATGAAAATTGGGGTGTGTTCACAAACCTTAAAATGCTCGGACTTCATGGACTTTTAATAAATCCGCTGCCCTCAACTTCTCAGAAAATTAAGACAATTGACTATTTTTGTAATTATTTTTTACTAATGTAATTTATTTTAAAATTATGGATTTGAAGGAATTAAGGAATTGAAGATTTTGTGATCTCCCTATTAAGCGTCAATCAAAAATAACTGGTTACACTTCATAATAACTACACTTTTAGCCTTAATCAAGCATGAACAAAGAGTTTATTAAGACTGATTCGAGCTTAGTAACTTCTAAATTAATACTCTAACCCTAACCCCTTAATTAAGTTGTCACTAAGTCCAAATCATTCTTTATTAACCATTTTTGTAAATCACAAATTTAGTTGTTCATGCTTTATTTAGGCCAATTAAAGTGTTGTTTTTTTATGACGTGACACCAAATTACCAAATATGTTTACAATTAACGAGAAGTGTAATTATTTTTTATGTAGTAGTACTTTTACAACATTTTTATTACTCAATTCATTAGTTAAGGTGATGTTTTTACAACCCAGTGCTTGTTCCAACAATTATAGGCCTTAGATTGAAAACACTCAGTAAATTGCAGGACTTTCACGTATTTTGATTGACAACTGTTCACCTTATACACTAGGGGCAATTTAGAGTAACCCATTTTTAAACAGTGCGTCCTAATAACATTTTGGGGTTTTGCGTTGAGCTTTAAACCATAACAAAAGCTTTAGTTTCGTAACTCTATATCACAGTGCACTGTTGGACAGAGAAGTCGCCCCCCACTGCTTCCTTAAACTAAACCACATTTATCGGACTTCTGGGCAGGTAGGAACGAGAAAGGTTATGAGCTGTCAGCGAAGCATCCAAATTACATCCAGTTTTACCCCCGGCTCTACGTCCACGGCATAAATTTGATTTGATAAATGCGAGGAGAAAAGTCAGAAGATCTGTGACTAGAGGGCCCGCTTTTGGATTGGGCTGAAGAGTGCTGCAGGGGCCGGACCAGAGGCTGTGTCCACTGTTCTGGGAAAAGGACAGTGCACACAGCTGCGCTCAGGGGGTAAATGCAAAACAAACATGCCTCAGATATACTTCCCCTCTCAGCTGTCATGGCTCCGCTTTCAAAGACCCCAAAAACCCCTCCTCGACAAATCCTCGCCCACCTTTGATACACACACACACACACAGACAGTCATCATTGCGCCTCATCCAGAACTTGGACTGTCCATTGGTCCTGTCCTGAACTGGTGCTCGGGGCTTAGAGCGAGCGCTGTGGTCCCAAAGAGGCCTTTTAATTAACTTTGAGCCGTGTGAGTATTGTGTGTCAGGACAGAAATGGTCATGCAGAAGTCCTCACAAGTATACATTTACTCTCAGGTTTATGTATTATGTACATGTGCATATTTGTAATGTCTGAGTTCGTATTTTTAGCTGAACAATTACAGATTTCCCCATTGTTTTACATGTCCTTGATTGTGCAGTTTTCTGGAGCAATGTTTCTCAATTGACCTCAGGCTCTAAGCAATTCATAATCCAGCCACATGACACATTTGATCACACATATTTCTAACAAAGTAAACATTGAAAAATCATTTACATATTCTTGCACACAACCAACTGTTTGGGAACCACTGATCTAAAACACAAAAGGACTGGATAAACATAACTATACTCCAGCGTGCTGAATAACTATTTTCTCGTACTACTGAAGCCATATGATCAGTTTATGAGCAGTTCTATGTTAGGAATATATTGTTGTGCGGTTGAGTGTATTTTGTGCATGCATAAACTGGATGAGTGTTAACATTTGTTTTCATTCTCTCATTTTATTTTATTTGAGGTGTTTTTGAGTTGCCATTTGTTATTTTTTTCTCTCATTATACAATTCATCTACAATTGACAGATTCACTTTTGTGGCTTTAAGCTTCTGTTGACATATTCTTGTGTTTTGTGTGTAAATAAAAGACAATAAGTTATTGCATTTGAAGTAGTGTGTGTCAAGTTAAGAGGTCCCATAAAGATACGAGATAAAGGTTGTCTGCAGTGAAGTCTGTTCCCTGAGCAGTGCTAACAGCGCCGTGAAGAAAAACATTTGTATCAGCATTATGAGGCCACTTGACTCACTGCCACTTTAAAGATCTGACTTTCATCCCCCATGAAGACACTTGTTTACAAGATGTTCTACTGGTGCAAAAAATATAATTTCCATTAAGTCACATGGCATTTTATGATGTTAGAGCTAAAACAAATCTTTAAAAACGCTACAATATGAAGCTGAAAATAAGAACAGACAGGCCTTTATAGGCATCTATAACTATAGATATAATATTATCTTTGTTGACCTCAAATGTCAATCACTTTGTCAGTAACTGTAAAAGTTTGTGCTCTACATCATGTATATGGTGATGAGCATGCCAATAAAAAAAAGAAAAAAATACGTAACACAATATAATGGATGACATAATTATTGTAATATTAATTTTACTTTATTTGTCATGTATATAATACAAAATGATATTATGTACACATCTGTACATAAAGGCAAAACACAACCCTTTTAATATAGACTTACATAAATGTAAAAAAAACATGGAAAACTACACATAAAATCAAAGACCTGCAACTAAAGGGAGGAAACAGTTAAAATACAAACTGATAATAATGACAACTGGACGTCAACGCAGTGCTGTAGGTGTTTAACCAAGAGACATAAAGCTGCCTATTTAAATAGAATATTATTGTGTCAAGCATGGTCACTGATTTGAACACATTTGAGCAATAAACATTAAAATGCCCTGATCTGCAGCAGTAGTTCAGTCCACACCAAATATACAGTTCATGGCACCAGGTTTGGCATAATGTAACCTCCAAAGACTTGAAAACGTTTATGAAAATGTGAAAGAACAATCTTTGCCTTCTCTACAGTACAGCTAAAGCAGAGACGTTGAACCATTAAAATCTCAAGTGGAACATAATAAATTATCTATATATTCTGTATATACACTATACACTGTCTTAACAGCAGAAGTTCCTTTGTCCCGTTTCAACTCCATTTGCTGATAGTGCGGTACAAGTCAGTTATGCAACATTTAAACGGAGTGGAAAATTGAATACACTTTGAATTAAATAATGATTTGAAATAATTGTCTATGCAGTGTAGATACCGGACTGATGCAGTTGAACTTGAAAGAGACGTCGCAGGCTCATCAGAGGCTGCCGATGTTGGGGAAGCTCTTGAGCTTCTCTGGGAAGTCATCTTTGTAGAGGACTGGGTCAGCGCGATGCTCCACAACCTTCAGCGGCATTGTGCCAAAAACTGAGGCAAACTTATTGATGCATTCAGATCTGTAATAATGAAATAAGGACACTTTATTATATAAAGTGTAATTCACATACTGAACTGATTTCCTATTTTTCCTAAATAGCTAAAAGTGTACCTCTCAACCATGTGGGTCTGATCCAAAGACAACCCGTCAATGGCAGTACATTCAGGACACTTAAACTTCTTCCTGGGGGTCACCTGCACGAAACAACAGAACAACTTAGTTTAGTGGTGATTGTTTGTTAAAAGATATTAGCCTTAATGGTTCAAGGGGGATCCAATTACAAGCGCCAGTGAAACCTGGGGGAACAGTGTGCTTTGTGATCTGATGGCAAGGTGTGAGTGCATGTGAGCTTAGAAAAACACACCACGAGGGGAGCGCCAGTGAGTGACACGTAGATAAGGGAGGTTAAGGCCAGGTCCGGGCCCCTGCACCTGGACCTATGGTGCTGGTGGTGGGGGTTTAGAGGGTCCAGTTAGATGGAGGGTGAGATCTGATCCGGACCAGAAATTGGTCTGCTCTGTCAGCCTGTGAGGCTTAAACAACCTGGGGTCTCATTTATAAAGAGTGCGTACGTACAAAAATGTTACCCAAGTGACTTTCCGCGTTAATGAGCACATATTATGAATTAATTGTATATTTAATGTCCTTTACACATGATCTAGAGAACCTATAATAAGGCCTCTACTGAAAGCATACATTAATATCCGGGAGGTGTTTCCTCATCAGGAATTGCATCAGAACTCAATCTAGTGGTAGCAGAGGGAATTACAAATGGGAGTGAAACAAAAGCTAGCTCGCCCCCAACATGCTAATACGAGTATGTAGTTGTAATAAACGTGATATGAGACAGAAATGCTGAGAACAAGTCGGGCAGTAATTTATGGACTTAAAAACAGCACAGAAGATCTTGAGATCTACCTGTGATGTCAAAAAACTGGAAAACACAGGACAGAGGAAAGACTTACTAAACAAGATTCAGTGTGAATGAAGCTTAATACAATTCCAGGTATAGGAATAATGAAGGAATAATGTTAAGAAAGTCAATATAGCATATTATTATCAAATCAAATGATTTTTGAACAGTCCAAAATCAACAGCAGTGTTCTTTAAGTTTTTGATCCATAAAAACAGCTTGACATGGAAATAGGTGGGCTGGTCCAAAAATTCTGAACTTTGAACATCCACTTTTAGTAAGAATTCCACATAAAGTTTTATAAATGAGACCTTTAAACACTAAATTATTGTACCTTTATGGGAGCTTTCCCAGTGATGTTGGCCACTAGGAAATTCATGGCAATGTCTTCACAATTCATGTGAGCGTCCACCCAATTCTTTATATCTCCAGGCATCTTGTATGTGTACAGATAGTTGAAGTACTAAAAAACAGACATATGTTTTTATTGTCAACACTTGGACACAAAGATGAATAAATGCTCAAAATGTGTGATAAAAAACATAAAATGAGCCCATCCTCTACAAAGTGTATTAACCTTGTGGTAGAAAGCTGCTCCAGTCAACACCATGGAAACCTCATTGGTCCACTCAGATTCATACTTCCACTTGCCCATTTCGTGGTCCCAGAGATGTAAGCGTCCAGGATAGCCCACCAGTCTGTCAGGGAACTCCCTCCAAACCTAAAGATGAAAAGACATATTAAAACATAATAGTAAAACCGCATCTGGGTGATTGGCTACAGTTCAGACACCGCTGCAAAAGCCTGTCAAGTGTACGGACAGACAGCTCCTTTAAATTGGTGTAATTATATTTAAACTGAACTCAATTTTATTAAATGGCTTCTAAATGCATTCAGGTGAGAGCTGTATCGGCCTCAGCGGGACATGGCAGGTATGTGGACATGGAAAACTTCACCGCAGGACTTGTCATCATTTCTCACACATCAAACAGAAAATGAGAACAGGCTGTAATCCTCTGAACGACTTTCAAATCCAGGATCAACTGCTGCTGTAAGTGAAAGGGAATACAAACTTTTTTTCACCTCATATCCAAACTGCAGCTCATCAGACGTCAACATGATGATGTCATCATCGATGGCCAACACCGCCTCGGTCTCAATCTCATCGTACGGAAAGAAGCGGTTGCTAAGCTTGTTCTCTTTGGTGCGCACGACTTTCAGAGGAACTCCAATCTTGGGCCAGAGTGACTCTAAAGAGATCAAAAAGGAAGAGAAAGCATAGTAGGTGTTAAGATCAAGTTAAGTGGCTTTTTTTGTTTTTGAATCAGGCTGAAAAGTTACGGATTAGAATGACATTTATCTTGGACGGTTGAAGTTGTCTCTGCAGTTCTGGCAGTCAGACTACTCTCCCTGACTTCATATCATTGGGCAAACCTCAAGCACGTGCAAATTTAACCACACTACAATTCTTCACAAGGGACTACAACACAGGGAACATTTCAAAGGCGTTGGGTAGTGTCCATGGCATGGACTATGGTACAGATAGATCATACACAAATGTGTCCCCTCATTAATAGTGTAAAAGCCCTTGGCAGACCATGAGAGGAGCTCGCAGTCATCCTAACCATGTCTGAGGCCTGCTGTCAAAACCTATTGTTGGGAAAACTGCTATGTTAAATGCTCAGAGTCACTGTTCGTGCAGCTGTCAACTCTTTTATTATTCAGGTCTTCCACAGCAACAACATCATAGTGAAGAAACTGTATTTTAGTAAAAAGGTAAATACTAATATTATGCACATTAGTGAACACCCAAGCTCTTTAGTTTGACGTGTTATGTGGCATTCACATTTTAGATATCTTATGTAAACATTCCCCTGTCAGATGCAGCTCTGAAGCTGTATCTTTATCTTAAAAGATAAAGTGATCATTTTGTGCTGAGCCACAACAGAGTGACCCGTCAGTGGCCTCTTGTTAATTCTAATGGGTCACAAAGCTCCAACCAGGCGCCGCTGATGCCTAATGAAAAGACATCTCACAGCCACAAGGGAGCACTTCAAAGTTTTCTCACTTCTTCATTACACAACTCACACAGCTGTGAGACGCAGCTCCTGCTGATGGCAGTCTGAGGCTGAGGCACTGATACTATTAACTATCATGAAGATGATTCAACAAATACAATTATTATAGTCTCATTGTGCATGCTTTGATCAATATTTTCAGAAGTATAATCCAAAGGCCTTTTTTCACAAATCTCTGTACATGACATGTACATGTAAACAGCAGGTTTATTCAGAATGTTCATGGACTACATGGATGGTCTTGTGTGATGTGTATTTATGCAGCAAGGTCAATGTCAGAATGTGTGAAAGAGTGTTTTATTTATTTTTTTTTTTAATAGAAAAACAACTCATGGGCTAACCATTGGTTGTACAGTTTTACAAAGACTTGAGAAAATGAGAGGCTCACCTTCAGGTGGACTCTTGTTCTGGTTGTTCCACACCACAAGCAGTTTGGCCAAACTGGGCACTTTGGAGATTTCGGTGATGACTCGGAAGAGACTCTCCACGCGGTCGTAGGTCAACACGACAGCAGTGAAACCTGGAGCCCGCGGCGGTATCAGGGGCAGGAACAGAGGGCTGTTCACACTGGCCCACTTCTGCACACAGCAAATACAAAATATAATTAAAAAACTAAAAGGAAAATAAGAAAATATTACAAATCCACATAATTACATTTGCTTTTAGATATTTTGCGCACTTTGAGTAGATACCAAACCCTGCTTTGTGCACTGGGCCTGTGGGCTTCTTGATGTACATTTAAGAGCCGTCTCTGCTACAGGAGCCCACAGACTCAGTGAAGTTAGTTTGTGGCCACCTGTCAGCAGACAGACCTACTGTGTTTTAAAACATCAGTCACTGCTCTGCACTAATGAAACTCTTTACTGTCAAGTGGAAACTTCCTTGTGATTGTGGTTATTTAGGAGGAAATTATTTCAGTGATCTGGAGTGAAAAGATAAACCAGAAAATGTCACTTCACTCTAACCTTTGTAAACCAAACAGGATAAAGTATAACATCAGATGTAGAAATGATTCATTTTCATTTAAAAAGGAAAAATTAACACTAACTTGTTATGGATGGGCCATAACAACCCTAAGCCATAAACAGTTAATGCTAATTTTTCTTAATTATTTTTAGATGGCAATGATCAAGATGGTAATCTGTTTTATTTTTGTTTTGTGAAGAGTTTTTATAGTGTAACTGTCCTTTCAAGGGTAAACTTCAATGATATTGTGAAAGTAACCATTTGCTGTTCTATTTCTTTATAGAATTAACAAATTATTTTTACTTTTTACTGGTTTGTTCACTGTGGTAGTCGTCATCATTTTAATTTTGATACAACTATAAGAGGCTTCAAGTTCAATAAACAAAAAAAAGTTTGTCCCTTTCTGAACCCCCTCCAAAAGCACCAGCGATCCCCAAAAGTCTGTTTCCAATTACCAGCCAGAGACTACAGAGAAGGGGGCTGTGCTTGATTTATTTAGTGCTCTTGTAAGTTCTTCTCACCATTCATTCATGCAGCCCATCGACAAAACACTTCATCCTCATTTCAGGCTCTAACGGCCAAAGGTCTGCAGCCTGACCCACTTAACCTCTGCCGGAGCGGGACAAACCCGAGTGACAGATCGCTCCAAGAGTTTTCTGATGTGATCAAACTCAAACCCTAATTGTTTTAGGTGTTTAAAGTGATTTTACCCAAACTCACAGAAATGCTGCAGAGTTTCCCATCAACTGTGCTTTTTATAAACACAATGACTCAGACATGAAGGAACCCATTTTCACCACAACGCAGGGATCCAGTGTTCAGAAACGCTGACACAAGCGGACTGCCTCAGAACGGGCTCAGAGTAAACCACAGTGAGGAGCTGTCAGTGTGAAGATTTAGGGCAAGTATGGCCTCCACTAAACATGTTTTTAAAACAATTACAGAGGGCACAGGGCCAATAAATTAGACAAATTAGTATTTTCAAAAAGAAAAGACACTTGTTTCAAGGTACGTACCACGACAGGTGGGTTGTTCCACTGCTCATATGAGCGCGCAGCGTAGGGGTAAATCCGATCATTGATGATCTGTAGAGTTGTCAAACCGATTGCCTTCATGGAGCTGAAGTACGCCTCCCAGAACCAGCGTGCCTATGGCCACAGAGACATGTCTCAACAAACTTAAACATGCAGATATCTCGTGTTCAGTGGTCAATAAAAATGGCCGGAAAAATTGTGATGATTTTAGAATTATTTTGATTTTGTTCATGGTTCGCTATAATTGGTAATTTAACTCAACAGGAAACTCTAGCCTTGACTTGCATAAAGCCAATAAACTCTTTCCTTATCTATTAAACTTCAATGGACAGTCCGGAGGCGAGACAAACCTATAATAGTTAATGAAGCGTCAAACAACAGGGTTTGCAGCCAAAAGTCTTCAAGCCACACTGCGCAGACCCCACCCTTAACTCCTAAAATGACAAACAGCCCCTAGAAGATGAATTCAAGTATTGTGTTACAAACATTTTTGCATGCTCTTTTGTATGCCAAAACAAAAGAGTACAAACTGCTCTGGCTGTAATTTACCAGAGATGTATCATAAAACAAAATCGCAGTTATTTTATTGAAGAGGAGAGGTCGAATCCAAAAAGATTTTAGTCTTGGGGGATTCCCAGCGGCCCATAAATCAGCCAGTGATGAAAGTGTCTTATCCGGCCGGGAGTACGCAAAAAGAAAACTTCACTGGCCTGAGGGGTTATCCAGCACCCTCCGCACTCTCCCAGTGCCTGCAGGAATTTTTATGACCAGGAAAAAGAAGAGACTCTTCCCCTCTATGAGAACAGAACCACGACTTTTTGTGATCATTCAGTCAGTAACTATGATTTATTTTCTTTTGGCAAAATATATTATTACTCCATCTGTAACAATTAGACTTGGAGGCATGGACCGCATAAACTTTCAAGGGTAAATAATAAAATCAAGCTTTGTATAATCCAAAAATAGTCAGGTTTAATATACTTTTTTCTCCAGGACATACTAATAGGAAATTAGCAGCTGCTGAGCTGTAGACAGAAGCTATGACCAGTGAATATCTACATAATGAAAAACAGAAGGATGAGGAATATTGAGATTAATAACTGATGGTAGATGATGTAGGAAACATATTTGAAACTGATCTGATCTACAAAAACACAGGTACGTTGACAGATATGTTTGATCTCTCTGAATATAATGGATGCAACTTTAATGGCAATCAAAACAGTTTGTTTATGTAAATAACTGTAGAGACGCACTCAAGTTTAAGACTGTTGAGCCCTCTGGTGGTCAATTCAATAAGAGCTCCAGCTCAGTTAGCAAGTTATGTCAAAATATTGTTCATTTTGTTTTATAATAAATAATGCAGTGCTTGTGGAATGTAAGAGTTGACACAAGGTAACACTTTGTACTATAGTGGGTTCATTAATGATCAATGAATACAACAAAATGAAAGGAAAGAAATCAAATGTTATTTGTGCTGAAGTGTAAAATACCTGTCTTTGCATTTCTTCCACTTGTCTGTGAGGTATACTTTTCAGGATGGTGTACATTTCTGAGAGTTTCTCCTCTGGAATAACCACAGAGGCCCTAAAACAGAGATATAAATTAGTAGCTGACGATAAAATGTATTTCTTGACTTCTTAAAAAAAATCTAACAGTACCTTTTCCAGTCAAGAACTTCAGAAAAAGGCAGTATGTAGGAGTCAGCGAGGATGACAGGGACACATCCGGCCTGGAGGACATCGCTCAGTGCCGCTTGTCCCAGCCGAGCTCCTCGAAGAACAACACAAAATGAAGAGTCCTGTTGGGCAAACACAACTTTTAATGTCATTTTAACACTAATTCACTCAGTCTAGTAAGTTTCCATACGTTATATTTAAAGTCAAATGAATTAACCCCCAATGAAATGTAATTGTAGCCACACTCACCTGTAGGATCTGAGGGTAGTCATACACTTGTCCTTTGTAACATCGTTTTCGGACAGAGGCAGCTCCTTGTGAGAGATTGCTGCATTTATCCAGCAGCAGCAAAGCCTCTCCATTTTCCTCTTTGAGACGTTCAAGTTCAGCGCGATACTCTCGGTGAATCGCTGTCTGGGATGATAGAATAAAGAAGCGACGTGGACTGAGAGAGAGAAAGGGGGGAAAAACAAGATCAATTGAGTTACATTGTATTAAACACGGTAGAAAGATTGTGTCAAACAAGCTAATGAAAGTCAGAATGGACATGCTCACTAACCCATAGTCTAGCTTTCTCACGCATGGTTGAAAAAACAAATTGCTAAATATAATTGAATTTAAAATATACTTTTTGCTTCTTACATTATAATAAACATTTAATAGTAACAACACTGTTCATAAAAAGGACTTAAGATTTAGGATTTCACAATGGCAAAAAAACAGCATTCAATTAAATTATTTTTTTAAAAGTACGGTAAATAGACAAGGTATTCAGGAGTTTTGTATTCAGATGTCCCATTTCTTTTACTGAATTAATAAAAGTGCGATTGGATATATTGTTACAGAAAATTTCCTGATAAACATTAATATTGAAACTACTTTATGCCACTGACACAATAAGATTCCATTAAAATTTGTATTTGCATTTTAGATAGCATTAGCTGCAATAAATAAATAACAGAATGAAAAACTATTTTAAAAATGTTAGTACCATTAATAAGTCGTAGATGTTATTATTTGAATCTCCTCAACTCAAGTGTTAATAATTTCTTGAAAAATTATTGGTGCAAAGAAAAAGTACCCGTATAAATAATGAGCCATATTGTTACAGTAATTATAGTGACATGTCTTATTGAATTTAACAAATATAAAGTTATATTTAGCAAGCTACAATCCTTATCAGAGCACGATGTTCTCACCCTGGTTGTCTCTCAGGCAGCTCAACGTCAGCAGAGAGAGGGCTGTAGACTGGAATACTGACATCGTAGCCCTGTCTGTAGGTCCAAGTGGAGAAACCACCGCCGGCCAGCAAAGCCCTGAGCAGAAAAATAGAAACTCATGTTGTGACAGTGATTTAACACAGTGACAGGTTTGACTGAAAGGACTCAACATAAAACACGATACATAATGTCTACTGAGGCCATTTTACCTGCAAGCTGAGACCTATGATGACATCAAGCAGGTTTTAAGGCCGAGCTGGTAAAGAGGCTCCATATAAAATTAATGCTATAAACTGTAAGTGATGAAATGCATTTGGATTTTCCTGAGAGATCCAGGCAGTGTGAACGTAAAGTGAAAACAGTCCGTCACGCACACCTGGTTTTGATAAGGCCATGTCCAACAATGTCCAGTTGGAGGAATTCCTTAAATCTATAGATAGTTTTCAGTGACTTGTACTATACAACTTAGAATGTATCATCTAAACGGCGCATCCTTTTATTTTAACTTTTTTTATCAAACTGACATGAATAAAATTATATTTGACCAATTTAGAATGCATGTACCTATCTCTGGGCACATCCAAAGCTGTGTTATAATCCGGTGGTCCTCCGGGCAACATGTTGAAAAGCAGATGATTCATGCCTTTGTCCCATCTGTGCAGAAACATAATTCAGTTTAAAACATGAAAGAGGAGAGAAAGTGATCTTTAAGCTAATGATAAATTGCAAAACCTGGGTAGTATCGCCAGAGCCTGGGCCGTCTCTCTGACTCTTAATGAATTTTGATTGAGAACATCAATAGAAGGAATGAAGAGACACGCTCTGCTGACATCATCTGTGTAAAAGTCACTGTCCGAGATGGCACTCAGAAGATCGTTGTATTCTCGGGACAGTCCTGTGCTGCTGATGGGGACTCCAACTTCATCCACAAACCTCTGGAGAGGATAGATGTAAACCTGCAGATATAGAAATACCATAAGTATTTAACATAGTTTAAATTACTCTTTTGTTACTGGAGAATTTGTTTAATGAGTTGCTTTCGAACATTGGCTGTGTTCTGTGTAAAGTCGGGATTTTTGTTTTGTTACACCACGAGACAAGGTAAGACGGTGCAAAGTGAAAAGGAAATTAGTTGTTTCTAAGTATAAACTTAGTACCGTTGTACGACCAAAGACCAGCTGCAATTTACAGTCATGGCTGAAATTACTCACAACTCAAGTATTTCTCAAGTATTGTAATTCCACATTTTTTGCTTTACAAATGTTTTTTTTCTTTGGGTGTATTGGAACAGTTAAAAAAACAGAAAAAAGCTAATTTCATATAATTTCACACACAACACTCCAAAAGTGAGCCGGACAAAATGATTCACACTCTTAAGGTGAGACACTACAAGTGAATAGAAAAAAATCTTAAATTCAAAGTTTCAAAATTTAAAGTTTTTCATCATGTCATGTTTTCATGTAGAAATAAGGCATTTTATGTGTAAAAATTGCCAAAATTACACATTTTTTGGACATATAAAACTAAAAAACGTACAGACCCAGGTTTAAATGTCTTGATTATTTAGTGTTTAAGTAAACTTGATTTGACTAAAAATTGTCCTAAAAATTCAAATTTCCCAAAAATGTTTTAAAATTTAATCGAAGAATAAAATACTTTTAAGAGCAGATTGGACACATTTGTCGTTTCCACATGAAAGCCGATATGTTGAGAGCACAAACTGACTAAAAACAAAGAATTGAAATTAGTTTTGCCTGTAGTATCTCGCCTTAACTTAATATTTGGTTGTACACCCTTTTGAAAAAATAATTGAAATCAGTTGCCTCCAACATTCATCAATAAGCTTCTTACACCTCTCAACTGGAATTCTGGACCACTCTTCCTTTGCAAACTGCTCCAGGTCTCTCATACTGGAAGGGCGCCTTTACCCAACAGCAGTTTTAAGCTCTCTCCAGGTGTTCAATGGGACTGAGATCTGGACTCATTGCTGGCCCTTCAGAACTCTCCAGTGCTGCCATCCATTTCTGGGTTTTTGAAGTATGTGTGAGGTCATGTTGGAGGACTCATGATCTTGGACACAAACCCAGTTTTTTGCGCTGACACTGATGCACCCTGAGCCTGCATTGAATTTCTTTAGAATTTGTTTGTGGCTGTTTATCCACCATCTGGACTATCCTGCGTTGCAACCTTTCATCAGTTTTTCTCTTCCATCCAAGTCCAGGGAGATTAGCTGCAGTGCCATGAGTTGCAAACTTCTTGATTATGTTGCACACTGCGGACAAAGGAACATCAAGATCTCTGGAGATGGACTTGTAACCTTGAGATTGTTGAGGTTTTGGTTCTCAAGTCCTCCTTTCCTCTTTCTGTTCTCCATGCTTAGTGTGGCACACACAGACACACAATGCAAAGGCTGAGTCAACTCTCCTTTTATCTGCTTTCAGATGTGATGTTTCTATTGCTAACAGCTGTTACTTGCCCCAGGTGGGTTTAAACATGCATCACATGCTTGAAACTAAGCTTTATCCATATATTTATCCACAATTTTGAAATGTTCTGTTGTTCTGCCCATTTTTGGAGTTTTGTGTGAAAATGTCAAATTTGCTTTTTTCCTAATAAATGTGTAAAGTGAAAATATGGAATTGCAATACTTTTGGGGGAGAAATACTCAATGGTGAAATACTCAGTGGTACGAATAATTTCAGCCTTGACTGTATGTCAAACCTGTCTGATATTTTGGAATCTTGGTTGCAGAGTGTAAACAGGGTTGTGTTTACAACAGAGTGCAGCAGAGGATCTCTGCCGTGAACAAGACAATATCTCCTCATTTCTCTTTCATTTACAAACTTTAACAAACGCAAAAACACCTTAAACTCTGCTATCTGCTAACTGACTGACTGACTGATATTCACTCAGACTTTGGTCATAGCCTCGACTGACAGTGTGAACCATCACACAGTGTGACTTTGTGTTCACAATTTTAAAGCCCTCACATCTTGTAATGTGACATTTCTAAATGTCATAAGAAGAAATAAAAGGTTAAGGAGGATGTTTGTGAATATTCATTTTCTCTCACTGATTGCTGGATTTGAAAATGTGTGTTTATTATGCGTTTTGAGAAATAATGCAAGTTTTAATAACTCCTTGACAGAGCAGTGTCATCTGTACTCTGCACTGGAGGAGGTGTCTATGTGGTCAACAGAATTGTATTTGTTCAGCAGATTGTGAACGTGTTTTAAAATCAAGACACAGTTGCAGGAATTTTTATATTTTGTAATACTAAATTTGGTGACACAACATATCAATATTTTGAGGTGCTGTATCGATATGCCATTGTGAGTATTTTTTTGTATATTTTACAAAATTATTTTGCAACAGTGATATTATTTTGTTGATAGATTAGAAACAGGAAAATAGTTCATGCAAGACATTTGACATTTTCACCGTTTGGATTATTAATATGGGTGCAAGTAGCAATTTAACAAAGAAACACTTTTGTACAATGTATTCCTTCAAAATAGTGATATACCGCAAAATATGATGTGCAACATATCACAAAATCATAATATTATCGTGTTGTCATGAGACATATATTGTGTATGATATTGTACCATGAGGGATTTCCAGCCTTAACCTCATTACGTGAAAGCTGAATGGCAACAATAACAAGGAAAACATTGGGTCAAGAATTGTATGTCGATTGTACCATTCACTTCTCCTCCTCAATTACTTAATATTCAGTCTCTGTTTACTCAGTTGATCAAATTCAGATGTCATATTAATGTTTGCATGGTGTGAATAAGTACCTTTATTTTGTTTTTAGGATTGTAGCCACATCTGTAAACATCGAAGCAGGTGTGCATGCGACAGCTGAGGTCTCCCCTCTCTGGGATGGGGCTGGACACGGGCAGTCTGACCAGAGGAGCATCATGAACACTACGTTTATCCAGGGTCCAATCTGCAGAGGACTCAATGGAGTGAGGCCAGAATTGAAACATTCCCGTGGCTATGAGTCCCAGCAGCACCACGGAGAAAAGGGTAATGTAGTAGATGCGATGCTTGATCTTCATCCTCGGGATCAGAGCTGGCCCCCGAGAGCTGTACTTACTGGAGGCATACATGGCTCTGCCTTTCAGCCACTGCACATACAAACATACACATTAACGAAAAGAATGTAGAATGGCTGCAAGTGTGAATTGTATTAGTGATAAACTAGATACTGATTATTTTTACGATTAGTCAAACCATTATTTCTACTGTACACATAAAAATACATTTATAACCAAATACAGTGACTGAAGCCTTCAAGACAGAGAATATTTACGAATAAAGTGCATTATTGATTCAAATCTGAAATTGTTTACCTTTGTTTAACTTATCTTCATTTAAACTTTTCTTTGATTAAGATAATGAACGTGATTATCAAAAACTACAATTATTTCAATAGTCACTGACTATACTACTGACTTCAATAATTACTGACTAATTATTCTGACTAATCGTTGCAGCCCTAAACTAAAGTCTAGACAACACCCTTAAAAACAATGCCACGTTTAACTTCTTTGATTGAACAAAGCAATGCATCAATAAGATTTGTGACATGAATCTTATCATGTTATAACAACGAAGTAAATGGGCGGTTAGCCAAATTATCAGAGAAAATGTCATGTTACAGAGCTGAAACATAACAGATTTGGCTGTTCAAAAAGTACAAATATAATAATTATTATTTTTTTATCTACTCAATTAAAGTAACGCGAGTATTTGTATTTAACGTTACTTTCTTTCCATCGCTGCTAAAAAGACGCATTATGTTTTTCCAAATAGATTAGTTTAGAAATATATGTTTCCATCTCCTTCTGGAAAGGTAAACCAATATCTATTCTTCACTTATCGTTAAATCAGCTGAGAAACAGCTGGGCTAGGCTAGGCTAGGCTAGGCTAATATATCGTCCACAAGCGAAAAATACAACAAAAACAAAGACTAGCACAATCACTGAATACCTGATACGAACACACAAAACTTATCTTACCGTATATTTTGACTGAGCTGTCAATAACAGCCTGGAAAATCAGTTCATGTCACTGAAACAAAGCAGGCTTCTACATTCCTCTGGAGTTAGCTCTGTTAGCATTAGCACCTGAGCCAGAGCAGGAAGTAATTATTCCTCTGCTTTGTTTGTGGCGCTTTCCGCCCTCTACTGGATCATCATAGAAATACTCCACACAGCAGAAAGCTTATACATTTTCATTTTATTTTATTACAGGCAGGGTAATGGGGGGAGGGAGGGGAAAAAATACATTCTTTTGTGGAGAAGGAAGGGAAGGGGAAGCAAACCAGGTAAACATGGACAAGACACAGTTGAATTATTTCCCCCAAATGTAGACCAATTAAATATATCTTCCAATAGGTTGAATAAATAACTTTGAGATGGTTTATCTATAGGTCATTACTGTTATCTTTTGTTTACATAGTTGTTTCTATATGTATCTATTGGAAATATCTTTTAAGACATCTGAATAAATAAGTACACACAGAGGATGGTGCTGTACACACGGTGAAAATATTTTAGTGCTTTCTTTCAGCAGTACTTTATATACTACCATCTGTAAGTAAAGCACCTTAAAATGCAACTGGTGGCCTAAACTTAGTAAGTGTAGTGACTGAGACTTTAAGTGGCAGCATGATTGGAGTAATTTCAGGCTGTAAACTGGAACAGTCAGCTGTGATAAACCACAGCAAATCTCATTCCAAACAAATAACCTGGGTTGATCACTCATGGCATCAGTTTGGCGGTGGCACTGCACCAAGTCAATGTGAGAGTAAGCATTCTCGCCACTATGACATTTTTCTGAAAAAATGGAATGAGGATATTGTCACCATGCCGTCGCAAAATATTAAATAAATATTTGCTCAAAAGGAAAAAAAGAAGCTGAAATACAGTGGCGTCGATCAAGTGAGATATAAACCACTGACATCAAACCAATCTGTTGCATGAGCAATACGGATAATACCACCAAATATAGCAATAAAAGTGATAACAATATAAACACTTAATAAATAATGCAAAGTCAGATGTCCAGAGTGATGTGCTGGATTGTATGTGACATGCTTAAAACTGGCATGCCTGGAAAGTTTTCTTCTGTGGTCCTTCCTGAATGTTGGAGATAAACCAGATTAAAGGGAAGCAAAATCTTTGATATCCAGAGCACCTTATAAACAAGAGAAATGATCTCTGATGATTTCTGACGCCTTCCAAAAGCTTATATAATTTCACTGCATGATTCTTGTGGCTTAAGGACATGACCAGCCATGCTACTGAGATGCATAACTCATGCAGACGCAGCCCCTGGCACATTGTAGTTCGCTACCTAGTTTCAGAAGTTTGGCCAGACATTTTGTGTTTCTGTTTTTGGCCAAGCAGCAAAGACTCCAGGTTGAGGAGCTGTGGTGTGAAGTTATCTGGTTGGAGCAGTTTGAGAGTCGGCATTGTACAAAGGAACATACAGAATGGTAATGGGAAAAGAAATATGAAGTAACTTCCATAATTTGTGCAGCAGCACTTAAATAAAGCAATATTTATATACAGATACAAAATTACATCTTATAAATACATTTGGCAATACATTTATTCTTTTTTTTTGCAAAATAAACGGGGTTAGGCAAGATGAAATGTGCAAGAGTATTCAATGTCAATCTAATTGTCTGAGAGACAATTTCTCTTGAAATAAAAAATAATAAACTTTCATGCACCATCAAGAGTAACCAAAATATTCAAATAAACATCCATTGGTGTCAGTAATAACTGGTCACAATCACTAAATTTTAAGACACATGAATTCTCACCAATAAAACACATTTACTCTTGTTTGTCAAAGTCAAGACCTGAGGATCCTTTTGCAATGTCTTCTGTTTGTTGTGACAAACTCGTCCTTCATCACATTCCTGATATTGACAAGAAAATAAAAACTATTCTGTAGCTGCTAAAGGGTAGAGAAGGTTGATGTGCCAACGATAACCTCTAAGGCAGGTGTTCTTAACCTTTATGACCTTGAGATCCAACTTTATTCAGTACCCAAAATTTTTTCACTGGAGCTGATTGACATAAACTGGATTGTATTATATCATATGGTTTTTGCAACCCTAAAGGTGGTGCTTTACCGTTAAGAATCACTGCTCTAATAATAAGTACATTTCCTTGCGTAGATAATTAACTATTCTCTCCCTTTAATGAATTAGAAACAGTATATGACGATGTCCCTTAGTGGGCGGCATCACATTCTTTTGGAATGGTCTTAAGAAGCTACAGTTATCTATATTCACCCAAAAGCAGCACAGCCCCCTGGCATGCAGAGAGAGGTATCATTTTTCCAATCATTGCAATAGTGAGAAAATGCTTTCAAAATGTCCATTGAATATTCCTGAACAATGTATAGTTTGTGAGTTGTAATGTCAAGTTCTGGCATCTCTGATGGGTGACTGCATTCCAAAGCATGCACATGTGATATGTTATTAAAGTTTAAACGACTGCATCACTCTTACAAGTATTAGGCATCCTACTACACCATAGAAGATAGTGTGTTATCCTCAGGACAATGGCAGGGCGAGGATATTCGAAGAGGGTGTATGGCTGTTGGGGCACCCTCTGCAGGAGACAGGTCATTGAGCTCCTCTGACGATGACAGAGGGAAAGAGGGAGATAGAGAGATGCCTGATGAAGGGTCAGCAGATCCAGCAAAAGTGCGTGGGGGTTTGGGGACCAGGTTTGGCTCTAGTGTGGCTCTGGCCAAAAGCTGTTTGTCGTCCAATGACTGCCCGTCTCCCAAACATTCTTCCTGGCCATATGAGCCCCTGCCTGACTCTGACTCTCCATCAGAAAGGTCTAAAGGAGGTGAACTGCTGCCATCTAACCTGAACAGTGAGTCCAAATATTGGGCAAACTCCAGCACTGCCTGACTGGTGTTTCCATTGGACAGAGACGACGGTGTAGAAGCTGCTCGATTGGTCTTAGCTGTCGCTTCCGAGTCCCACCCTCCCTTTTCTCCATCCACAGGTCTCGAATGAACGTGAGGACTCATGGGAGGAGGAGTGCTCCCAGGACTGTAGACACCAGGGATTTGTTGGTACTCTCCATCAGGAAGCATCTTTGAGTTGGTCTTAGGTTCAGCCTTAAAAGGTGGAGGCCGAACACTCTGGTTTAGTAAAGTGGGAGAGTGATGCCCACTATAGCGCGGTGTGGCAGGGGATAGTCGCATTGGGTAATCTGGAGTCAATGAAGATTCAAGATTGGGTGTAAAGAAGGGCCCAACCTCACCAAGATGCTCTGGTGTGGCTTGGCAGAGAGAGTCAGCAGCGAGTAGTTCAGTCCGAGAGCTCAGGGATGGATTCTCCTCTGGAATAGGGGCATCTAAAGGAAACGGCAGGCTGCCCAACATGGGTGACCCCCTGAATGCAGCTGAGGAGCGTCGCGAGTCCAGGCTGTACAGGGACTCTGCGTCAGACAGACTCTCCATGACCGCCAAAGGAGCTTTACGATCCCTCAGCTCAACAGTGAGCCGCTCCCGAGCTCCACGTAACACAACAGGCACCGGAGGAGGGGGGCATTCAGAGAAACCATCCAGCGATATTTCTGACTGGGCAACAGAACTAGACAAAAAGGGAAAGAAAGGGACAGCAATAGTGACCAGGAAAATGGGTGAATGGATACAAGACACAATTCAAACAACAGGTTACAAAAACTTACAAAGGTTTAAAGAGGAGAAAAGAATGAATAGTGTTAGTATGCAAACAATAGTCACCTAAAAACTAAAGAGCCACCACAAGTGAACACAGTAGAAAGAACAAACTACAACCCCAGGGGTAAGATTTACTGCTTAGACAAGTGCTTAAACAGAGAAGGGTCTATTCTACATCAATCATGACTTTGTGGAGTTTACACTGACTTTGGACAGGGGCTAAACCAGTGAGGACGAAGAGGAAACTCAATAGTACCATATGTAGTAACCATTCTGTGGCCAGACAGCGTGCATGCGTGCATGAGAGAGGAGTACATTATGCAAAATTAGTAATGACATGCTTTGCTTACCGTAACAAGGGTTTTTGTCTTTTTTTGTAACCATAAGGAACAGACATAACAATGATTTTGAAAGAAACAATAAAGTTGTAATTAGTGGCAGTTGCAGTTAAGTAGTTAGTGCAAAGTTAAGGACTGAAACCTACTGCTGTGACAGATCCATTATTTGAAGAATGAATAAGCATGAATAAGATAAATGCAAACACCCAGTGTCAGTTGTACTAACCGGACGCTGCTGTTCCTGCGGTGGTGCGGCACCGGTGTTGGCTGCTCAGAAGTGGCCGTTGCGTCCATGAAGATGGTCTCTGGGTTCAGATCCACCTCTGTGGGGCTCACCATGATTTTAGCAGCCGACAGCAGAGCAGTTTTCCCTTTGTTGTAGTTTTCAAGCACCTGTTTTTAATAACAAAATGTATGGCAACAAAAAAGTGAATTTGTAAAATTAGCAGCAGACTAAGCAATAGTAAAAATATTAAAAATACATCAAACAGAAAGTACATTACACAAGTATTTTTCTCACCAAAAAAAATAGAATTAGACAATGGAAAAACTGGCAGTTTTGAACAACTCATTAACATAAAATAAAAAGGTATGTTTTAATTTTAATAACTTTATGAGGACAAATTACATAAAACCACAATGAAACATAAAACACAATATAGCATGACAACAATAACAATGGAATTAAATGTAACATACAGGTTTAGTAAGTTAAAATACAAACACGTATCATGGTGCGGGAATGGGGTGACGATATAAGTCATGCAATGATAAACAAAAAATGAGAGAAGCTCTGCAGCTCTGCAAGTGGCATCCTCCAAATATTTGGCACAAGCGCAACAATAGTCAGCGGCACAATCAGGTCACTACACAACAGGAACAGTTTGTGCCCTTCTCAACTGTGGCATTATGAAAACGCAACGTTTGACCATATAACATGCAGGAGAAAGACACAGTAGCATTTTCCATTTTCAAGGCTGCTTTGTAGAGGCAAATTATTTTGAAACCCCAAAAACAAGTGACTGTAGTGAGGTTAGAGAATGTATAAAATGTTGTTTCAGATGGTATAGATTTTAAGACAGAAATAACAGAATATGTAGACTGTGGCCACACCAAAGTCCTATAACAGAGAAGACTGAAAGAGACATTCAGTGGAACTTTGGAAGAAACTGGGTTACTATGGAAACATTGTGAATACAAAGAAAATGTGTGAGCACAAAGCGTGGGGTTGGTACGTCCACATCTCAGAAAACCCAAAGCTGTAGAAGAATGGAAACTGTTTAAGACAAGCCAATGGATAAATGTAATAGTGAAGATTTTCACAAGAATACATACTGTATTTGCACCCATGCCCACCAATGTCATTAAATACACCACAAAAACAGTGGTCCCTCGCCTATTACATATTTATTTAACTTTTATCTCACTTCAGTTTCTTGCCAAGAAAGTAATGTGTAAATTTCTAGAGAGGCATTGTCTCCGTTACCCCCTAATCTGGTTTAGAAGGCCTTGGAGATGGGGCGATTTCATTACAGGGTTCATTGATTGCTTCAACAGATACAGTTTCAGACAGAGGAACTGCAGACAAATCACTGTGTTGGAAAGAATTATTCTGGGGCTGAGGGCACGTGGCATTCTCCTCAAACAATCTGTCTTGGACAGGGTCTGAATGAGTGTGATTTGATAGCTGTGGTAAAGAAGTCATGCATCGGTCATAATCTGATGCAGTTTCAGCGGTCAAAGAGACAGGGTTTAGGTCAATGTCTTTGAGAGAGGAACTACAGCACCCATTTGTACTGGTGGAAGAAGCTGGCTCACATGAATAAGAGTTTATCTCAGTTTGACACAGTACAAGCACAGCTGCACTGTAGGCCGGCTCTGCTTCCTCTGCCTCCAGGCTATCCTGCTCAGACAGGGGAATAAATGGTTCCAGTACCTGCAGAAACATCATATCAATCACACAACAGCCTAACATGAGATTGTGGCAGTTCTTACTCCAAAGCCAGGTGAAAGTGCTCTCCCCAAAGTACCTCATGACATGCAAAACATACACATTAAAAGATATGTAATATGAACACAATTATAAACCATAGAAACGAAAAACAATAATCACCCAAAAATCAAATATCCATGCCTTTGACCAGAGCGACAAGAGGAAAAGGTGAGGTTAAGTTTGGTGTTATTGCTGGACCCCGTGCATATAAAACAATAGTTAAAGCAAAAATGTCAAAACCCTTGATAAAGACGTTTGCCCCAGATTTATCCAGATCCACAACATGACCTTGTTTATCCGAACGATCATTATGAACAATCAAACACAAAGGACACTTAGTAACACAACAGTAATGTGGTTAGAAATATTGAAAAGCATTTGAGACCAAGACAGACACCAAAAGATTCACAATTTGAGAGAGAATTGACATCAGCAAACAGACACTAACCTTATTGAGCCCCTCCATCACCATGTGGGGCATATGTTCGTTAAGCATGGCAGGTGATATGATGACCTCATTGAACGCCTTGTTGTCGCCCCACAGAGCCGAGTACGTGGGGTCTTCTTGGCCACAGCTACAGGGGAACATGACAAATAGAAAATGGAGAACTGAACATGCTCAGAGTATTCAACCTGCTAATCTGACTGTGTTTGTATCTCAACTTTATGTTTTGTTTTATCTTAAAGTCACCATGCTTAATTTACAATACAATGGAAAGAAATAAGAAATAATAACACTTAAATAAAAACAACATAAACAAATAAAGACAGAAAACGTAAAATCGCTTTCGGAGTTTATTTATTTGTCCCATTAAAATGTATCAGTG
Organism: Rhinogobius similis; assembly: GCA_019453435.1. Classification (NCBI taxonomy): domain Eukaryota; kingdom Metazoa; phylum Chordata; class Actinopteri; order Gobiiformes; family Gobiidae; genus Rhinogobius; species Rhinogobius similis. The sequence goes on from CM033621.1 coordinate 23,769,221, forward strand.
GGTTTCAGAATGATGAGAAGTTAGGACTGTTACCATAGCGATTAAGAATTGAAAACAAAATATTTTATCTTCTGAAAAATGAAAAATCTGGGGAAAATGTTGCACAAAACAAAAGCTGAAACCCATGGATAGATCAGAATCCAATTCCTTTACTACACGAGCAGCGATGTTCAAAAATACTTAAAATACTTAAAAGTAAACTATACAAGAATCCATGACTCCTTTCTGTGTGCTTATCCTGTATATCTGTGTGTTTTGTCACAGCTGCTACAAATATAACAATTGCTTTGGCTTATTGGTTTCCCGGCAGCTCAACACAAAGCTTAATCCACAGTCCAAACTGAATCTACAATGGATGATTGATCACACTTGTGGAATCTGGCATAAATAAATATTTAGATTTGCTCACCACGTCTCTGGGGGATGGTTGTGCACAACATGGATGATCCTTCCAGGAGGGTAGAGGGGGGTGGAGGCTGAAAGGGCAATGCTGAGGTCACTGGGGTGGAGCCACAGGCGACTGCTAGGGGGCGCTGCAGGCTGAGTCTGGGGATCTTCGTCCTCCATTGGAAGCTCTGATTTAGGGATGCATTTGGTGCCGCCAGCAATAATTCTCCACTAAAGAAGCAAAGCAATAGTTTTATCTATCATGAAAACAATACAAATATATTCAGTGATTTAAGTGTAAATAAAGATGATAATTAGACAAGGTATATGGAAGAGATTGCTCAAAACCACAGTTTCACCATTTCTTTTAATTAATTGGGATCAAATGTTATTGCATAACTGTGGTCACCTTTGGCTTGTTACTCTTCTGTAGTACTTCCAGCAGATGGCGCCTAAAACCCTCCAGCTGAGAGAGTCCCAGCCTACAGAAAACACACGTATACATATATTTATTATTATTAAGCCAAAACAAGGAAGGAAATAATGAAGAATTTAAGTGATACCTTGGAACCAAGTCTTTTCCCAACACGACAGAAGTGACAAACTGTTTAGAGTACTCCATGGCATCCTCGCTAGGGAAATAAATCATATAAGTATTAAATGTCGGTGTCAATATAAAATGTTTGTGAACAATACAATTGCAATAATACTTTGCTGTGGACATTAAATAATATGCAACAAACACAACAAGACAATTTACAGGCTTCTTACTCTATTATGACAATCAATGGGAGTCCTCAATTAAAAACAAAATGGGGAAGACTTCTGTTCCGTTAATTTGTGAGAACAGTATGTTATTACATGTTGTAAAATTTCCTGAAGTCAAACAAACAATGTTGTCTTTTCTACTTCTGCCCAGTTTGTCTGCTGCCAATTGAGTTATTTAGTTTTAACGCCCCTTTATTACGTACATTTAGTCATCTTTCATTCATTTTCTACCGCTTGCTCCCGTTAGGGGTCGCGGGTGACTAGAGCCTATCCCAGTGACTTTGGGCCTTAGGCGAGGTAACACCCTGGACAGTGGCCAACTCGTCGCAGGGCTAACACAGAGACAAGGACAGACAACTCACTCTCACATTGATTCACTACGGAGGATTTAGAGTTTCCAATTAACCTACACAGTCATGTCTTTGGACGGTGGGAGGAAGCCGGAGAACCCAGAGAGAACCATCAGTAACACGGGGAGGACATGCAGACTCCACCCAGAGAGATCGTGTGATGTTGGAAACAAACGAAGGCAAGAGCTCTAACCGCTCTGCCACCGTGCACCCCATTTATTTAGTAATCTTGTTCCCAGAAAATACCTATTAAACCGATTATGCATTGTATCTGAGGACATTTAGAGAGTAAAGTGTTATTGAACTGACCTTAGAAGGCCACCGGGCGGGGAATAGGAGTAGCACTGAAGAGTCGGATACTGGGGTCTGAGCAGAAAAGAGAGAATGGCTGCGGTTCCAGCTCCAAGTGAGTGTCCAACAATAACCAGCCCGTAGTGCATGGTGCCTTTACTCTAAACAATATCGTAGTAAAAAGAGAGGAAATTCATAATGGTGCATAATATAACAATTATTAATATTAAAATACAAAAACATTAATCAGCCTGCCAATCTAAAAATGAGTCACATACCAGGTCTCTTCCAAAAGCTTGTGACAAGATCATTTCCTGTTCCAGTTTCTTTTTAATGTACTCAGCTGAGTAAACCATTCCCTGAAAAGTGAAGAGGAAGATGAGTAATTAATGTAGACGGGAAGTCAAAACCATTCATCCCAAGTTAAGATATCCACAGCTTGATTCTGTTATTAAGACTGTCATGATTCCCGGAGTCCTGGTTAATTTTACTTTTGCATTCAATGAAACAGAACATGCAATTATCGAGCTGACTTACCTTGTGGCCGAGCCAAGTCCCGTGTTGTTCCTCCACAGGCAGCCGCTCCGAGTCTCCCGTCAGATCAGTCAAGGCATCCTGATCACAGAGAACGAGAGAGAATTTGTAAAGATTGTTTTTTAAAATATGAAATTTGTACTCAAGCAAAAGTACAGATACTGAGCTAAAAATGTAAGTAAAAAGTATGCATGAAAAATACTACTCATTTTAATACAAATTTTAAGACAATAAAAAAATGCATTTTTGTTCAGTCTTTTAAAACTTGATTAATTAAAGACAAATCTAATTTAAAATTAAGTTATTTCAAACTGCAAAGTGCATCACATAAATCTGAGCAGGCGACGCAGTGTTGTTTTCTGTGTTAGTCAGTGTAGGAATGAGCCCAGACAGTGGTGAGACAGCTTTACATTGAGACACTTGGGACTTGGGCTGTCCTCAGTAACTCCTATGATTTTAAATGCAACCAATTATAAAAGTACAGGTAAACATTTATTAAAAATCTACTCAAAAAGGTAAAATCCTCAAAAAACTACCCAATTACAGTAACATAAGTATTTATAATAAGTGACTTTCCACACCTAGTAATACTGTATGTTGCACCAGTGGTTGTTAAACTTTTTCAGTCGTGACCCCCAAAATAACAATAGTTCACATTCGCGACCCCCAAACACAAAAAATAGGCGACACGCAAAGTGATAAATTAGCCTTATATCTAATGTTTGATTTTATTTTGAGAATATAGACCTAGAAAAATGACTTTAATAGGCCAACAAATAGGAATCTACATTTACCACTGCATTTGAAGGGTGTCAAACCTTGTTGAACACTATTGGGGTCCCGACTCCTAGTTTAAGAACCACTGTAACTGTTACGCTCATGTTTTCTTCTGAATAGGAGACAGGCAATTATTCTAGAGAGATTGTTTTTGTGCTCATCTCTTTCTGGGTTGGTTTGACCACAGTGAATAGGAAGTGAAACAGGGAACCAAACCAATTACACAATGATATCAAGTTTCCAATGATATATTGGATCGAAGGACAACTCATGAGTGTAGTAAAAAATGTGCATGTTAAAGAAATGTACCTTGGGTGAAAGGGTTCCTCTGATGCTGATGACTACTTTCTTTTTTCCATGATCCACTGCCACAAAAAACGGAGTCTCGTAAACCTGTAAACATTGAACAGTGGATAGTCAAACCTCTGCTAGCAACATCTTCAGGAAAACCTTCTATTATTGTTTATGTTAGGTAATTGCAATGTGACTTCACGTCTATTATTTATTTATTTTATTGATTGAAATTCCTGTGTGAGGCTCTCAGTGCAAGTCAAAGCAAGCTCAGATTGCAACATCTTCAATAGGTATTTTTAATAAAATCTGGAGTAGACTTTAATTATGTTTAATTACAATATTCTATATTTTAAAAAATGTTTTAAATAAGTTTTAAAGGACAAATATTATGCAAAATTAACTTTGTTGAGCTTTTAGCCATTCTTCCATCATTAAAAACACACCTGGAGTAGCTGACTAGTTGTTTGATGAATACGCGATTGAAAATCCTCTCCTCCTCCAACACTGCGTTCTGAATTCCTTCGATGTGTGACGTAGATGATGGTGACGTCACTTGTCTGAGAATCTTTTGCCGTTCTAAGTCCTTGAATCATTGTCAGACTTGCTCTGAACATTTCTTCCGTTTAATCACGATAACTACAACTTCATCAGATCCACTGCATACTGCAATGCATTGTGGGTATATATTTACATGTGTGTAATTCCCTCTACAGGCAGTAGATGGAGCCACAGCTAAGTCAAAATGGCATCTCCTAATACAGTGATAAAGTAAATATTTTACTATGTAAAGGCATTTTCTTTTTAGTTCCAAACCATGACATGTCAAACTGAAGACAACTGAAGAGCAGGTTTAAAGGCTAAAAATGATACAAAAAATGCATACTGGTAATATTTTTCCTTTAATACTTTCCTTTCTGACTTTTCTTTCGACACTTTTCACTTTTTGCATTTTCTAGTTCAGTAGTTTTCAAATCTGTCACACGAAGTATCACCTAAGATAATATTTAACTTTTTGAGTAGCATGAGACTAAACAAGGTCTTAAAAAGACTAAACCACAGATATGGAAGTTTAAAATAATACTTAACCCTGTGGAGGACAAACTGCGGAGGGCCCATGTATCATCAAAGGCAGCCCACAGTTTGAGAAACAATGTTCAAGTTTAAATAACCAGTTAACAATGACTCAATCTTCACACCAACTAATTGCCAATTTTCCAGAGTGAGTTTTGCCCTAACACCTCCGAGCCCTCATTAAATGGCTGTCACAATACTCACAGCATCATGACAGGAAGTGTAGACAATGTGGACCTGCTTGAGATCCCTGTCCAGGAAGTGTCTGCGGATGGCCAGGACATTACAGCCACAACAATTGTCCTCTTCCACAGTCACGGATTGAGACAAGCGAGAGCCAGAAACCGATGTGCAGCTGCCAAACAAAGGGGAAATTAGGAACAAGATTTCATTTAATTTTATGTGATGATGTGCACAAAATGTATATGTTTGTTATATGTCCATCTAGGGGTGGGCAATAGTGATAAAAACAAATATCTCAACTTTTTTTTGGAGTATCCCGATAGCGAACGTCAGATGATACGAAAATCCAACAGAAATGTGTTTAAACATCTCGGTAAACGTATTCGTTGAGGTGTAATTATCAAACCAATGTGAAATATCTGTCAAATTAATCACAAGTGCAGAAATACCACCATATAAAACATAACTTTTTTATCAGCTCTTTTTGTAGCATTTTTTACTATAATGACATACTCGATTTTCAAATTTTATCTTCAAAACAACATTCACCATATCCTCTATATGTATGTATTTTCGGTCTGAAGTTTTGATTCTCTTGTCTTTTTTTTGTACCTTTGATGTTACTGTTAAATAAGGACTATACTCACTTTTAGAACTCAAAGATTATTTAAACTATTGCTCAAAAATGTAGCCAAAACGATAATGACAATTTGAATTTATGCCATCATGTCTGACAGTTACGACACTTTGTATATGTTAGACTCATCTTTCATTAATTTCACTTTGTTAATTTGAATAGATTGCAAATATTTTCTTTACTAGGATTTAACACACCCGTTGGCAAACAGGGAGCTACAGGATCTGTGGTGATTGATAACATCTCGAGGGATCTACTTGGCAAGTGGAAGTGCATGTGAAATCTGATCTTTATTGACCGAAAGGGAAGAGCTAAAACAAAGTGTGTGGGGTGTACGATGCTGCTTACGGGCAAGAGCTGACGAGGCGGCACAACCCACAAGCCGGCTTCCTCATCAGGTACATGGGCCAACCATACGCGGCAAGTGCAAACAGCATGTAATAGCACACCTCTTTGTAACTGTTCATTTCACCCTACGACAAAGCAAAACAAACACAATCAGCTGCATAAAGAAGCTCACTGTTGTGTGTAACGCCAGGCAAGTAGTAGCCTGAAACCAAAAGTATTAAGATGCAACACAAACTTACAGAATTCTTAAGGTCAAGGTATCGAGTATTACGAGTCACAGGCATCCCAGATAGAAAGGCTATAATGTCATTGTTGGCCTGCAAAAAACAGCAAGATTTACATACTGTACGCCTTTTTAAGATGAACTAAAACAGTAGTAGTAGTAATAGTTACCTGGTCCAAGATTGCAGACCTCTTCGATCTTTGTCTCTGGCGGAGCAGAACCAGGCCGGCGATAATATCACTAGGCACAATGTCTAGATCTCTGAAAAACTCTGCAAAAAGGCTGGCCACTTCTGAGTAAGCATCCTGATGAGAACACAATCACAAATTGCCACATTTGAAACAGCACTTTGAGCATTGCATTCAACATCATCTTCTACGGAGACTATACAGTAATGACTGTACAGTAATGGTGTACAAGTGTTTCAAGTCAAAAAAAATGTCTCTGAACATCAAGTTCTCATCAAATTGAACAATTTAAAGACACACAGTTTAACATTCAGAACAGCGTGTTACATGGAAATGGAAAAAATACATTGATTTTCATTATTTTCATTGTAGTGGCAGACCTTGCTGATAACTCATCATATCCTTATCTGGAAGTGAGATGCAGAATTATGTCTAAAATACTTACTGATTGTGTGTCCTGGGCTCTTGTACAGCACATGAAAAACTTTAATCTCCGACTCCAGCTGCTGGCTTGGCCTTCTTCAAGTCGGTGTCTGAAAAAGTGTAGTGAAGATTAATGGTTGATCCGACACAATTTTTGAACCACCATAGGAGATAAGTCATGTTTTCTTGTCTTGAGACTATTTTTCCCCTTTAAAGTAACAGGTACCTGAGTGTATATGTTGTGAGGTTACGCTGTCGTCGCCGAGTTGCTTTGAGCTTGACAAATGTCCGACCCGTGGGATCAAAGGTGCACATAAGAGTGATGCAGACACTAAGTATCACGAGCCAATTACATGCAACTATACCTATGGAGAAATATAAGAAACAAACAAATGTCAAGATTACAAATAACCTATGTATATTTATTTGTTAGTTTCTCACCTAAAGCCAAATTTTTGGCTGTAACGTCAGAGCATGGCTGGTAATATTGAACAAGCCAGGCAATTCCCACTACAGCATAAACCAGCTCCACCAAGAGAATGGCTAGGGGGAGAGGAAAAAAAAAGTTTAAAAGTGAATCCAGATTTTGTCATGCATTGTAATACACCGTAATGAATCTAATCTAAGAAGACATAAAAAAATGTAACCTTACCAAGTCGTATGTAGAGGACATACTGTACAGCTTCCCTGGGCTGTGTGTAGAGTATGCTGCCTCTCATGCTCAGCCACATGATGGCGCTCTCACAGATGAGACAGCTGACCAGGATACCCAAGTATCCTCGGCCATGGTCCACCAGTGTCACGGAGCAGGACTGGTCTGAGCCATACGGGAGGCCGAACAGAACCACTGACAGAACCACCAACCTACAGATAACATGAGGGAATGCACCAGTGGTGATTTGAAATAAATCTGTAAAATCAATAACATGACAGAGACATGACTCACCAGATGCAGTGTAGAAGAAATAGGAAGAGGGCGGGCAGCACCAGGTCATCACTGCCGACTGACCAGCGCCGCCTAAACATCACCATCCCAGGCATCACTGCCCTGTGGGAGCAAAGGGAAAAACAATACATGGTTTTAAAAACAGAGAGAAAGACACTCAGCGTAATTATTTTCCAGAGATTGTCTAAGTTGAGTCTGAATATAAAGTCCACAGTGAACAAACACCCAAAATAATGACTCTGACAGGTAACACACTATAGAGCAATGTGTGGTGAGAAACGTAAAGAAATGCACCAGCTTCAAAAATAGCCTCACAAGAGCTGAGTCGTTTTTTGTCACTCAGTGTAAGTTTAGAGAGAGCCTTAGGGCTGAACTGAAATGAACTGGACAGAGTCAGAGTCAGAGCAGCAGGACAGAGACAGTGGGACACAGCCACAGGGACCTCTGTTTGAGGCAGCCTCTGTGGGCTGCTGCTACTCCTTAATGCTGTGATTTTCTAACTTGAAATGGTAGATTGCAATGTTTCTGTCTGATGGTAAAAAGTAGCAAGCATACACTATGTGATTGGTTATAATTACACTGCTGTATTTAAAATAATATATTCCTGTTACAATACTACTTTTAGTGCTCTCACTTAGACTGGTCAAGTACAGCCAAGTACAACAAAGCACAACAGAAGTGCAAATTAATATATTATTTTCTTTTGGCATTGGTTTGCTGAAGTCACACTTCAGTTTCCCAACACTTAGCTTGTTACCATAGCACATTTAGTTGTTAACAAAACTAAAGTGTCATAATTATTATGTTGCATATACATTACTGATATACATTACAAACTCTGTCAGATATCAGTGTTGATAGTGGTGGGTGATACTGGACAAAAATCTACAACTTGATATATTTTGGGATTTTATCCATATCCATAATATTCAGAAAATATTATGGCAAAAAATTAGGGCTAAGAATCACAGGGTCCTTCACAATTCGATACGATACACTGCTCACGATAATATACCAATATTGTGATACATATGATAATCTATATATTTCTCATGATACTCATTCTCATATTTTTTAAAAGAACCACATATTTTGACAATGTTTTTTCTATGATAAACCATGACCCGCACAAACTTAAAGGAGAAATATTTTGCATTTTTTCATATTGTTGTTATTAGCCTTTAAACATGCACTCGAGTACCTTAAATTTGCCATTTCATGTTTTGGAAAAAAAAGCACTATATGCACAAGTTTCTCTACTGTCTGGCCGGACACTTACGTAGTGTAATGCAGCCAGCGCTTACAGTTTAGTTATGTAAGTTAAGTTAAGAGACGCGGTCAGGCTAGTGGCAGCAGTTATCGTGTTTAGACGGAAAAAACGTTCAGAACGAGTCTGGTGACGATTTAGGGACAACAAAATATTCCGTATATGATCTGAAAAATTGTCTCTGTTGGAGTGAGTTCAGCATTCCTCAAAATGGCGTGAATGCAGCTGAATACAACTTCAGGTATGTTTCTGGTGACAAAACATTGTTAGAATATGGTTAAAAGCTCAAATAAGTCACTGTAGCAAAATACGTGTCCTTTAAATGAAATACACCCATTTTAATAACCAAAACACTGATAATGTCAAATGTTTGGCATAAATAAGTTTCCTTTATCTAAACAAGCAACAAAACTGTACAGCTGTCACAAAATAATTCAGTCTATTACACCAAAAGTTACTCATGGCTATATACCAATACAGCAGTCCACTTGATACTGTATCACCAAATATAGTATCACGTCATATCGATATTTCAGTATTTTGTAAATGTGCTCAAATGTGCTTGAAATTGTCTTGTTTGAAGTTCAAGTATTGCAAACAAATGGTCTGTAAAATTAACCACAAATGTATCATATACATTTTATATGCCCTTTTTAAAGCCCATTTAATATCATTATACCCTCTATTTTTTCAAAATCTCAAGAACAAAAAGATGATCTACCATCTTACTTTGTTTAGTCGTGTCCACTTAGAAATATACAGTTGAAAGTGAAAGAAGTTCATTGTTGCTGCAACACCTGTGGTGTCGCTTTATTTGCTTCAGACCCTCCTCATGTGTGGGCCTCTTTTAAGTGTAAATGATGACAATCTGTGAGTCGCCTTGTGTCCAGCAACAAAAGCTACTTTGATTTAATGAAATCTAAATCAAGTTGTCTGTAGCATGACAAAAGCAAAGGTTGTGCATCGTACAATACAGTCTACTGTTTATTATTATAAATGTACAATTAAAAAGGTGCTGCTGTTAGTCTGGTCTGATCTATGCAAGGTAGTAGGTAACATAAAGGTTTCAATATAATAAAGAAATAAGCATTGAATAAATTAACAAATACTGAATAAAATTCTTCAGTTTAGAGTTCACTTTTACACTGAGGGACCCAACAATAACAATAGCTACATGTGTGCATGGATTCAGTGAAGTCAGTACAAGCTGACAGCAACATAAATATTGAAACCACACAGCACTTGTAAGTGTCGCACGTTAAATTTGCATGTATGTTTACATTGCACTTAACTAAAGTTTACACAATGTGGAGCCAATACAGCCTGCAAATGTTAAGAATGTAACTCAGTGGTGAAGCATTTCAGTGCCCAGTGCAACACTCAGAAAGGATCGCTCATCACAGATATCACAACGGAGACATGGCAACCATACTGTTTCATAATGAGTTTGTATTTAACCATCAAGTTAAAATAAGTTGATTTACTCTTGTTATAACTTTTCAGAATCTAAATCACAGAAAGAAAGCTAATTTGAGCAACTGTAGCTGGTTTTAGTACAATTGCAATCTAGGTTCTTAAAAAAGATTATTTTTGGCATACCGCCCACCCCTGATTTTCACTTCTTCTCTTCTCGCCTCTTCTCTTTCACTTCAACCTTATTCTGGAGGGCAGCTCTTGGTGCAGCACACTGATAATGTCACTTTTGTAGCAGCAGATATTTGTATTTGGGTCTGGGGTTGGCACAATGACTGCTATGAAGCTATAGAGTGTATGATTTAATGTCTGGAACTAAACCTTTGAAAGTCAAACCTTGCAAGACATAACACATCATAATAATATAAACACCTTCAATATCACACCTTGACTACTGCAGATATAGCACTGTAATATCAGATGAGGTCAGTTCATTTTCAATGCAGTGACAGTTTTCCTTCAACCAAAGCAACAGTAGCAGGTGGTTTGAGTCGCTTTCACACCTTCAACCAAGCAGCACGAACAAAGCCATTAAAATGAGTTGTGGTAGTGTTTATTTGGATGATGAACTAGTTTGCTTACAGCTCGCCAACTGTGGTTTGTTTGACACTCCATAAAAATGAATGTTTTTCCATGAATATGACTCAAAAGATGGGAAACATTAAACAAATAAGACAAAAAGCCAAAGTAAAATAATAATTCTGTTTTGATTGTTAGAGAAATACTCACATGCAGCTCTATTCTAAGTATTTTAATTGTGCAAAATGATTCAGATTTATAACACCAAATTGTTTATTTTTTACTTTTTTGGTACAATAGACTTGTAATTGAATCTTCAACTTCCAATGAAACTTGTTACTGAAAACTATTCAATAAAATGGCTATTAATGTACTGTAGGGTGCAAAACCTTTTTCCATTTTTGTGGCAATGCAACAAAGCAAAGACAAACGGGGACATGTGAAAGGCTTCATGTGGCTCACAGCGACTTGTAAAACTCTTTCTGGGTTGAAGGAAAGAGGGCAGTGAAAAGGAGGGAGGAGACACTGACACAAACCACTACCCCATAAAATCTCATTTGGGCTGCAGCAATCAGGCCAGTTGAATCAAGCTTATCTCTACAATGAAAAACAGTGCAGACTTCACCGCTAGGGACTCTTATCAGCACTCTGCTCCGGGCCTGTTGGTACGACAAGACTCAGCTCCCAAAAGAGATAACACAAGTAGAAAAATATTAACGCTAATATGGAACATGGATTTAGAATTTAAACTGAAAATATCCAGCAAAGAAGTGTATATGTTTCGTTGACAGTAAATGCTGAAAACATTCTTACAATAGAAGTGATTCAAAGGGTTATGTAAAAAGTCAGCATACTAATTGTATACTAATATAATTACTAATTGCATTTGTTTCAGGAAAATGTAGGTCTTTCAGCCACATATCATGCAAATGTCACTGGCAATCTGGATAGGAATGTTTCATATGTCTCGATCAAGACAAGTTGAATAAACGGCAAGTCACATTTTGCCTGGCTGGATATTAACAAGGTTCCAAGTTGAGCTTCAATAAGCAACAAGAAATGGGAGTGATACTTAAAAAGTTTGAGAAAACATTTTATTCAAAACTATTTAACTCAAAATTTTAGGACCACACCTCAAAAAAACTGATCCCCCTCAAAACAGAAATCTAAGTCCCAAACATGAACTCAGTAATGAGTAGTGCCACCGTTATGGTTGATCACTTTAACAATTGCTTGCGTTCTGCTTGACGCGTTTCCAGGAGGTGAGTAGGAACATTTCTCCAAGTGGTGAAGACACCCAATCAGATCCTCAGGCTCACTGCTGGTGTAGTTTTTTTGGGTCATGCACTTGAATTTTTTTGTTCCATGCCATCAGAACATCATGGCAGTGTGAATACCTGACAGAAAATGAAACTGCATCAGATTTGGGCTTGAAAGGAATGTGGAACTAAACTTTTATCAGCTGCAGAACAGCCTATTTATGTTTAATTGTTGTTTAAAGAAAATGTTTACTCAAACTTCCATTTCTTGTTGCATCTTGAAGCTCTACTTGGAACCTTGTGAAGATCCAACCATGAAAACTGTGACTTTTGCCATTTATTCAACGGGTCTTTAATTTTTGATCGAGACTGTATTTAATCGATAGAAATTATGTTATTTTGTAGAGCTGCACAAACTATTTTGCTAATCAATTAATATGGCAGTATTTTTCGTTCTTGTTTAGTTTGTCTTTAAGCCACAAAAGTCAGTCCCAGTCGCAGGCCTGGATAAATGGAGAATAATTAATCAGAACATCTGCCAGAAAATCTATCGCAAATATTATTGCAAAGTAACAACTAAGGGAGTAACAATCGCCACAATTACAGAGGTGAAGATGTGCAAAGTGCAATAAGAACACAAGAACGATATAATAAGAATGATATAGATTTATGCAACTGATCAATAGACCCTGAAGGAGTCAACTCTTGTTTACAGCTAATTAGCACAGATGCAATGGATCGCGTTATAGTCTTTTCAACAGAGAAGACGACAGCCGTCACCAGCTCCGGCCCCATCCTCCTCCTAATAGCACTGTCCTCCTCAAGGGCTTTCCCATCCATCACTCCAGGGAGGTCACCTATTAGAGCCGCTGCGCTGGCTGCAGGCTTCTGCTCTGCACATAATCACACTGTTTTTTCTGATTCCTCAGTAATAGCAACAGTCTTGGGGGGTCAATGAGGAAAGCCTTCGTGATGTGAAAGGTATCAACATATAAGCTCAAAGAGGTATATATACACACAAGCCAAAATACATGCATTTCCTTTTCCATTTTTTCCATTTCATGACATAAATACGGACAGGTTTTCAAGCCTTCAAGCTTTGATTTAATTGAATCATTACCGTTTACTGTTACTGTTTAATAAATACACAAGTGGATCAACATTCACACTACGTTTGAGCAACATGGCTTTAAGAACAAGGAGAATGTTTTAATAATCATAATAATCTAAATATAATGTTTAGGAAAATAATAATAATGGCACTTACAACATCTTGGACATCCCCATAACCCTTCACTTTGTAAGGTAACTGTGAGAATGGGATGCCAGTCTCTGAATGACTCTGCGCTCTGTATTGAGCCTGACTGAGAGCAGCATGACAGCAGCCTCTGGTCCACAGTGACTGACACGCGTCATGACACGCTGCAGGAGCGATGCTTTTGTGCTCCACGCTGTGTACAACTTTGTACCAGGCCCAAGCCAGGACCACGTGAGGCCACAACAATGATGTAACAACAATGACAGGGCCCTAGTCTGTCATTATGGCTTTGTCTTTGACATGGACTTACTGAAACAGTGGAGGGCACACAAGCTCAAACTCACTTCATTTCATAATGGGCTCTTTGGGCTCATGCAATTCCTAGATAGGAGAGCAAGTAATGGAATCAAGACTTAATACACAAACAGGTCGGACCAGGTGACAGTTCCAGCTACGACACAACTAGTGTGTACATTATCTAGTTTTATTATAGTCATTTTAGAGTAATCATCACAACTATGCATTTAGGAAACCATGCTTGACAGAGATGATAACAGATTTGTGGATAGCCACATGACTGCTCAAATGTTCTTGAAAGCAGGATGTCAAAAAGTGATCCAATACACATCGAATACCACTCATCAATGTCAGGGTCGTGCCAAAGTTTATATTTTGAATAGTACTGAATAGTAATCTGTCACACAATAGATGGGGATAAGGCAGATAGAATCAATAGAATCCTAAAAGCAATAAAGTAAAAATAAAATAAAGCAACATTGGCCGTTTTTTAAAAGCAGTTTGAAAACATAACATAAGTTCAGAGGAAAATCAAAATAGAGTGACAGCCTTTTAAACAGTGCTTGAGTATGAATTATGTCCCTCATTAAGGGTAAATGCTGCTCTATACAACAAATAAAGCCTGTTGTAGACATGCATATGTATAGTGGAGTATTGTTAAGACATGCTCCCAAGACATTTCTTCCACTGCTCCTGTTTGTACAACAGAGGCTCCTCTGCCCCTCCCTCCTCCCCCCCCCCCTCTCTCTCTCTCTCTCTCTCTCTTCTCAGGGCAGTTACAGAGCTCTCACTTCAGGTCTTTGGCATGTGCCACTTCCTCAGGCTCTCCTCTTGTTCCTTCAGTTTCAGTCACTACACCGGATACTGTGCATCCTAAAGACAGAAAGACTCTCTCCTCTTTATCTTCACACTGTGTTCTTCTCCTACCCACACACTCATTCAGTATTCATGTTTTAGAGGACATAGGAAAGGAGCATGTGAATCCGTTTTTTGGTGCAGAGGAAACCTACCTTTTCTCCTCTAGGCTCCTCTTTTGCCTCTCTGCCCCCTCCTCTTTCTTATCGAACCAATTCAGATACTGCTTTGGTTTCGTGTTGCTGTCTTTTTTTAGACTGAAAGCCATGTGCCACTCACTCCTACTCTCCCTCTGCCTCTTTCTCCATCTTTTTCTCCCACTGCCACCCACTCAATCCTTTCACCTCGTCCCACTCTGCTCCTTTCTTTACTCCATGTGATTGTATGTGCATGTGTACATGGGTGCTCCTTGTGTTGGGGTAGTAGCACATGGGCTCCTGCCAACCTGTCTGAGGGTTACTGCCACAAACCATGTACAAATTTGTCAATTTATCGGCTCTGCTACTTAAAATAACTGCTGGACTTTTGCCCACACACTGGTGCAGCATGTGTTCATGCATTGCAGTTCCCGTGTGCTGCTTGGTTATCTATAAATGTGTATAACAGAGTTGCAAGGTAATCGCAATCGCAATCTTAATAAAACCCCAATTTGAATGGTTGCAATGACAAAATCGCAAAGAATGCTGTTATTTATGAAACATAATTTCCTGTGCAAACAACAAAATAGCCTGTCTCATTAATGTCTAAAAACTGCCAACTTGGTAGTTTAGACCTCTACAAACGTGTTCTGAATTGCATGTGATTCTTGGATTAGTTTAGTCTTCTCACAAATGTTAATGCTCCTGCTCGGTATTTTGCCACAACTGTTGCACTCTAGTAATGACCACATTAGTCCTGTGCACTGGCTTCCTGTGGATCAGAGAACAGTTTAAAGCAGCTCTGAGGACCTCAGCCTCCTGCTACTCTGAGAATGTTCAAATCCAGGCTAAAAACATTTATGTTTAGCTACACATACAACTGCACTTTACCTGCACTATTGTCTTTTAATTAATTTTTTATAATGATTGTGTATGTCTTTATCTGTTTTGTGATTTTAATTGAATTATTTTCCTGTTGTGTAAAGCACTTTGAATTGCCTCGTGTACAAATTGTGCTCTACAGATAAACTTGCCTTGCCTATATATATGATATGAATACAATTGATGATATTTTTCCCCAATTGACCCATCCTAATTGCCCATTTTATTTTATTTTATTTTATTTTATGTTTTCTTAAAATAAATGAATAAATAAAACCACACAAAAAATAGTCAATCTTCCACAGTCTAAACTCTGCTAAAAACATGCTTTAACAGATAGGATTGACTATTGACCTTATTCCGGAAGTTGCCATGGGCGCCGCCATCTTTTTTTCCATTGTATTAGTTTACATGGGACAGATGAGCTCAACAGAGAATAAGTTGTACACAGACTAAAAAGCTGTTTTCAGGCCGCCCAGAAAACCGGCGCATTACAAACTTCTTGTTGCACATGTGCATTAAACATTTTACTCAAATCAGTCTACTTTAAATAATGTTTTAAGGACGAGACTTTTCCCTCTTTCATCATCTCCATGAACGGGGTTCTCGTCAACCGGAAGTGCGTTTACAACAGAAGTGCGGATCTGTGGCAAAAAGAGGCAAAACCCTTAAAAACACCAAAGTACATAACCGACAATTACAAATGCCTGAATCTTGAGCTCAATTCTAACACTTGCCAAGCCCTAATTTCATCATCAAAATGATTATACACTTTATTGTGCATTATTATTATTATTATAAACTAATGAAGTAAATTACATTCTTTTCAATCTTCAAAAGGCACTGACAGTCACCATTATAAGTTAAAAGATAAAGTCCATAACATGATCTAGTCCTGTCACAATAATTACTATATTCTATTGTTCAATCAACAAAACAAAAAACACAAATTATTTTAGTGCATCAGGAACATTTTCAACATTGTAGTCATACAGGTTACAGTCAAATTGTATTCAGACGAAAAAGCTACAATGCTAGGACTCCCAAGAGGCAGTACTTTCCACTCCAGTGCAACTCTATAGGGATAACAGCAGCTGAAATGTAAACACTACTGTTGACAATGTTGATGCTGCCGAGCAGGAGCTTCAACAAGTCACTGTGTATAAAACATATAGGGCTGGAACAATAAATTGAGCAGTTTAATCGACTATGAAAATAATCAATAGTTGTCTGGAGTAAACGTCTGGAGTAAATTCCAACTGATGTGATTTACAGCTTTTATCTCAAAGACGCCACAGATATTACATCAAAATTAGATAAAAAGAACATAAATCGGGGTTCTTATTTTAAAATATTCTTTATATTCTTGATTTATAAATAAGTTCAAATTATAAGCTTCCATTATATAGGCCTATAGTGTAAGGTTATAGTGTAAGTTTTTATGTCACGTGGCGTTACATTTGTGTCTCAGGTGCTGTGGTGTCAAACATCCTAACACTGATGATTATCTGTCCCATTTGAGCACACATCATCATTTCTTTGTGATCACACCAAAAAAAATTGTTTGGCAACTCAACAAACAAAACATTATCCAACATAGAACCAAGTTTAAGTATGTGTTTCACTCTCTATCATAGTTTTACCAGTCAAGTGGCAGTTTGTAAAGAGAACTTACAACATTACTTCAAAATACTGGACAAGGCATTGAGTTTAGAAACCTGTGGATGACTTCACACTGGAATCTCACCCACATAATTCAGTGAGCATTTATTCCCAGAGAATACATTTTTTGATAATTTAAAGATTATTATGGTTAAATTGTATTGTGTAGTGTAAAGTATGTTGCCATATACTTTTATATATGTCAAATTATGATGAGTTTTGGCCCAGTTTACAGTACAGTTGCTAAGTAACACTTACGGAATTACCTAGTGTGTCAATTAGGAAATTTAACTGGGCTTAATTTGATAAAACGTTTATGTTTAGCAAGATCTCAAATAGAAATACATAAATGTGCTTTAGAGAAAAGAGAGTAGTCTAACCTGTCACATGCACTTTAATTAGTGACCTGAAAAAAGAGGATGAAGCCACTGAGATCTGACAAAGTTCAGACAAACTTTCAAGAGAACATAGCTACAAAGCACGTCAGGAACAACAGCATGTATAGTTTCAAGAGGTAGCCTAAATGGTGGAGGGGTAAGGGGGCACTTACTGTATTAATTGTATGAGTGGGGTGTGGGGTTATAATACGAATAAAAACATGTTTAACTATTCAAATAAGTATGAATTGGTTCTTCAAAGAGGTCAGGGACTGGCTCAGCAAAACAATTCCCCAGTTTTCTGAGCTTAAGTTCCCATGGGAAACTTGAATGAAACTATGGATTTTCTACCCCTTAGCAACTTTAGTTCCAATGCTAATGTTCTTGCAATTGAACACATTGAAGATGTTTTATCTTTGAAATGAATCGTTCATTTAAAATGTGGAGCACTGACAAAATGGAAAGTATGCTACTGCAAATTACTCAACACCTTGCTCTACCACTACTGTAATGCTATTAAAACTTTGACAACGTGCCATTACAAAATTTAAATCTGTGAAGTCTATCAACAAGTCACCACCATACTGTAAGTCAGATGCTTTAAGTCTATCTGACAGGTTCTCATTTTTCTCTAATATTGACTTAGTTTGGTGGGAGGGCATTTGTGTTAAATATTTATCATAGTTGACATCTGTGAAGTAGCGGTTTGTGAAGAAATTTGAAAAATACCAGTTTAAAATTACAGTTACAGTTAACACTCAACTGAAACATTTTTCTGACAACTTAAACAGTCATTGAACAAAATGAAGGTGTTAAAAGGTATCATAATTTGTCGAATCATAACTATAGTGTAATTTATTGTTTTCAAAATGATTGCTTGGTAACAGTTGTGGAATTACCTCTATCTATGTCATGTTGTCCATGTCCAACCAGGAAGTTACATTATGAACTTTACGAAAATAGTCAAACTGGGGACAAACAGGAAAAATGTTAAGTAAAATCTTAAATATAATCATCTTCACTACGTTTTAGTGAATTGTGACGTCTAACCTGTCATATAGACTTTAAGGAAAATGCCTGATCTTAACCATCCTCAATAGAATAGTTGTTCATATTAGGCTTACAATAAGTGCAAATACAATGAAGCATACGCCTTTAGAAGATGGATAGATAGGCTGCCTAGCATGTAAAATAACGAGATGAACTTGAATGAAACTATGGATACCTTATAACTTTGCTGTAATGGGTTTGTTGTGATATAGGATAATTTCTGATCATTTCTGATAATGTTCCACAAGTGAAGTAGCCCACAACTGAGAAAATAAATGAACTGCAACATCCAACACAACAAGGCTAATGCTACAATCTGTACATTCAATGGCTAAATAACGAGCTTCTGTGACAGGCTTCAGTACGTTTTGAGTTGTTGACACCTAATGCATCCGGCAGCACAATTACGGCCCTGGGGCTAAATTAAAAAGACAATGCCCCAAACTCCGCTTGCAGACTGGACTCGCCTTTACAGAAGTGGCAGCAGCGCTTATACACGAGGTAAAAGCCGGGTCACGCAAACCTGTCCTGGTTGTGGTTAACGGACAGAACGTGTCACTCACCGGAAACGTCTTACCTGTGTTTTGACAATGCCTTGAGACCCACTGCATCGGTTCCGCTCGCTGTCCCATGTCCCCGGCACACTGAGGGCTTCGGGTGAACGCAAAAGCTTCGCGGGTAGAATTATAATATCCGTGCCGTCGTCATTCCAACACGCAGATAAATGGCCCCGCAGATCTCAAACCGCGGCTGATCCTCCGGTTATGTGCTGACTGTCAGGCCGGCACGACACAGCTCTCCCAAACATCGTCAATAATTTCAGGGTTGTTTCTTGTCCGTCGGGGGATTGGCAGCCTGGTTTTCCGTACAATTGCAACACGTCGTCGGCTGTGACACCGCACTCACTCACTGCATATGGCTCATTTTCCCGTCTCTCCTGGAACACGGCGTGATCAGAAATATCCACAAAGATGTTAGTCCTAGTGCTTTGATAAACACCGCCGCCTTTTTGCTTCTAAAATTCAGTCAGATGTCCACACTTGAAACCATAAGCACGGATGGCAGCTAAACGGCAACACAATTTCCCGAGAAAGTGGCCCATCCCCTCAGACGTATTCCCCACCGAAATATACGCGCGTCTTTGCTATTCCCTTCCGTATTCGGCTGCGCAAAATATCCCTTGGTTCGCCGGGTTTACGCCACAGACCGTTTACGACGTTCACTTGATTCGTTTTTTTGTAAAAGCCACACACTGCGGTTCCAGTGGAGAAAGAGCGCCACTGGTGGTTTGTAAAAATCATGGAAGTGACTATTGGAGTGATCCAGGAGCTACGGCACAGCAGCGCAGTCAGACGGGCCAAGAGCACACTGCTAAGGAGTCCACATGAGTTCACTTTATTTCTTACATTTTTTAATTCTGCCACAGTATTTTCGCTTTTTACGCTAAACATAAAATAAGCCTACATTAACCAAGACCATCAATTAAATGGAACCATGATTTTGCGCATGCGTATTTGCGCATTTCAAATCACGCTTGTAAGCCCATTTATTTTATTATCAGGACACTGTACAATTAGACTACATTAAACGCAAAAGTAGCTATGCTTGTTAACAGCTAATTTCTCATTAACAAAAGTGACGCATGAGAAAACAAAGGAAATTTGAATAATTTATTCTGACAAATTAATAAAATGGTTAAGATATTCTACGTGAATAAATGTATTATAAATTGAAGGCCTATCTGGCCCATGCTATTCCATTAGACCTAGTTTGCAAGAAAAACGTAGGTGTCTACTTTGACTCATTTGATGATAAGAAAATTACTTATTATGGGATTCAAAATTTTAAACCCCATATCCAGTAGAGCTGCTAATTCGTTGTCTTTGCTTTGATCCAAAAGTGTTAAATAACACATAGATAGATAGATAGATAGATAGATAGATAGATAGATAGATAGATAGATAGATAGATAGATAGATAGATAGATAGATAGATAGATAGATAGATAGATAGATAGATAGATAGATAGATAGATAGATAGATAGATAGATAGATAGATAGATAGATAGTACATTTTCTGGACTATTTGATGTGTACAGGAATTGTATCCTCCCCCCATCAAAACCAACACTTGGTACATCCCCCTTTCTCCTCCTCTCATTCTCCTCCCTTCTGCTCCCAGACCTCCATCTCTAACGCCTTCTGTCATTTTCTTGTATTGAGGACATTCTCATTTTCTGCGACTGCAGTTGTTTCCCTTGCATCTGTTGTCCAGCTTTAGTACTAACAGCTGCTGAAGAGGTATGTAAAGCCTTTATATCATCAATTACATCACTATCAAAATTTAGTAAGAACCACGTTCTTACTGATATGTTCACACTTTTATTTCCGACAGTTTGCTATGCTGCACTAATCCTGGTTGTCATCTGCACATGGCCGTTATTCACTTTAAAATGCTACGATTTTTACCCCATTTCCAGGCAGACGTGCAGCAGTTCTTTCCTCCATCTTGTTCTCTCTTCTGTTTATCCATATGACTCATACCTTTTTGCTGTTTGTGCCAGAAGATCAAGAAAGAGATTTTTTTGCATTTGCTCATCAAGGGAAAATACTTACATAGTAAAAAATATACTAATAATATAGTATAAAAAAAAAATATATATATATATAACATTCTACTACTGCACCAGCAATTATGTATCCCATACAAACCGAAACAGGGGGAAAAGCCAAAGTTCACAATAATCAAATATCCAGTGCAGAAGATAATTCCACAGTTGCTAAATTATTCCTATTCCTTTGAGTGCCGGACAGTCCCTATCTCTGTCATCTGTGTTCCAAGGTCACACTTTAGGCCCAACCACTTGCTGACAGTGAATGCACGCACCTCTGATGCATCTCACCAGAGTCGATACAGGGCACATGCCTCATTTATAGATAATCTGCTTTGTATGTCTGCTGTTTCCTTTCAGTGAAGCAGCACAGAGCTGTCCTTACAGAGTCCTTCTGGCTGGGCCACACCTCTGTCTCTGAGACCATGGATGCCAAGGCCAAGGCAGGAGCTCCGGCGCCCAAAGCAGCAACTAAGGTTGAGAAGAAGGAGGCCCCCAAGAAGGCCCCTGAACCTGCCCCGGCCACCCCTGAGCCGGAGATCGCCCCTCCTCAGGACGGAGCAGCAGAGGCGGAGGCTCCGGGAGAAGCCTCTGGCACAGACTCTTTTGAACAGCTCAAACCATATCTCATTGGTGGTGCCATCATCGCTGCAGGAGCCATTCTACTGGGAGTATTACTAATGGCAAAGAGGAAGTAAAACCAAATTATTACAATGCCTAAAAATACAATATTTGCAGATGTGTTACAGTACATTGTGATAGGTTCACAGACTATTATTGTACAAATGAAGACTTGCTGTACATGTCCTGTAATCTTTCACACTTTGCTCAAAGCTGCATAAACGCTAAAATTGTTTGCATGAATCTACTCGGTATGTATTAATAATCTTCACCAGGAAAAAAATATACAATTATGTGAGGCGCACCTAACTGCACACATAACAGACTTGGTTCACTTTACTAATCTATCCTAAATCTAATTAAATATTGTAAGACAATTTTTTTTTTAATTCATCTCCATTAAGCAGACTGAAACAGGCTTAAATGTATCTAAATCAATGAACCACTGTTTTCAGTTTGGAAAATTAAACTAAACATAATTGCAAACTTTTTAATTAAATAGGGTGAACATGTAAAAACTTTAATGTAAAATACATATCAAAGACTGATAACATTCAGGCTTTATATAACAGCTTCACTTCACTTAGCGCAGTCTGTTTACAACCTTAGTAGATACTTAGCAGTGGCAGGTGGGTCAGCCATTAGGGCTATCATTGTGTTTTTGTTTAGTTTTTTTCATGAATGAGTATTATTCTGACAATAGTTACTGTTAAAAATAAATTTAACGTTTAACTATTTATAATGAATTTCCTACTTGATAAGAAGATTGATTATAATTGTTTTTATTTTGTATGGGAATCGTGCAAAAACACATTCTCACCCGTCATCTATAGCTAAGTGTCAACAGTTAATGTAAAGTTTTGACAAATTCTGTTACATAGTTTAAGGCACAGACATGTATCTATTTATGTTTCTGGAAGAAACAAACTGTATCTAAAATTATAATAGTATGAAGGTATTTTGTTATAACACCCCTAGATATTTAAAAGACATTATGTCATTTCTAAAATAACATCTTGCATTGTATACAACAGTGTACCAAAAAAATACTTATTTTCCTAATTTCAACAGCGTATGAATGCAATAATTCAGATAGGATTTCTCATTTTAGCACAAGAACTGTAGCGAGTTAAAGACCTTAAAGATGATGTCATAGCTGGAGAGATTGTAGCAGTGACCTGTGACCGAAAAGTGGGTTTTAATGATGTATATGATTATTATGGAAGACTGTTTCCGTTATTTTCTATGTTAGTGTTATTTTAGTCATTAAAAATATCCTCCTATTTGCCCCATGAGTGTATATTACAACTATAATTCATAGTTTATTAAAGACAGTGAACCAACTAAATACTGTGTTGTATATGTTTTTCAATATTTCATTTATTGATGGAAAGCCCTTTGAGGCAGGTGCTTGTTTTCAAGGAGGGCCAAGATATGAATGTGACATTCACAAACTCTGCAGCACCACAGTTAACAATGGATAATATTTCATATATAAAATTTGAGAGAGCTATCCATTCTTTTATTACATCTCAGTTGGACTATTGCAGCTTGTTGTATGTAGGCCTGGATCAACATTCTCTCCGTAGATTGCAGGGTGTCCAGAATGCTGCCGCCTGTCTACTGACAGGCACAAAGGAACGGGACGGGAGCACATCACTCCTATTCTCTCCTCTTTGCAATGGCTCCCAGTTGCTTTCAGAATCCATTTTGAGATTTTACTGATTGTTTTTAAATGTTTTAATGCACAGTGTACAGATCCAGAGCCGCGCTTTTCAGTTCAGGCCTTTAAATGATGGAAAAGCCTGCGCCTTCATGTCCGCTCTGCTCAGTGTGTGGATGAATTTAAAACTAAACTCAAAACAATACAGTGTAGCCCAGATCATCTTATGTAACTTTTATCTTGTATTCAACTGATTTATCTTGTTTTTTTTTTTTTTTTTTTCCCATCATTCCTTAATCTTTTATTATTACAATGTCCGTATGTACAGCACTTTGGTCACCTGTTTTAAATGTGCTTTATAAATAAATTTGACATATATTCTACTCCAAAGACTATCCAAGGTTTTTTCTTTTAGATTTGCATATTAACATACAAATAATATAATTGCATTTAAAATGGTACATTAAAACAAGTATAATATGTAATTCATTTAAATTCAAAAACAATTTTCTAACTTGTTGTGAATGGACAACTTGTGAGAGCCCCCATGTAGACCCCACTTTAGGAATCCCTTTGACAGACCATGTGTCAGACAGGCAGTGAATCCCAACCTAGATCTCTGAACCCAACCTGGGATCCCCAAAGTTTTGCAATGGTTCCAAGGGTTTCTAAACAGAGACCAAAATAGACTGCAGAATTATAATGTAGGCCTTTATAGACAGAATCAATGTACCATGCTATTAAATAAGTTTATGACATTCTTATTCAATCTTTTTACTAACCATAAAACACTTTCTTAATAATATGAAGTGGTCTGTCAGGCAGGATAAGGATTCCGGGGTGGGCAATGTAAAATGGGGTCAATGTTAGAAAAAGGTTGTGAAATACTGATATCTCTTTCCATTTTACTTTTTAAATTCTATTATTATTGTTACATCAGAAAATGTTAGCAGCAAGACTAAATAACAACCATATTAAACATTGGAATATAAAATATGCATTGAACAAATAGACTTTGAATAATTTGTGTCAGAGGCAAAGTACAATTGAAATGTTATGGTTACAAATTTTGTTTCCTCCTTCCAAGTAGGGGGCGATACTGAACCTGTACGTTCTTAAACATCACCGGAAGCATTCGTTGTTGTTGCCAGTGAGACGAAACAGCGTGCTTTTTAGCCGCTAAAACGGTAATTTGGACTAAAAATCCAACTAGAAAGAACTGAAATCTGATTTTGACGGTAAGTAGAAAATGGAGTTAATTATGATTTGCAATTAACGGAAAACAACACGTTTTTAGCGCCTAAAGCTAACCCAGTTGAAAGCATGGCGATCTCTGCTCTTGTGTCTTTGGTGTATGGTTGAGAACAATGGGTAAAATAGAAGTCTATACTCGTGCTGCGTCCGAGTATAATAGTCACCCTAAATCAAATCAGTAATGTCATTCAAGCGATGTCCCATTTGTTTGTAGGAACGATCATGATAATCCCAATCCGCTGCTTTACATGCGGGAAGGTCGTCGGTAACAAATGGGAGGCATATCTCGGTCTTCTTCAAGCCGAGTACACTGAGGGGTGAGTTGAATACAAACCATACGTGTCCAACAGCATTAGTTGTTCGACCTAAGGCACCCAGTTTAAGAAAACTATTATCCCATAGGGCTGCACAGTATGTCGCAAGATTATTGATATCGCAATATTGACTGACGCAAAATTCGACATGAAACACACGAAGGTAATTTGTAATCCAATAACATAAACGCTCCATTTGACAGAATTGTGTCAAACTCGTACAATATTAATTACAAAATTATCGTTATTGCAATACTGGCTGACACAAAAACTAATCTCAAAAATGTATATATTGCAATAACACCAAGGTTCTGTTTTTGTTTTAATCAAAATGTAGTGTTTTAAATGAAAGAAAAAGGCAGATTACCTTTAAATCCTAAATTATCTTCGATCTTTAATTTTGGTTTTGATTACATTAAACTTTTGTAAATTAATAAATTAAGGAATACACCATTTGTTCCAATACAATTACTGAATACAATTTAACAATATCAGTGCTGCTGTATTTGACAGCCATATTGTGATCTTGTCTGATCCTGTGCAGTGCTAATTAAATAAGGTTACATTCAAAACAATTTATTATTGAGGATGATTTAATTATAATTATTGATGATGATTATTATAATAATTTATTATTACTGATAATAATTTTTCCTTTGTAGTGACGCTCTTGATGCCCTGGGCTTGAAGAGATACTGTTGTCGAAGGATGCTTCTTTCTCACGTGGATCTTATTGAGAAATTATTAAATTATGCTCCTCTAGAAAAGTAATGGAGGACCAACCCACTTCTGAAGCTCTGGATTTGATTGTAAATATTTTAGCATCCTTTTGCTGACACACAATGAAGACATTTCCGCAAAAGAATGCATAGGCTTTTTGATATTAATAAATAACCCATCCACAATATCACTGGTGTGTGTGTTTGTTGAATGAATATCAGTTAATTATTTAGTTTGATTTAATTACAAAATAAATGCACATTACATCATAACAATGTAGAACATGCAAGTAGTGAAACCTGATGCCTTTGCATCAAGTCAACAACTGTAATGGACAAAAAGGACAGTGAAGGCAGATGATAAAAAGGTATATCTTTTTAGTTCTTTTTCCAATCAGCCTCACCTTATGTACATTCAGATGTTAATTGAAGAAGGAAAAAAGTCCCATCTTCGTATCCACAATGAAATATCTATGGGGTGGGAAAAAAATGACAAAAAGTAGTAAAGAGATCTGTGTGTTTTTCCATTAGAGTGAGAAAGTAACATGAATAGCCCTACCCTCATGGCACTTTTAGTAATATCTGTCTCTGTCTCGATCCCTGTGTCTGTCCCGTTCCCGAGAGCGTTCTTTAGAGCGTTCTTTAGAGCAGCCACTGCTTCTTTCGCTGCTACGGGATCGATCTCTGTCCCCTCGAGATGAACGTCGTCTTTCTTTGCTTGAAGATTTCCTTCTATCCCGCTCTTTCTCTTCACTGTGCCTATTGAAATTAAATCACAAGCTTTGTAATATCCAATTGCAACATTCTACTGTGCCTCTCTAGTAAGTATCAGTATAGACCTGCTGTAGCCACAGCTTCCTTGAATGGACACTAAACAGTCTTTCAGAGAGGTGACCATGGCTTGACAGCGATCGTCTTGATATACTCTGGACTGTTTGATGATCGAAATTGCTGTCAAAAGTGTTTCCATTGCCACCCTCAAATCTCCTGAAACGCACAGCATTTTTAAACCACTGAAGAGCAAAGACATTTTCGACATGTTGATTGGACGTGCTATCCCATGATTTTACATACAAATTCTATTTTACACTTTTCTCACTTACCTGTTGTTGCTCCTGACACAGCTTTGCTGATGGCAGTACTAGCAACTGCTCTGTTTCTGTTTATTAATTCCTCAAAGTCTTTATCTGTTCTAAAAAATAAAATTAAAAATAAGTTAAGTGAATGGCATTAGGTGATGTCTCTGTCCGCCTACTTTTATTTAAAAATGTCTGGCCTGAAAAAAGGTTATTTTCAAATATAATTATTTTAAGAAGGCTGGAATGTGTGTCTTTCAAATTTATCAGGTTGCAGTCACATACAGTATTAGGTAGGTAGGTATTAGGTTATGCCCAGTAGTATAAACATTGTACCTTTTATTTGCATTTAATTAGAACCCTGACATGCTTACTTTTCATCATTGTTCGATGTGCTGCTGCCGTGCCACTCCTGTGATGTGCCAGCAGTTTCAGCATTTGCATTTTGATCTTGGAATGGTGGGATGGAGGGAGAGTTCATAAAGTTCAGGAACATGAAGGGTAGCAGAGATGGGGGTGGCATACGCGGTAAAGGAGGAGGGTAGTTCAGAAATGGGTTAGGTAGGGGAGGAACTGTGCTGCCAAATTGGTTCAAAAACTGTTGAGGCACAGTAGAATCAAAGGGATCCTGTGGTAAAAATGAAGCACCTGAATCATTCATATTAAAAGAAGCAGCATGTGGTGGGAAACCTTGAACACCTGAAAAAAAAAAAAGCATTATTTTTTTCTTTTACAACAGAAAATGACAACATACTGGACGTTTAAAAATGTAACAATTACTTTGTTTGGCCGTGTCCTCAAACAATGAGAGGTTGAAGTTTTTGGCAAAACGACACACAATCTGTTCGCCACCAAGAGTGCTCTTTGGTACTCTATCCAAGAGTAATTTCATTGACCTTTCAGAACCCACCACAACTTTCGCATACCTGAAATAGAATTTGTGTGAATACTGATAGTGCTAATTGTCCATAATGAAGTCACTTACCCTTTTGAGAGTCCATTCACTTTGTTTTCTGCAAATTTGACTTCTATTACATCGTGCACACCAGCATTACTGGCTATCCGTAATATGTCTTCTTCTGTAATCCACTGCAAGCATGTTAATTGAAGCAAAAACATATCAATTAACTTGGGATGTAAATACATAATACAATTTCAATGTTGTCATATACATTTAGTATAATTATGATACTAAAGGCACAATAAATAGTTAGACGAGTAAAAGACAAAATTTGCAGTACATGAACTTGTTAAAATAAAATGCCTCTCACCCAAGGGAATTTTCCAATGTATACCCCTATTTTTTTTCCCTGCGGCGTAGGTTTCTCTGGTGGTGGGTTGGACTTTGTATTATCGTCTGTTTTGACTTCTGTCTTACTCTGTTTTGATCGAAATGTCCTTTCCTTATCCACCGATCCAGTCAACACAGCATCATAAAGATCGTCCTGCACAGAATAAAATAACTTTTCATAATCCTTGACACAAAAGCCAAAAGACATGTATCGTGGTCACCTGGTAGAAGAGTTATATACAGTTACTTATTGCATGCATCTGCGACACCAACCTCATCGTTTAAATCCAACGCGTTGGCTGCAGGCTGTGCAGCAGTCATCCCGTACAATTGTTTTGATATAGTTGCTAGATGTATTTTGGTGCAGGTCACACACTTCAGATTTTGTTGATACAAAACAGATGTACACACGCATTTATAACAACGCCTATTGCTTGTGTTTGCTGCTAGCTTGACGCTACGTTAAACGGTTTCAAAACTAACGTTCGCTTACATTAATTTTAACCATAACGTTACATACGGGAAGCAGGAAGCTGTTGTCTTGATTAATGGCAATAAGGAAATTCAAATAAATTAAACCATTTCAACTGAAATTGTTGAAACAAAGTTATTTGGGAACCGTGTATGTATGCTTTGCAGGAATGGAAAAACGCTAAAGATGCTATTTTTTCCGTTCAGTGTGTCGGCTATTTCTCACCGGTCTGAAACTACAACAACATTGGTTCCTAGGAAGAAAATATTTATTGATACGCATAATGTCGTAAAACCACACTAACCGTATTATTGGCATATACATATATTTTATTTCATTGTACATAAAATATTATTGTGACTGTCTACTTTTTAGGTTTTTACTACTGTTTACGTGCTCACAGTGCTATTCACCCCTTAGGTTCCGCCCCTCCGTGCGGTGCTGACGCAAAATTTTGAGTTATTTAACCGTCTGACATTCAGACGTGAATGCACACAGCAAAGGAACTAAAATGTGGTCTTCTATTGCTGCAAGAAAAGTAAGTTATTCTGTGTTCTCTCATTTTTATTTGGTTGATGCTGTCGGGTACAACCATAGCTAACGTTAGTACAACGCAGTATTTAGCACCATGTGCTAAGGTATATTTTCAGCCCAAGTTAATAACAAATGACTAATAACACTGTTAAGGTTTGTTCTTTACTCTTTGTCTTGTTTATTGCAATTCCTACTTTGATAATCAAGTCAACAGAAGTAAATCTCTACTACTGTCTCCTTATTACTGTTAGAGGGCACTTACACAAACACAAGCAGCACATTGTACAACAAGGTGGCATGATGTAACTAGCTAACTTAGCTACTTCTAATGTAATACTATGAGCCATTGACTGATCTACTTCATTGTTGAAGTGCCACAAATGTATATGACATTTATTATATATATGGCATTTTTTCTTGTGCTCATCATTTGGATTTTATTTATATTTTTTTGTTTTCGGTTGTTTAGTTAGTTCCTGGGCTGCTCCATGCAATTGGGAGACCAGCGGTCACAGTATCATTTCGTGGATATCGTGGTGATGCACCAGCAGACTCTAAAGGAGATCTGATCGAGATCCCATTGCCGCCGTGGGAGGCCAGACACGATGAACCCCTCGATATAAAGAGGCGACGTCTGCTTTACGAGAGTCGCAAAAGAGGCATGCTTGAGAATTGTATTTTACTGAGGTATGAAACTTGTCAACATGATGTTAAATGATGAACACATTTTATTATCCCTATTTAGTAGTATCCAATATCGTTCTGTATTGTCCTTAGCCTTTTTGCCAAAAGATACCTGAACACCATGACTGAGACACAGCTAATGCAGTATGACAGAATTATAAATGAACCAAGCAATGACTGGGACATCTACTACTGGGCCACAGGTATGGTCT
Organism: Rhinogobius similis; assembly: GCA_019453435.1. NCBI lineage: Eukaryota > Metazoa > Chordata > Actinopteri > Gobiiformes > Gobiidae > Rhinogobius > Rhinogobius similis. The sequence continues at coordinate 23,799,129 of CM033621.1, forward strand.
TTGAACATACATACAGAATTTTATTAATTGATTTTAATATATGGATGAATGTTGTAGCCAAGTGACTTTTAAGTGTCTTCAGAATATCTGTCAAACCTTTTTTTTTTTATGTAGAAGCTGTGCCGACCCCAGAGGTTTACCAAGGTGAGGTCATGGATATGCTGCAGGAGTTCACAAAAAATCGCGATCATGAACAGAGGCTGGATGCTCCCAATTTAGAGTACCTGGAAAAGGAAAGCCAGTAACCTTTTAAGGAACTTCACAGACTGAATACTGACCAACACATTGTCAGAACATTGTCTCCTATATGGCATTAAGCAAATCTTGTGAAAAAGGTAATTCAAAATATTAAGTTGATAGCTTTTTTTCTTGTTCATTGAAAATGTTATGTTTCTCTGTTTTATTTAATAAATGTACATAGATGGTCTCTGGTATTTTTGTCTTATAGTTATCGTTTCATATTTTGATTATTTCGTCAGAGTGTTGTATAATCTATATTTTGTCTGCCAGATTTATAGATGGACAGCAGGGGGAGCCAGATCCCTTTGCATCATTGACGTGATCCACCTGTGTCTGCTTAATTTTGAGTGAATTTTCCACTAGTGTATTACAAAATCAGGACGTTTAATCTTAGTTAACTCCGAATAATACGATTGTATATGTGCAAAACGTAAATCTACGCATATTACATTGGCAGTGGCTCCAGTAAAATTTACAATATTTTATGAAATTCTTGATTTTTTCCCCCTCATTTTATTCATTTGTACCTATCTAATGTTGTACTGAGATCAAGAGGAAATGCCATATGGCCAAGAGATGTGCACTCTAGTCAAGTCTACTTGTGTACTGTTGCTGAATCAGGGTCTACTAAAGATTTGCACCCTACATACTCAACTCGAAATAACATACAGTCTTTGGACAGGAACAGTTGGCATGGGTGACAAAACACCGCCTGTGGTATGTACATGGCTGTGTTTATTGCTCTGTATTTTATTTCCCATGCTTTTACCATTTGACTGCACCCACTGCTTCTTGATAGTCACTCCTGTCATCCACCATTGCTGCCTGCCTTCATGTCTTGCCAACTCTGTTTCATCCTCAGCCTCTCTGCCACTCTCCTTTATGTCTCTTTAGTCTATATACAACCAAAGCTGACTGCACAACATCCAGAAAAATGTTATTAAGTTTATATGCAAGAAACTAATATGTTATTTCATATCAGTCAAAACCATCTCACCCACTCAGATATCTTTAAGGGATTGTCATGGATCAAGTTTTACTTCACAGAGATGTGTACATCAATACTGGTTGTGAGTTTAAGCACCCCTCCCTGTACATGTAATATAAGAACAATAACTTTGTGAGGATGAAACAACATTTTGACGTTTAATTAACAACATTAAAGGTACAGTATGTAGGTGATGTCAAACACCTCTTTATCTCCAGAGATGTAATTTATTTGCCTTGATTGACACATAATGGCATTATCTGTCTTGCATTTATTCAATTATAGATGCTTTTTAATGCTGAAAGATATACCCTTAAAAGATACATTTTAACAGTAACCTCTCTCACCTCTTCATAGAAATAACCTGTAACTTGGCTTGGTGGCACCATAGAGATAGATAAGAAAAGTTACATACAAGTGCACCTTTACAAGGAAGGTTTTTTATCCGACACATTTTCCAAGACATGGAAATGGGCATGAGTTGTCAGCCTGCTGTAGCTTGAGTGTTGTGTATGCAAGTCCCATCTCCATTAAGAAATTTACTTACCTTAAACTTACCTGTTTTCAGAGACAAGTGAATTAAAGAATACAAAATCTACCAGAAATATCTTGTTTTATATACACATTTATGTTTTTATATACACTGTACAGGTTTCAAAAAAATAAATGGTTGATATTAACATTGTGCACTCCACAAATGTGTAACTATAAAGGGAACTGAGAGTGGAAAAGGGGGGCTGGATGATATCAAAGACACACAGATATCAACAAGCCCAGTCAATACTCACTTTTTTCATAGACTTCACACATATTTGTACATTATATCAAATACATGTTGCTGGTAAACCTCTCTTTGTCTCAAGTAGTGCCCCCAAGAAGAATGCCCGAGATTCAGAAATACCACGAAAGATTTACCACGTTGTAGTATTTGGCTAGTGATTATTATAGTGACAATAGTAGATTAATTTATTTAAATCCAATGCCACCAAACCCTGAATGAAAATGACTTATTAGGTCTTTGGAATGTATTACATTTTAATGCACAAAGCACAATGACCCTGAAGGCCAGGTTTTAAATCACAATATTGTTATAGTCTCTTGTAGATCAACTGTTAACAATTACCCAATACAACTTGTATAATGTAGGAAATGGCTACGTTCAGAATTTCAAATGCAAAATGTGAGCACAAAATTATATTATATAAGAAGCCAAGATGCACTGGCCAAAATATATATTATTTAGAGAACACTGTGAACCAAATGGTAAAGCACTGGCCAAAATATATATTATTTAAAGAACACTATGATCCAAGTGGTAAAGCAAGCAAGAAGATGAATGTATCCTCTTAAAAAAATACCCTGTTTTTGCAGTTTAGCTTAAAACCAAATGTTGATGAAAGGGCTTTGCTTTAAAAAGTCACCGTAACATTGAATTGTTATATTTCATTTTGTGTTCAATAACTAAACCAATCAAAATAGTTTTGCTTTGTGATTTGTAGTTGTATGTGACCTTCAGGGCCATTGTTACAAAGCCATCAGGACAGACAGACGACAGTGTTCCCTGTTTATTTTGGGAAGCTCTGACCTGAGATGTAGCTGAGTGATGCAATGAGGTGACGATTATACCTCACCTACCTTCCCCTCTGTCCCGGACACACACGGAGGCGAGGGGCAAGGCGTGGCTCCTATAAGGCACACACAGGACATTTTGTGCCAGAAAGCATGTGTGCACTGCGGGGTGGTCAGCTGTAGTCTTAATATGTTCAGTTTTTTGGCACCAGCCCATTTAATTGGTCCAGACAGGAAAAGAAAGGACAAAATAAAAGTAGCTGCTTTAGAAATTTGTGATACGAAAAACAACATCAGCATTGTAAAGCCTTCTCATGATACTGTTAATCTTCACTATTTTAAAACGCTTTTGAATATAAAACACACTTAAAGAAAATAACCCTGCTATGAAGAGAGGTTTGATCCAGCATCAACAAGTGAAGTGACCCTTCAGATGTGACAATAGAAAACAACAACATTTTGGATCGTACAAGTTCATACAAAATAAAACTGGTAAACAAGAGTCAGTATTAAACTGGAAGTCAGTGCAGGTACACACAGAAAAACCTAAAGCACAGTTAACACAATCACACTCGAACATCGACACTCACGCACACACACGGTACGTATACATCAACAGTGGAATGTAAAAGCATTTCCCCCAGGTATTATTACTTCAGATAGAAGGATTCACTCAGTACATTTCTACAGGACATAAGGGAGGTCACACTGAACATGATCATGACAGGAATATTGCCTTTTGATCAGTTTTTTATGTGCAATGTAAAGCTAAACATGGCAAGGTAAAAAGAACAAATCTGTCACCTGTCCCTGATAAACTAAATGTCTTAGCATATGTTACATTAAATAACTTATATATCTATGGGGCACTTGGCAGTAAGTTAGCATATGTCGTCTCTTCTTCCCCTCTTACTTGAGCCTCACTATCCAAAACCTATAGGCTTGTCACTACAAATAGGCTCATAGTCAAATACTCATAGTGACTCAATGCAGGAGTAAGTGGCTTCTTTCAATTTACATTAAAGTGGGAATAAACACCTAAACTCCACCCACAAGTCCAAATGAGCTCAAGTGGGCAGTGCCTGGAGGACTTAACGGGAAAGGGGGGGTCTGTCTGATTGAGCCTAAAATCAGATCAGAGGCCTGTGTACAATAAATAAATAAATAAATAAATAAAAGGACTAGGAACAGTGTTTAGTCCCACTTTATTCAGCCACCTGCAACACCTAATAGAGAAAGTCTTTCAAATCTTCATTATATTTCCAGTATATGGTCAAAATATAATGTGTAAGAAAATAAGTACTATATATCTACTAAGAGGTGGATGAACTCCTCAATCAAACCGTATTTCCTGTCAGAAATACTGTTATAATAATACATTTGACACTTAAAGTTAGTGTTAGTGAAAATGAATGACTGCCATGACAGACATACATTAGAGGTTTTTATTGTCGCAATGGATTTATTGGAACAGGAATTTAAAAAATAAATATTGCAATGTCTTTTTGAGTTAATCCACCTCCTTTGTATTCCCTGACTCAGTTTGAGTCACTTTTAACAAACAAGTGACCGCTGTAAGCCTTCAACTACCCTCACATCGACTAAGTCATACAACAGCCTATTTCCCCTCAATACTGGGACCATTGTTATTTTAAAACAGACGTGCAACTCCAAAAAAGCCACCCTTGCACTATGCCCACTTTTTGTGCGGGAACATTTTGCTTATTCTCAACTGGAAGAACAAGAAGATTCCCTAACATCTTTTGCAAACAACAAAAAGTACAACAGGAATATCTTCCATATGTTGTCGTTTTTTTTTCACAATTCTCATCAAGAATCAAAAAGTTCAAATCTGTTTTTTGAGGATTACAGCACATCACCCACAGCACGCACGGACAACAAAGGGTTTCCAGCCAATGGAGAATTATTACAATGGCGGCACAGAACGAGATCAACAAGGCAGGTCCATCTATCATCAAATCTTTTTCTTTTCCTGGTTTTTCAAAACTAGGCAGTGACAGTAAAAACGAAACAGGACATAAGGTCTGACTCTGACTGATCCATTTTTTGGTTGACGATTGATATTCACCGGTGGCTACGGATGTAATGGTCCGACTAAAGTGTGCCGTTATGAAGGGGAGAGAGAGAGAAGGCCATGGGGGATTTGAGTGTTCCTGTAAAAGAGGGGTGAGTGATCAAAGACATTTCTAATTTAAGACCGAGGTGTTCAGGTGGGACTTAGAGCTTGACAGGGGTGTAATGAGGGCACGAAATATCAAAGAGGCCTGAGAACAAAGAGATGACATCCGCAGACAGCTAAAGCAGAGGTGTAGTGCGGGCAGGGGGTACATGTCACTATATGGGTGGAGATGACTGTAAGCTGGTAGGTCAGTGATCTCCTTCAGGCTTTGAGGGCGTGCCACTGGGCCACAGCGCTGCGAGGATGTCCCATCATGTCTTTCCAGTGTTTTACCTCCGCTGGGCCACTTTTCCATGAGAGATAAATCTGAGGACAAAAGGAAAGTTAAAGTGAGACACACACACACCCTTACATGCAAATAATAACATCTCCTTATTTATTTATTTTTTACTGATATGTCTGCTTTTAAACAAGAGCCATAACAAGGCTGGAGGCTTGTCCGGATTCTGAACCCGGGGTGGGACCCTTGACAAAGGACTTTTCTACAGGTGCACCTGTCTACACCTGTGTGCACCACCAAACAATTTTCAAATCCAACAGTTTGAGAGTGCAGACCACTAAAATATATACGTCAACAAAATAAATGAAGTATAAACCTGGCTCCATCTTATTTTCCCTGTTCATATTGAAATGGCATGAGAAGCTTTCTGCAAAGTAAACACTAAGCAGAAATCTAATCTGAATTTAACTCACAGATGACAGATGAAAGGAAACAATAGTGGAGAGAATACTCACAAAGGAAGATGGAATGCTATGTAACTAATATAAAAAGATCATGCTGAGCTGATACTGAACTCTTGTTTATGTCACACAGTACAAGATTTCTCGCTTGTACTGTTTCTCACTTGAAAATCTTCCAGTTATTTTAAGTCTAAATGGTGAGAGCAGAAAGATAAGTTATCTGAGCTTCCTACAAGTCAATTACAGCTTTGTAATCGTTCTGTAGGCTCATTCATGTAGTGCACACAGGGGGAGATGTGTTAATAAAAGCACATTCCAAAGGATGTGTCAGGATCCTGTTTAATATGTGTGAATACAACTCAATAATCATTAATATTCATGCCAGCTAATGGCTTTTCAAATCATTGCATAACAAGTTATTTTGTTTTCTTTTAGAAGTAATGTGAATAAACTTTGAAATCTTGGTATAATAATGGATTAGTGAAGAACATTTTTAAATGAATAAATTGATTATAAGTAGATTTTACTATTACCGTGGTAGACATTGACTTTATGTTATGGTTGAAGTGTTCGTCAGGCTGACTGGCTGGATCAGCATGTCTCTAGGTCATGTGAATGCAGAGGGCATGTCTCCTACCAGTGAAAACAACATCTACTCTGCAGCCACCTAAGCTGTCTTTAGTTATTAATTGTATGTTTACAATTCTCCCGCTTATTCCACAGCCTTTCTGAATATTCGCACACCTGATTAGTAAAATCACTTCCCCAGTTCATTCCCCATAATCACCTTTAATTTGTTTTCATTATGCACTAATTACCTTTGATTAGTTGTAATAGGCACCATATTTGCAACCCTTTTTAAAAGTGTATTATACAGATATTACTCCTCTGCCTAATTTAACCGATTAAAATCTTATAATTTTCAAACGTATGCAGCCAAAGTGTGACATTTGTATAACATGTTAGACAGTCATGTTACGTGACACGTCTCAGTAAATACCACTGAAAGTTGCATAATTCAATGTCTAAATCTATTTTTATACACTTGGGATATATTCCTGACAGACACTTGCTCCCAGCAGGGGTCAGCAGAGACTAGATGTGTGATTTGCAGCTCATGCTGTTGATGTTGTTAGAAGCCCCAAAGGAGGAGAAGAAGAGAAAGCAGGAGAAATGTTAGGAGATACCTTTCCTATGACATCATTGCGACTGAGCTTGTCCTTGTCCATGACGGTGATAATGATGGTGGTCTCCCTCAGCACGTGGGCAGGCACATCGAAGGGGAACGACTCGTTAAACACAGGGTTCAGACAACGCTTCATTACCACAGTCTTCTTCTTCTCCACACGCTTGTCCTTGTGCATCAACCACACCTTTACATAGGGATCTGAGGACAACAATAAAGCTTATTGAATATGCAGTGATATCCTACAGATGTGTGTATAAACAATTTAGGCTAGCATTAGAAAGACAGGCATGTGTATTCAATGCATTATTTCATTACATCATATATGAAATATTTTCAGCATCATATATCATTTATTTCTATACCTTTTAACGTGTTATGGTTAGGTTAATCAAAGTTAAAATCTTTATAGCCCATAAAAATCATTATGTATATTTATTTTTGTTTCCTGTGTTTTTAGGTTGCCACAGTAAATCTAAGTAAAAATAACTTAGCACGTCTTCATGCCAGATGCCCTGCCTATTGCAAACCGCCACAATCAATGACTGGGCTCTTTCAAAAGGAACTGTGCTAACTGTGGCGGTCTTAATCAGATGAATGCTTGAACTTCACTTGATTATAATTGATTGTATATGTATTTTTACCTGAGGTGCCTCCGATGTCCATGGCTTTGAGATTTCGGGCTTTGATAATGCTCACAGTGATGGTGTTGGCTGTGGGGTTGTAGCACAGAGACACCAGAAGGTCCCCTCGATTCCCCTGGAGACATCACACCAAAGACAATCACAGCTCCATCTTATTGTCTGCCCTCTTTTGCATGCCTTGTGTTTGTCTGTCTGTTCAATCCACCTGTCATCCGCCTCCATATTGCCTCTCTATCTCGTCTTTCCCACCAGCACACACCACCCGTCTCCCCAGGGACAACCAAGACAGCCAGCGATGACATCACCCATTACTTTCTGCCCTGTCTCCCCCTCCTCCCCCACAGCTCCATCCCCTCACACTCACACTGCCATCGCTGCACGGTTTCAGCTCCTTCCAGAAGGTCTGCATGTTGGCCAGGTCAAGCTTGTTCAGTGGGATGGACACCTCTCCTATCGGGTCGTTTCTGCTGAAGCGGTCGTAATCCAGAACTTGGAGATATAGCGTTCTCTGGACCACTTTTTCATATGGAAAACCTAAAGACAGAAATTTGTTATGCTTGTGTTTTAAAGTGCCTTAAATACTTATGCCACTGCTTATAAAACCTCTTTAAGCAGTAATTTGTTGCTCCCCATGTGTATTCAGCTACTAACCTTCCTTGCACTGTTTTAAAACTCAGACTGCATCCACAAGAGCTGCTCCATTTGTCTAGTTCTCACACTTCATCTATGGAGTTAGGGGTTTATCCCAAACAAGCTCAAATGCTTAGATTTACTGATATAGCTAAAATTTTTAACTAACTATTCAATTACTGCATAATACAGTACTCAACTAAATATACTCACTAACAAGAGCAACAATCAGTCAACATAAGGTTAACACTTAAAGGTGTAGGGGTAAAAGTATCAGCATACCTTCAAAGAGGAAGGTCTCATTCCAGTGAGGGTTGAGATTCTTCCTTTTCACTTTTGTCTCCAACTTGTGCTTTTTATCCGGCAGCAAGTATAGTTTGACAAACGGATCTGAGGTGCCGGAAAAGTCCTTAGCGGGCAAATCCTGGCCCTTGAGTATTTTGACAGTCAAAGTGGAGTCTTGGAAACTGTATCCAACACTGAACTGAATCCGGCCCAGTTTCTCAACCACTGGACCTTCGTGCTCGTCTTCTTCTGAACCAGGAGACAGCTGAAAGACAATCAAGTCAGTATGTATTATCTTTGGGGGAAAAAAAAACATTGTTACAAAGCAAGGCATTTATTTATACAATCCAAAACAAAAAACCAAAACTTTTTGGCCTTTTGCTTTCAATGATTGCAACAAGCACATTTAATTCAAAATAAGACTGCATTTTACAGCTTCACATAAGATATCCCCAGACAAAACCCCAATTATCCAGGCTTGGCCGTAAAGTACACAGACTCCTTGTTGTAGGATTTTACCTTGCCTAATCAGCCAGTCCCTTCTAGATTCTGTTCAAATGCAGAAGGGCCTGGAATTGGAACATTTTAAATAAAAACTCTAACTATCTAAATCTCTAACTAGCTGCTAATTTGTATCACATGTTTCCCAGATGGTGAAGACATGTCCTCTGGAATATTCTTTAGTCTACATTCAGAACAAAATACTATGTAACTTCTTTTACCTCAGAGTTACAGATTTGTAGATTTAGCAGAAATTGTGTGTTATTTTAGTTTCCTTTTTTCCTCATAAAACACTACGTTTTCTTAGACACAAATGGACCATGCATTTCTCTGATGGGTTAATCTGTCTATCAGTCACGCTTGTTTGAAATCTGTAACACAGAATATGATTCCAGACCAAAACTTCTTTTAAAGTATTGTCAAAGTGTGTGATATTGGCTGGTCAGGCAAATTTATACCTGTTGCAGGAAACACAGCAGCATGCAACTGGTTTTCATGTTTATACAATTTACACACTGAGATTTGCACGCAAGATACTTCTAATCAATATTGATGAATCACTGTGATATCATGCTGGCACAGAGTACTGTAAATGCCATAGACATAAAGCAGTTAATAGATTCTCATATCATATCCAGGTCTTCACTGAAACAACACACGAGGGGCCCCACTTCCATGGCAACTGAGAAAATGAAATTTACTGAAGACTGTGCTTTATGGATTCAAACTTCAGATAAAGCAACAAAGAAGACCTTGAGTCAATGTAATTAAGTTCCCAAGGTCATGATAGTAATGGCAGCCCTGGCTCCACAGATGTACAGACAATACCTTTTTATTCAATTGGAACAAAAAGCACAAGTAAGAGCTGTACACTGCACAGACTTACAACGACTTCCATATACAGTATGTGTTTCTAAGAATGAATGTGGGACTACAGATGGAAATTAGCACATGGTTTAATCCAGTGTATTTACAGCATAAACCTGACATATAATGTTTTGCAGTTGTGATAAAAATGAGCATAAAACTAACATTTTATACTATGCAACATGGTCCCAAATAGACCATGAGCAAAACTATTGAAGAACATGTTTCGTTTATTACCAGAGTGGCTCTTTATCAGAGTTCTATATGTGATATGAATCAGATAATGCTGCTCTTGACAGACTGGAGAGTGCATGGCATGTTCACAGACAGATGAAACACTTGCGGGGCACCTGAATGGTGGCATCGCAGTAAAAATCCAATCCCCCAGAACATAGAAAATAAGGCAGCGCTGAAGTTGAAGACAAGCTTAATGTTATAGGTCACGTGGGCCGCCTCTCTGGTGTGACAGGGGCAAAATGTGTACATGCAGTGTGGAGATGAGAGCCTGATTATCTACAGCAGGAGCGATCTTCTGACTGATGGTGGCTTAGCCTTGTGGCAATGGAGAGAAATCTAGTTTCTGATGTATTATCTGATGGTAAAGGGCTACTGTAGAGGCATTACTCAAAGAGCAGTTCCACAAATGTAATATCCAATTTTATATTCTCACATCCAGACCGTTCCCTCTCATTCCCTGTGCTCAGAACTATCACATCTCATTATGCAGCCCAGACAAAATTGCTTTCCAGTCATATTCTGCATTCTCTTTTTCTTAATGTCATCACTTCTTATCCTATTACAAAATTTGTCTGAAATGCAGGTAACCACCAAAGTCAGGTGAGAAGAGTTTCCATGCCTGTTTAAACAAACAAAATCCATAAAACCCATGGAGAATGAGAAGTGTGAAAGGACAGGCGTCACAGCACATGCCCTGGCTGTGAGAATCTCACAAAATGAAGGAGGTGTCAAAGTGCATCTGGATAAAAAACCTAAGGCCGAGGCAAGACCTCAGTAAACCTTTGCCCTTTGGGGTGCATAAGGTTGTGGGCAAAGTTACAGTATACTGTAACTACAGGGCATCAATGTCCTTGTTGTAATATCTCAATGTTAAAATCTTATTTCTGGCACAGGTCTTTCACTGGACCAACAGCCACAAAATAATACAGTACAGCTCGTGGTACTTGTGACTAGAACATTTTGAGTTATTACTTACTCCTTATATAGACCAGTCCATTTTATTACAAGACTACAGTATTATTTTAATCATTCAACATCATTCTGCAAATCTACAATGAAATGTATCAAGCTGTTCAGTTCAATCATGCCAAAGTATGTTGGTATTAACTATTATAGCCTTGCATGAAGTGTACATTTATGGCACATTTATTATGATATACATTTTCAAAATCTAAAATGTTTAGATGATTCATTGTTGGTTTTCTATTGTCTGGTTATGGACTGTGTCAAAACAGAGAGCTCTGTCCATTAATGTAATTTCAATAACATCACATGCGTTTCATTTCCCTGTCTACTCTATATCCTGTCATTACTTTTATAAAAGCTCAAATGTGCAAGATAAGTATTATTAGCTTCAGAGGGAAGATTGTGTAAGATATAGTCGCCTTTTGGCAGCGCTGCCCAGAACGAGTATAGTCATTAAGCACCACCGCTGTGAGATCCTCAGACTCACCATGAGGCCCACATAATTACACAGTCCTCTTAGACATCTCTGCTCCAGTGTACGCGCACAGCACCCACAGCACTGCATGTTCTCTTACCGCTAATTACCAAAGCCTGTTGAATAACCTCTCCCACTGTCTTGAACTGTTACAGGCTCCTGCTGCTGCTGGTGCCTGGTAGTGTGCACGGCCCACAGGTGGGACGAGAGCTGGGCTAAGGACACTCCTCTTGGGCAATGAAAGTGTAGTGAGGAGGAGAAGCATCTTAGAAGGGAACACTCCACTGCTGCAGTGTAGGCATGCTGTTCTCCTCCACATTTTTAAACAAAGCAAACAGAATTTTCTATAGCAAAAATAGTGTGACAGCCATTTATCAGTAAAGCTCAGAAAAGTTGTATAGCAGCATCTATCATTGTATGCATTGTGCTGTGCATTTGTGCCTGTCTCAAGCCCAGGGATTGTGTCAAGAAAGTTACCTGCTGCATATTAAATGAAGATCCATTCATATGATAACCATGGGCCTGATAAAAATCTTGATAGGGTATTGTAAGTTTAAACCTGTTGTGAGTTGGACTTGTGGCCTGTCCATTGGTGCAGTAGCAGCCCAGGGAGCCTTTTTCTCATCGTGCACAATATAAAAACATACCGCTCTAATTTGGGTGACAAGGCACCTATCCTTTCAAAAAGCTTGTATTTTATTATTATTTTATTTACTATTGCCTATTTTTAGATCATACTCTTCTCAGTTTAAAATCCTTAAACTGTCTTAAAAATCTTTAGCTCCTTCTGGCTCAGCTCTGGCGCACTCTCGATTGGTCAGAACGGTCACAATATGTGGCACTGGCAGCCATGTTTGAACCCCAAGGCTTATTGATAACCCTCGGGTTAAAAAGCTAAAAGACAGCATTTTTGTATAATAATCGCACTAAAATGCAACTGCTTTGTGACTTACCATGAGCATGTCACTGGTGACTGAATTGGCCAGATCATTGCCAGTCGAGTTTCCCTCTTGACCCTGACGACGCCCGGCCTCGTCTGGTGTCTGACCTCTGGGACTGCTGCCTGGTTTGTTTCCTGGTCTGCTGTAAGAGATGTAAACATACATGGGTTTAACTCCACCCAGGCACAGACAAATGAAGTGCATAGATAAAGCAACTGAGTGGCTAAACTTTGGCAGATAGACTCTGGCAAGTAGAGACATTTGTAAGGAGAAATCTCCCCTTAGGCCCTAGAGCAGTGTTTCCCAACCAGGGGTACAGGGACCCCAAGGGGTACGTGACCAATTACCAGGGGGTACTTGGAATACTTTCAGATTTTAAAAGAAGATTATCTGAAGTGTTATTAATTGTAAATTTATCATCTTTTTGGTCTATACTGAACCATAAATCAAATAACAGAACTATTCTATTGTATTTTATTCTTAATCTTATGCATGCCTCTTTTATATATTGTATTATATTTTATTCATTGTTTTATATTGCACCTTACGCCAAAGCAAGTTCCTATGTTTGTGAATTGTGATCACTGACAATGGCAATAAACCAATTCTGATTCTGATTTTTTTTTAAAAGAAAATATTTACAATATGTGACTGCTAAACCCATTTATTTGCCCGATATTCAAGTTAAGCAGTTCTCTGAGCGTGAGACAAAGCTTAGGGGATACTTGAGACAAAAAGGGTTGGGAACTACTGCCCTAGAGTAAACACTGATGATGACACCCATGGCATGTCCCTATTTATGTCTGCACTTACAACTGAACACAAGCAAACAATATGATTTGCAATGGTATGTGTGCAAGATTTCCCTCTCCATAATATTTTCGTTATTAAAAGTACTAATGAATAAACAATCACATTTAGTTTCATGATAACATTTTACTTCTGTTGACTCAAAACATCAAGTTTCACATGTTATAAAATCATTTTCATACCTTTTAATATATATAAATGATTAACCTAATGTACATTCCAGTCATTATTTGCTGTTTTTAACAGCAATAAAGAGTTAGTGCGACAGAAATCTTAGTTTAAGCTGTAAAACACACAGTTGTTGAGAAAGATGATCTGGAAAGAAAACACTAAATTTGAAAGTTTATCTGTTGTGCAAAAATGAATAAGAGGATTTCTCTTTGTTAGGGCTCAAAGGATTAGAATAAGGAACAAAATAGATCCAATAGATTTACGTAAGCACAAAGAGATAAACAAACATGTGTCTAAGTGGGAGATCAAGATGAAAATACAGACAGGCTAAGGGTCGGAAACACAACAAAAGATTAAAGATAAGATTTGGGTAAAGCTCGGATTCCCCAAAGCGGACCAACTAAGCTGAGTGACACGTTACAGGGGTGCAGAAAATAGAGGCAAAACTGCATATCAACACCGGCGATGAAGTGAGGGAGATGGTTAAAAAAAAAAAAACATCAAAACACAATATTCACATGAAGGTGAAATTACAGCTTTTAATATTAACCTCCAACCCATAAGGGGACAATGTGCTCCCTCAGAGTAATTACATAACACAGGTAGATCATACACAGCACCTGACAAGAGCACTGACACAACTCCCACCAGCTCAAGCCCATCACTGCGGCTGCCATTTTCATTATTAATGCAAGATAAACTTTAAACTCACAGTAGATAGAGTGCAATAGGGCATTCAGGCTTGTTTAGATAGGAAAAACAGTGTGAAGTAAAGTACCACGATTTCTGACATGTTTAATTTGCCCATTTTCCATATAAATTATGCATAGTTTCAATATCAAATCAGAAAGAGCCCAGACATCCAGACAGACATCACATTATTAGAACCTAACTCATTTTACTGATCATTTGTTGAGTTTGAAGAAGACATTTTATGCTTTTATTTGCTATATAGTTAAAACGTGTGACACATGTGGATAATTATAATATTTTGGACATTTTGTATTGAAATATTGGTCTAAAACACCTTACTGTAGACACAATGTAGCCGGTTTCTAAATGGTATGATGTTTTTTGTTTTTTTTTCAGTTGTGCATGTCATAGCTAATTTGCCTCTTTATAGATTTTGGTTGAATCATAGAATTGTCTGTTGAGTTCAAGTAGATTTCACAGCAAAAGAAGTGTGAATTCTGTCAACTGGACAAATGTTTTTTAGATTTAATCTGTTTTGCCACTCATCCAGGTGGCTTAAATGTCTCTGGAGGAGTAAAATACACTCATAACACAACCGACGACTGCTGATCATAGGGTCCCTTACGATTTGATACAATGATACAGGGCTCGATAATATCACAATTTTGCGATATATATGTGCTAATTTATATTTTGCACATATTCAAAATATCACTATTTTTTTATAGAACAAAACACATTTTAGCAGTATTTCTTTGTTAATGCAGAGACCATCAAAACAGTGAATATGTCAAACATGTTGTATAAACAAGTTTCCTTTCTCTAAACAAGCAACAAAATTGTAGAGCTGTCACAAAATAATTTAGGGAAACATACCAAAGATATATAGCTGTCCATAATATTGAATATCAAATTTAGTATCACGATATTTTAGCACATCCATACCTAAAGAACTAGAGTGTATTTGAGGGTTTCAATGTAGTTAGCTCCTCCCTTCAGAGAGATATTTAAGCCAGTCTCTTACCAGAGCTGCGTCAGAACTGAAGAAGCTACTTGGCTGAGTAAATATTCACTTTAAACACTTTGTCTAGTTGACAGAATTCAACCTTCTTTGCTAACATGATATTTTAAATAAGTGAAGATGCACTGACTTAGTCCTGAAGTCATCAAGTGTCTCAAAACCATATTGCTCATTGCTTTCTTTACCGTCAGTAGTAGAGGAGCTATACCTACCAAGCAGGCACTGAAGAGGAAATCTGTATAATTCACTTCTGCATCATAACCCTGTAACTGAGTTCCCTGTGAAACCTATAACTTATCAATATACATATTTGCTTTTGACAACTGTAGCTGCAGTTTTATGGATGAACTCTCACAGCTCACTATAGCAACCATAATAAAGTATATGCCCGTCAAATGGGTCTCCAGCCAAAGAGTCTATAAATGCTTACTTGTAGAAGTGGCTGGCTCTGTGACAGCCCATCGAAGCCTACTAAATCAACTTCCAACACACAAGACGGACACGGTCATGATCTCTGACAGTCTGTGTACATACACTACATCAGGCATTTCTCCAAATACATCTGGATAAGACGCAGTGCTGTTTGTGCTGCAGTGAATCATGTTATAAATCACTGGACATATGACTGAATGTTTAAAGTAGATATGTATTATATTATCACTATCACCAAGTCTATCAGAGCTATTTCCAACATAAACCGCTAGAAGTAAGTGATAAAATACAAGTAAGTGCAGTGCCTGTGGACTATAGGACTGTAGCCGACTGAAGAAATTCATGATCGATGAAAGACCTGCCCTATCGACCAATTAGTTGACTACAAGGAGGTGTGGAAAAAATATCAAAACTCAGAAGTATCTAACCCAAACTGCATTCTAACGACTACAACTACAAAAGAGTTCATGCAAAAACAACTATTTATACAGAAAAGTATATGTAAACAGAATACAGCATGTATATTTCAAAAAGTTCAGCTAACTCACTCAATATATTCTTTCTATTTCTGTTTTTTTGTTGTTGTTTTTTTTTTTTTTCATTTAAATCCTTTTAAGCTAAATAAACTAAATTGAGGACCACAGCCCTACTGGGAACCTCAACATCTTGTACCAGCTTTGGTCAGGACTGAGCTGGAGTAATACTAATAGATGAAAGAAAAAAAAGAAGAAAAAAAAAAGTTATGTTATCTTAAGTTTGGGAGCAGGACCACACCCCACCCAAGCCTCTTTGTGTACCTACCTACTGTAAATCCCACTCGCTCACTTCCTCTCCATCTTCTCATTTTCGTGCCCCTGCTGCGTTCCCTCTTTTCCACTTTTTGATATGTACAGGGGTTCAAAGCCCGAAAGCTGACTCGGAAGCCCAAAACAGGCTTTTGAATATCAGCTCGTCTACATCAATCATCATAGTCATGCTTAATAAATTCATGCCTTGCAAGTGAATGCACTGTGTCTAAATCTGGGTCTTAACCCTTTACTGACTTCAATAACCAAGAGCTCTTTGCCTCATTAATGTAATATGATTCCCCCTGGTCTGTGTGCTTCAGCGTTCTCCAGCCTTTTTCTCACGAAGAGCTACTTTTACAAAACAAAAATCAAAAGCAAGAATTTGAGTGTGTGACAGCTATAAAACATAAACCATTATTTATATATTCTGCACAAAATGAGGCATCTAAAGTGTTCATTTACAATTGTAATTGGCATGAGAAGTATCAAATTTGAATTATTCACTGTAATGTATAATTTCTAAATCCTTTGGAAAGTAACTTGGAAGGATGTGGAGAGCTACAAGTTGGAGGCCCCTGGTGTGCTTTAATCTCTGAGATAGATCTAAGTGTGAAATGGAGGTGAAGAATGGGGAGAGACATTCAGCTAATCCATTTTAGGCACAGAACCCATGAGCAGCAGCCTAGATCTCTTTCTCCATGTGGTGGATACCTCTGCCACCACTCCACAGTTAGTATTTTCATCACATTACATTTAATTTAGATTACAAAACACATTATGCATAGTTTAAATTAATATATTTATATATAGTGGGGGGAAGCGCACACTATAGTTTACTATTTTCAAATTTAGTTTGTTTAGTTTGGTTTAAAATAGTTTTGTTAATCACTCATTTAATTCTGTTTAGTTATTGTAATTTGCCTTATTGTTACTTTGGTAAAGTTAGCAGTTTTGGTTTGTCTTTATTGTATTTTCTGCCCCATGTGTTCATTTTGGGCTAGTCTTTTTTGTATTTAAACTCCCATCCTTGTTTGTATTGTTTGTATTGCTTTGATCATTTTTTGGAGCATTTGTTAAATTCATTTTTTTGACTTAATTAAATTAACCTGATTTTTCCCACCTGTTGTCCCTGCCTTTTATGTTTGGTCCACTATACTCCACTTGTGCAGCACACAATGTATTGTTCAACTCCTTTTCATCGTTTTTTCCCCCTTCTAAAATAATATTCCGTCTCATGCAGTTTCTAGTCCATTGGCTGCCCACCTGCATGTGAATCCACCAAAGTAATTCCACATTCCCCAGTGATTCAGAGGTCATTATCGGAGCTGTCATGGGTACATCATTGTCATCTCAGATTAACTCCTGGTGACATGAGGGGCAGATCTGAAGCGACCACCGCAGTCTCCCCAAATCATCAGTG
Organism: Rhinogobius similis; assembly: GCA_019453435.1. Classification (NCBI taxonomy): domain Eukaryota; kingdom Metazoa; phylum Chordata; class Actinopteri; order Gobiiformes; family Gobiidae; genus Rhinogobius; species Rhinogobius similis. Next base: position 23,816,874 of record CM033621.1, read on the forward strand.
CTGACAATGAGCAGGCCCGATAGGCATGGTACTGATGAGGAGTCAACCAAGCATTCAGAGACATATACAGACTTACTACACCTGAATAACAAGCACACACAGAGACACAGAGCAGCAGGCATAAACAAAACATGACTAACTCCAACTCTGACTAACTCTTTATTGGGCTGACCTTAAAAACTTTGCTACTGAACTGAACTTTTGTCACTGAATATGGAGAATCTGTTAGTCACAAAAATGAGGGTTTAAAGAAAAAAGTAATGATGGCGATGAAGTGGTTTAGCACTCCTGCTCTGCAATGAGGTAAGCAGAAGTATCAGTCCTCCCAGTGTTTGTTAACAGGACGCCTCATTGGTACCACTGCATGCTCAACAAAGGAGTTAGCGTTAAGCACCAAACATTACTAAATAAAACCAGGGCTGTCATGGCGACCATACATGAACAACACCAGAAAACATTACTACATGTAAATGTATTTTGTTTAGTGTACTGACAATGCAATTGTGTAGCACGAATGTTAACATACACGTAAACAACATAAATCTAAGATTGTGCTGGACAACAAATACAGCAGGCCACAACTGCTTGACAATTATTTTTTGATTTGTTTCCCCAAGTACCGCAGAGTCTACATTAATTAGAAGAAGTTAGATATTAACTCGTTGTCAAATGTAATTAACAATTATTATTATTATTATTATTATTATTACAATTTATCTAATCATCCTAAACCTGCTGTCTTATCAAAATTAATGGCATAAAATGTTTTAATCCGTGCAAGGCTGTGTGCACAACTATTCTAAACACGTCACTCCCGGAAGGGTCTATAGAACTGTAAGTCTTGAACTATCAGACTACCTAATTTCCAGATGTTGTGAAATTATGAGTACATAAAATATTTGCAAGCATACTCGCTCTCGCTGTTGGCACTAGGGCACTTTCACACTTGTCCTGGTGTGGTTGGAGCCCAGTTTGAGTCCTGTTGTCAAAGTGGTTCCTGTGATTGTCCTGGTTTAGTCCTGCTCTAATCCAGCTTTAGTTCTGGGTTTTGTCTCAGTTTAGTCCCAGTTTTGATGAGCAAATGTGTCCTCACCCTCGAAGAATCAATTAGTGTTACTTAATTGAATAACAAAATAGCTTTTTTTGTTAATGATATAAAAACACAAAACACGCTTTTACATCAGATAAGTCTAAGTTATATCTATATAACATAGTAGTTACATAATTTATCCTTGAGGTGGCTGTAACCACGACAACGCTCTCAGGTTGTATTTTACACAGAACTGATGTATCCATGGTAACAGGAGCCTAAAAAAAATTTCGTGAAGCTGCTGCGAGAGAAGCACATATTCAAAGTAGCAGTCAGCCCACGGGATAAAGGAACGGAGCGTTTACAAAGGCTTTGAAACTTCTCTACTCGCTCCTGAGTCTGCAGGAATCACCTCAGCACTTTTCTCACTCAGAGCGTATAGTGTATGAGGAGTTGAAAGGAGAAAAGAAATTACCCTGACATGATACACAACACAAGCAGTGGGAGCAAGGGATGAAGGCATGTGTCAAGCTTCATCGTCCCATTGTTGAGAGATGGAGCCAAGATCAGGACCTGAAGCTTTTCTTCAATCTTCAAGCTTTTTTATTATTATTTTACTGATTAAAAATGTCTTTACTTACTTACTGCTTTTTAATTTTTATCATCCTATTTTATGGTTTATTTACTGAATAAGTTCAAAAGTATGATGGCATTTAATCAGCCCCGACTCAGTTAAAATCAGCAGGCTTTTGTTCAGCAGCAAAGGACACAACGCACACAAGAGCAGGCAACCTCAAACACACTACAATACCCACACACAGTTCACAGTTCAGTTTACAGTTCACAGTCTACAGTTCACAGTTCAGTTTACAGTTCATAGTCAACAGTTCACAATTCAGTCTACAGTTCACACTCTACAGTTCAAGTTGTGCAGTCGACAGTGTACAGTTAAGAGTCTACAGTCTATAGTCCACAATCTATAGTTCACAGCCTACAGTTTGCGGGCAACAGTTCATACTCTACAGTTTACAGTGTGCAGTCGACAGTTCACAGTTCATGGTCTACAGATCACAGTCTACAGTTCACAGTCCACAATCTACAGCTCAGTCTGCTGTTCACAGTCTTCAGTCTGCAGTCCACAATCTATAGTTCAGTCTACAGTTCACTGTTCACTATCCACAGATCACAGTCTACACTTCACACTTCACAGTCTACAGCTCGCAACCTACAGTTTACAGTCCACAATCTACATTTCACAGTTCCCAGTCGACAGTTCAGTCTAATTCACACTTGCCTGCAAGAATAACAAGCATTTCAGTTCGGACCAACCATCAGCAGTGACAGAATGAGCCTTCACCCAGGTGTTCTATTCTGAACCATTTAAATGGCTCAAAGCAGGGAAACTCAAGTGAACACACACACGCAGTCCGGAATGAGGTTGATCTTAACGTCTCGGGAGAACACGATTGGAAGCAGGTGAAACTCAAAACCGTGACTTTTGACCTTATGCCCTCAATCTAAACTGAGCCTTCTTTTGTGTAACTGGACAGAGCAGGTTGTACCCCCCGGGGACTGTGCGGGGAGAGACCTTTTATCTCCCCCTGTATGTTGAGTGCTTTGTCTTCCAGCAAAGTCTATTTAAGGCTGATTAGGAAACGGCTGAATAAAGAGTAAGAAATGAGCTCGGTTTGGCAGGCTGATAAATTTAGATAATGTGAGTAATTGCTGATGACGAGAGCGGATTAACGGTAAGTAAAATGAACACTTCAATGTAAAACACATCAAATAGGCAAATGGGAACAGGTCACACAATTAGATCCCAATAAAATGACCACTTAATTGTGTATTATTTTAATTTTGTAATCCAATGTCTGACTTCATCGCAGTATTAATCTTTGCTTTATGAATGTTCCAACAGAGTATTGAATAGTTTCACCTGCAGTTGGAGGTTATCTTTTGTGAGTGTTGTTTTTTTAACCTTGCAATGATGTTTTTTACCTTTGTGTGTTATAACTGGCTTTGTATAGAGCATTTATCAATCTGTAACTTTGAATATTCGCACTTCATATATTTTTACCAATCCAATAGCAAGGGGACAGACGTCACTGCATTATTTGAGACGTCAATGGCTCAGTTTGATCCAACTTGCTTATCGTCACTGTGTCCTTGGGCAACACACTTCACCCAATTTACCAATGGGACAATGAATAATGGTGCACTGTCTAACTGTCTAAACAAAAGACACTCAAAGCCATATTATTATTGCATTATGTGTTATTTTGACTCAAGGTTGGACAAATGATGTAAGTTGCTTCAATAAGGGAGAGGTTCTAGGCATTTTTTATGAAACTGATGCAAAGAAAAACATAATTATCTGGTCTATAACTGACAGTAATAAACACATTTCACCCTTGCTTGAATAATACTCTACTTTACATGACAAATATGTTTTTTGGTGCTGTGGGGAAGCAATGTTTCCTGTAAATCTTCCCGTGGGTGTCTTACGCTTACATGCTGCTGGATAATACATAAAATGGTCCATTGGGAAATCGTATTGCTTTTCTTAGATTCAGCAGAGTTGACTGATCTGTCTGTACGGCTGATTTATTTAGACTGACGGAGGTGCTGTGGCATCATTCCATCACTGTACGCCCCTCAACTCCCCCCAAGATGAGTGGACTAGGTGAATAAACTGGGAAAAAAAGCTTTACAACATACAATTAAATAAGGGAGGGTGAAATAAGGCAGGATTCAGGGGTGAGGAGGAATGGAGAACAGATGAAGAGACTAAGCCAAGAATGGGTTTCAAAGGCGCCGGGTTACGAAAGGAAATTGATGAAGGATTGGAGAAAGAGAGGGAATGGAGAGGTTGAATGGAATGGGTGCAAATGTTAGGGATGGAGGTTAGCAGTATTATTTTGAACTATTTTGAAAAAGGAAAAACAAACAGGCTGCAATGTTTCACAGTATTGTGAACAGTGGTAACAGCATTCACAAGTATATATAACAGCTTATGCTACACATTTCACAAAACAATAATCGACATGATTATATTTCAGATTTTAGTGAACATTTTTTCTGTTTGTCCTCAGTTTGACCATTTTTGTTATGTGTATAATTGTACCTGGTTGGACATGGATAGTAAATATGACATAGGTAGTAGGTAGGTAATTCCACAACTGTTACCTGGCAACCATACATTAAACAAAGGTCAATTTGACAAACAATAATACCTCATAACAGATTTATTTATTGAAGGATCGTTTAAACGGTCTGAAAATTGTGTCAGTTGTGTGTAAATTGTATTTTCAATGGCACGTCGCCTGTTGATAGCATAGATAGAGGAATTCTATTTTATTTTTCAAAATATCTTCACAAGTTGCAACTTAATGGATGATAAATATTTACCATAGATGCTCTCCCGCCAAACTAAGTCATACAGTAAGTAAAAAAACAGGAGAACCTGACACATAGCCTTTAAAAAAAAAAGCTAAATTTTCTATGTCAATCTCAGTAAAAGAATGATAAAATAATAATATAATTTTCTTTAATATTATTTACATGTGGTCTTCTACTAATTCGGATATACATCAAGGCCATTCTATAATAAAAAGTATCAATTTATTTTTTTACAACCTTATTGTGATTTTGATTAGCTTATCTAGCATATTTAATTATTATAAAATAACTTAACACAAGAATAACATGCATTTTATAACATGTTTGAGAATCTAAACAACAGTGTAAGCGTTTTATACATAAGATCTCATGCCATGGAGACCAGTTTTAAGGGAATATCTGTTGTTTATATTATATTATATTTATATAATATGTTTATATTATAGTACTCAAGTGCTCATTGTGTACGTTCATATTGTGATCTCATGTCAGTTGTGATTAATCTTCCCTAGTCAGCATCAAGGTCATAAATAAGACCCTCGCCCCATCTAAATGTACCGCTCTGATCATATAGAAACAGCCGTTATATGGAAAACACAACAGGTTCCTGGTCCTGTGATGGATGAGGTTCTGGCTAACACGTCAGCCCATTCCACGCTCACCACCAACAGGGACAAATGACCGGCCCCTTCCACACCCAGGCTAATACGACTAATGGAGCCATCTACAGTGTCCGACTGGAGGAGGCTCTTTGAACGGACTTCCTATGGCCGAGCTTGAGTTTCAGCTGGTGCCAACCCGACTGGCGTTTTCAAAATGAGTCTGTGAAATGGAGTCATTCTGTAACGTTTACTAAACTCATTTGCAATAATTAACATTGTGTTATCCCCAAGTAAAACAAATTTGGTTGTTTCTTGCCCTGTGCAGTTCAACGCTTCTAGTGATCAGACTGCAGGGTTTCAGCATCATGGTATATACACCATTTTGAAGACTTTTTCCCAATCAAAATATATGATATATTGTTTTAAATTGCTCTGGTAACAGGCCCAGTTTCTCATCATTCTCAAATAGGGATGTCAAGATTATTATGTTAATCAATAATTATGATTAATCAGGAAATCCTCAGCAATATTAAGTGTTTCTAACTAAATATATTGCTCAAAAAATAAGTCTAAATGTAAAGTACTTTGTCTTCCTGTTTTTGTCACATTTACTTTATTTTGTCATTCGGAAAGTTCGATTTCATAAAACTGGTCCCAAACTTGAGGGATACTCAGTGTTAGACGATGGGAATGAAAGAAATTGAACGATTTCACTGTTGTAATGTTAAGTAAATGTGAATAATTGTTAAGTTGTGATGTATTTTAACCTGAATCATAACATTCTTTTTCCTGGTGTGCATGTAAATGTAATGTATATGTCCTATAGACTACGGCAAAAATATGCAAAACAAAACCCACTTAATTTTTCTTCGCCCTGTACTTTTTATAAAAGCAATTTTCAGATGGATTTTGAATTATTATTCTGCTCACACCACAGTTTGGCCTTGAGGTTATGTGGCCTTCAGGACACAGTGGCTGCAGAGAGATAGCAGGATATGACCTTACAATGAGAGTCCTTATCTGTCTGTTATGACTCAGGACCCTTGACAGATATGGAGGTTAGTTTAGGTGAAGTGGTTACTATAAACAGCACTAGTGACTCCCTGAGAGAGCGAGCACTGTATATTCATGTGTCTGTCCAACACCCAGAGACGTTTAAATAGGCTCAAGGCACATTTTTTATTTTTAGAATATATGAATATAAATCAATTTACTGTCCAAAGTGAGATCGTCAATCTGAACATCTGTGTCTTCATAATGTGAATCAGGATTGGTCGCACCCTGAAGCACTTTTGGATCTGAACAGTCAGTTCATACTACCATCATCTGTAGAGCCACGACCAAGTTTGGTTGAATTCTGGTTCGCTGGGAATGTAAAGACTGAAAAAACACCAAACCAGGACAGGGATTAGAACTTTAAGGAAACTGTCATGGTCCCATGTTGTCACCGTTTAGTAAACATCATTATTTTGTGCATGGGTGGAGTTTGGTGTGCCCATGTAATGCCCTGCACACATTCCAAAGCCACTGTTACTTTGTGTTTGTTCGTGACTTGCTGTTGTAGCTTCAGAGCTTGGTCATGACAACACACAGACAAAACCAGGACTAAAGCAGGTCTAGATCAGAATTGAATCCACATCTAGCATGTCTAAAACCCAAGGCATCAGACCCCTCAAAAGCTCGGGGCCCTAAAACCACAGGTTGCCGATGCCTGATGCATGTCAGCTGCGACCCTAAATGCTAACCGTAAAAAGACTGAATAAATTTGAACATGTTAAGTGTCAGCTCTGCTCTTCTATCTCTTGGTGGCTTTTCCCAAATCAACTCCCTGCTTTGGAGAGAAATGGTGAATGGGCTCGCCACATGAATCTGACATTTTTTTTTTTTTTAAAGATGCCTTGTTTGTGCTGACCCACATCACTTTTTCTTTCCAATCATCTCCTCCTCCTGGGTCTCGATGGAGGAGCAGCCTGCTATGGGGACCGGCAGTGGCTGGGGCCCAGAGATTCATTAGGGGGCTTGACTCACTGTGATTGCTGGCTCAGACGCACCAGTGAAAGCGCCGGATATGCCAGCTGATAGAGAGTGGCAACAACTTCCTGCTTGATTATTACAGTACAACTCTGGTATTGTGGGACCAGGCGGGAAAAGCATGACGGTGGCCCCGCTGGGATTCTAGCTGTGATTCCTAAAGAAACCACCCGGCAATTTGACATCTATGAGAAGCAGTTTTATCAAATGCAAGGATGAGTTGAGAGGCATCTGTCTGTTTCTTTTATAACTGTAAACAAAGACTGTGCGGGAGATTCACATTGCCAGTATACGAGTTTTACTCTTGCCCTGCAGCCTGAATCTTGTTAGGTGTTGCTTTATTTTTGTTCTGCCAGTCTGTTTCAAAGAATGTGAAAAATCAATGTCACTCAGACCACATATTAAAGCCTGTGCAGCAGTGTGCAACAGCCTTATCCAGTTCCCAATATTTGAAGGTTATAAATGTGCTGTTTGAAATTTGGTAATCCATGAAATGTTTAGGGCTTCTATATCTACTCTAAACCATTGTGTCTGAACTCAACTAACACAACTCTGGTCTAACAAAGCATGTGTATATTGTGAAACATTTGTATGAGTCTTCACCTCCTCATATTAGTATCAATTTCAGATGTTTTGACCAATTAAGATCAATTATTTGATGAGCCTCGATAATTTTGCTTATTCAAAATGTTACGTGCAATTGAGTGAAGAAAAGTTTTACATAACCAATTGGTAAATTCATTTTTTTACTTTAAGCTAATTTTTCTCATAACCAGTCAGAAACGCCTTGAAACCAGTGAAATATTCTAATTTTGTTAAAACTACTTACAATTCTGAAAAAAAGTGATTTGAAGAGATATATATATATTCTGCAGTGTAGCATATGGCATTAAAGTGAGATCAAAGTAAAATCATTATTGTAGCAAGTAGGTGCATACATGAATTTTATGATACAAAACCAAAAAAAAAAAAATCCTTTGTGTTAGTAGTTCTGACTGTATTTGTTGGATAATTTTGTATCTGGTTTTAACAATTCAGGGAAGGAGTATCTTACTATTACGGCTCTTCTAAGACACGATTTGTCTTAAAGGTGCAGTGACATGATTTTTACTTTTATATAGCACCTTTACTTTTGTATGCTTATTTACGATACTTGAGAAGTAAATAGAATGTTTTTGTATTCTGTCAGGTCAGATGGCCTTCAGGACACAGTGGCTGCCGAGATACAGAAGGATATCACCTTTCAATGTGGATCTTTATCTGTGCGATATGGTTTAGGACAGTTTGGTCTCGATAGATATGAAGTTATTACAGACCATTTCAAAATGTGTCTTTTCAAAATCCTTCCATTACACTTTTAAATTGCTCAAAAGCTATCAGTGATTACAGCTACTTTCTGATGTATTAAAGTGTACTTTTCACCATCTTTTTCATCTCGTCGACCAAAAACAAATTCAAAACGAAAACAAACTTTGATATGCTCCATTCCAGAGACATTACAGCCTTTATGCAGCTCACATTCAAATGTCCGGGGCCAAATAAGCTCTTTTGGACTTATTTATGTTTATTTTGCATCTTTGTGTGCGAACGCGTGTGTGACGACTCTCTGAGCCTATTAAGATTCAGCTCAACAAGGCAGCAGCAGCTTTCTGAGATGATAATAACAACACAATAAGCCTGGGAGCCCTCGTGGTAGTTATCTGCAGGTGGGTGATTATGTCCGCTCCACCACAGGGCCTTGGCTGGTCCAGCACAGTGCCCCCAAACCACTTACATAACGTCAAAGTCAACACTGGAGGACAACTCACTTAGCCAAGACAGAAACTATTATGCAAAAACCTAAATCGAAAATACCATTTCCGACCACCATAACAACATCTCTGTAGTGATACGACATAATTAGCATAAATGTTTGAGCGAGTTTGTAATAGCAAATTGTGATGGTGAGACAACAAAATTCCAGAGAATGAAGGGTAGTTAAAGTAGGATTGGGTACTCAAGACGTCGCTGAAACTCATCAGCAGTCACAGCACAAATTATAGAAACTTCTGTTGTTCTTCAAATAAATAGGCTTGTCTTGAATTTATTAACATTATTATCATTATTATTCTTTTTTGTGTTTTTTTAATGATTGATACAAGAATGGGTTTAGTTCAAATACCTGTATAACATCAGTTCAACACATTTATCAATCTGGAAAGGCTCTAGCTGGACATTCATATATTTTATGCTGATTGGTTGAAGCGTCACAGCAAGCAGAGAAATAAAAAGTATTGTTGAATCCAGTTGAGAGAAAAGTACATACATCTTTCCCTCCACAAATGCAGAGAGCGCCTCTATGTGAACGTTTTTTTAAAAACAAAATAATCTGTATTTCTGCTAAAACAAGCTGGTGCCACTATGTTTGTTTTCGTTCGTGTGGGCACGTCATAATCGATCACAAAAGCAGAAGTCTGTCCAGATGGATTCTCAAGAGTTTGTGAAATCCCAGATATCACCAGAATTCCTCTGGCCATCCATGTTAATTGTTACTGATGCCACACAAAAAATGTCAGTGTTGCCCAGTCCTTGCTAAAACTGCTAAAAAGTCTTGATTGAAAGGTGTCAGGACACACAGAGCAGCACAGTTATCTTCCGCCATGATGTGATGCCTGTCTGATGTAATTAGGTGTAATGTAAGGTGTATTGTTGTTGAAAGCAATATGTTGAGACAAGACAGACCAGCACTCCAGTTGCATGCCCTTTTCACAGATTACTTTAAACATAGAGGCAACAAAAAGCGCTGGTGATAATGATCTGTTTACACTGACCGGGCGTACTGCAGTGTTGACTATCTGCAGATGTGATTACAGCTGTCAGCATATGAACTAGGCCCCAAGCAACAGGATTCAATGATTGACAGATGTAAAGTAGATCACTATCCGAGTCTCTTCTCAGCCTTCAACCCACTGTTCAACCCAAATATTGTTTTACTGCACAACATCAAAATATATTAAAAATATTGTAGTTGCTATTCATTTTGACCCTTTCCTTTGGGTCACCAGCAAATCATATGATGCTCAGGGATTTAAATCTTATCCAAAGTAAAAGTGAAAAGTATAATAATTTTAATGGGTTTAATTTTTAGATTGATTTAATTTTTTCAAAAAACAAAAGCAGCATTATGTATTTATTTTCATGTAACTTGTAAACAATGTATTTTTCCATAGTTGTATGAGCACAAATCCACAACCCATAAGGTACAGAGGCAAAAAAACACTGAAACAAAATGCCCTGAGCATGTCTTTCTTTTTGCAATAACACTTTCTATTTCCCTTGACTTTAAAATTGATCTTGACAAATGATCAAAACTCTACATCCACAGCCAGGGAGCCTCTTCCATATTAAATTATGGATCTCACAACTCGCACAATGCACAAAGGTTTTGATTAAGGGCGTGTTCATACTTGATCCGATTGAAGCTTTGTTTGTGGAGATGTTAAAGCGCTATCAAACCAGATTTTTCACTAGACAAGTGCCCATCTGGTATTTGAAATCAGAGATCGCGGTGCAGTACACTTCCTGCCCCTGCAGCTTACAAACGCACACAACATATGAGAGTGGCGGCAAGAAGGTTGTGGGTTCGACTCCCGTGCTGGACCTGACCTTTCTGTGAGGAGTGTACATGTTTCTCCCCGTGTATAGGACGGTTTTGTCTGGGCTCCGGTTTCACCCATCAACCCAAAACATGCTGCAGATAAAATCACCAAGATCTTAAGCTTAAAGTCTATATGACAGGTTCTCATGTTTTTCTAATTATGAATTTGTTTGGTTAGTTTTACATCTGTTGCAGTTTGTGAAGAAATTTAGAAAAATAAAAGTTTAAAATTACAGGAAGTAGTGCTGAGTTCTAAAAAGGAATCCCTCCACCTATGTCAAGAAAAAGCGATTTAACAGTCATTCAACAAAATAAGGGTGTCATGGTATTATTATTTGTCAAATTATAACTATTGTGTAATTTATATGGAATTTGGCCCTTGTTTTCAAAATGGTTGCTAGGTAACCATTGGTAGGTGTGGAATTACCTCTGTCATATTTGCTGCTCATGTCCAACCAGGAAGTGCAATTATAAACTTTATGAAAACTGTCAAACTGGGGACAAACAGGCAAATGTCCAGGGTGTACCCCCCTTAAGGCCCAAAGTCACTGGGATAGGCTCCAGTCACCCGCGACCCCTAACGGGAACAAGTGGTAGAAAAAAATATAATATAAAAAATATATAATAAAAATTATATATATATATATATATATATATATATATATATATATATATATATATATATATATATATATATATATATATATATATATATATATATATATATATATATATATATATATATTTATTTATTTATTTGAAAAGCAGCATTGAAGGATGGGTCAACTGCTGAAGACAAATTTTATGGGGACAATAAAGTGTAACATAATATTAAGAGCATGTGAAGGAAATTAGACTACAGTCGAGCAGACAATTTGGAAAAATATGTTTACCTGTGATAGGTATTCAGTCAAAGATGCTGCTCCAAACTACACATTTCCAAAAAATGCTCATTTTCAGCACCTGCTCATGTTCAGTTGGATTTTGATTGGATTTTTCTCTATTTTCACAACATGAATGTGAATTTGCAGTTTTGGCATAGTTGTGCTCTATAGACCTGAGCTAGCACCACTCTAGTTGCCATCGCGCTGATTGGTCAGAACTGATCGCACGGTGCACGTGTCTGTGTCATACAGTGGGTGGTGCTTGTGAAAGAAATGCGGAACCATAATTATCGTTCAACCGCATGCGCCAGTGAGCTTGAGCCACTGGAACCAATACACCATCTTTGATTAAACTTCCAGGTCTTATTCTTCTATGGTTTCTATCCAATACGCTGATACATTGCAGGGCATACTACCATCTCCTGGCGAGTGTTGGTACTCGTGGTATCCTGTTATTCCTTTACTAACGGAGAAACTATTTTGAAGACTCACAATTGATTTTATTATAAAGCCAGCAAACTCTCAAAACACTGACTATTTTTATATAACTTTGAGGAAGAAGCTCCTGGCTGTTTGTACTACAAATACAACTACTACTACTCCTGCTGCTCAAGTCTGCCACTGCTATTGTTACTCTTAACTCTTAAACTCTTAAACACTGTGTGTGTTTTTAGGTGGGGCACTATGTGTGTTTTTCACCAGGGAGATGTTGTTGTTTTGCTGTGCAACAAAATGGCATAAAACTAAGCAAACTCCAAGAAGTCAGGTGACGCCTCCAAACCAACCATGTTTTTGCCAATACAGTTTCCTATAGAATAAATGACAGGCAGATATGTTTAATACCACACACTGGAACATCCCAAGCAAATCAAACTCCTTTTCAAAGCAGGGGACAGAAAACTTTAATTGTGCACCTTTAACTCACTAAAGCAATACATTTTTTCAGATACCGACAAAACTGCAATATAAACACAACCAAACGCATGGTACGTAAGCTGATAATTCATAAGAGAATTGCCATCAGACATTGCAAAAGATAGGTAAAATGCACATACATACATACTATACTCCCATTAGTTCTACTACTACTACTACCACAATTTCTACCACTACAAATCTTTCTACAATTTCCATAAACAAATCCCCAGAGCTATGGCAGTTTCTATTTTTGTCTTCTCCCATATTTCTCTAGAAAGCAGACAGCCGAAGCGTTTTCTCCTCCTCCCTGCTCCTCTCTGTTTTTTCCAGTGTGTGACAGCGTCTTGTCTTGTCACATATATTCCTGGCAGAATGATCCGGTCCCATGCTTTGCAGTTGACTGGGTTGTGAGAAAACAGCCGGCAGCACGCGGAGGCCAGGCGGAGCTCACTACAGGGCTAACTACGGCAATGAGACAGACACAGATGATGACAGAGGGCTGTTATTAGCTGTAGAAGGACACTAGACGACTTGGCCCATGCTGCCCCTCCGGATGGGCAGGGCATAGATGCTGCCACCCTTTGATTAGAGCTAGGTGCTTGACACAGCTCCAGACACTGACAGGAAAAAGCATGATGTGAGGGAATGTGAGGTGAAGGCTGGTACTACTGACCCCTCAAAACCCCAGCAGAAAAAAAATCAATTAGACTTACTACACAGTGGGGCTGCGGGCAGTATACATTTGAGTGAATTTACAGTCATAATTTAACACGCTCAAATCATGAAAGTTTCCCATCTAAAATTGATTTTTACCTGGTTCTAAAAGTGAAATGATAATTGCTTTGCATATAGTGGGAGGCACAGATCCACTTTCTAGGATTGTTTTAAATAGTTGGAGCAATAAATATGTGAGAGCAGTTCTAAATGATCTAGCCCTAGATGCCATGTTCATAATTGCAGTTTCAATCTCAGATAATGTATTAGCGTCTGGGAAGTCTCAATTGTTTGGACTAGTAACTGGAAGGTTGGAGCAATCAAAGAAGACGTCGAAGTCTTTCTCGGTTTTTGCTTTTAGCTGAGCTGTAAAGTTAGATGAGCACTTTCTGAAGCTTTGAAGCATTAGAGTGAATTGGCATTAAACTAAAAGACACATATGCACCTCGTGAGACTTTGGTGCTTGAGAACTATTCTTTGCTCAACTTCTTATTTTAAACATTATATTATGTATTTTTGCTAATGTACACAGGATTTTTTAGCACAATTTGACAACTACAGAACAAACGATTCATGTTCATGCAATCCAATACACATGTGGATAAATTGCATAGTAGGCTACATTTCGTTATGTTATCACATCCGATGACAACTTTTCTGCTCTTTTTCATCTGCCACAGCTCCAGATATGACCCAGTTTGAACAACACACAGCAAAGAGGCTTTGAAAAGTTAAAACAGACGTTCTTGTACCAAATTTCTTAGTGGAGTTATGGATGGCAGCACCAGTTTTTTGCTTGATCTTTTCGTGAGTTGAGACAGTGGGTTAAGCCTTCATCACTTTGAGATTTATGAAAACACTGGAGCAGAGGTTGGAGATGTTTCATTGAACTGAGAGGCTCTTACTCTGAAGGCAATCTGCACTGTGTCCAAGCATGTCTGAGCGGCAGCAATTGTGCCTTCTCTGTCTCTGTGACAAAAGTGGAAGAAATAGTATAAGTATAGCTTTGGTTTGGAAGGTTGGACTGTTTTGTCAAGACAAGTCCAAAAATGTCTGACTAACAAAAACACCAGTAAAGTGACCAGAATTATATGCATATATTTTCAGAGCTGACAAAACTTAATTACACACTAGAGTGTAGTGATGCGAAGATTAACCGATTTGCACTGACCAGTTTGCGCATGTGCGATGCGAATGCGTCGGTAGAAAGGTGATACGTCGATGCAATTGAAGTGACGAAAGCAGAGTGCACCGGATTTTCTGTTTGTTTTCTCAGTTAATCTAGATTAATCCAAAACTAACGCTGCTAAAGCTGACGTTTACTTCCTTAGCAGTTGAAACGCAGACTGAAACGTTCTCAGAGGAGGCTCTACTCAGCTTGTTATTATTGACAGACATAGTATTCATTTTACCTCTTCACTCTATCACTGAGCCTTAAAAGTTAAATCCAAACTTTGGTCAAATCGGCAGCAGAGCAGGGCTGATGCACTGTTTACTGCTTATTAAGTAGTTTACATGTACATGAAGTAGTCATGTGTGGCTCTCAGGCCTCAAACATCAGTAATATAAGGAAATACATGCCTTTAAAAGCAGAGGGCTAAAACATCACATAATGGCTCTGTTACTGAGAGCTTTGTGCTGTGGAGGAGTTTAAACATTATTTTACATATGACAACAAATTATTTTTATCACAAATTAATCATTTAATCAAATTCTCCAAACATGTATCTGAACAGGCAGACTAAACTGTGTTAATATATATATATATATATTTTATGCAATAAAAATAGGAAGATTTGTGTTGGATTGAGATCAGTATCGTATCATATAGAAATTATAAACAATAAAAAATATAGTATCAGGAGCCAAAAGAATAATGTTGAGTGAACTGTAATGCAGCATGATCTGAGGTTTGTTTGAACCGAATCGCATCGTTGGATGTGAGGAATGCATCTTAAAATAATCGGATTGCAGCGAATCGAGGTCATCATATCATACAGAGATAGATTCCCATCACTCCTAGAGAGTAACGCGGGAAATCTGGACGCCTATTTAAGAACAACAGTCTTAAAGTAGTTAGGTCAGAATATGGTGGAATTTTCAGTTTAATTGTCAGAGTGCATATTTGAAGACCTGATTTAATGTTAATATGTCCTTAATTATGTCCTTATTACCTATCCACATAAAACACCAAATTCAATGTCAGCATAAATCAACTAAAGTTAAAATATTACTGCTTCAAAAAGTGTTCCCATTATGCAGCCTCATACTTGAAAGGACGTTATGCCATAACGCGAAGTTTCTGAGCCATTTCCAAACAAAAGTATATTTCGCAAATGTAAATATTAGATCATGTAAATATTCAGAAAATGTCAGGTATTTATAGGTTATAAATAGCCTATCAATACACGGATGGGTCTTAAAAAAACTTTGCATTTAAAAATGAAATGATCCGAAAAGCTTGGTAATAAATCTTCAATGCAATGCCTCCAACGACGCCAGTAGGTAATTGCATCGAAAAGCTGCAGGCATAGAGTCTTTGTCAATAAATATTGAGACTCCAATTTAAATGTAACAAGTTGTGTGTATATCTGTGAGATCAATACACAGCAGATGGATACAGGGAAGGCTTGTTCTTATGGACAGAAAACAGCATGCACCAACAAAGTGTCGACAAAAGGAGTAGAGACAATAGACAAACTCAAAACCATGCAGAAAAGGAATTCAAATTGAAATTAAAAGTACATTCTTGTTTTTGTAATAGGTTTTATGTTATTTTCTACCTCTTTTCTGGCGTGGTTTCGTTTTCTTTGTTGGCGGGTGCTTCTTGTAGATCTGGGAGGTTGGCAAAGTCATCCTGCTCAGCCAGACCGATTGCTAGAGACAGGACAACCATCTTCCCCTCTCTGGACGTACACACACAACACACACACACACAACACACACACGCACACACACATGTACGCGCGCCCACACACACACACACACATATACACACGCATGAAGTCACATGAAGCACAAGCACAAAACACACAAAACACAGTGTTAACCACAGTACAGCAGGTTAGATGATAATGACTGCATATTAATTCTCTCATACTGAATTATATATTTCAATATGGGCACAGTATAATTAGATGGTTAATTAATTATTGATAACGACCACCTGAGCTGAAAAAGACAAGAGTATGGGGTGGTTATTGTAAGCGTTTCACATAGAGCAAAGCAATTGAATATGTGACAAGTGAAGTGGCACAATTGTCACTGTGTGTCACAGATGGTCCAACTTTTATGACAGATTTTAAATTGTGCGTAAACCCATGGGTCTAAAGTTCCACTGTTTCATCTTGTTGGAACCATAAATCAGTTATTTGAATTCAACAATTAAGTTTTATTACAGAGATATAATAACATCACTGATCTGAGGGATACAAGAAATCTAGTCAATAGACTACATTAATCAGTTAATCGGTCATTGACCAAAATCTTTATAGTTGACCATTTTTTAGGGCATTATTACGAATTTATATGGATTCCAGCAGAAAGAAGAAGACATGGAGTGAGTTAGCTCAAGATTTGGTATCCAATTGCGGGTTTATTCAACCTTTTTACACAAACATTTGTTTTTTTTATATTTTTTGTGTCCATTTTGTGTCAGATACAAGGTCAGACGATAGAGATACTGAATAGTTTGAGAGCTTTTAGTGCCACGTCTTTCTCAATTTAGTAAATGAATCACTACAGAGGGTATGTATTTGTCGACCAAAAAATCGACTACAGCCCTTTAAGCCAAGGCTGTGATTGCACTCTGTCTTTGTATAAAACCTAACAAGAATAAAAAACATCATTTAGGTTATTGGAGAAAAGTATAAATGGGTCTTTACTGTCTCCAGGCTTCCCAGGTTGAAATCAAAGACTATTGTGCCAGTACTTGTCAACATTGAACTCCTGCCACACATATGTGCTACTGTAATGCCCACATGAAAACAGAACATGCTCTTTCCCATGTGGTCTAGTAACACATATTACTTTACACAAATGGACTTTCTATAATCAGTAGCCAACCAATGAGATCAAAAGCACACAGGCCTTTTTATGACTGCCTTTTACACAATGCTCTTAAAACCCATTAGGACAAGAAGATCAGTAACAAAAGCCATCTTATTTTATAAAATGGTAGTGCATTAAATAGAGTTGTTTCAAACATAAAAGTAAACAGGGAAAATATATTAAAGCAACAACCAATGAAATATGAACAACATTGAATAATAAAACAATAACCGTTTCATCCTTTGTTCTGTCTCCTACCAAGCCCAGGGTTAAGAATTATGTCTTACTTGAGTGTGCAGCTGTGTGAATTGAAAAAGGCCATGCAAACAGTGACCTGAACAAATAAACAATTGTCCATTGTGCACCTTGGTTATTTCACAGTTTTGACTTAACAACCCACAAGGTTCTGTTCATTTGTTATGCTGTTTCTCCATTGAAAAACCTCTTACATAACGCTCTCATCCAAGGACAACCTTTTCCTCTTTAGCATTTTTCATTTCTACAGTAATTTCTTAAAGGGCAATCTCTGTGTGATTGGTGTTTTTGCCCACATCTTTAAATATTAGCTGCCTGAATGTTCAAATGCGAAATAAAACAGGCTGTCAAATTAAAATTGAATTCAGGTTTAATGACAGTTTAATATTGTTTTTTATTTAGTCCATTCTTTAGTTCTTGTTTGTCATTTATTGCTGGTTTAGTACTATCTTTAGTCCTTATTTAATCTAGTCTTGTTACCTTCTTATTTAATGTATAGTCTTGTTGGAGTAAACTGTTCATTCTGCTTAGGTCCTATTAGTTCTGATGTCTCCATACAGATGTTATTTCTTTGCTTGGAATGTTCATCAGTATGACATTACTGTAAAAACGTATCTATCACCATGGAGACAAGCAGGTGGCAAACAGTGCTGTGAGAGGTGACGCCACTGACATTAAGAACAAATCTAGGCAAAGCAATAACATAGTGGAGAATCCCCCAATAGAAAAGTTACATAGTGCACTTTCAATCTTTGTTTAGTCCTGGTTTTGTCTGGCTAGGTTTCTGTTCTGTTCTCCTCAAATAAAATATGTGTTACCAGAAGAACTAAATATTTTTGATGTTCCATAACAAGTCAAAAATCAGCATTGGCTTTAAGTAGTTTAAGTAAATAAGCAGCAACAGCACTGAACTATGGCAGAGTTTAAATTGTGTGACCGTCACCAAGAACAAAGTCCAAACATCAATACCTCGAGCGTCTCATTTCAAACTTTATCTATGTTGTTCTCAGTTTTCGTCTGGGCGTCTTCCTCTTATCTCTTCATCTCATCCTATTTCCAGCCTGTGTGTTCCTCTTTCATGCACAATCACCTCAAAAAGTGGTTGTTTGTTGGAGAAATATTGACCACACGAGGCACATATTAGCACTTGAGAGACAGCCTCCCGCTGGGGATTTGTAAACAGTACCAACATGAGGCTCGTCAATAAGGTGAATGGATTTGTATGGACGACCAAAAAAAGACACGTGCACTCCAAGTTGAGACGATGCAGAAATCATTACCTACAGCACTACTTCTATTGATCAACAATAACGTATGTGAGGCGCCCTGCTGGCAACACTGGAGGAAACGTGGACAAAAGGATCAGCTGCTGTACCATATTATTACAAACCAAAACTTTATTCCAAAGCGCAACTTTAATCCAGAATAAAGAACTGTTGGCCCACATCTAATTTGCAATATAAAAAAGCAGTTCTAAAGCTGTGTATGTGCCGAAAAACCCATGCATCTGAAAACTATGTGAAAACGTTTTGAGAGGAACGATACATCGATTTACTTCATTCATTCAGTTTGAAAATCAGGTCTCTAAGCTTTAAAGATGCACTATGTTCCAGTGGAGATGTCCGTGCTTAGCCTATAATACTAGATAAATACTAGAGGAGTTTAAAGTAATACTGTATAGCACTCCAAGCAATAACACCTTCATGGAGACAAGCATGTAGCCCCGGCAACCAGAAAAGTTACATAGTGCACCTTTATGGCCATTCGCCCTTGAGAATGACCAATCTCAGGTAAACGAACCCGGGCCTGGTTAGTACCGGAATGGGAATACCACGTACAACAGTCATTGCCTGTCATTGTGTCCCTGGGCAAGACACTTCTACCACCTTGTCTGCAGTGTTGGTGTATGAAGGGTAGTGTGTTTATGAGAGTGAATGTCAGACAATGGATGGACCTTAATCCATGGCGACAATCTGGCGTGTAACAGCATGTGTATCATGTATGTTCATTATGCACAGTCCACACCAAAAAATAATAAAACATGAGAAGTGAAATGGAGCTCTTTTAATGTTTAGGTGTCTTTTAAGGTTTATGTATTCCTGGCTTCCTGGCTTTCAACTTCTGTATTATATGATGTTGGTTCAATATAACAATTGGCTTGGTCACATGGTCTGAACACTGCTGCACCTCATGAGTCAACACTTCTTTAGACCAGTGTTGTACATTGTGATAGTGACAATGGGCCAGGGCTGTTCCCTGTGTAAGGTCTAACACTTATTCCACAGACGATTCAAATGGACAGAGAGGTGAAGGGCCTGGGAACAGTGATAATAGAGGACATGCGCACCTTGACCTACGTGCTACAGAACATGAGTTTCTGTGTTCACGACCAACGCGGAGGAGGCTTTTATGAGATCACGTGTTGTGAGGATGTACAGTCTGTTTCAATTCAATCCAAGTAAAGCTGGCTGTAGTTTTCAACAAAATGACAAGAAAAATTCAGTGTTTAAAACATTACCAACACAGTCAAAAACAAATGTAAGTACATGTTTCTTATGACTTATTTTGGTTAGTTTACCCGAGTTTTTTCCTCTGTCATCATCCCTCAGCTTTGCAGAGGATCAAATCAGTTGCATAAGCCTCATGCAGGTAAAGTGGACAGCAGGATATAGTATTAAAATATGTGCAAATCTCAGACGTAATATAAAATGTGGTGTTTGCGAAGATTATGAGGTGACATTGCTGGAAAGACAGTACACACATCTTATATTCTTACAAACATGCTGCAATGAAATGGTTTGCAACAATATTGATTGATAAATGTGTGCACTGTATGTTCCAGAGCTGTGTTTATTGTCATAGATCAGTTCCACAAAGAACTCTCTGATACTCACAGAAAGGACTTGACGTCCAGTCCTCTGTGGCGGATCTGCTCCATCATGTGATCCCAGCTGCCCGGGTTGGACCTGGACCGACCCGTCCCTGTGCCTCTGTACCGGGATGCTCCGGCCGGACTCCCCCGGACCCCTCGAGGGCCCCCTCGATGCCCCCCACCACCTGGGCCCGTGTGCAGCTGACCCAGGCTCTGGGAAGTGACTGGGGGGTCGTTGGGTCCCGGAGGGGGCTGGTGAGTGAGCGGCTGCTGGAGACTCTGCTGTCGGACCAGGGGGCGAGGGCGAGCCACGGCTGAGGACGGGATATGCTCCAGAGTGGACGCAGACGACAGGGAGGCGTCCCCAAAACTGTCCACATACACAAGAACAAGAGAAACATCAGTCGGAGTTATGTAACGGGGAAAGACACATGAATAATACAAGCACCAGGAAATGATAACTTGTAGAAGGAGGAATGATTAAAAATAGAAACGAGAATGCAGAGATCGTGCTAATACACTGTTGTGGGAATATGCAAGTGGGAGAGGATCAGGGGGATCTGAACAACGAACAGCACAAGGAGCTGCAAATCAAGGAGAATACTTACAAATTGTTGCAACTTCTGTAAGAATGACAGTTTTATGATGTAAATTTAATGGATATCACAGTTTGCACATGGGTTTGTACACAGTGTAAAACCCAAACCAAGACATGCTCATGTGCTTCTTATTTGGTTTTACTTTTTAAAACTGGTTTTAATAACAACTGGTGGAGTCTTATTTCAAGTGAACAACTGGGCAGTACTTGGGAAACTGTTGCATATTTATAAGGCGTGCTATATAAATAAAGTGGATGTGGATTAAATGAAGTTTAACTCCGGCTGAAGTCTCATTTCCGTGGGATGAGCCCTGGTCCCTGCATACTTCTCTAAATTGTTTCTGAACATTACCTCTCCTTAATTAGGCCTGACCTACTTGTGCTTGCGCCTCACTCGTCCCTGGTCTTTTTAAACCCAACTTCTTTGCTGCCGTCTCCTCTCTCTGCACGCTCTTCATCTCCTGTATCCAATCTCCCCTGCTCCTACATTCATCTGTTTCCACATACTTCCAATCACTCTTTTTCAAAGCACAGTCTCTTAATTACTGCCCACAACTCACACAATCATGTAATAGGCCTCACCTCTTATCCTCCCCTCAATCACTGGCCTGCCTGATGACTGTAAGCTGCTACTAAACAGCTCTGTCTAATGGTGTGCCAGAGGATTTATGGCCCGGGCTTTGTGTTGTGTTAGCGGAGCCCTCTGGTTTTAACTCAGAGCAAACTCGGCTGGAGAGCCCAGAGACAAGCCCCCCGAGGAGAGCTGCGATGCTGGATCAAGTAAATACACAAGTCTGTGCACTCTGCTCTCACATACAGTACAGAAGCCCATTAGCTATCCCCGGAGGTCAGACCTGTGCATAATGCCTCAAATGAATAAATGTAACTCAGTGGACTGTTGTGTTGAATTTATGCAAAGTCAAGAGAGACTTTTGAGTTGTGTAGTATATTCTTCAGTCTGACTATAATCATATGAAAGTAAGCTACTTAATGTTGCGTGGTTTTAATGTATTTCAGAGCGCAATTAAAATGATTGTAAGTGGCATCCTAAACAAATGTGTTATTTGAATCGAGCGTCTTTTATTCAAACCGTATAACAGCTACAACCAGCGTAAAATAAACAAAATGGTAAGCATAGTGTTAAATAGACTGTAGAAAAATAAAATGATCTACTATATTTTGATCTCCAGTACTGTATGGCTACAGTGTATATGGAGATATTATTTATTTATACTAACTCTATAATAAGAAATGCAGTTGAAGCTGTTGTTTCTTACACTCCAGATGCATAATATACAAACAGTGCACAGCAGTAAGATAGTAAGAGTAAGAAACGAGAAACATTGTTTTTGTTATGTTCATTCATATACAACACCAACATGTGTTATATATGTTATATAATCATAACATCAGTTGAATCCTTTTAATTAAGGCTGCAACTAACAATATTTTTTGTCAGATAGTCTTTCTTCAGTTAGTCATCTGGTTAAATTATTATTTTACATCTACATTTAGATGTTTTTAAAATAGGTAAACAATGAAATTGAGATAAAGGTCTACATATATTGACTTGATAGAAAATATTTACAAAAAAATCTGTTTTGTATTACAGCCTTTTTGACACAAAGCTGATCACAAATTGTTTATTCTTATTTTAGCCATTTTGATCTAATAACACCACTCTCTTTGTTATAAAATGTCTCGTGGCATGCATTTTAGAGTCTGTTTTAGATAATAGTCATCAAATTTGTCAATGATTATTTAAATTGTTCATTAGTCTCTATGATTACGATTAATTGTTGTAGCCCAAATTTCAACAATAAAATTATTCTACACAGTACTGAACATTTTCTTGGTTGAATTTGTCCAAAATGCATGTTCTAATCCAACCTGTTACATTTAGCCCACTACACCTAAACTTGTCGTCTGTTTGAGTGCAAATGCCTTTATTCCTGACATGTAAATACAACAATCCAGGGCCACTCTAAAATGGTTTCACTGCAAATGATCCAACGAACATATTATCATAAGCGACATCATTATAAATCAATGCATCTGCACGACTCTCCGCAGCGACAAAAGGCCAGACTTGTGGGAGCCAGTGCATGTGCTGATAAATATTTTCAGTCTGTTTGGTGTCATGTGCACCACACTCATTTCTCTTTTGTGTATTGTGTCTTTTTTCTATTATAATCATTAAGTACCGTATGAAGCAGACCGGTGGGTTTTTATATGCTCTGAGTGTTAGCCCTCTATCAGCTGTATCCTATTAGTGACTCGCAGGGTTATTTTCACATTTCGTCTTCCTTGAAAGTCAATTAAGATGACTATAAACCTTGAATGATTTTGTAATTAAGGAAAATTGAGGAGAGAGAAAAAAACAAGGTGACAGAGACAGAGAGAGAAAATAGCAGCAGTGACAGTCAGAGAGGAACACATTATATCCTGAAAAAGAAACCAGTTCAGAATGAGAAATACAAACAGGTAGAACCAGAAGGCAGAGAGAAGAGGGAAAATCCTCATAAATAAAGCTTTATCTTATGTTTGTTTCTGTATCTTGTACTTGAATTGAGCAGCATTTTGGAAACTGTTTCTGTTTATGAAATGTGCTATGTAAATGAAGTGGACTGGGTAGGATTTAACTTCAACAGTGTACAGCAATGTGCCTCATTAATGGATGTTTAAAGGGCTACATTTACTGCTGATCATTAAAAAATTGTATTAATGTAAAAGCAATTATGCATGTGTATGAGTGGATTCCTTAAAGGCATGGAATGGCTTTGATTTGCCGAGCCATATTTTCAGGGAACAGACACATTTTTGTCTTTGGTTTATACAATTGAACTACATGTGAATATGTTTTGGAAAGAATTGTATAATGATGAAAATAAACCAAATGGACAGGTCTGAGGCTTTTAATGAAGATGCTGAGCTGGTGATGCTTGATTATAAGCAATCCTGTAGAACAGTGATCCCCAACCACTGGACCAGGGCCCAAAACCGGGCCATCTGTTACCAGACCCCAGAGGAGAATGTTACAAATCTTTTTATTTATGTACTACCTGTGTTTTACGATAAAAATATGGAGCCAATTAAACCAATAAGTAGCAAACATGAATAAAAAGAGTAAAAAAATATATAGGCTATAGGTTGTACACATTTTATGCTGTTGTTTTAAGACTTAAGTTTCCTTATGAGAAAAAAGGTTGTGGGAACACTGCTATAGGATGTTCTTTTTTTTTTTTCCTTTGCGTAGGCAGACATTTTTGATTATGTATGTCGCTTTCTGCAGCGTCTTTTGCCATAAATGTGCCTTTGAGTACAACTGTGATGTTAAATGTGTGGGATCTTACAGTGTTGTGTGTGTTGCACATGTGAGAGTGCATGCAGAACAGTCCTCGATTGAGCTTTACCAAACTCCTCTTCATTATCCCTGCCACAGTGACACACCATGCTGGAGTCGTGCCCGCCCGGGGAGCCCCCTCATGCACCGTTCTCCATGCACCACTCACTTGCTCAAGCGCAGACCTCCGGCATGCAAGTGGCTCTGGACCGTCTGCCAGCGGCCTGCCCTGCTGCCGCCCGTCACCATGCTGCGGACGCTGTCACTGCGACTTGGCCCCGCCCCAGTCCCAGAACAAGCTCCACCCCCTCCGTCACTGGGCCCAGCCTGACCACCCTTTTCTGCCCCACTGGGACAACCGGGGCGTCCACAAAATCCACAGAGAAACACGGACAGACAGCCAAGAGGGCACAGAGGAGAGAGGAGCACAGACGGACAGACGCACAGGACCGAGAGAAGTAACAACCATCAGTTAGTCAAAGAAACTTGGAACAAAAGTCTCAACTATTAGACAAGCTGTTCACAACTCCACAATCATGTGAGTAACTAGGACAAATCGTTCCAGTAAAAGATTTGAAATTATGAAAAGGAAGTGCATCACCTGCCAAAGACAGTTTGAGAAAATTGATTTCAACGTTTTTTAATCTGAGTTTGGTACCCGGTTACCACCACCAATCTGACCAAAGAAATAAAGGCGCTTCTGAAAAGTGGTCAATTCTTGCCCATTTTTAAACAAAGAATTATGTTTAATGTTGAAAAATGGGTGGTTTCTACAAAAGCCACATTCATCCACCGGCAGCTGACTCTCTGTTGTAGTCACAAAAGGTCATACAATACTTTAAAACTGTACTGTGTAACTGCCTTTGCCTTGAATGTTCCACAGTCTGGCTATAAACTTGTCCATGTCCATGAAGACAAGCAGGTCACGCCACCATGCTAAGTTACAAGTCAAATCTGTGGAAAGGCAAACCCGTGCACAGTAAGAAATCATGTTTTTCACTGTATTTTTAGCTATAAAACCCCTGTAATCGAATTCATGTAAAATAAACATGTTTCATGTCATAATGTGGAACATTCCAGCAAAGCAATGACATCTCCATGGAGACAAGCAGGTGGAAGACCGTCAACCAGAAACGTAATATAGTACACCTTAACTAAAACAATGATTATAAACCATATAGTTAGAATTAAACAGTAGTATATCTAGTTTATATAAATATAATTGAGGATCCAATTTCCCAACCCACACCACAAATATACTTTTGTGAATAGAGAATCCTATGTAGGCCACAAACGTTTTGTTTTCTAAATATGAGCAGAGCGCGTGCCTCTGGTGATAACAGAGTGCTAATAATTATCCATCTCTGAGCTGCAGCCCTGTGGAGGGAGACAAATAGAGATGCTGCAAATCAGATTGTTTATGATGGCTCTCACACTGCCGACACTGTGCTTTAAAATACACCGTACATTATATTTCATAACAGTGCACATCCCTCTGACCTACAATAATACCACACACACACAGACACACACAGAAACACTGAAAACACTGTAGTGGAGGGAGCAATGAGGTGCAACAGGAGCAGAATGATAGACTAAAACAATACAACAAAGAAAAGTTAGAAAACACTTAGGACACCGCAATTTAATAGATTTTAGGTATTTTCCTGATGAAGGCCTAGTGCTGAATCGTCCTTTATGAACAAATAACATCATATTCTTGCAAGTAAGGAGGTGTGCAGTAACCTTTTCTATTTATGAATTTTGGGTTGCTCCCTCTCCTCCAACGCACCCACTCTAAGAATTTGATGTGTGAAAATCTTATCCATAATAGATTTTAGAAAAAATGTTTGAGCCACGGTATCACATTATTATACTTCTAAATGGAGATTAGGTTAAGAACTGAGAAAAACGTGAGAATTTTGGAAGCAGAAATAATTAATTTCAGTTTAAGCTTTTCTAAATATTAACTTTGCTTTATCAATTAGAAATTCTGATTTCTGTTTGATCTGTCAATTTGAACAGAAGTGAATGCAGGATTTTCCTTGTCGTTTGGTCGTATGTCAATAATCGTGCCACTGAAACTTTATATTGTAATGTCCTTAGTTCTAACTGAGCGTAATTAAAATATCAAGCCCTGTCATTTGAAACATATTTTGACTTTCTTTTGATTATTTTTATATTTGTATTTATAGATTTCCAGTGGCGTAAACAAACTTCAATCCTCAAAAAAGTTGATGTCAAAGGGCATTTAGTCTGTACCATCGTTCTCTGAACATTAATGACAAAAATTAATTTCACAGTATCTCATTTTATTCATTACCTTCCAGATTGACGGCTTTATCATACGTGTCACTTCCATTACTCGGTTGCTATAAACTAAACACCTCTTTTATCAGAATAATGAAGCCAATAACTGTATAAAATAAAATGACAACAGCTAATCACTCCTGGCGCAGCTCACTTATTTTAGAGACATTTCGACGTGGCTGCGGCGATACAGAGTTAACTGTTCGGCCCGTGGTTTTGAAACAGTCAAGTGAGCTGTAATTAGAGAGGATCCTAATGGAAATGCCTGAGCGACGTGAGATGAATGTGAATGTGGAGGAGATCGTTAGAAGGACTTCAGAGAGCGGCTAAAACAAAGACTGAGGGGCGGATGACTCAAGTGAAATATAATGCAGTCTCATGGGAACTGAGGAACGGAAATACTGAAAAAAACGTTAAAGGTGTGACTTTTCTAGCAGGAAATCCACCACCTGCACGGATTTTGTGTTTCAGTCTTTTGTTTTTATTTTAACACCTCACTCTTAGAATCTCTTTTTTCTTACTACTTACTACTTTCTTACTACTTACTTACTACTATTTTCTTCGCCAAAGCAAATTATTAGTTTGTGTTGTTCACTGACAACGGCGACTTTACTGGTTTAGTGATGTTTTAGTTTGGCCTGTAATATTCCACAGTATTGCATTACACTTAATCTGTATTGAGCTTAATCAAATTCAGGTTTATATTTTACAAAATGGCTTACTTTGAGCAGGGTCACCTCTGCATAGATCTGACGTGTAACAGGCGTAAATAAAGCAAAACCAAAGGACATATCTGACTGAGCTGTGACCCGGCCTTGTGGAGTCACCTGCTTGTTTCCTTGGAGAGGTTTAATGCCTTATTGTGGAGAATTCCAAAATCTTATTGATGAGGGCTCCAATTTTTTTGTAGTTGATTTATACTGAAAAATAATATAATTATTATAATTTATTATTATTTTCTTTTAATTAGTCAACCAGTCAAACGATTGTTTAAAGTGTAGATTTTTAAGTTTTTAAATGCATTTTTAACTAGATAAGTGAAAAGGGTATGTTGACTGGAGAATATTTTTGAAAAAGTGTAATATTGATAAAAATGACCAATTGTTTATCCTTTTTGCCATTTTTATTAAACAATGCAGTTGTTAGTATACAGTATACAGTATACAGTATATATATATATATATATATATATATATATATATATATATATATATATATATATATATATATATATATATATATATATATATTGTTAAAAGTCCTGGGTTATAGTACTACACCTCCCATGATGCACCTGTAAGATATTGTAGTTCCGGAGTGCCGTGGCCCGTATGTTATTGCGGAGTTGTACCTTGTTGTGTGAGGAGCGGAGTTTGCCTGCATCCCATCATTTTGTTCAATCCCGTGTAATCCTGTGTGTCTGAGTCCTGTGTGCGTCCATATGATGTGAGTATTGTTCGCGTGTATTGTAAGTGTTTATTTCCCTTATTAGTTGTAGATGTGACTTTGTGACCCTCTGCTGTTCACTGCTAACGCTACCTCGTGGTCCTATGCTCCGCTATTACATGATAACGACCCGTCTATTCATGTCACTCTCCAATCATTCCTGTACCTGTAAATAGTCTGTTTATGTCCAGCTGTTTGCCTTTCTATCATTTGTTTGCCTTATTTTCATTATTGCCCTGTCTTGCGATATATCAACCTTAAGTTTAAGTTCATTTGTTAGCTTAGAGCTCCATCTTGTGGACATTCAGTGTAACTGCATCTAATACATATTCTCATTCTCTTTCTTCCAGATAACCACACACACACACTCATACACGTGCACACACAACCAACCTAAATCCTGCTCCCAATACCTGTTCGTCCCTTAAATAAAGTTCTGTATTGTACACCTGAGTTCGCCTGTTCCTTCTGGACCGAGGAAGACCCAATTGGCGACCGATCTGTAATCAGCGCACGCAGACGCACACAGTATCTGACAAGTGGTCCTTCGAGCCGGATGGTCATTGGTTGAGTCAACAAGATGGCAACTCCACCGAACATAGAGAGTCCAAAGCGTAGTCAACGTCCACGCAGGAGCAGGAAGCTTCCGGGACATCTGGCTGACTATGAACACGGTCTGTCTGAACCCGAGGACTTATCTGGCAGCGTTTCAGAAGGATCAGACAATGACGAGAGGTATAGATGGGAGAAGATGGAGAATGCTTGGGACAGAGTGCTGACAACTATGAAAGAGATGCAAGTCACAATGAAAGAAACCAACAGTGCATTAACCAACCGCATGGAGAAACTGGGCGAGATTGTGAGTCCTGCAGTCCTCTCCCACAGTGCAGTAATGCTCCTCTACCATATCGTGCTTCTTCTCTTCCTCTTGCACTCAAACCTGTACCACTCCCTGCATCAGCACCAGACCCAAGGCATGACATCAGAACCCCTGTGAGCCTGTTCAGGCCAGTGCACCCTGCTGCAGTTAGTAGAAGCATTACTGTCCATCCTGCTCCCCAGTTAGCTTCTTCCTCAGCAAGTCCCGTTATTCAGCCGGCACTGCAACCTAGAACAACTCCTATCAATCATCCAGCTCCACAGCCTCCAGGTCTTGTAGTACCGCCTACCCTTCCGCCTACGCTGCTCCTCGCTCCCCCGCCGAGAGTGAACCATGCTATTCATCCTGAACGACAACCGGTCATCCGAGTAGCCCAATCAACACAGCTTGAGAGAGTCGAACCACATCGAGACCATCTCCTGTTCAGTCAGAGTTCTCAACATTTGCCTCCTCCACACAGGTCTGACCAGCTATACGCTGCACAGCATTATGACCCTGCAGTCTTCAGCAGAAATCACTCTACACCCCTGTACCAGTCAACACAGGGTGCTGAGGTACAGCAGCCTATTACCCATAACCAGCGATATGTGGCTCCTCCCCCCGACATACCCAGTCACTACGATGCTACATATCCATCAGCCTATGACTACCCACCACAGCCTGCAGCCTCTCACATTCCTCCAGTGGAAGCAACCCAGCCAAACCTGATGGAGATGATAGTTGCGTCTTCATATGGCATCCCAAAACCTAAGCTGGTGACATTTAGGTCAGGCAGAGAGAGTGATTTTGCATTGCTAAAGAAGGGGCTCGACAGTTTACTGGGGCCACATACTCACCTCACAGAGGAGTATAAATATCACATCCTGCTGGATCATTTAGAGCATCCGTGTGCTGCACAGATGGCCAGGCGCTACATTCATGACCGCACTCCCTACACAAGGGCTATGAGAGCCCTGGAGCAGAGGTACGGACAACCGAGGCAATTAGTTCAGAGTGAGCTGAGTGCCATACTTCACTGTCCTCCTATTAAAGCCGGTGACCCTCAGGCCTTTGAAGATTTCTCTCTAGCGGTCTCTACCTTGGTGGGCCTCCTCAGTTCTATGGACGATGTTGCAGCCAGTGAGCTCCAGTGTGGTTCACATGTGGACAGACTACTCACCAAGCTCCCTCCCAGCTACAGGGATAGCTTCATTGAGTACTGCATGACACGTGGTATCATTCGCCCTGGCAGCAGCCGCACATATAACATGTATGACCTGTCTGAATGGCTGGAGCGAAAATCACAAGTTTTGCAGCTGTCAAGACAAGCCTCCCAGCCACAGCAAGGGGACAAGCCACGCCAAGAGAGGAGCCATCCTAGAGGCACGGCAGGGCCCAAGACACAGAGTAAGTCTACCGCTGTTTATTATGGCTCAGATCCTTTCCAAACACAGCCGAAGACAGAACTAAAGGCTCAAGCTTCTCCTTCAGCTCCTCTAAGCAGAGGCAGAAGTTTAAGCCCTATTGCCCTTACTGTGAAGGCACAGAACATTACCTCAGTGGCTGTGCGCACTTCAAAGGACTAGACCTCACAGCTGTAGCTTCATGGATAAAGGAGAAATCCAGATGCTGGCGCTGCGGCCGCAAACACGCTCCTGAGCAGTGCACCCTGAAGAAACCATGCAGCAGCTGCGGTGACCAGCACTTATTAGTGCTACATGACTTGGCAGAAGCTAAGAAACGTGACCCTAACATTCTAACAGTGAGCACCAGCCGAGTCTTCATGGGTCCTCTCAGTCACTCAGGTCGTGTTATGCTCAAGGTTGTGCCCATTCAGTTACACCACGACAGAAAGTCCCTGGACACGTTTGCTCTCCTCGACGATGGCTCAGAGAAGACCATCATACTCCCAGCTGCAGTCAAGTCACTAGGGTTGAAACAGGAGGAGGAAAACCTTTCATTGAGAACTATCCGTCATGATGTGATCCAGGTACAGGGAGCCTATGTCTCATTTCAGTTATCACCAAAGGCTAAGCCGAAAACTCGATACAAGATAACACGAGCCTTTACAGCCACACAGTTGAGTCTAGCTGAGCAGTCATGCCCAGTAGAGCTCTTAAAGGAGAAGTACCACCATCTACAGCGAGTACGGCTTGAGGGATTCACTCAGGTACAGCCTTTGGTGTTAATCGGCTCCGACAACGCTCACCTCATCACTCCTGTCCGCCCAGTCCTGCGCGGGCCGGCCCAGGGGCCCGTGGCTATCTGCACCAAACTCGGGTGGGCCATCCAGGGTCCAAGCAGCAGTATGCCCACACAGCAGGGGGAGACGCACTGCCTGAACATATCATGCCTCTCTCCTGCTGCAACCCTACAGCAGAATGTTCAGCGTCTGTGGCAACTGGACGCGCCCCTCCACAGACCAGAGAAGGAGGTCACACGCTCTAAAGAGGACAGAGAAGCCATAGCCATGTTAGAGGCTAAGACCATCAGAGTTCCTGTCGATGGTATAGAGAGATATGCCACTCCCCTGCTCAGAAAGAAGGACTTCCCGCAGCTCCAAGTCACTCCAGAAGTGGTTAAAGGCCTTTTGAGATCCACTGAACGTAAGCTAGCCAGGAATCCTGATCTTGCGCTCACATACAACCAAGAGATCAAGAGGTTAGTAGACACAGGCTATGTGGTCAAGCTGACTCCAGAGGAGATCCACAGCTCTACTGAATCCTGGTACGTGCCACACCACATAGTACACCACAACAACAAGGCTAGGGTGGTCTTTAACTGCTCCTTTGAGTTCCAGGGGGCTGTCCTCAACCACTATCTCCTGCCAGGACCTCCACTGGGCCCCACGCTGCTCGGCGTGCTACTCCGCTTTCGGCAGTTTCCTGTGGCTGTGAGTGGAGACATAAAAGCCATGTTTCACCAGGTCCGACTGCTCCCAGAGGACCGCCCCCTCCTGCGGTTCCTGTGGCGAGATGGTGAAACAGAGCGGCCCCCAGATGTGTACGAGTGGAGAGTCCTGCCATTTGGTACCACGTGTAGCCCCTGCTGTGCTACCTTTGCACTACAGAGCCATGTGAGGAAGCACAAAGACACGTGCCAGGACATTTATGACTCTGTGCACACAGCCTTCTATGTGGACAACTGTTTGCAGTCCCTTTCGGACCCACAAGAAGCAAAGGCACTCGTAGACAGAATGAGAGAGCTCCTCCTCCAAGGTGGATTTGAGATACGCCAGTGGGCCAGCAACGTCCCTGAAGTTGTTTCCCATCTGCCCAGCACGGCCCGGTCAGATAGCTGCGAACTGTGGTTGAACTTCAAAAGCCTTGATCCACAGGAGTCAACATTGGGTCTCAGCTGGCACTGCCCAACAGACGTCCTGGGATACAAGCACCGCCCAGTGTCCTACACAACAGCTACACTGCGTAATGTGTACAAAGTACTGGCCAGTCAGTATGACCCACTGGGTTATATCTGCCCCTACACCACAAGAGCAAAGCTGATTGTGCAGGCCCTGTGGAGCACAGAGAGAGGATGGGACGAGCCCATTGAAGGCACCCTGCTCCAGTCCTGGCTTGAATGGGAGAATGAGCTGTCACATCTTCAGCATATTACCTTACCTCGCTGTTACGCTCCTCCTCACAACAGCATCGGGGTGACATATGAGGTACACATATTCTGTGATGCCTCTGAGAGGGCTTATGGGGCTGTAGCCTATCTCAGAGTGACGGACCAGCAAGTGCACATCTCCACTTCATTCGTCATGGCCCGATCCAGAGTCGCCCAAGCAAACAAGTGTCGATGCCCAGACTGGAGCTGTGTGTGCTGCGCTCACTGGTGCACAACTAGCCAAGGTGCTCCAAACTGAGCTCACGATCCCCCTACAGTCCGTCCACCTGTGGACGGATTCTACTACAGTGCTACAGTGGATCCAGTCCAGCTCCTGCCGCTACAAAGTATTTGTAGGGACTCGAATCTGTGAGATCCAGGAGCTGACCTCCCCAGAGCAGTGGCATTATGTTAACTCTGACAATAACCCTGCTGATGACATCACTAGAGGGAAACCTCTGTTGGAGTTATGTGCGTCCAGCCGTTGGTCACACGGTCCACCCTTTCTATCTCAGACACAGGACATGTGGCCAAAGCCCCCGACGGAGCTCACGGACTGTGGCTGTGAGGAGCTCAGAAAGGCAGCATTCTGTGGTCACACAGCGGTATCCATGAGCCTCCCAGATCCAGCACAGTATACAACGCTGGATGACCTGGTCCTGGCCACTCACCAGTCCCTGCATGGGGCGGCCATTCCATGCACTGCAGTCGAGCGTCTGGAGGCAGAAACACAGCTGCTTTGCTCTGCACAAACTGACAGCTTCCCGGAGGAAGTTCAAGCTCTTCGTGCAGGCCACATTGTACGCTCAAGCAGCCGTCTGAGCGCTCTCTCGCCTGAATATGACAGCCTCAGTGGACTAATCAGAGTTGGAGGTCGTCTGCGTCAGGCCACAGAAGTAGACCCAAACAGCATTCATCCTATAGTACTAGCAGCAGATCACCCTCTGTCTATGCTCATCATAAAGCATTATGATGCCAAGCTCCTTCACCCTGGCGCAGAAAGACTCTATGCCGAGATACGCCGCACCTATTGGATCATCAGAGGACGCCAGGCCATCAAGAAACATCAGTACCAGTGTGTCGACTGCAGAAGATGGCGTGCTTCTCCCACTACTCCTAAAATGGCGGACCTTCCCTCATCTCGGCTTAGACTATACAAACCCCCATTCTGGTCCACAGGCATGGACTGTTTTGGCCCATACCTGGTTAAGATCGGCCGAAGGAGAGAGAAGACCTGGGATCATCTACAAGTGCCTCACCACTAGGTGTGTGCACTTGGATCTCCTCCCCAGCCTCGACACTGACTCCTTTCTGATGTCTCTACGCAGGTTTGTTGCACGCAGGGGGAAGCCGTACGAGCTGTGGTCAGATCGGGGCACGAACTTCAGGGGTGGTGACAAAGAGCTCCAGACTGCCTTTGGGAACATGGCTCCAGACCTACAACAGCAACTGGCCAAACAGACCATCAACTTCCACTTCAACCCACCGCATGCGCCGCACTTCGGTGGAGCTTGGGAGAGGGAAATCAGGTCAGTGAAGTCCGCTCTGCAGGTCGTCCTAAAGGACCAAGTTGTGGCAGAAGAAGTCCTGCTTACCACGCTGATAGAGGTTGAGGGCATCCTAAACTCTAAACCTCTTGGGTATGCCTCCTCTGACGTGGCTGACACCGACCCCATCACGCCAAACCTCTTGTTAATGGGGCGGCGTGACTCAGCGCTACCACAGGCAGTATATGGCCCACATGACGCTCTGTCCAACAGGAGATGGAAACACAGTCAGGTGATCAGCGACCATTTCTGGAAGCGCTTTGTCCAGAACTACCTTCCTGGGCTTCAGTTGAGACAGAAGTGGAGTAAATCTACTGACAATGTTTCTGTGGGACGAGTTGTTATGATTGTGGATGCGAACCTCCCCAGAGGACTGTGGCCCGTGGGCACCATCACCAAAGTGTTTCCTGGATCAGACGGTGTTGTTCGAGCGGCAGAGGTGAAAGTTAAAGACAGTGCCTATGTCCGCCCTGTAACCAAACTAGTGGAGCTTCCTGAAGTGCCGGAGGACGCTGATAGCTCTTCTCCGAACTAGTGGACTTTTGCATGTGTGTATTTGCCCGACAAATACAGGGGCGGCTGTTAAAAGTCCTGGGTTATAGTACTACACCTCCCATGATGCACCTGTAAGATATTGTAGTTCCGGAGTGCCGTGGCCCGTATGTTATTGCGGAGTTGTACCTTGTTGTGTGAGGAGCGGAGTTTGCCTGCATCCCATCATTTTGTTCAATCCCGTGTAATCCTGTGTGTCTGAGTCCTGTGTGCGTCCATATGATGTGAGTATTGTTCGCGTGTATTGTAAGTGTTTATTTCCCTTATTAGTTGTAGATGTGACTTTGTGACCCTCTGCTGTTCACTGCTAACGCTACCTCGTGGTCCTATGCTCCGCTATTACATGATAACGACCCGTCTATTCATGTCACTCTCCAATCATTCCTGTACCTGTAAATAGTCTGTTTATGTCCAGCTGTTTGCCTTTCTATCATTTGTTTGCCTTATTTTCATTATTGCCCTGTCTTGCGATATATCAACCTTAAGTTTAAGTTCATTTGTTAGCTTAGAGCTCCATCTTGTGGACATTCAGTGTAACTGCATCTAATACATATTCTCATTCTCTTTCTTCCAGATAACCACACACACACACTCATACACGTGCACACACAACCAACCTAAATCCTGCTCCCAATACCTGTTCGTCCCTTAAATAAAGTTCTGTATTGTACACCTGGAGTTCGCCTGTTCCTTCTGACCGAGGAAGACCCAATTGACGACCGATCTGTAATCAGCGCACGCAGACGCACACAGTATCTGACATATATATATATATATATATATATATATATATATATATATATATATATATATATATTGTGATAAAAACCTCTTTTTGAATGTGTTTTATAGTCAAGCAGCAATTATTAAAATAGTTAATGGTTAATCTAGTATCGATTAGTCATGATGATTAATTAAAGACAAGCAGGTGGTGGACGTTCCACCAGAAAAGTTACATATAGTGTACTTTTTAAGAGAGAGACACACAACATGATTGACATGATTCTGTTGAATTGATCCAATTAACAAAAGTGACTCCAGAGAGAGCCCTCTTTTGACAGAATTACATTGTTCAACTCCACTGTAACTTCACCATAAATGGAGGATATACTATGACGACAAACACACAACAACTTCTTTCCAAATGACCCAAGTTACCACAGGACAAGCATCTTTTACATTAATTACACATTTTACACATTTAATTGAACTAAAGGGATTTTCAGTAAACCTGCCTTATATTAAAATGATTTAAATATTGATAAGCAACATGCACGTTTTAAGGGGAATTAACCTAAATTGTTCAACATAGAGCCCAATGTAAAATGTAAAATATCAACAACAGTTTAAGGAAAGTATGTGTCATAATTTCAAAAACTACATTAATGTGAGAGAAAGACGGCTAATATTTGATTAACATAATTTCAGATGGAGGACTGGTGTGTTGATTCAAATGTCAAACATTATCAATATTTGTTAGAAATTCACTATTCAATAGCTTAAAAAAGTCCCTTTAAAGTTAAATAACAGCATTCTAACGCCATAGTGAAAAAACATCACTTTTGTTCTTTGAATTTGCCAGTTTTTCTTTCACGCGGACAGGTTCAGTAATTATGAAGCTAAACGAGGTCAAGAAATCTGCAATCTGACAGCAATACATTCAATTCCAGCTCAATTTCACTTGCGAACGTAACCTGTTAATGTTTTTGCAAAGCCTTCCTACACATTTGTACATACAAATCCTATGAAAATCCTCCCAAACTCTAGCCTCTGCTGTACTTGATACTTAAAGAGCAGCAGATCTTGTGGGTTGGCCGCTGTCAGCACTCTTTGACATTTGAATACCGGAGTTGTACAAATGTAAAAAGGCTGCGCTCTGGTACAAGCTGAGGGCCGTGCGTTTCCATGGTGACGCTCTACGGGCTGCAGGTGAGAGGTGAGCAGTGCAGCGGGGGTCTTCACGCTCCACCTGGCAAAAATACTACCATATTTACTCTTTGAAAAGTCTAACGGCTTTTGTCTTTTTGGGAAATGTAATGTTTTTGTTTTTTCTGAGTCGACTATGACTTTGACATAACAACAGCATCTTTGATTTATTAAAGAATGCAGTCCCTTAAGCATATGGTTTTCACTGTTTGAAAGTCGAACGTCTTTTGTGTTTTTTTGGGGGAATCTTTCATCAAATATTTCTGTTGGTTTCCAGGCTGATTCATCTATCATTGGTAGTAATTTGTGACAATGTTTTGGGAAATGAGAATTCAAATATGTTTTTCCTCCATGAAGCAATTATTCTGTTCTTTTTTTTAAATCCAGGATGGACATTTCACATTTTACCAATTTATTTCTGTTATATAAAAATACATAATTTAACTGCTAATTTAGACATCTGTTGTAATGTTCTGTACTGAGGCAAATACATTTTTTATTTTGTAATTTAAACCTCCCGCTATCTTCGGGTCCATTTGACCCCATCTAGATTGTTTTATTTTTTATCTCATCACAATGAAACTTGCGAGGTCCAAACATCACCTACCCTACAATTTATGCAAATGTTTTTGATAAAGTAAGTATTTTTTCCTGATATGAAAACGCATATTGCTCTTCGACCAAATGTGCACATCGCTCAAACGAAGAGAGCACGAGGGTTACACATGTTTGTTTTTTGTTCTTTTTTTACTGTTGAAAGTCTCTAGTATTTTTGTGAAATGTAATATTTCATAAAATATTTTAGTTTGGCTCATTCCGTTATCTTTGGTATTTATTTAGAAAGGCAGTCATTTGTGACATTGTTTGGGGAAATGACTAATTATATATTTGTTCCTCTATGAATCACTGTTCATTTTTGTGTCTTTTTATATTTTTTGTAAATATGTTGAGTATTGGGTGGACATTTCACATTTGACCCGTGTCTTTTCTTTGATATGCCATACAAATTCACAATTTAAGTGCTCATTTAGATATTTGTTCTTTATATAATGAAAGACATTCATTAAAAATAAATAAATAAACAAATATATATATATATATATGACGATGTTTGTGGATTTTTTTTTCCTATGGCGCTAAAATGTTTGTAAATATTTTAAGATATAGTGTGGACATTTCACATTTAACCAGTGTCTTTTCTTTGCTATAAAATACTACTACTCAGTCTGAGTACTCATTTAAGTCTATTAATTGTAATGTTCTATACTGAAGGACATTCATGAATAAATCTGCCATATTTTAATTACTTACTTTTTTTCAAGCATATTGGTATCTCTTATTGAATATCTTGAAGTGCTCATTAAGATATTGGTTGTAATTTATGAGTCATTTTTTGGCAGAGCGAGCCATCACAGCTGTACAGAGGGATGGAGCGACACATCTCTATCGAGAGCTGCATGACCAGCGGTGCATACTAATCACCCGCGCTCTCAGGATATGCCCAAATGCAAAAAACATGAGGATTACAAAGGATGAGAGACTTTGCTTAAAACATACAGGAACCAGCATGGATTCTAACATGAAACTCCTGGTGTATGTGACTTTCATGTTCAATAGGTGTATTCTAATTGATCCAAATTGCTCCATTGTTTTCTTGCTGCTGGACACAAAAGCACCTCCTATAATTGATGTTTCCCTTTTTCTGATGGTAAACAATTTGCATGTATTATAGAAAAGGACACAACGAGGTAAAAAACAATGCATATAATAAAACATTTGGCATAACAGAAGCCAGCTCCATTAAAGTCACATTATTGAAAGAACAAAATTTGTATTAAATGACAAATGTTTGCATATTTTATACTCCTCACTTGTGCTTCCCTATGTGTCCTATACTGCTCAGAAATCTGGGGAAATGCTCGTAAAACATACTTAGATCCAAGGAAAATACAAATAATTATTAATAAAGCTGGATGACGTGATGATACAAATGAACTTTTTATAAAATCAAATATATAACATTTATGAACATAGTTAAGTTAAGAATGCTGGAAATTTTGTTTCGTGTTGTGAGAAAGGACCTTCTCATATCAATTAAATCAAATCATAGGCGTTCAGTCTTTCTTTGCATTAAGAAATACCTGTTATAACTTCAGAGGATTACTTCAGTTTGAAATTAGTAAAGTAAGAACTAATGTTAGATAAAGATGTGTGTCTGTGTTAGGAACAAAACTCTGGAATGATCTCAGTGATACATTTAAGTTAATTAATACTTTGTGTAAGTTAAAAAAAAAAAGGTATACAATGTTGTTGTAAAAGTTTTCATGGGAGATGGTAAGAATTCTACGTTGAGGATACTGATAAAAGTCAGTGGATTTTCTGTCTGAATTGTTGAGTTTCATCTGTGTCATATTCAGGATGGGCTCATATGTTGTTTCAGCCCAATGCTTTTTGGTTGAAACCAGTTGGAAAATGCATTTTTAGATTATTTTTTTCAGCCAACCAAATAAACATATTCATTCATTTTAAGAAAACTTTGGACATTTGCAAGATAATTTGAAGTGTTGCTGATGAGGGACACAATGCCATTCAATGCCATTTAACAAATAAATAAATAAAATAGGATACAAGCTTGGAATTTTTTTTTTCTTGGATGTGAAAATGATCTAATTGAGTGACTGCCTATGCATAGGCAGTCACTATTTGTTCTTGTATTTTCCGGTTTTTCGGCACGTTTCACAGGCCACAGTTGTTTTTTTTTTTGCATTTTTCAATAGTTCCTAGCCTTCTAATGTCTGCTATTACTTTTGGTACATGTACCTTTTGTAGTTTTTTCATAATTTGCCGAGCAATTTTTCCCTATCTTTTACAGTGGGAGCCTTTCTGTTGGTCCTCTACAGGAAATGTTGCTGTTTAAACTGTTTTTGGCGGGAGCACGGTGGCAGAGCGGCTAGAGCTTCTGCCTCCCAATAAGGAGGTCGTGTGTTCGAATCCCGGACTAGACCAACATCACACGAATTCAATTGCGCAGTCACTCGCAATAGCTTCAGCTATTGCAACAGCATCTAGTTGTATTATATATCATACCCACATAGAAGTGTTGTCTCCAACTAAAGCCACTGTACTTCCACTGTAACCATGTGGTCCCCTCCGTGTGTGTGAGACTCACTTGGGGGTGAGGCGGGGGTCTCCGTACGGGGCGTAGGGGGACATGTTGAGGAGGAACTCTTTGGGCGGGTACGAGCTCCACCGCTGCTGCTGTACATTACTGCTGTCGTTGTTGTTCCAGAAGTCTCTGTCAAGGTCACTGTGTCAGACAAAAGGTTAGAGGACATTTTTTACATAAAGCAAAGCTGACATTTGTAGCTAATGGCTTCTAAAATGTGCAATCTTTTTCCAGTGGAGGGTCTGCCACCTGCTAGTCTTCATGGAGATGTTATTGCTTTGCTGTAGTGTTTCACAGTCTGGCTTCAGAGTTACAGGTCAGATCTATGGAGAGGCGAGCCCACTCACAGCGTTTTTCCAAGGCATTTTTGGCAATAAAAGACTTAAATGCAAAATAATAAAATGTAATGTCACAGACTGGAACAATACTGGCAAAGCAATAACATCTCTATGGAGACAAGCAGGCAGCGGGCCCAGAACCCGAAAAGTTACACTGTGCACCTTTAAGGTGATTATAAGGAGTGTGTTATTGCTTTAAATGTTGAAACATGCAAAACGGAGAGCCTCAGACTAAAGGACAAGTGAGTCATTCATTCAAAATGTTACATTTGACGTAGGTTATACTGAGCCAATACATCTTTATTAAGGCTTGGAACATTGTATGTTTATTTAGATTATGATAGCTAATACATGATTTTATGGGCCGATTCAGCAGGACGCCTGAGGGCAAACAAAAATTGGTCCGAGGGCTGAATTTAGCCCCCGGGTCATCGTTTCATCCAAGTACACAAGAATACACGGATCGTTCAGCTTCAGCTTAGATTGCCTCGTCTCAATTCATAAAACATGTCTGGAAAACTGATTTGCATAATAGTTTGTGTTGCAGTAATACAATATGACTAATTTATAAGAGTAAGGTTTGGGATTTGTCTTTTAGAATGTCCTTAATACATGTGCAGCATTCATGATCGTGTAAACATGCTGTTGGACTGTTTATGCTAATTACCCATTCAAATATTCATCGACACAGCTTATGCAGCATGTGGTCTGCCATAATAAGCCTCTTTATATAACAAGGTTCAATAATGTACTAAATATATACAGTCCCGCCAACACTGTAGGAACAAATGAGGGCATTATTTCAGGGCACCGTTTCTGACCTCGTGGGGTGCTGCCTGCTAGACTAGCTTTGTGGTCGGAAATAGCTTGTTAAAACGTGATAGTATCTCCACAGTGTATCCCATTTCCATACGTCCACAACCCGCTGACACCTACTTGATGGCTTTATTTTCCCCTCGACCTCTCACAGATTCGGGAGAGCTGGCAGCCTCCACCCCAGGCAGATTCCTCTTCTCCTGCAACGAGACAGGCAGACAAAGAGCAAAGGCAAGTGGGTGGATCTGAAAAACATCACGAACCAAAAATATTTTCCTGCCTCTTCTGTGCTCATTTGGGAATTTCCGACCATCTTCAGGTTGGTTGTAGAATATGATAAATGAGAGGAGAGCCACAATTTGGTGAGATGCCAGTGCAGCGTTATGTATCAGAAGACGACTACTATACACAATGCCTACACGTCTGACAAATTGAAACAAGCAAACCGCAGTAAACAGGAATCAGAATTAATTACACACATCACACTTAGCGAGGCGATCACTGGAGGAGGATCAAATTAATTAATTAAGTCCCAACTTATGTAACAAAATTGATGTAGCCATTTTTATGTACTCCAAACTTTATCTGATTTATTGCTCTCACTTGTATTTGGCAATTTAAAGCAGTTTGTAAAAGTGGACCTTGTATGATGGTGTCTTTGGTTTTATCCAGCCAAGGACACACTGAGTAAAGGCAGAAATACTATCAAGACATAAGCTGCTGAGCCTGATTCATCCTCGTAAAACATCTTTTATATAAAGCGGTGTTGTCACGAAACTAAAATTCCAAACTCGATTTCAATCATAAGATAAATGCTTGATTCTCAAAGTCAATACCAATGTCAATACCACAATCATAATGAAAACAAATAGATTTGTTTTATAGTAGAATGCGACACAACACAAAATACACAAAATAATAATAATGTTATACTTATACTATACTATACTAACAGGTAAATGATTGTATTATTTAGATTATTTTTTTCAGTAGCAGTCTACAGTATATAGTAGACAAATCAATTTTAGTATTTGACAAATCTAATAAAGCATAATATATCTGCTTGTGATTTTGCATGAGTGCTTTCACCCTGTATTACAGAAAAGATTGTGCTCAACAAGCACAATTAGTACATAATAAGCACTTTGTTAAAGGTCTCATATTATGCAAAATCGACTTTTGTGAGCTTTTAACCTTCTATTAGTGTTAATTGCACCTCAAGCAATCCCCAAAGTATTTTTTTCTTTCATCCGTGCATTAATTAGCTTTAATAATTTGAAACGGGGCGGGGTTTTTGGAGCGCCAACATCTGCTCCCTGCACCGTGTGACAAATGTGACGCGGTGCTGTGGGGACTCTCCTCCTCCAGAAGTGTCCTGTCTCTGCCCAGATCTTATCCACGGTGTGTACAAGCAAGATTTACATCTGAAATGCACTTGTTTCTCTCATCGAGGGTTTCGTACAATGTATGTAGTAAAAAAAACAAAAGTTAAAAAAATTCTATTCAAGAGATGGGTGGTATTTAATAACACACGATGAATGTTTCAGAACGCAAATAATCATAACTGTCCTTAGTGTAGACTATGAAATGTAACAAAATATGGGACCTTTAAGTTGACAATTTATCTCATCATAAACATTAGCAACTATGATTCATGAAGATATTAAAAACCATTTGAATTCAATGACTGCTTTTATTCTTATATGAGTCATGCTTAAATTAAACTGGAAATCTCAGGTGGGCAACATATGAAGGTAAATAAGCAAAAATATATCGGTGTTACATTTTGTTAACTACAATGCCTTAAGGTTACAATGCTGTTCATTGATTTTGGCTTATTTTAGTTATTGCCTGGAAGTTTGGGGAAACACCTGCATTAACACCATTGATTATACTACAAAAAGCATTCATTCATTCATTTGAGTATTCATAAAGTCCATTCAAGAGAGCATACCAACCCATTGTTTATTATATCATATTTATTAAAATTAGATCTTATAAAATCACAAACTCTTATGGTGATGTATAAAGTACGAAATTTGATGTTGCCATCAGCTATACAAACTTTGTTTTCTTTTTGATCTGATCAGGAAGGGAGGCGGAAGCTCCGCTTTTCTCTTCCCTTTGCCAGAACAACACAGAAACAAATGGAATATCTGTGGCTAGAGTAAAACTCTGGAATTCCCTGGACTATCATTTAGAAACCTCCTCAAATGTCTATTGATTTAAGAAACAGTTTAAAGCTACAACAATAAAATCAAGTGAACTAAATAATGAAAAAAACAAAAACCCAACAACAACAAAAAAAAGCAAAAAGGCAGATATTTATAAGATTTTTTCTTCTTTCTGCTCCTTTTCGATTATGGTGGTGCATTTTTATTGATTTGAATGTATATGCACATGTGTGTACAATAGAAATGAACAATGAAAAAAAAAAAAAAAGGTCATTTATTTATCAGCTTTTCGTGTATTTTATCATTTACACCAATCCTCTTAAATATAAATATAAAACATCCTGAAATTATTGCAGCTATTATTGCCTCAAAGAGTTACTGAAAAATTCTTGTTCTTCTTGTGAAATCTTGTGAGTGCCAGCCTTGTGCAAGACAGAGGCCAATATATACTCTTTGTGTGTATATTATAACCTAAAGTGTTAATATTTTCTACCAACTTTTAACCACATGGGGACTGTAAATCTTCTGCTGCCTGCGAGGAACAGCGTGACACTTGACTTCTTTGTTTTTGTGCCTACAGTCTGTAGAGTGCTCAGTGGACAGGAGGCCTATATCTCTCACTAATGCATCAACAAGGCACTGTATTATTTATCAGCTTACATTTATACATCCAGAGAGGCACACGTCTTTTCAATCAGGGGCCATGCTGGAGGTCTGACCTAATCTGGATTTACACCGAGCTACTGCTGTTTCAGAAGTACACACAGATACAGGGTTCACCGAACAGAAAACCAGCCAGAGAAGGATGGGTTTCTCCTGGTCAGGAATATGCTATCAAGAGCAGCTCATCTATGATTAACAGTATCATAAAATGTGCAGGAGGCATTGGAGGGGTAGAATGCGGGGAAGGTACAATGTTGAAAG
Organism: Rhinogobius similis; assembly: GCA_019453435.1. NCBI lineage: Eukaryota > Metazoa > Chordata > Actinopteri > Gobiiformes > Gobiidae > Rhinogobius > Rhinogobius similis. The sequence goes on from CM033621.1 coordinate 23,860,874, forward strand.
ACTAAGGTGGATGCGAGGGGACTTTGCAGACAGAGACCGGGGGGAGGACCAGACTGAGGCAGCAGAACAACAGGGTAAAGGTGGGATTGCTGAGGCCTTATTTGGGCCAAATGTTTGGGAGGATTAATAATCACCACAATGGAATTTAATTGATAATTTCTGTAAATGCTTAAGAGGTAAATGCTTCATTGTGATTGGTTTAATCCACCTGTCACTCACTTAGAGTCTAAGAGAAGCTCACTAAAGTGGGAGGGGAAAACTGTGTTTGAACAGACAGCTGCATAATACAGAAATTATAATGTGCAATATGACGAGATCACCAAAAAAGCTGATTGTACTGGGATGACGGTTTGATTTTTATCACCATATCACCCTGTCCTATTTGAACAACTGAAAACATATTATTATATAAATATAAATTATTACAACTAATGCTGTGATGAAAAACCTAGGGCAATTAACCATAAAACTAAGACTGCGTTAACACTAAACCTGAATAGATCAAGACTAAACAAGGACTAGAACAGGACCAAACCAAGTCCAAATCAGGACCAAATAACAACAAAAGTGAGGCACCCTTAAACTCTCAATTTTCAAGTTTCATTTTCTTAAAGGGTTGGAAATGAAATGTAAAGACCTGATTTTTATTCTTTTCAAACAGTGAACATAATATGTTTTCACAATCGATTAAAAAAAAAATCCTTTTTAGATGCAGACAGTTCTCCTATTTTGACCCAATATAGCTTTTACAAAATAGATTACAAGGGCAAAACAGACCAAGAAATCACCTATCCATGTGTGATGAAAAATTTGCACCGTTGCCATAGCAATTACCACTTCAAAACAAAATATATCTTCTGAATGGTCAATAGTGCTCAAAATGGCGCTTCTAAACATAATGCTAAAAAAAAATATATATATATATATATATATATATATATATATATTTTTTAATGGAATATAAACACTTTCTTATAAACATGATTTCCTCATATTTCTTGAACCATCTGGATGAAATGTGCACTTTTCAGCCCTAATGGATTCAGTCATAATCAATAATTGTAACAAAAACAATTGCGTTTATTGTGGCAGAAAATAACCTCCAAAATGTCACGTTTTACACCCTGATGATTCTCACTCTCTCAGGTTTAAATGTTCATAAATCCTTTTAGTGTTTGTAAACAAAACAGCAGCACCATATTAAGGAGGAATTTGCATTAGCCCTGGAATCTGGCAAATAATCATGATTTTGCAGTGTCACAACAGGGGTAAAATTACTGGTGAGAGTAAAATGATGGGCTCTATGTAATTTATAAAATAATTTACACAAAAATATATACTTCAGTAAGTTTATTTTTACAATAATAATTGGTTAATTTAGACCCTTCCAGTGTCTGTAAACAGAATGCCTGCATTCTGGCTGGTTCATTCCATAGGCTCCAATGAATTTTCAAGGTAGAGTTAGCGTTAGCCTCCAAACATTGCAAACTGACAATCACTTGACCACACGGTAACACCATGCCTCATTAGAAAACATGCCCGCTGCTCACTACTCGCAGGGAAATACAGGCTGCTGGAGAAACTGGATGTCAGGCTCACCATGTGTTTGGGATTGACCTATTATTCGTAAACAATGGACTGAGATCCATGAAGCACTACACACTGTCTTTGACACGGATGCTCCATCTGACTTTATATCAATGTATCTTATATATATATATATATATATATATATATATATATATATATATATATATATATATATATATATATATATATATATATATATATATATATATACATGACTGTCTCAGGCATGGGGGAACAGAGGACGAGGTGCTGGAGGAGGGACCATCATGGGAGGTGAAGCCCCTTGGGATGTACCACCGGAACATAACAGAAGTGGCTGATATCAAGAAATCCTATCAGTGGCTAGAGCGGGCTGGACTGAAGGACAGCACAGAGGCTCATCATGGCTGCACAGAAGCAGGCCCTGAGCACCAGAGCAATAGGGCCCAGATGTACCACACCAGACAAGATTCAAGGTGTACGCTGTGCATAGTGCACAGAAACCTCTGTGCAGAGTATGGACAGGAAACCCCAAGGTCAAAATGACCGAGAATGAGCGAAGATCCTGTGGGACTTCCAGATACAGACTGACAGAATGGTAATGGCAAACCAACCAGACCTCGTGGTGGTGGATAAACAGCAAAGGAAGGCTGTTGTGGTTGACGTGGCAACACCAAGTGATGGCAACTTTCTCCTGAAGAAAGGAACACGAGAAACTCGAGAAATACCAAGGGCTGAGAGAAGAGCTGTGGAAGTCCTAGAAGGTAAAGGCCAAAGTGGTGCCCGTGGTGATCGGAGCACTTGGGGCAGTGACCCCCAAACTAGAGGAGTGGCTACAGCAGATGCCTGGAGGAACATCAGACATCTCAGTCCAGAAAAGTGCAGTGCTAGGAACAGCTATGATACTGCGCAGAACCCTCAAGCCCCAGGACCCAAGCTCAGAGATGGATGAGAGAGACCACCCGTGGAGGGTGAGAAGGGATTTTTTTTCTTTTTTTTTGGTGATATATATAGTAAACTTTAGAAATAGAGCTGGAAGTTAGATATTAACTACTCGTTGGCAAATATAATGAATATTTAAACAACACCTAAGTGCAGTCTACAAACTCATTAAAATAAATGGGATAATGGAAGGGTGTAATAAGTAATATTTCAAAAACAGACCAGAAAATATTCATTATAATGTATTATATTCATTCATTTTAATGTATTATATTTAAAAAATAAAATACACCAATGAAGGTATAATAAAATAAATTCATTAATGTAAATAGTAACAAAAGAGCTTATTGAGGAGGCTTAATTGCCTTGATTTACATTTTATTTAATATAGGGCCAATAACATTTACTTAACGAACCTCCTGGAATACATACAGGTATCAGGAGAGGTGGGGCAGACTGTGGACCGACTCTGTGGGTGACATTGTGACAAGGGCAGCGAGATAAAGTGACAACGAGAGGAATCCAGAGCGGAGCATTCAGTAAAGACAGAGAAGGAGGGTGCCACCAAAACAAAGACACAGACATAGATAGTGTGAGGGCAAACAACGATAAGACACGGGTTTGTTTGTCTGCTTCAGAGGCTTTTGTAACTTAACAGCAATTGGATTTTATGGAGGATCTAACAGAAGTATAAGTCAGGTGAGATAGTAAATATTTGTAGTGTTTTATGTGGAGCGGTAAAGCTCGGCAGTCACTCAAAGATCAGAGAAAAGCCAGATGAAAACAGCATATGCACAATGCAAAATACAAACACAAAACACATGGATTGCAATGTTAGATACAAAAATGTCTTGATTTTGATACTAACAAAAAGCTTAAATAGTTCTGATATGGGTCTACTCTAGATCATATTCAGGAAAGATCAAATTTGGTCTTCCTTAAATGATAAGAGTGTTCAAACGTATCAAAACTTAGATGCAAATCGCTACTCGTAAAACTAGTATTGAAACTATATACTCATTTGAACAAGCCAAAATTAAAAACAAAATCACATAAACAGGACAAAATTGGATTCGTTTTAGAATTATAGCTACATAAAAAATGTTATCCAAAGATGTTGTCCAATAATCAGGGTGTCTGAGGCACTCTGATTATTGAATAAAAGTTCTTTGACAGCAATATGTTTTGGCCTATAGAGGTTTTCTTCAGGGCTCACAAAATCTGACAGACAGACAACAGGGGCTCTTATTAGAGGGCATTACATGAGGTGAAAACAATTAGTGTTAGAAGTGTCTTGATCTACAGCCAAACTACAAAAAAGATCACATGGTATATATAACATTAAATTATTATATTTTAGTGTCATGACAACAGTAGTATCGAGTTGGCCAAGTGGAGTGGATTGGAACTGTAACGAAAGCACTGCCCAGAAAGCAATTTTCCCTTAGAGCACAATGTAAGAACAAACGACTCATGTTCCGCTGACAGGCCACCTACAGCTTTCACAAAGATCAAATTCTGTGGCAATTTTTGTCCTTTTTCAGATTGTGAACTTTTTCCCCACATCAAAATCGTACAGTTTTCTTAAACACAGCTTTTAATCTTTAGGTTTGGTTGGAAGAAGAGCAGTACGATATTCTAATGTTCAGTGGACGGACAACCGGATGTACCTGGTGTACCGGCTAAAGCCATTGACTTGAATGGAACACCATCTTACTGCCCTGGTCCTTGATTTGTCATTATAAGAGACATCATTGATTATAGATTTGTGGGGCTCTAACAACGACTCAACTTTCAAATCTCCATGGCCCAGCAGACAATTTCAACTACCTTTAATGTGCAGTGATTTGCAGTTTTAAATGGTTTCTGCGCCAATAAACTTCTAGATAAAAAAGTGGGCTTGGTTTTGACAAATGTGACAAATCACACAATGTTTTGTTCTTTGCTGACCCCTATGTGTCTATATCACAATACAAAAGCTACTAGATGTGATGTCACTTTGAGATGAGAGACAAAGAAAGAAAGATAAACAAATGAGCATGTAGTAAATGGCAAGAATTTACTATCTCAGATCAAGAAATAGAATGTAGATGAGATATCAGTTGCAAACACTGACTCACATTAGCATATATGGATCATTAGCATGTTTGGATGTTTGCTGCAGGCAGAGGCACTGATGCACCGAGCTGAATGTGTGTTTACAGAAAGCACCCAAGGTTTCTGATCATGTTTGTCGCCAGGGCCAAGCACACGGTCCTATGACTCAAAGACATGCCGTTTTTTTCCAACAACAATGAGAGAACAATGTGAGGACCCAAGGACAGAGGAGCAGTGAGCAGAAAAGCAGACTGTCCACTCAGTAGTACTGCACCTAAAAACTGTATGGCACATGGGCAAAATGAGCTGGAGTAACTGAGTATAGAGTTAATACATTAATGGTATTTTGTGACTTCTGACACACTGCTGCTTGGGTCTGGAGCTGAACCTAAATGTTCACAAAGAATACCTCTGCTTGCAATGTAGTAACACCACTGTGGCCTTAAACCAGAGGTTACGCCAGAGATAATTCCAGGGTCCCAGAAAATCCGTCATGAGCTATTTTTATCCGTCATTATATTTTTATTGCACGTGTGACTGATGGTACATGCAGGGCGTCTGGGGGTTTTAAAGGCAATAACAATAAACCCTCTCTTGCTATAAAGTCATATTTCTTTGTTATAGATGCAAGAATGTATTTGTATTTCCTCCTTAAAACTCAGTGGCTGTAGCTCAGTAACAGGCGTCTGTATTTCAGCTCTATGCGTTTACAGCACGCACTGACACATACGACATACACATATGCACGACACATGCACGACACAAGCACGACACATGCACGACACAAGCACGACACATGCACGACACAAGCACGACACATGCACGCGCCTGCTCGTCTGGCTGATCCTCCGCTGCCGCACTTCTCTGAGTGTTTGACGGGACGCCAGCTTCACGGAGGTTCTTGAATTAATTTAGTGGTGAAGTAACATAACGCAGTAAAGCAGGACAATAGTCAAACATGTACATTCACGTGTGACTGCAGCACACACCGACACATGCACGACACATGAACGCGCGGCTGGTGTTCTGCTTCCAGCCACACTTCTCCGTACTGTTCTTGATGTTTTTATGATCTAAACGCGCTTTCTGCCCGTTATACTGCACATTTATTGAGTCAGAACCACCCGGCACTGAAAGGCTGAATTCTGGAGAGAGAGAGGCCGCTCTGAGCTGAGACTGCGGAGGTGGGGCTGAGGTGCGCTGGAAAAGTCTGGTCTTAGTTCATTCTCAGTTAGTTCATACGTCCAAGAAAACAGTGGGACAAGCTGAAAATTTGTGCTTTATTTGAAGTTTGTTGAGTTATGTTGATATCTTATGTAAACCTGAGGGCAATAGTTTGACTTTCAACCATTCAAAATGACGGAATGCCTTCAGAATTTTCAGTCAAAGCTGAAAATAATCCGTAAATGATGGATAATTCTCGGTTAATGTCACCTCTGTGTCAAACATAACGTTGGAAAATAAGGCAGTACAATTAATTGGGACTGAGACAAAACTGCAGTTTGAATTTTTGCAATAATCAAATCACAATGGCTGTAATTATTTAGTGTGTCCTTTGCAAACAACAAAATTATACTTTTATAGATATAACCCTGTAGTTGTAGATCTAGATAGAGATGTGTTCTTAAAGCTGACTATTTACTTAATTTGTAATTTTTAGTTTTTCTCTCTATAAAGTGTATTATAAAAGCAATATTTTGTGACAAAATCAGACCAATGTGCGTTGTTCCATATCTGTAGAATGTTTTATAGATCATAATCTGGTAAGAAAGAGCTTGTTTGATGCTGTTTGGCACTTTGGGATGATATGTTTGAGGGCCACCCTGCTTCAATTCTCTGTCTGAAAAAGCTATTTTTAAGATGTAACTAAAATCCATGCATGTGAATATTGGATCTGTCAAAGGGTTTGTGAGACAAAGATTTAGACAGATTAAACACCTATTTCCTCCTTTCACAGTTTCAAAATCAAGTATCAAAGCTTTAAATGTAGGAGATTCTGGTATTCATTCATACAGTTTAATTTTAAACTTCTCTGAAATGTTTATGCTCCTCAATGTGTTTAAAATATGCAAAGTGAACTAAATCCTGATTAAAAATAAATAAAATGCAAATATAAACTTTCAGTCAATAGTTGTGCAGCCATTTCAGTAAACCAGTCTCCTTTGTGCAAAAATATGAAAAAACAAAGAAATCCTAAATATTAAACTGTTTTCACAAAAGTTGATTGTAGTGACAAACAACAGTTGCGACCCTCTCTTTGTATAATTATTACAGCATCACACTGTTATTGGCCCTTTTACCTCACTAAAAAGAATATGCATGTCCAACGTAAACACAATCGGAGCACTATAGCCAGTAATTGCCTCTTGAGTTTCTCCGTGATAATTGTGCTGAATTGCCAAAAGCCTCTTACCAGTTTGCGTTGACACCAGGTGCAGACTCCACAGAGCGCTACCAGCCAAACGGCGCACAACACGAACACGACTGACACCAGGAACACACTCAGCGACAACGTGCCTGAAAACACACAGACAGAGATATTATTAGCACTGTTCATTATGGATAGAACCTGCTGCTAGGACGCCTGATTCCTCAACAGCACACTGCAGAAACAGATTATTTTTGTGTTAAATAACCTGATTCTGAATGTTTATCAGACTTTTGGGGATAGTATAGGTTTATGTGGCAGTTTACTTTTAGTTTAGTTTATTTGCCATCGGAAAACATGTGCAAAAAGCTCAAAGTTCACAGTAAAACGTTAAAAACAGCAACATAAACAAATAAAATGATATAACTTACAAAACACTAAATGTACCATTTTGACACTATGAAATAAGCAAGCTAAAAAAAGATTGCTAAAAAATAGTAAAGTGCAAGTTCAAAGTGTACTGCATTGTTCAAGCGTTGTGAGGTCTGCTATAAGTGTTCATATTTTAAAAGTAAACTTAAAACTACTTGGATTTGAACTTATTTTAAAATATTATTTATATCTGTATTTATTCAAATTACCTTTAATTCTTCATTTTTTTTTTTTTTTTGCACCATCAGTATTTATTTATTTGCCCTTTTTACCAGTTTCTTGCAGTTCCTTAGTTTAGGAGCTTTGACAATGTTCCTAATATCCTACTTGACTTTTTATGTTGAACAAGGGGTTTCTTGTGTGAAGAGCTAAATGCTACATAATGTGTGTATGAAAAGTGCTATTTAATAAAGATTCTCTGATAAAGATTGAGGCATTAAAACGTATCTATGTCCACGGAAACATGCAGCAGGCCAAGTTACAGCTCGGATCTATGGAGAGGCAAACCCATTTGTACAGCAAATGCAATTAAGTTTTTCTTTTTTCAATAAAAACACCTGGAATTAAATAAACACTAGATATATTTAATGCTGTGCCGTGGAACATTCCAGGCAAAGTAATAACATCTCTTCTACCAAAAAGTTACATATTACTGCACCTTTGGGCAAAATTATCTGTCGAGGACGTGAAATATCTCAACTCATTTGAAGACAGTTTTCTTCCTCCAATTAGTAATAAGATAATATTGAAAAACATATTGAAACAAGTAAATATTTAGACAAAACAAACAGCTCTGCACTGTTGCCATTCTCCTCGCTGCATTATTATTTGTGCAGTAAGAGAAATAATAATGACAAAGGCCTTTTTAATGGAAACATATAGGTATAATCTTCTGCAGTGGCCTGGGTGCCTTCATATCTTCCTGTCCAATTCATCATCATCAGCTGCCATCTGCCATCAGTAAGAGACAGAGACAAATGGAAGCCGAGAACAGCGGAAAAATAAGACAAAACTAGAAGCACATGGAAGAAGAGGACAAACACGCTCACAATATAAAGATAAAACTATGTCTTGTATTTTGAGGGTAAGATTTCCAGATCAGCAGGTAGGTAGATCTAATAGATCAGGTAGATAGATCTAATAATATATCTAACAAATCATCTGTCTCATTTGAGGTTGAAGATTAGCATAACTGTGGTAGTTTAATAATGCTCATATTGGTGCATAGGAAATGTATCCAGACTTGGGGTCAAACACATGTGGCTTTCTTTGACAATCCAATTCTTTATTCAGCTCCTTAAAGTTAGAAGTATTCTCCTCCATCCTTTCAATGTTATGTTATGTTATGTTATGTTATGTTATTTCAATGTTAAAAGTGCAGTATATAACTTTACTGGCTTATTGTCCACCACCTGCTTGTCTCAACAGAGATGCTTTTGTATTTTAATAATTGTAATCATTATCTGGTCTTTACAGACTCTAAAACACATACAAAAAGATCTTTATAGCAAAAAGAGTTGCAGTTTTAAAATGTTAAAATAAACGTCTGATTTGCATCAATAATGCACTTTATTTGGAAATTCTTCTCTATCTAGAAGCCTTCAGTCACCATATTTCAACCTTTAATTGGTTTAGAGCTGAACGATCTGGGAAAAACATCTAATTGCAATGTTTTTGACAATATTTGCGATTTATGTCTTCATGATCAGATTCTGATCAAAGTTCACATTTGAATGGTACATGGTGATACTTTAATATAGTGCAGAATAAGACTTTGTTGTTTGTAGAGGAAATGATGGAAAGATTGCAGCCTTTGCGATTTGTCATTGCATCAATTCAAATTGCAATTCCAGTTCGACTGCGATTCATCTTGCAGCCCTAGTTTGGTTGATAATGTATACTGGAAATAATCATTTGACTAGTCGACTAATCAAAAAAATTATTGCTGACTAGTCCACTATAAGCATTAGTCACAGCCCTAGCACCAAGGCTAAGTTACTGCTCAGATCTGTGAAGAGGAAAGCCTGCTCACAGTAAGGCAGCATGTTTTTAAGGTATTTTAAGCAATAAAACCAAGAGATAAATACATTTAATACCTAAGAACGTTGCAGGCAAAGCACTAACAGCCACCAGAAAAGTTGCGTGTTCTACCTTTCTTGCGTTCACAATCTCATTTTCATGAAACCATCATTTTGACATTCCTAATAAAACTCAATGTTCTCTTCCCGTTATCAATGCACGATGTGCAGATGTCAAGACAAGATCACATCACGGGCCAAAAGCCGCACAATTACCAGCTTCCGCCTCCTCTCTCGTAGACCATAAATCCTCTGTAACTTTGTTCCGGTCGTGAGGGATGAAAACTTCTCTCACAGCCTCATAACATTTCTCCTCTCTATTTTGTCTGAATTACTAACTCCCAGCTCTGTCATTCAGTCTGTTGCTTTGAATGCAGAGGCACGTTGGCAAAACAGTGTGGGCAAACAGAGAGCTCATAACCACTGACTACTTTATCCCGCCGCATTCTTGTCTTTGTATGCACCTCAAACATCGACAGGGATTAGGAGAACAGAACTTAGATTTGATTCAAAAACATTGCACCTGTTTGTATTTAATTTGCTAGCTTTGGGCTTTGCAAGAATATAATCATCGAAAGTTTTAGGAAATGTGAGGCATATGGCTAATTGTGACTTGGGGAGGAAACATATTTTGTACTGGTTTATACTGTGTATAGTAGGGCTCAACCAAAGATATTCTTGGTCAAGTAAATACATGTCCTGCCATTTGATTAGTCGACAAAAAGGGGACGTGGCAAAAGCACAAACTAGCACTAATTCAATATTTCTATAATCTGACCCAAACTGCACTCAAAAGACTAAAACTGGTTGGGAGTTCTTCCAAAAAAACTGACTTTTACTACTTAGTATTATTATTTATACTGAAAATACTACAAATCAAAGCTAACTCACTCTATACCTTCTCCTTTCTGTGGATCACATGAAAAACTACAAAACGTATTGAAGTACATTCTAAAGTGTAGTTTTAGAGTAAAAAGTAAAGATTTTGATAACTATTAAAGAGTGAAATGTGATGATATGGATAAACATTTTCCTGACCTGTCTCAATGTTTGTACACTTCTTGTTTGCTCAGGGCAGAACTTGAACTCACAACTTTTAGTCAGAATATCACCATAAACATGCTAAAAATAACCCCTCAAACCATACAGAAAGTATTTTTTATTTTTCTGTCCAGTTAGAACATATAGTGAAATAGAAAGTACTGATACCTGCTCTAGATTGTGGTGAAGTAAAAGTAAAAAGTATCCACTGCAAAAATGACCAAAGTAAGTATACAGATACCTAAAAATTGTACTTTCTTACTTTTGTTCTTTGTTACTTTGCACCACTACCAAGAAAGCTAAGTATAGTGGGTGATGTTTTTGACAGGCATTAGATCCAAATAATTTCCAAATTTACCTGGAAAAGCAATGACATTCAAGAACAAATAAGCTTTTGTGCATTCTAGTAAGTCTATTTGGTGTATCATGGCAAAACAAAGTCTCAATCACACCATTGTTCACTGTTTTCCTTTCGATTGACACCAACACATTGTAAAAACTGAGAAAAATTGAACAAACTATGGGGGAAAAAAAATAATCGAGCGAGACATAAAAAAGGAGCCTGTGAGAAGAATGACTTGCTTTCCAAAGTGCCTCCATGTGTGGGCACAAAAGTCTGCCAGTTTTCAGTTTGTGGGGTGTTATCAGCAACTCAGACGTTAGCCTTCAGTGAGAGTCAATCCCACTACAACCATAGAGCAGAATTAAACAAATCGAGCAGCAAGCAATGGTAACTCATCAAGCTAAATCACACACATAAATTCAGTATGTTTCCCTGTGCATGGACAGATTAATTCCCAGGCACGGCATACACTTTGTTAATTGTTGTTTGTACAATTGGACCATTTTCTCTTGGCTCATTTTGAATCTTTACTTGCGAGCTCTGAGAAAAGTGTCCTCTGGCATTCATCACGCTGAAATGCACCAAAATGACACACGCCGCGCAGTAAAGGGAGTTCTGCACGAGCCTTGTGAGATCGCTTATTATAGCACTTGTCAATTCAAACCCCAAGGCTCAAATTTTATTATCTAGACCCAGAACAGCGCCGATATAATAAGCCAACTTCCATTTTCATTCAGTGTTGACCCATCCTTGCTGGAAATCCTGTCGTTGTTCAGTCAGGATTACGAGACGTGATATATTGGACTAGGGATGTAGATGTCGACTAAGGAAATTTGTATTGATTAATTGTGTATAGGGCTGCACAATTGGAAAGAATTGTGATATTGTGAAATTGATTCTAAAATGCCTTAAATTGCTTGTCAGAATCAAAACAAAAGCTTAAAATTGATAAAACCAAGACTTTGAAAGCTGTCAGCCGAACACAAGCAGTATGTGTTTACATTGTGCTCCAAGGGAAAAATGCTTTCTGGGTTGCATTTCCTCACAACAGGTTTAAGCTAGCCCTATGTACCCTATCCAGATAATATTATAGATGCATGTGCTGTGCAATAATAATAAAAAAGACAAATAAAATGTTGGTCGATAAAGCAACTAAAACAACGGCCTACAAGCCAATATTGGACATTATTTGTGGTGCAACTAGGCAAGACTTTCCTCATACAACATTCATATTAGACTTTGCACCTTCCACCCAATCTGTTCCAGCTCAGGGCAAGACTTTTGCCAAGAAGCCAAGTGCAGACCCTCCTAGACCCACCTGCTGCACCCTCTCCAACAGAATGAACCGCCATCTGTTATAGAAACAAGCCTCATTAGCAAGTACTATGTGTAATTGTGGTGTAGGCGGACTTTAACATTATTAATCAAAAGCATTTCTGCCCTCCTTTAATCAAGAGTCACTGTTGAACTATTAAAAAAAGATATAAGAGTTGTGAGTTTTATTAAGCATTACATAATTAGTTCAGCATTAAAAGGACAACATGAAGAGTAAGAATTTGCAAAAAAAAAAAAAAGAAGAAATTAGACATACATTTGTTACACTTTGCTACAATTGTTTCCACTTTTGCTGTTCACAGATGCTCTTAATCTCCAAACGTCCATGTAATGTGTCTTTATTAGCCACACAACTATACTTTATTATTTTGCAATATTGTGATAAATTTGCCTCTTTTTGCGGACTGAACATGTGCTTTTGGATCTCTTTTTCCCCCGATGAGATCCTGAGATGAACCTTCAGCTCATGCATAAAGAGGAGCAGGGGGAGGAGAGGGGCATTGTGGGACAGTGCAGGCGACAGGGGAGGAGAATATGCATGTCACATCCAGCATGCACTGAAACTGTTCTGCAGCCAACGTGATTCGATTCTAAATTAACCTCTTACTAATCTGCAAAGCTTGGAAATATTTCCTTCTTTGAGTAATGCGTTTTAGTGCCATATGAATTGGTTCACAAGCGAGGTCTGTAATTGGTGTGGGTTCAGCAGGGAGCGGCCATTTAAGATAAAAAAAAAAGTGTAAATATGTTGTTTTCAATGAATTGCAAAAAGCTAAAATCTAGCAAATTGTGAGACAACCACAATATCTGGTGTGATTTCTACTAAACACATTCAAATTCAAATGTAATGCGCCTCCAAGAAAGATATTTAATGGTACAGACTAGTAAAACTATGAATTATCGTTATCATTAAAATACTATGGAAGCAGCGCCCAGTATCTTCCAAAAAAGTGTGATATTTGGTGCAGGTTTTTTCACTCCACTTTTTTTTTTAACAGACTAATGAATAAAAATGGAAATAGAGGAGCAATTAGGCTAAAAATATGGCCATATGTTTTACAGACTCATGCAGCAAATTACTTTATCTCCCACTTGAATAGATTTGGTTGTTGTTTTTGTTACTTATTATTCATTTATGAGTGAAAAGTTATTTTGTAAACTTTACTTCAAATTGTAATGGGTTCGTGGGGCTTTGCTTTGAATTTTAAACTGAAATATTGGTGTCAGCACATGTTGATGTGTGTTTCTTCGCGTCCCGTCTGCCCTCCCTGCACCTGCTCTCTCCAGTGTCGCTGTGCACTGGTGAAATGCCGGTCTGGTTCAATAAACATGGATTGACTCCAGCTGCAGCGCCTCCTGTGTCTTTGGGCTCACACTGAGAGACTCCTGTGGCTCCAAGTGTAAACAACACACTTTGTCATAACTCCACATCGTCACTGCCTCCTCCTGTATTTAGTCATGAGTCTGTGCACTTCACATGACCGGCTTTATAATTAAAACGAAACAAATGATACTTTTCATTTGTTTTAGTGGATGCTCTCCGCTGCTCTCGCATTAATTGCTCCTCGCGTCTCCCTCCGTCTGCGCTCATTTTCACTCTGGTGGTGATTAAATAAACTACGAAGAATTGATTAGAGTAGTTCATTTGAAACATGGGCTTTGTGAAGTAGTTTTTGTCTTTTGCTCAGTTAGTGTGATTCATATCATACAATAAGGCAATACGCAGTTATATGTTAATTCACAACATAATGAGGGGCAATTACTGGATCAGTCAGGGCTTTTCAGATCTCTGTCGTTAAATACTTTAAGGGATGTTTTTGAAGAGGAAAGCTGAGACCTGAAAAAAGTTACAGCAAAGATTCACGATGCAAAGAGTCACTCACTTGGATCGATTGCTAATGCCTTGCTCTGCTACATTCACAGCGAATTTTACACCTTGAATTTAGACTGATAATTTGAAGGCTGAAAAATGTAGACATTAAACATTTAAAGGGTGAATTTCATTTTAATATTTAAACTGAGAACAATACAATGAAAATGTAGACAGCAAGATTCAGCAACATGTTTTTTTCAGGGTTAAACAAATCAAAATGAGATTTTTTCCAGCATTTAAAATAAAAAATCTGATAAAACCAATTATCTTCCATAGCAGTGCCCATAAGGCACACTTATTTATCCACGACAACACATTGTCTTTCTGTGTTTACTCTACAAAACCTCAAGACTGTAACTTGTCTCCATCCTCACACACTTCTCACTTTTGTCACTCTGATCTCTTTCTCAAAATGTTGCAGAACCTAAAGGCATGACCCACCAATCAACTCCAATTAAGTTCCAGGGCGCCGTCTAATTACCCAACACTGCTTTACATCCTCTCCTCTTGCATGTCTTTCCTTATTTGGTCGACATTTCCCCCGCATCCTCTTTTTGTCAGGCTTCCTCTGCTTCTCCGCTCCTCCACCTGCTGTGCGTTTCTGCGGGCTCTGTACTCTGGCCCGGTGTTGGCGCCTGGCATCGCTCGGAGAAACAGCACTATTAGTCACTCGAGACCTCCGGCAGAGTGGGTAGCCTCCGTGTGAAGAGGTCCACCGCCACAGGAGCTGACCCTCCACAAGCGCAACCGAGTGGGGACTGGTGGGAGGACACTGCCGACCAATTATACGCAAAAATACCAAAGGGATTTGAAAGATGGAAAAAAGAGTGCACAGTGAGATTACGGCAGCATAAAAGCACAGCGTTGTCTTGTACAGCTCTTTCATTGGAGCTTGTCATGTGAATTGCTAAGCTGTCAGGCTGTAAAAAGACTCGATTGTGGATGGAAAAAAAGTTCCACAATGTTACGTTTAACAGTACTGTGTTTTTCTCGCGTTCAGAGATTGAGCTCAATTATGCCTGAACAACTAGCGCAACAGCAAAATTATGATCACCTAATTTGCAATTGTGAAGAGTTCAAGAAGTATTATTGAAGGTGATTACTTTGGTCCTGGAGTGTTCTTATTATGCACAAAAATCATGACGACTGACAAGCACATTCAATTGGTGTCCTTACACTTCAGTAACACCGTCCACTTTTCTAAAACTATTTTCTCAAAGCAATTGTGCAGAATACTGGACCTATATGGATGTCACAATAGCACAAATCGATCCCGATTTCACAATTATTTACATGAAATGAAATCATCATTTTCTTTCATTCCCACTATCGAACAGAAGTGGTATGTCACCAGCTTTTTGAAATCATACCTTCTGAATGAAAAGCTGTGTAGCCACATAAAAAAGCTAAATTGAATAATATCAGTTACTGTACTTAATTTTGCTTCAAAAATGATCAAAGTGTGGTTATTACAGTTATATTTGGACTTGATTATCATGATTATCGATTACCTGTTTTAGCCCTTGTTTCTACATAAAATAGTTTGGTTTTAGACCTGGTTGAGAGTCAGTGGAAGGCCACTGGTGGGAAAAGTCTGAGAACCACAGTGTAAAGTATTTTCATAAAGTTAGTTGAATCATTATCACAAATCAAACAAACACATGCAGACAAGTTTTGAGTGCCTTCAAAGCAGAAAACAACTTTATCAATTAGGACAGTGCTTTGAATAGTGCTATTAGATATCGCAATTCATGACAGAAAATAGTTTAGACGTTTGCTGTGACAGAGCTTTATTGGTAACTGTGGGCGATAAACCAAAAGCAATATCACAATTTTCTTACCACATTTGAAGTATACTTGCTCTATATTTCCTCTAGGAGGCAACTAAAGCATCTACTTCGTTTACAAGTTCACACTTCATTATCTAGTCACCAGTCACTGCTTCTGAACTGGAGGATATTTTGTTTGCAATGGTGGATTTTACTGTCATGTTTGTGTTTTCAGACTAGACTGGCTCAGGGACTTCACTGGTACAGCTGAATACTTTCAATCCAAATGAAGGTTATCTTTTTATGTATGTATTTATTTATATGAAAGTGCTCTTAAAATTGTAATTTTGCTGGAGGCACTGTCCCTGAATACTGAACTTTTTTAGAGGTTAACTTTACAAGCAAAAAAATAAATAAATAAACACACATTAAACAAGCAAGACCATATTCAAAGTTAAATTAGCAACCTTAGAAAACACACCTCCTCCTTGAACCGCGGCTTGTTTGTCATAGATCTTTGTGCTAAATGTTTTCAAAGTCAATATTTTCTGATTAATTTCCAAAGCACATCAGAAAGAAAAATACAATGTGGTAATTGGATGAGATAGCCTTGAGGTATACGTCTGTGAAGCCTAACTCCAGGAGTTAAACTCAATTTAAAATGACTGGGACTAACAGGTTCTGCTGGTGAAACAATTTTACCAAGAAAGATTTCACATCTAATTGAATTGACTGTATGAAAGCAGGTATACACTATTGACTGGCTGTGAATGAGCCTTCTGTGTACATGTATGAGCTATAGAAAACTGCAGTGAGTCATCTGACGGCCACATCCAAACGAATATAAGTGGTGTCTCATGCAACTATGTATTTCAATTCAGACTCAGAATAAAGCCATTTGAGGTAAAGCAATTTAAGGCAAGTAAAGGGAAAATTACAGTATATAGAAAAAGACACATGTCAAAGGTTGAATAGCACAAAGATATACAAAATTGTTACTAAAATAAAAGTATATAAATGCTATACTTTTGATACTCAAGAGATTGCATGCATTTCTGTCTAAAGATATCAATTAGAGTTAAGTATATAACTACACAATTTGTGTCAAGTTTCAAGGATGCAAATTGAGTCAGACTTTTTGACGTTCCATTTAAAAATAAATAGTGATAAAAGTAGCGTATTACAAAGGACCAGTGGTGGGCAATATTGTGAATGTTGTTTTGAAGACATGCTAAATATAAATATTGAGTATCATTTATAGTAAAAAAAAGAAAAGAAAAAAGAGCTGATTAAATGTAAAAAAAAAAAAAAAACATTACGTTGTAAACTTTCAAGTAAGGGTATTAGGTCATATTTCTGCACTTTTGTTAACATTTTGTTATAATAAAAAAAATGTTTGCAACGCATTTTTGGAACAGAACACAATAAGAGAAAAAGAGACAAAAAAGGCAACAGAAGACGACCTAAAACAAAAATTTCAAGATTCAAGAACACTACCACTCCAAGCAAGGTGGATGTCTTGCTCAAGAACACAACAACAGATTGCACCAGTCACAAATGGAAGAAACACGCCAACATTCACTTTTCTCAGCCACTGTTGTTGGTATATTTGTTTATTTTTCCGTTTCACTTAATTTGACCAAAGTTGTTGCCAAACTTTCCCAGCGACTCATTGAAGTGAACCGCCAGGAGCGTCTGTGTGCTGAAGGCAAGTCCCACCGGAGACTCCTCTGAGCTCGCCACTTCCCATTCCAGCAAACATTTTCAAATCTGCTTTTTCTACCCGGCACAGCGACTTATCCAGGGAGCTGTCTGACTGCTGTTCAAGCAATGGCAGACACCGTAGGCTTCTTAGACAAACACTCATACGTTTCAGTGTCACAGTTGTTGAACCGAGAGGGCCTTGAGTTTTGTCTCAGCACAAAAGATGATGTACAAAAGCTGCTGTGTGGCGTCTCCAAGTGTCTAAACAGCACAGAACCATGACAGGCCCATAAGTTAATACACCTGACGACAAAGGTGTATTTATCCAAGCAAAACATCCCACGGGCTTGCAACCCACAAGCACCAAAAGGTAGATTAAAGAGGACTGGGTTCTTTGTCTGTAATGAGAGCAGAGAGAGAGGCACAGTCTGTGGAGGAACGGACACTGGGCAAGAGTCACAGAGGTTCGTAGCACACAAAGATGGTTTTATTTCAGAGGTTTAAAACTCACAAGTAATACAAGTTTTGCAGACGAGACTTGCATTTATCATTAACACAATCCCAACAGAGACACTGCTTATAATACTCAAATCGTTTTAGTTGTGAATATAGTACTTTGAACAAAAAACATCTACAGCTCTACTGCTTTGATTTCCATTGATTAATTCAGCTGCATCTATTATGATTATTTTGGTGTCTAGCAATTATTCTTTAAATTAATTGATTAGTTGTTAAGCCTGTTAAGTTAATTTTCTTTTGATTGAGGTAAAGTTGAAGTGAAGCCGTTTGAAGACGTCCATCAAAAACACAAAAATTATACAATCCCACATCATTTTTGTGTGATTCTTGCATTGTCTGAGTAAAAAAAACCAAAAAACTCTTCTCTACGCTCATGGGATGGTTTGGAGTCTGTGTATATACCAGTTAAAATTATTCGGTACTTAATTAGTTGACAACTACTCTATTTCTATCGTTAATTAGTTAGCGATCAATTAACCTGTTGCCGCCCTCGTCCTGAGCATATTTCTGAGCCAAAAAACAAAAGCTTATAATAACCATTGCCAAAATTAAAGACAGTTTTCACTTTTTTTTTAACTAAAAGGTCTGATTTGGTAATGTTTATGAAAAAAGTGTGCCACCACTCAACAAAGGATAAAAATCACTGTTCTACTGTAATAGCTAATTAATTGTTTCATGGATTGACTAATAAAAACCACAATACAAACACTTGAGTAAAACATGGAAGTCACTGAACTTTTAAAGCAGATTAATTTTGTAATACAACTGCTTAGTATGTTCTGCACTGCTTTCAAAAGAAAGAACGAATATCTATCTTTTTATTGACTTTTTTGTGTTGTGATTTGAACGTGCCCGTCTTGTTTTGAAAGCACTTACACTTTACAAATTGTGCTCGACAAATAAACTTGCATTTGCTTTGCTTTGCCTAGAAAGTACATTGTCTTAATGAGTTTACAGCTGTTGAGAGTCAGATTATTCAAGATAGGGACTTGATTATAGTTGTTTTTTTGTGTTTATATTGTCTGATTTCACAAGGGACTGAAAACATTGCTTGTATAGTAGTAAAACTGGTGTAAGAAGACTAAAACCCCACAATCAGTTACAGATGGAGCCGTTTTTGCGAAGCACTGACCCATGATTTCACTGCAGTGAGCACAAGATGGAGTTTGAACATCACA
Source organism: Rhinogobius similis (assembly GCA_019453435.1). Taxonomy (NCBI): domain Eukaryota; kingdom Metazoa; phylum Chordata; class Actinopteri; order Gobiiformes; family Gobiidae; genus Rhinogobius; species Rhinogobius similis. Next base: position 23,880,122 of record CM033621.1, read on the forward strand.
ATTCAGAGACTGACACAGACACGAAGGCTAACGCAAGTGTTAGGAGCTACACCCAGCGTTTTACACTTGAGTAAGCCTGAGAAGAACATCTACTTCTGAGAGAAAACTTCACCGCCCTGGGACAGTCTTCACCTTCATATTTAAACAGACTCTTGAACCAAAAACTGTTTTAGTGTATTTTCTCTTATTCATCTATTGCCTTATTGTCACAGCAGGTCAATACAACGTAGGTATGGTAGAAGACATGAATCAACACATAATTATCATAATGTGCCTTAAAAGATAAGTCGTCATCCTACTACAAAAAACTTTAAGGCAAATTGTCTGTAGATTTGCTTTGTGTTGTTGGTACCTATAGCTTCCTTTGAATCATTTTGATTTTTTTCAAACCACTAAACGCTGTCTTCAGCTAATTAGAAAACATGTTATCTATTGCGGTGCAAGGGTGGTCCACTCTGGAAGAAGCAGTTCTAAAACTGTCATCAGAAATGTCATGCATGTGAATACTAGTGATGTACTAAAGGATTTGTGCGGCGTGAGTCAGGCAGATTTAAAACCTACTTCCTTGTTTGACTCTTTGAAAATCAGGTGCCCCAGCTTTATTCTTTGCCGATGTAACTGTGTGTTCCTGCCGACAGCACTGAGCCCCTGCCTTTGGCTCCTCCTGGATTAATATGCAGAATTGTAAGCTGCTCGCTAAAACACACGGTGCACATCTGAATTTATGATAAGTCGTCCGCGGCGACCCACTCCACATACGTATATTTAGAAAAGAAAGATGGACTGTTGCTTTACTGGTAAATATAGCAATATTAACCATCAATTTTTCAGTGAAGTTGAGTCTGGGGAATCTGGGGTGTCACAGTGTGAGACATAATTTGTCAAGGCCCCGGGCTGTTTTAGAAAATACTAACTTGTTGATCTGGGGGAGACTCTTAGGGATTTCTACTGCTACTTCAAATTTAGTGTTATGAAAACTTTTGCAACGTTTGAAGATTTGTTTAGTTTAGTTGAAGTATTCTATTGGAAACTATATCAGGTGTTTTGTTGGTGAAATGTTCACATATTGTATATCCATATGAACAAAAACAGTGAAGAAGTGTATAATAGAAACGTCTTTTGAAGTTGAACCACAGCTCATTAGATGGATTGCACCGGGCTTCACTGCCGTAAGCGTCACCTTCGACGGCTCTCTGCTGTGATTGCAGGAGCACACTTTTGATGGATACTGACCAAAAACCATGCTGTCATGACAGTTTGGCCCTGAGGACAAAAAGCTCATTTGCTGCCTAGTATTTTCCACCTGCCACAGGTGCCAATGTGAAAAGAAAGACATCCGTCAGTGATGTGATTTCTCCTCATAAGGCAACAATAATATCACCTAATAACTGTTTTTGTAAGGTCTGAATTACAGTGACCAAAGACATTAGGCTAATAAAGGCAAGTGAGTCTTTGTTTGAATGTGAAGACTGTGAACCTCCACAAAGAAAATAGAACTACATGTAAAAACTGTTAAACATGCAGCGACATCTAACTTATTTACAAAAAACATTTTAATTTCAAATTATCTTTCAACTTGAGTCACAAATGAGCTGGATAAATGCCAGCTCACACGGTGGTGGTTTCCTGTCTGCTGCATTAATAGAGTCTCACTGTGGCCCACTTCAGAGACTGGGTTCTCTGAAGTCTCATTTCAGATGAAGGTTTCAGGTCAAACGTGGACTGCTCTATTTCAAAGTCCCTCTCGTTCGCACACACACCCACATAGACACACCACACTATGTTTCTATGGGCTGTAATAGAGATAGGATAGACTTTTTATAGTGTGGTTATCATGATGTGGGAATGCAGGTGCTGCAAATGTGCACACGACAATGCACTATTTCTACATTTGAAAGCATTTGATGAGATGATTGAGGAAATTGCCAGATTTGTGGTGGCCTCTGAGCAGAAAGCCATTACTGAGCTTTGAATAAAAACACCATTATGTGGCAACAGAGGCTTATGAGAGAACTGCAGCAAAGAGACAACCACAACTGTATTTACGCAAAAACAAACCTTGTATTTTCATGAACAAATGCAACATTTTTTCCCAGGCATAGATGGACAGGGCTCTGTATTGAAGTTGCTGCTTTAGTGCAACAGGAGGCAAAACAAGTTGTTGAAGGCCAAACATCTACAGTACACAGAGGCACTGTACATTGAGCTATTCAGAGAGAGCGAGTCGTGACTTGGCCAATGCTGAAAATAAAATAGCTTAAATTAAAGGTTCAGGTTAGAAAGTTGAATAAATATAATGTTAAAAATGCCAATTAAAGGTACACTATGTCTTTTTCTGGAGGAGGATCCACCACCTTCTTTTCTCCAGAGGTTATTACTTTGGCTGTAATGTTCCACAGTATGGCATTAAACACCTAATGTTTATCTGCATGAAGACAAGCCACTTGGCCATGTACACCTCTGATCTGTGGAAAGTCGTACACTAGAATACATTGTTTCCAAGATCCTTTTAGCAATAATACCTGTGATACATGCGAGTAGAGATGTCAAGATTATTGTGTCTATCTATAATCATGATTATTCAGGTTACAATATAGTCGAAGAACTAAACAATAACAACAAAAACAAGATATAATTGTGACAATTTTGAGACAAAAATGAATTATGATTCAATCTATATTCCAAAAAAGTAAATGTAAATGTAATTTTTTTTTTTTTATCTGGCAATTTGTGTCTCTAACTTTACTTTATCATTCAGAAAGTTTGATTTAAATATGAAACACTTTAAATTAAAGGAAATGTGTGAATAATTCTAAAACACACATCACAATAATTGTAACAAGGGATGTCAAGACTGTTAGGTAAATCTATAATCATGATTATTCAAGTCATAGTATGATTGTAAGAATAAAAAAGATATACATTTTCACTATTTTTAAGCAAAAATAAGTATTTTTAATTAAATGCACTTTTTTCTGCCTGTTTTTGTCACATATTCTTTATTTTGTCATTTAGGAAGTTACATTTCATAAAGTTGGTAACAAACTTGAGGAAAAATAATGTGATAGACAATGGGAATGAAAGAAAATGTAAGATTTCAATGTTATTAGATCAACATTAAAATTGGGTGTTGTGACATCCTGACATGCAGGATAAATAAGTTTAATACCATACTGTGAAACATTCAAGGCAAAGCAGGTGGCGGACCCCCTTTCAGAAAGGTTACACAGTGCAACTTTAACTTATATGCATACCAAATGTTTAATTAAAAAATGTGAAATAAAGAGAAAGTTGGGAGAGACATTCAGCCAATCGTTGGATCCTGGACTCATGTTCCCTCGAAGGTGCACAGCTCACTAACCACTAGGCCATCATGCAGTTACAATCTAGGTTTAGAAGGGAAAAGTAACAATGTTATTTCAGTGTGAAAACAACTTGTTGAATGTAATCAGTCGGCAGATGATATTCTTGATTTCTGGCAGATTTTTGTATTAGCTGCCAATCTGGCCTTGTCAATCATGTCTGGGAACAGAACAGGACAGAGCAGCCTGTGAGCTTTAAATGACCATGCACCATAAAAATACAAGTACTTGTACTTCTTTTATGGCCAGTCTTGTGCCCTATACATCTTTCTGAACCATGCAGAGGCCCATTAACCCTGACAAAGGACCTATTTAAACCATTTGACATCAAGTATTCCTCTTTGCCTTTATTCCTAAATGCAATGTCTATTATTCTCGCACAAATACAGCAGCTCAGCCCTTAATTTCAGCGCTGTGTGGACTCAAGCCAAGATTCAAATAGTAATCTTCTCAGTGTAACATCGGAGCGGCGATAAAATCAGTCTTCCATCTCGGCTCTTCCGCTGTCGGTCCACTTCCTATCTGATCTGTCTGTTTGGCTGGGTATTTCGCCTTCTCTCCTTTCTCTTTCAAAGGCGGATCCACGCATAAGCGCACACACAAAGATATATATAGTTCATATTACACAATAAAAAGATATTGGTCTGGAGAGCGTCATTATGACAGATTGAAAAAAGCGTTTATTAAGAGTTGATGACGGTACGCGATATCACTGTGCCATTCATTCAGAATAACGGGCTCAGAGATGTTTTATTAGGTTACACTGTACTCCACAAGCTCATTATCAAACACAGAGGCTAATCAGTTTATGTCACTGTCAGGAGTTCAATCTTTACAAATTTACAGTGTGTCTGATGACAAGCTTGTGTTGTGGGACGCATGTCAAGATTATTCAGGTAATCGATAATTGTGATAATTCAGCTCACAATATAATCATAAGAACTAAAAAGTAATAGTAGCGATAAGAAGTCAAATTAAGTCTTTTTAATTCAGTAGTCAGTGGTAGAAGTAGTAGTAGTAAAAACAGATTTCAAAATACTTTTTAATCTGTCTGTTTTTGTCACATTAACTTCATTTTGTCATTTAGAACATCCAATTTTGTAAAGATGGTCACAAACTTGAAGCATAGGTGGAGTTAAATTAAAGATTCTACTGCTGTTTGGTCATGATCTTGGTAACCATGAATAATTGTTAAATTGTGATGTTTTTTCCCTCAATAATCGTAGCAATAAAATTTGACAGTCGGTTAATTTATCATGGTATAATGTTGTTCATGAATCACAAAACATTGTGGCATATTTCAGTAACAAGTTAAAGCTCAATTATTGCAGATTTGAGTAATTCTATTCACTGAGGTCGTTCTGCTTTTTAATTACTCAGATTAGTAGATAATAGACTACAGACCAGATGTTTTGTGCGCTTCTATCAGTGTGAAAATATATTGAGTTACAGAGTACTGAATTAAACATTAAAATGTATTTTGTGACATATTCTGATACATGGTGTATTAAGAGAACTGGCTGAATATTAGAATACTTTTACATTGACTTGTATTATATTATAGTGTATAAACAGGATTGAAACAGCTTTATGTACTGTTTGTTAGGCATTTGTTTATTACTCATTAGTGAAGGGAAAAACCACCCATGTTTTCACCAAAGAGCTCTGTTTTTGTCTTTTCTCACTAATACTGTGCAGTTTGAAGTCTAAATTGTCTGATCAAACACAGCATTGAATTCCTTTGATTTTACGAAATTGTAAAAGAATGCAGTCCCTCAAAACTAATATATTGAATATGTACAGTTTAGTTACTTTAGTTACTGACTTCCATACACTTTCACCAGACAACATTAAGTGCTCAAATCGACTTTTCCTGCGACATTGATTTGGCTTTTAGTTACAGATTATTTCAACTTCACATGCCCTAAGTTACAATCACTGGAGAAGTTCACAAGGAGGGAAAAAAGTCGAAGTTTGTGCTTTGCAAAAATTACATGGTGCATTATTGCTGACACCAGGGGGCAGAATCGTAATTTCACCCATTTTAGATCTCACAGTGATATCTCATAATACGACGCAGCGGGGGGTTCCAGGTAATAGCAACTAGTGGTGTTGGTCTGTGCGCTTTTACTTCACAATGGCTGTGTGACTAAGACACTGTGCAATCACCTCCTTTTGCCCCGTGTACCCGGCTCTCCGGGGGTCTGAGCGGGACGGCGCCATCACATTGGCCTAATACCACCTTCAGCTGTGATGTTTGCTCTTCGCTGACCCATTAGTTGGATAAAAGCATCACGCCTGCGCTTCCGTGTCATCCATGCATGACGACGGACAGATGCAGGACGCTCATGTCATCACACAAGGACGCAGTGTGACAGCTGTGCATTAGGAAATGGACTTGTGACGGACTCGGGAAGCGTCCAGTCGTCAGTCTGTCCCCGACTTAGTGACAGTGACAACAGCGACGAGAAATGTCCTATGAAGAGGTATGCTTTGTACTCTGGTTTGCATCCATTATAAAGCACTCAGGATGCCCTTATAACCCAAAGTGGCAGTGTGTTGGAAGATACTGAGATGAAACACAGTGCAAGGTCAGAGAGGTATAAGGCACAGTATGACACTATTGTTTTGTGCTGTGTAAGTATTATCTCTATGCATAAGGCAGGACATAAATGCACAACATTCGAAGACAGCACAGTCGCTTGAGAGCAAAATAATCGGGTTTCCTAGTTTTTCGTTTTATGGTATTCACCTATTTTATTAATTTGATTGTGTATTATTCACTAAATAAGAATGTGGAAAACACCATGCAAAATCATACATCAAGAAGACCTTAAAGTCTATTCACTTATTCTGGAAGTTGCAGTGGATGGCGCCATCTTTTTTCCTGTCATATAGACTTTAAGCCACACCTTGATGGTAAAGATGACAATAGGGGGCGCTATAATCTCTAATACATGGGTGCCCACACTTTTTCAGCATAAGAGCTACTTATGACATGACCAAGTCAAAATGATCTACCACCCACTATAAAAATGCAAAATATACACTTAAGTACAAATATACTGATACACAGTGATGGGAAGAATACTTTGAAAATGTATTCAGATTAGTACAGAATACTGAATACATGGCTTGAAAAGTATTTTGTAATTTATTCCTGCATTGCCAAATTTAGGTACTGTATTCTGAATTCTGCTTGCTGTATGATGAACAGAGCAGGTGGATGTGTCACAGCGCTTTAAACCACGTGAGTAAAACAGAGCAAACACTGGTAAATGGACTGTTGAACTAACTTTATGAATGAGTGCGCTGTGAGAAGTGGGCGGGACCACGGCTTGTCCATGCACAAGACGTTTGGTGTTGTACATTTGTCCCAACAGTTTCAAGTTCCTACGCATTATTATAGGCCTGATCTAGTGACGCACATGAGGCTTTATTAAAGATAAAAGCTGTCTCTGCACTAAGACATCCAGAGCGTCATAAGCGACCGCCTGTGGCGGCGATCTCTCGGGAGGACAGATGCAGGGGGGACCGCGAAGAAGCGATCAGAAAAGCTTCAGGATCAACCAGGGACCCGGGAAACATCAGTAACAGGGAACATTGGGTTAACCCCGGACGGATGATTGGCTGACGTCTAGTTTTTAACCGGTAGATCGCGATCAACGTGTTGGACACCCCTGCTCTAGTACAGTGGGTGTCAAACTCTGGCATGTGAGACCCTGGCGGTGCGCTAGCTCCTTTTGGCATGCAAGGTTGTTTGTTTTTGTTTTTTAGTCCTCCTTTGGGTAAGTTCTTCGTTAGGACTAATGTGGACTTAAGACTGACTAAAGAGAGAATGCAGACTAAGGTGAAAGCGAAACGGCAGAAAGGAGATGATAATAATTTCTTCCTAAACGTTGACTGAGAACCAGAGTGAACCAGTCTGGTGGACCAGGGCCAGTGGAAACATGGCTTCAGTGTTATGGTATACTGCAAATTCAGACCTGGGATAATCCAAGACCTGGTTTAGATCTGGTCGTACTCGGAAAGCCAAGTCTTTTCTTGTTACTTAGTGTGAAAGGTTTGGAAGAACGAGCAGCATACATACAGTGCATTCATAATTTAAATTTCAGTCAGATGTGACGTAAATTCTCTTTGATATATACTTTTAAAAAGAAGAAAACAGTTTCTTAATGTCAATCTGACACAAGGTTGCCAGGCTTCAGAAACCAAACCCACGCAAATGTCCAAAACCCACAGAACGCACAGCAATTTCCAATGTATTTATGAAAGTCGCGCTCCTCCGATGACAGACCTTGCCCCTCCTCTTTCTCACGCACAAGTAGAAGCTCCACAGAGCGCTGATGGCTTTAGATATGGAGATTTTATTATACGTAGCAGTTCTTTTCAAAAAATGAATAAATACGTTTCATGGGAATATTGCATGTCTGGAAACACTGGGAACTTCTCAAACCGTAAATGCTTTCATCCACAAGAGAAGTCTTCACTGTATAATGTATTACATGTTTTTACTAGACACTTTAGTCATGATCCTTTCCTTCAGCTGATTCACCTATTGGCATTTCATATTAGCTTTGTAGGTTTATAGCAGTCAGTGCATGGTATTGGTTAAAAGCCACTTGGGCGTGTGCCAGAAGGCTTTTAATAGCAGCTGCAGTTGGATAAGACGGAGAGAGAGGAAGCACTGAAGACTTTATCTGGTCTTTGTTTTATTGGTGAAACATTTACTGGACAACTATTAGGCCTGTCCGACTGTTTTACACCTCCGCCAACATTCAGGGAGATATAAATAACAGCACAAGATCTAGCTCTCTTTCAAATAAGTGGCTAAAGCCCTGCGGCATCTTGAGTAATTAGAAAACAACATATTGACAGTAGTCAGCGCTCACTTGGGTATAAATATTTCTAATGATTGGCACGGTTCATGCAGAGTTCAAATGCACTGGTCAAAGCAATAATGTCATTTTAAACAATAACAGAAACTCATAACACCATAAATAAAAAATGTCAGTTCAATAAGGAGCTGGCTTTTTATTATTTGTCAATCTGTCCTGCTTTATGACATTTTCAATTGAGTTAAGTGGAAATTGTATGACATTTGAGAAATTATTATATTTTCAACAAATGATTGCCGGCAGAGAGGAGTGCAAGACTGCTCAGCAAACCACAGTGAATTCTGCTTATTTGGAAACTTCATGGATTATTTATTTGCACCTGAAAATTACTGAAAAAATAATAATGATCTCAAAAACTCATTTTCTGTGAGAATAAAAAGTGTAAAAATGTCTAACTTGTTGGACAATAATGTGATAAATAGGCTCTAATGCTAGCTCTGATGTAGGATTTACAATAACACTGACACAACACCAACTTTATAGTTTTGCTGCTGAACATGAAAAATAAACAACAATAAAAAGTGTAAATTATGAAAAGCATCATGAAGCAAGGGCTGCACGTGCAAATCAAAGTTTAATCAAACTGTGATTGAACCAACTGCACATAATGATTGGCTTTGTTATAAACAGCCAAACTCTTTGGCAGAAAAAGCATTGTTTGAAGCAAACGACTTTGAAACCGTTTCTGTGGCACAGTACTTGTGGAAATGGGCAATATATTAAAATTTACATAATATTGTGATAGGGCATATTGTTTATGGTAAAAATGCTACAAAAAAGCTGATCAAAAATAGAAAATAATGTTGTAAACTTTAAAATAAGACGTGATGATATTCTTTTGTGATTTTTTAACAGACATTTCACATTTGTCAGATAATTAAACCTCAACTGATGTTTAAAGACATGTTTAAACACATTTCTCTTGGATTGACATGATATGGTCTGAATATCGTACTAGAAATTTGCTAACCCTATAGTTTAAGACTATCTCTCGACTTATTATTAAACATTATATTCATTTGTTTTTACATTTTCCATACAGCCCAGCCCTGACTAAATCCACAGTTTACTGTATCAACTATTCTGCAAACAAAAGAAATCAATTTACAAAAACTCATCTGATTCAAGATAGACCTCACAGTGAGCTGAATGTATTTTTAGAAATCAGTGGGAGTTTTAGTACAGGACGGAGCACTGCAAATGTTTGAGTCTTGGAAACTTCACAGACTGTACAGGACAGGTCTGGCTTCATGTTTGCCAACCTCATTTCCATGAATATACCTTTTTCATGACCTCGTCCACAGAACCTGCTACTTCCTCTTCTCATTTCCATTTGAGCTTTGCGCCAGCTGGCTTTTCTCAGTGCACTTAGTGATATGTTGGTTCCTGAGACGTGCCCCCTGAGTTAGAGAGTCTTATTGAGTTATTTAATCGTTCCAAATCCCCAAAGAGGCTTGAGGAGTTTTAAGACGTAACGCAGTTTGCATTTTTGACAATAATTTAGAGTGAAATTTACCCGAGTGTTTACAAGAAGCTGATTTAAAGGGTGACCTTACAAATATGACAGCACCATGGCAAATGGGCTGTTACACCTTAAGTAGATAAAAAAAAAAAATGCGAGGAGTCCATGTTACAATTTACAAAGTTAAAGGGGACATAATCTGCAAAATAAACTTTAATGAGCTTTTGGCCTTGATATTACGGTGTTTCCTCATCATTCGTTTATATGCAAAATTTGTATTTTGATTGATTCCTGCATGTTTGAGTAATTCTGTCCAGAAAGTAACAAAGTACAAAAGCTTTACTACTTTAGTAAAAATGTTAGGTATCTGTACTTTACTTACGTCGTTTTTACAGTGGATGCTTCTTTTCACTACATTTGAGAGCAAGTATCTGTACTTTTTATTCCACTACATGTTTAACAGCACTGAAAAGTAGAAAGTACTTTTCATTTTGTCTGAGGAGTTATTTTTTAGCAGGTTGCCCGAGCAAGCAAACAAAAATATACACATACAATTCTTTACAAAAAGTAAGAAATTAATTTGAACTGACCTTTGTTGAGCAAAATTGTCCTCAATTCTTTACCAAAATTACGACATTTAATATGTAAAATGTAAAACTCATAATCTGCAAGAAATACTTCTACTTTTTACTCCTGAAGTACATTTTCAAACAGGTTCTTCAACACATTTACTTAAGTACAGTTTTTAATGTGATACTTTTACTTTTTTGCACGTGTCTGCACTTTTACTTAAGTAACAACACTGAGTACTTCTTGCAATACTTCCTGTTTTCACCTTCCCCCTATCCCCGCCCACATCCCTATTACGATTATTTGAAAAATGAAGACCCTGAGGAATAGATGTAGAGCTCTAAAATGTTTTCACTTTTTAAAGGGTTAATGCTAGATAGTTGGTAATGAGTTAATGTTGCTAAACTGGGCTAATCTTTTATACTTTTGACTGGTTTACGGTTTCAGCATAAGATGAGATACAGCTAGTGTAGCGATACGTTTGTTATTTTTGAAGTTATTGCTGCTTACATACAACAAATATTCCAAACCAAAAGCATAACCAAACCCTTTTAGCCTAAACTTCATAACTTTGAATGACCAATCATAGCAGACAGACCCTCCGGATACAACAGCATTAACCTTAACTGAACTGAAATCTCAATTTGAATGGACTCAATGAGCAAATCACAATGGCTACACTTTTTGCAGTACCATGATTTCCTCCACAAACAATAAAATATCTTGTCTTCTGCATTCCACATAAAAAAATGCTTACCCTGTAGTTTACATCTGTCTTTAAAATAGATTGATTATTTTATTAGTTTGTCGGTTTAAAGGGCTATTCCAGTCTTATTTTCAATTCTCTAATGACATGTCACGATTAAGAGGCAGAGCTTATCATTTATGCAGCTTTAAACAGAAAGTCAATGGATATGTTTCTATTATAAAGTCATTTTAGATCAAAATTGTTGCCTACAGTGAACAAAATGTAAATGATCTTATGTTATACAAGTTTAACACTGATCAGGAGTAAGATTATCTTAGACAGTCATTATTTTGGTATAGGTTCATTTGTAAGAGTATGTAAAATTGCCCAAGCATAGAGGACAGGCAGAGTATCTCCAAAATTACGTCTCAATTGCAGAAAGTGAAGGCTGCTTGTGTGGTCCAATTAAATAGATGTCAAAGAGCTGGAAAAGTTGGATATTTCATTAACGCTTGCCATTTTAGTTGCATCTAGTCATGGTCCATTGGTCAATTCTTTTTGGTTAATCTTTCTTACTGTTCACTAAAACACACATGTTTATTTACTGTTAGCGTGTCCTTATTTACTCCTGCTGTCCCGACATGCTTTAACAGTCAGAGACCTATTTGTTTGCCCCCGCATTAAGCAGAAATCAGTCAGCAGGCCAGATAGCTCTTATTAATCAAGTTGACAACATGTAATTTGGCTAACCAACCATAAGTAATATTTCAGCTCCTGGATCTCCCACGACATTAACAAAAATCATTTAGACTACATTTAAATTTGGATGATTTCTTCCGTGTCATGTTGATAAATATCCGTTTTGCTAATGATAACCTCGTTCTAATGTGAAATCTCACTCACCCAGGCCTTATCTGTCCGTTCATCCACAAAACTCAATGGTCGTCCTGCCGCAGATGCTTAAATCCTTTCATTCATGTCATCCGAGCTAAGTGCTATTCTTGTTTGACTGTTATCAATCAATACAATGTTGAGTGTTGAGTCGATTCGCGCGCTCCTTCTGTGTTGTTTGGGTGCTTGGTTTGCGCTGGTTTCCTTTGGGTGCTGACTGCTGGGGTAATTTAGCGATGCATCATCAACTTCAGAGCACATCCGTCAATTATCCACCTACCGGCTGCCACTGTGATCTTATTGTGTTTCATTACGACTCTAAGACACCTGCGCCACTGCCCTCAAAGCTAAACAGTTAACAGCTACTCATAAGTTAAAGGTTAACTGTGTAACTTTTATGGTGGAGTGCCTGCCACCTGCCTGTCTCCATGGCGATGTTATTGACTCCATGGAGACGCCAGTGTTTTATGGAGAGGATGATGGCAACACTCAATTTTGTAACAAAATAAAACGTACAGATACAATATGTGCAAACAATTACTCGGGTAAAATAAAAGTGCCACAAAAAATGTACTTAAGTAAAATTATTGAAGCACCCATGAAAAATGTGCTTTAAGGGTAAAAAATATTACACGGACAACTTTTAAAATGTTAAAGATTTTGCTGATTTGGTCAACAGAAGCCATTCAAATACATTTCTGAGTTTTTCTTGTGGATTTTATATGTAGATTTTAGTTTTCTCAGAGCTGGGCCTTGAACTCGAAACCTTTTGTCACCATGAAAGTGCACAACATGAACCCTCAAACCTTATGAAAAGTACTTTCTACTGTTCAGTCCAGTTCAAAATCTTAATGGAGTACCTTCTCTGCAATGAAGTGAAGTAAAAGTATTTGCTGTAAAAGTTAATGCAATTTTCTTTTGTACTTTGTTACTTTCCACCACTGCTCACGGTACGATATTTACTGCAACATTGTGAAGAGGCAAACAAAATTTTACCTTTAAAATGTTTAGATAAGACTTTGGCAAATAATTACAGTTATATTCCAAAAGAATTAAGAGATAAAAGTGCCTAATAAAAGGTATTTATTGATGTTGTTTGCACAGAAATGAAGCAAAGAATCATTTAGTTCCCCCTATTTTTTTAGCAGCTACTACAAACAAAACATTGCATTTAGCCAAAGAAGCTTGTAATTTGATATATTGTGACACGGTATTATGAGATATTTGACAATACGTTATCGCAACGTCGTGGTTATGTTTTAAGCCCGCTAAAATGTAAGATTTTCAACTGATAAAATAAACAAAATAAAACATCTTCAATTGATTAAATGCAAAATAGATAAAGTTTACTGTGGAACATCTAAGAAAATCAATAACGTTTCCTTGGACCTTGCACAACCTCCATCTAGTGCACCTTTTAAAAAACAGACATGTCCACACAATCCTCCAGACTCTCCAGTGAAACTCCGAGCTGTGATACAAAGATGTTGGCAGCAGCAGTGAAGTTGTGAAGTGTGACCTCCATCAGTCAAGCTCGTGTCATGTGGTTGGTTTACTGCATTTCATTCCTCACTCCCCTTTGGATAGAGATGGTTTTGGAGGAGCTCTGACCCAGTTGAGCTGTTTCATTGTTCTGCAGAAACACTTCAGTTGTTACTGTAGCTTGGTTCTTCTGCTTAAAATGTTATGACTGAACAGTGATGTCGAGATCATTACCATACACACATCTTATTGCGACTAGATTTGTGGTTTCATTTTGTTTTAAAACATGTCCAGAAGCATTACACTTTGCAGACATAAATTAAAGTCTATCTGACAGGTTCTCATTTTTCTCTAATACTGAGTTAGTTCGGTGGGAGGGCACATGTGTTAAATATTTATCATAGTTAACATCTGTGAAGTAGCAGTTTGTGAAGAAAGTTTGAAAAATAAAAGTTTTAAATTACAGGAAGTAGTGCTCAGTTCTAAAATGGAATCCCTCCAAATATGTCATCAAAAAGCAACATAAATACAGTTAACACTCAACTGAAACATCTTTTTGACAGCTTAAACATTCATTCAACAAAATAAAGGTGTTATCAGGTATTATTATTTGTCAAATCATAACTTTTGTGTAATTTATATGGATTTTCGCCCTTGTTTTCAAAATGGTTGCTAGGTAACAGTTGTGGAATTACCTCTATCTATGTCATATTTGCTGCCCGTGACCAACCAGTAGGTAACATTATGAACTATATGAAAATAGTCAAACTGGGGACAAACAGGAAAAATGCTTAGTAAAATCTTAAATATAATCACCTTCACTACATGTTAGTGAATTGTGACGTCTAACCTGCCATATAGACTTTAAATTATGGAAAAAAAACAACAACACGTGCTTCAGAACTACAAGGTTTTTGAGATTTAAAATGAATTTAACCTGGAGTAGGACGCCAGGACTAGAACAGGATCGAACCAAGTCTACATCTGGACAATACTGGGTAAAATCAGAACCAGACCAGGACAAGGCTATAACTCTTAAATAAAGAAGCTTGTGTTTAGTGATTCAGTATCTAGTACAAATAGAAAACTAATTTGTGCATCTCTGTAAATTAGGGCTGCACAATTAACACATAATCGCAATATGACAGGAATCGCAAAGGCTGCAGTTTTTGAAGAACAATCATTTCCTCCACAAGCAAGAAAATATCTGCATAAAAACTGCAAACTCTGTAGTTTAGATTTGTTAAAAAATGCTCTGAAAGAACAAGTGACAAAAACGCAACTAAAAGCATTAAAATAAGTGTAAAAATGTGACTAAACGCAACAAAAACATGACAAAATGCATTTATAATTGACAAGAACGCAACTAAAAGCAACGCAAATGCACCTAAAGGCAATAAAAACTGGACTAAGCTACAGAAAACCAAAAAGCAAGAAAAAGTTCCAAAACATGTGATTCTTATATTAGTTTGTAATATTTCAGTCTTTTTGTCAGTTCTCCTGGACGTGTTTAATGTGAACCTTGAACAGAATCCAATTATTAAAACCTAAATCGCAAATCTAATCGCAATCTCAATAAAGATCCCAATTAGATTTTAGGCTTATTTTTTCCCAAATTGTGCAGCTCTGTAGATGTAACAAAGATGGCATTTCTTTGTGCAAATTCCATCAAACAGAGTAGGTATTTTTAAATATACAATTATCTATTCATTGTTGCAGAGGTGTTCAGGGAGTCCAGGTCTTCATAAGTCTACATGAAGACCAATCCAAGATATTAAGACCACCAGGGCAGTTAACCGTGCTCTATTTCAGTGCCATAATAGTGAGGCACAGAATGTAATTTGGGCCACAGTAGAGAATGACTTCTGTTTCAGACAATAGGCTGGTGATTGGACCATTGCGCGCGGGTCACTCACAGGACAGTAGACGATACTACGGAGAAGCAGACAGAGTTTCGCCGCACTGACCTCATTCACGGCACAAGTGTAATTACCAGAAGATATGTGTCACAATGATTCCACTTTCCTCCTGGAGAAAAAGAACTAGGTCATTCACACCATTATTATAACTTTCTCCTCACAGGTGAAGTTGCTGGTGGTGAATTGGTTTTGAGACCGGAAACCACAATACCAATAATATACAGGGCGGAGCGTTGTCGTTAATTATTACAACACTATAGGTGGTTGGGAGATGTATAAAAAATGTATAATGTCCATTTTCTGTGTCATTTTCTACTTAGAGGTATGCTATTTGAATATTGAGTAGAGTTGGGAAGTATATCGAAATGTAGATAATATTGTGTTGCCAGGTTTTAGAGCTGCTGTGGGTCAAAAGTATCACCCGCGCTTTTGGCCAGAGCAAATTTTTATGCAGGAGGTTCAATTTTTGATGAAAGTTCAGTGTCAAATCTTCATATCCAAAGCCATCTGTGCTCTGAGGAGCTTCTATCTGAGCGTGAGAGAGGAGGGCAGGTCTCTGGCATCGGACGAGCGCTACGTTCACAAAAACTGCGGAAAATACAGCCGCGCTCCGTGGGTTTTGGATGGTTTTTCAGACACTCCTGCACAGGTTTGGTTGCTCATGAATTTCAACTTATTAGGGAATCTGGTATACAACAATACTCAATAAATATAGTATCAATAAACATGTGAGGCTCAGTACGCTCGTGAGGGTTAAAGCTTGTTGTCCATTCATGCGGTCAATAGTCTGTTTGATTCACGAACAAAACAGCTATCATTAAACATTTCCTGAAATGTCTGTATAAGCATAAACTTATAGGCAACATTGGTTCTGGTCCAAAAAGTATTGAAATTGAATATGTTTATCTGACACATGTATTAAGATCAAACCGTGACGAAGCTGCATCGTTGTCTCCCACTATACATTTATTAAGGCATTTAGTATTTAATTTTTTACAGATAACAAGCAAATCTGGTTTATTAGTACCAAGGACATAGCCTTCAATATAGTCTTCAATATTACACTGTATAATTAAATGTTGCATAGCACTACTTCTTTAGTACACACTACGTGCAATATGTTTGTTTTATTGAACTTAAATATTGCATCGTGAACACTGATTGCAGCTTTAATCAAGTGATCTGTAATTGTTTGAGACTTAGCCTTCTGTACATATAATTTTTTACAGTTTTAATATTGTAAATGAACCACAATCCCATGCCATGATTAATTTAGCGCCTTCTCTCTAATAGGTCATATCTAATTCATGGGAGAAGTCAAGCCTTTTCCACTAAGCCTAATGTGCAATGGCCAGAGGCGGTGACAAAGTAACCTACAGACCTCAGCTTTAAGGTGGATGTGGTGATTTTTTGTGAATATTAAAACAGAGATTAGCGAAAAGCAAAAGCGTTTGTACAGACCTTGTTCACTTTGAAGGTTTTCTGCCATCTCTAAATCCGATAAAAGGCCGTTCAAACTCAAAATATCCTCAATCCATTTTTTGAGGTTGAATAAAGCAAGAGAAGTTACATTGATCTTATAGTAAAACGAACCATCTCTTTAAGACAAATAAATTCAAGCCAAAATAAAGACTGCAATAGAAGTTGGTCTTTGCATGCATGAATAAAAATTGCCTTGCCTTTTGGTCGGTAAAAATAAAGAAATACCTTCAGAAATATTTCAGTCAATGTCATGAATTTTTCATTATTTGTAACTCAAGGTTGCTCCGTCCATACGGGACACTGGTAATCCCTCCTCAAAGCTTTGCTAAATCTTTGACCGTCAAGTTATTTCAAGATGTAAAAGTATGAACTTGTTGAAGAATAACTTGCAACATTATTTCAACCATTATGACTAGATTTGTTGTTGGTAAATTGTGTGTTTTGCATGATTTCAAGGCTATTTAAAAGAAAAATGAAATGCAAAAATTGGCAAAAGCTAAACTACAAAAATGAGTAATGGCTAAAAATGGGACAGTGCTGCATAATGACTCATTGTTAGGAAAGAAATAATTATTAACAACAACAACACACATTGCAACCTTTAAAAGGAGTGTTTTAGTTAAATGGCATTTTTCATACCAAGTCTGTTATCAAGTTTCAATGTTTGTTCCTTTGACCAGAAACTTTTTCAGCCAAATGAAAGCAAATGGATCAAGATTATACAGACAAACATCTAACAAAAATATATAAAGGATACTCAATAAATGCCAGAAATCCTTTATTACCAGTGACCACTCTGTCTATACGTGTCCATATACAGCGGCACAGTGAAAGAGGCTATAGCTGATCATTTCACAGGAGTAAATGGCTCCGAGTGTGGACGACTGAGGCTGGATGATGACACAGGTTGTAACTTGTTTGTGGGTTCAGGGGATTGGAGCAACAGCATTTCACAAGAAATAATATTTCAGTCTGTTGTGCGCTTTGTGTGCTCTGAACTGTCTGTTTCTGAATTACATTTTATTATGCCATATACAGGCCTATCATAGTAAATAAAAAAAGCTTGAATAATAATAGGTATATCTATGATTCTTCATTGATACTCATGTTTCATTTGTCTGAAGCAATACATCGCACAGATATTTTAAATAATGAAAGGCCTATTTAAAGTTGATAAAAATATGTTTTACACTCAATACACAAAGTAGAAAGTACTGCTACTTCTGCTTCTATTTCTTTATTTTTTTGTAACATTTGCACTGCAGAAGGTAGAATAATTATATTTGTAGAAGCAGCAGTAGATGAAATGAAGCAGTGGTAGCAGCGATGTATTAAATATTCACCATTTTGCTTTGAATCGTCTCATGCAATATTATGTCTGTGCTTCTCAAAATAACACAGAATATGAACACAGAGTTGGCTGTATGGAGAGTATAAGAGCGTTGAAGCTGTCGTGGCAGTACCTTGTGTATTCACTACAAAGTAACCATACATTGGAATTAACTCAAATAGTGTGACACATTTCTTTGGAAAATATTGTGATGATAAAACAGCCCAAAGAAATACACTAGTAGATTAGCAAATTAGTATCAATAAAGAATTTCTTTCTTTCTTCTGCAGCTCAAATGTTGCAAAAGTAAAAAGTACCTCTAGTATAATTATGGAGTATCTTTTCATTCATCCATTCACCCTCATCCAGATGGTTTCGAGGCTAAAGCAAAATTTTTTCTGTCAACTGGACAAAAGATGTTTCAACACTCACCTGGACAGACAAAAAGGGAACACATGAACTGAAGAAGCTACTTGGATGAGTGTCGAAATGACTTGACTCTAAAAATGTTTGTCCAGTTCTTCGAAATAAATTTTCTTTTGCCTTTGATTAGTTGAACAGTGATTAAGTAGTAGTAAGTAGGTATACTAATATAGTATCGCCTAGACTTAAAGAAGACATATTGTGCTTTTTTCGTCTATATAGTTGTAATCTACGACGCCTGTGGATCATTGTTATCTTTTATACATCTTAAATCACAATATTGATGTAAAACGACAATGTAAAAATTGAAAAAACAAGTCTGCTTACTTCTGCGTTTAAACCCGCAGCAGTGATTTGCACTGGTCCCTTTATGTTATGTTGCCTCGTGAACAGAGGACTTTTAAAAATTTGAGCCAAAATGGCATCACCACACCGCTGAATCCTACATGTGTCATGTTTTAAGAAAATAAAATAGTCAATATCAGTGGATGTGACACGGGGAGCGGTGAAGACCTGGACCAAAGGAGCAGTGGAGTCTTGTCCACAGGTGAATAAAGATCACTCAAATATGCATGAATCACTCCAAATACAACTTTGAGTGGTTTAATGCAAGTCAATTTTGCATAATAGGTCTCCTTAAAATTATAATGGGCCTCCGAACATATTACAGTATTAGAGTTTGTTCTTCCCAAAACATTATCATTGTATAACGTCATTCAGATTTAAATCCGAACTGATCTCTGGGTAAATTGTGTTCCAGACATCAATATTAGTAGTGACTCCTTTGTATAGGAGCATCCAGTGCGTTGAATAGGGCCTTCAGCTTAGCCTTGAACACACAGCACTGCTGCCATGTGACATCTGTGAAAGTGGATGCAAAGCAAACAGCAGCTCTTCCTGTCTTTTTACCTCTCGCCTGCTGTGTCTCTCTGCATTGTCCTCTTTCATCCACATTAGTCTGCTACAGCTACACTCTTGTGGTTTGCCAGTCACACACACGCTCACTCTTGCTCCTTCCCTGCGCTATTTTTTGCCATTTGTCTTCGGCAGTAAGCGTCAGATTTGTGCCCCTGTGATCCAAGCTGGGATCCTGATAGTTTATGAATCGGGTGCACACAATCTGGGGCGTGTCACAACCAGCAGCAAACAATACAGGCCATATATAGATAATGACACAGAAAACAGACTTTAAAGGAACAAATAAACACCAAATATTTATGCACAAATCAATGCAATGGAAAATGACATTCTGGTTAACAAATAATAGCAACTGGATTGATATTTGCGAAACATCAATTATTCATATGTAGGGAATGGATGTCAATATTATTTGGTTAATCAATGATCTTGATTATTCAAAGTCAATATGATCGTGACAATTTGAAAAGCAAAAATAAGCATTTTTAATTCTGTTTATAGTCTAATAAAAATCCAACTTAAAGTAAAGTTCTTTTTTATCAGACTGTGTTTGTTACTATAAACTATTTTTTTCATTCAGAAAGTTATATTTCATAAAGCTGGTCATAAACTTGAGGAATAGTAACATGTTAGACAATGGGAATGAAAGAAAATTAAGGATTTCTCTGTTGTTTGTTTTCAAAATCGTAAAAAATGTGATTTTTTTTCTAAATAATCATAACACAAAATTTAATACTCATGTGTGGAAAAAGTAAAAACAGCACCTAATTCACTTTTGCTGTCTAGAATTATATTAAAAGTTATACTATGTAAGGGTAAAGGTTTCCATGGAGATGTCAGTAATGTTCCACAGTATAACATTAGACTCCGTGGAGACAAGTAGGTTACGCCAGGGAACGTTCCAGGTCAGATCTGTGGAGAGGCTACTCCAGCCATAGAAATAATTAAAGTTTTCCTGTGTATTTCTGCCCCACAAAACGCCAGTAATTGAATGACTGCAGAAAATACACATTAATGCCATACTGTGAAACATTCTAAACAAAGCAATAACGTTTCAAGGTAGTGAACCCTTTCCAGAAATGTTACAGAGTGCACCTTAAATGTTCTGGTTTCTTCTATAAATCTCTGACGGTCTATACATTTGTTTAGTTCTGTTTGTTTTGAGCCTGTTTGTTTTCTCTGAAAGATCTCACTTAACACTATCCCGCGTGGACGTTTGATGGCTACTCTCTAAATAATTTACTACAATTATTTATAAATAACCGCTAGTCTCAATCCCCCTTCTATTTTTGGTATAACATTCTGCAAAATGTCAATAGCTCTAAAAATATAGAATAACGCTTAGATCCTTTACATTCCTCGTGTCCAAATGCACTTTATCCCAAGATGTCTTCTCTCCAGTGCCTTGTGATGCAGAGGAGCATTACATAACAGACTCACATGCTCTTGTCTTCAAGCTCAGACAAAACCAAGCTCAACAGACGACTCAAAAAATCTGCTGGGTTCAAAATGTAAGTAAATATTTAAAGTCAGTACTTAAAAACAGGGGTAAATGTGTACACTTTTATGTTCTTCGGATTTAACTAATACTGTTTCATGCTGTTCTTCTGCGCATTGTTTCCATATTTATTGATAAAAACAAATACACTACAAAACAATGACTCTAATCTAAATCATGTGATGTCAAGAGTCTATAATTGTGATTATTCAGGTCAAAATATAATCATAACGACTCAAGAATAATAATTTTAACAGTTTTAGAATCAATATAAAGTATTTTTAATTCATACATTTTGTATCTTCCTGTTTTTGTCACATTTACTCTATATTGTATTCAGAACGTTCGATTACACTTGAGGAATAGTAACGTGTTAGACAATGAGAATGAAAGAAAATTACATTCTAATCTATTCTTTTGTATCTGTATCACGTAAAATCTTGACTCATGAACCAATGCAATCTGGGCTATTCATGTGCTCCAGCTTCCTGTTTACATTTCTTAGTTATTTTATACTTTTTAATATTTCGTTTGGAATAGTTAATTGCTCATTTTTGATCACTCTGAAACCTATAGATTAACTCTTGGCGGAGGACGTCCCAGTAGGTTCAATTTCTACTACTTATGTGAGCAAAGAAACAAGCCTATATTTGCTTTGTGGCCATGCATACAAACAGTGTATGACGTTACTATGGAAACGTGCTCGGGGCTAATCTCATTTCAGGACAAAGGTTAGACTTAATCCTGTTAAGGTTGTCCTAAAACAAGCCAATGGGACACAGAGAAATCTCGACTTTCACTACGCTACTCACTATTGCATTTAGACCCAAGGTTTCAAGTCGTTTCAATAGTTTAAGCCGATATAATTGTATTGATCGGAGAGACAACTCGCGACCGCTGGCCTCGTTTTTTTTTTTTTTTTTATGCTACTCCACTCCTGTGCCAGCTTCCATCAGTATTCAAGCATCTTAAACGTATCATGGCTCAGACACTCGGGGAAAATAAAAACAATCTATTAAAAAGTGAGTGAGGGAGAGAGGGAGAGGGAGAGGGGGAGGCTGGGAAAGGACAACATTAGCTTGACATTGATACAAAAAATGATGCAGCTGTTGTCACACATCAGTGCAAACAGGGTCAATTGGAAAGATTCTCATTTGTGCAATAGAGCGTCCATTACGCTAACAGGTCTGCTAACGGGAAGGCAAACACACTGTATTTGTACACCACACAGACTCGGCACTAGTGACATATTTCAAGCCTTTAATTTTAGAGAGCAATTTATGCAAGAAATATAGCCTTTTGGATTATGAGTTCATTAAGTTAATTGCTCCATTAAAAGAAAAACAGTCAAATCTTTATATGCGCTAATGTTTAAAGACGATGCATGCGTCTCAATCTGCTTTTGTCCATTAGGGGCTGGCAGTGCTAGAACATATTCTTGGAATCTTAAAGTGTGTATGAAGTTCTAATTTAGATTTTATTTGGTGTATTAATACCAATTGTACACAAAAAAAAGTTTTACACTAATCAAGTAGTTGTTTGTGGAGAAAAGTTGGAAAATGAATGAATGAGTTTATTTGGCTGTCCATATACCAAACAAAATTATATACAATAGAGAAAAAAAATACATCTGTTTGCAACCAAAAGGATTGGGCTGAAGCAAATTGCTTATATAAGCCCATCCTGAATATTATACAAAGTCAACAATACAGACATAAAAACAGAAACAAAAAAAAGAGAAATCCACTACGTTTTATCTTAAACTTAGAATTCCACTCTCTCTTATACAACTTTTAATTTATAACAATAATTTATATGTATTAATTATTTCATTTTTTAGAGTTTTTTTAAATTTTGACAGAGTGTTTATTAACTTAAATTCATCACTGAGCTCATTCCAAAGTTTGATTCCTAAAACAGTCACACATCTTTGCCTAACATTAGTTCTTGCTTTATTCAATTCAAACCGAAGTAAACCTCTGAGGTTATAGCGACTATTTCGTAATTTAAAGAAAGATTGAATGCCTATGGGAAGGTCCTTACTCCCAGCACGAAACAAAATTTCCAACATTTTTAACTTAACTATGTCCATAAATTTTAATATTTTTGATTTTAAAAAGAGTTCATTAGTAGGATCACGAAATCCTGCTTTATTAATTATTCTTAGTGCCCTTTTTTGTAGTTTGATTATTGGATCCAAGTATGTTTTACAGGCATTTCCCCAGATTTCTGAGCAGTAAGACAGATAGGGAAGTACAAGTGATGAATACAGTATATGCAGACATTTCTTATTTAATAAGGGTTTTGTTTTGTAAAGTATACCAACTGTTTTTGATATTTTACTCTTAATGTACTGTATATGTGGTTTCCAGCAAATCTGGTGATCTATAATCACTCCCAAAAACCTTGTCTCAAAAACCTGTTCTATTTCAATCCCATTCCAGTACAATTTTACATTTGAGACTTCCTTACTGGACCCAAAAATCATAAATTTTGTTTTCCTCTCATTCAATGATAACTTATTTAAATCAAACCATTTTTTAAATAATTTCAACTCTGTTTCAGCTTGTGAGATTAACTGATTAACATTGTGTCCTGAACAAAATAAATTTGTATCATCTGCAAAAATAACCAACTTCAATAATTTAGATACTTTACAAATGTCGTTTAAATAAAGAATAAATAATTTTGGCCCCAAAACAGAGCCTTGTGGGATACCACAAGATAATGTTTTTTGATGTGACACAGTTCCATCTATATCTACATATTGAAGTCTATTATTTAAGTAGCTTTTTAACCAACTATTACCCACACCTCTGATCCCATAACAATCACACTTCTGTAAAAGTAAATCATGATCAATAGTATCAAATGCTTTTCGTAGATCGATGAATATGCCTATTGTATTTTCTTTGTTATCAACAGCTGATGTTACATTCTCAATAAAATCCATTACAGCTAAAGACGTTGATCTATTACTACGAAACCCATACTGTTGATCACAGTATGGGTTTCGTAGTAATAGATCCCCATACTGTTGAAAATCAGTTGAAAATTACAGGAAGTAAAAACAGACGACATCACACTAGGCAGACTAATCCATCCAAAGGTTATGCATAATTTACCAAAAATATACATACATATACATTTTTTTTTACCTTTAACATTAATTCAACAAAACAAAGGTGTTCACGTATATTGTGATTTGTCAGATAAAACAAAAAATATTTACATTAGCAGAGTTTTAGCCCAGTGCAAAAGTAATTTCCTAGTGTGATGTCTTCATTTACAACCAGGTAGTGAAAACACAAAAAAACTGCTAAATCGTGATTTTTTATTTTTAATTAAAATTAAATTAATTAAATATATTTAAAAATATAAAATATATTTATCTTATCTGTATTTTAGTTACATGAGTAGTCCTTTAAACAGTTCGGGCAAGTATGTACAGTAGCCCAGTACGGCACACTTTATTGGTTGAAAATATTCTACGGCACACCAAAAAATGTGTCAATGGTTGTCGAGTGGCCGCTGTTTTTTAAATCCTGATGTTTTGACTACCATAGGAAAGTCGTTTTCAATCTAAAGTGGCAGTATGAGAATGTTAAATTATTACCAAATCACTCCTTTTCCAAAAAGTGGTAATCTATATAAATGTAGCAAATATTGACAAAGCCTCTGAGTCTGGTTCTTTGAATATGACAAAGCTTGCTTGCTTTTCTTTTACTAAATAAGAGGTTTTCTCAGGACACTCCAAAATGGCAGATTATTCCATTAAAACCATGTATGATTCCGGAAACTCACACTAGAAGGGTTTTCTGTTGCCCGGCACACTGGTTGAAAATCAGTAACAATATTTGACTGAATAACCCACTGAGAACGAGGCATGAAACAATTTGGAAACATTGTGTCACATTTTTCATGACCAAAATAACTGCAATGTTATAACAAAATGTTGACTGTTTACAAATGGTATGGATATTAAGGCGAGACACTACGGGAAAAACTCACTTTTGTTTTTGGTCGGTTTGCTCTCTTAACATATCGGCTTTCATGTGGAAACAACAAAACTCCAATCTGCTCCTGAAAATGTTTTACTACTTCATTTAATACACTTCATCCATATGTTTCTCTGGGACATTCTGGGAATGAACACAGTTTTGACAAAATGTACAGAAGGATTTTTTATTATCTAACTCTAAAACTGATTTATTGAAGTTTTAAGTTTAAAAAAAAAAAAGGAGAAATTTGAATTTTTTAGGACAATTTTCAGTCAAATCTACTTTACTGAAAACTAAATAAGAAATCCAAAATGCCTTCTGTAAAGTTTTTCATAACTAAAGTGTGTATAAAATGAACCAAGAAATTTAAACCTGGTTCTGTCCATTTTTCAGATTGAAATGCCCCAAAGATTTCACCTAAAATGCCTCATTTCCATATGAAAACATTAAATGATTAACAACTTGTAATATATTTTTTCTTACATTTATTTGACTAATTTACAGGGGAAGTTTCAAATTGAGATCTTTAAATTTAAGATTTTTTTCATATTACCTGCAGTGTCAAACCTTAATATTTATAAGTTTTATATAATGAATAAGCGACTAGTTTAGAACTGCACTTTGTTATAAGTGAAAGCGACAACGATATCTTTGTTGTGGGCGATTATCACGACTACACAAAATGTACCATGAACAATTATTATTAAACGACAATATAGTTTGTTACCCGACCCCTCAAGAGACCCAACAGACCAGGTCCAACTGCATAAAACATTTCACATGATCAAATGCAGTCTAACTATTTACAAACAGCAAAAAATGTAAAATGCCATGTGCAGCGAGGGCATTCTCACCTGATAATGAATATATTATTGGTTGATACGGCAAGGTCTGAGATTGAAAGAGTTTTACCGGCTTATATTGAGACTTGTATTGAATTCAGTAAATTACTTTGAAGGTCCATTCAACTATGACTGGCAGACAGTTGGAACAAACAACTGATAAGAGGCAAACATAGATTTATAGTCAACAGCGTAACCCAAGGAACCCATGAATAAAATATGTATCAAATGGATTGAGCAAAGTAAAATAAAAAGTGGTTATGACGCATGGTCCTTGATAAAACTGAAAGCACAAGTTTCAACGTGACGGGCAACACAAGTGTTTCAACAACTTCTCAATTGAGACACACCACTCACTTACCCCGCACATATGAAAGATGTTACTGTCCTCCAGCAATTGAGTCAAACCACACAAGTCCATGAATCCGATGAAATAAAACAGTTAAAGAGATTGTTATTCTGCAAAGGTGTGTGAAAGAGTAACCGGTAATTACACAAACAAAAGTAGAATTAACATGAGCTCTGTCTTGGTGACCTAAAAAGGATTCTTCAGATGAAACCAAAACAACAAAAAGACACCCACCCACACACACACAGGAGAACAGGCAAGTTCTACAAAAAGCCGCACACAGGGCCATCTATGAGGTACACATTTGAAAGTCTGTTTAGTCTTGGATGGAACTAGGGATGTGCCAAAATATTGTGATACTAAATATGGTACAGTATTGATATCATGGGCTGCTGTAACGATATATTGCATGAGTATGAGTACCTTCTAGTATAATTTACCTAATTCTTTTCTGACTGCGCAATTGTGTAGCTTGTTTAGAGAAAAGACACTTGTTTATGCAAAACATTTGACATCTGATATTAAAATTGGTGAATTTTATTTTAAAATTTGTGCAACTTGTCATTTAAAAAAGAAAAAAAAACTGTTAAATGTACTGGATTCCTCGCAATATAAGGTAGAAAATCATGATCAATATATCGATTATCACATGTATCACAATATTGTGATATTATAACATCGCGAACCTTAATCCAGAAGTTTTTCGGTTGTATTAGTTTACATGGTGCGGGCAAACTACAAAGCCGCCCGTGAATTTGGTGCATTGCTGACTTGTGTACACTGACACATGTACATTGAACATTTTACATAAATCGACTTTATACAATATTTTTGTGGCGAGACTTGTGTAACAGAGTTCTTGTTAAACAGGAAGTGCTTTACTACAGGAGTGAGGATCTGTGGCAAAAAGAGTGGGTGGGGCACATTAAGGTGAATTGTGTGGGGTATTGAATCTTGTGGGACCCTGTGATTCCCTGCCCTAAATGGAACACAAACGCCAGTCTAACGTGAATCAGAATCAAAATCAGAACTATTTATTAAAGGCCACACAACAAGTCGGTAGAATTTGTTGTTGTTGTTGAAATGCTCACAACTTCAACAAAACGGGCACACAACACACACAAACACACAACACACAACACAGGTAAATAAACATGTCCAAATGGCTATAGGAATAAACTGAATCTGAATGTCTTGTCCCGCTCGTTACCTCAATTTCAGGCTTAAGGCGAGACACTACAGACACAACTCTTTTTTTTTTCCTTTTTTTTTCGTCAGTTTGCTCTCTCAACATATCGGCATATTAAACTTGTCCAGTCAGCTCTTGAATATGTTTTATTCTTCCATATAATCCACTTCATCTATAGAAATCTATGGGACATTGTAACTTCAAAGGCCGTTTTCTAAAAATGCATTTTTCTGCCCTCGGGACATAAGGATCACCATTTAAAGTAGATCCTACACACCAAACTGTACAGTCTTGGACTCAAGATTTTGAGGAAACTTACAGAAGGATTTGTTGATATCTAATTTTATAAAGATTTATTGGAGTTAACTAACTAAACAAGATATGAAAAATCCCTTCTGGAAAAGTTTTGTAACTAATATCTGTACAAAATGAACCAAGAAATGTAAACCTGTTTCTGTCCATTTTTCAGGTTTATATGTCCCGAATATGTGTATTTTTGGCTGTTTTTTCACACATAAAATGCCTTATTTCCACATGAAAACATAACATGATGAAAAACTTGTAATTTTTTTTCCTTACATTTATATGAGAAAACTACAGGAGAAGTTTCAAATTGATATCTTTAAATTTAAGATCTTTTCCTATTCACCTGCAGTGTCTCACCTTTAATCTGTCTTGTCCAATAAGCCTACAGACTACAAACACAGATTCATCACATCGCATGCCTCTACTTTTCCGCTGATAGTTTGCGCTCTAAAACCATTGACCTCCGCGTGAGAAGCCGACACGCACAGCTGGCTCCCAAAAGGTCTAACACTGACATTTGATCTACAGAGAAAACTCGTTAAGATGATTGTGTACTTATGTGACATTGTAAGAAGTGAAGTCCTACAGATGGAGAGTGGTTTTGTGGGAGCGATCCAGCAGCGCGCTCTGTTTTGTTTGTGCCTGTCAAGTTGAAATGCAGCAGGTAACTCCACAGCAGGGGGACCATGCCGGCGCCCCCAGGAGGCCACACATGTAACTTACGGGACACGCTGCCATTTCGCTGCCCCATGGCTGATGTGAATGTTCAGCTTATGATGGGCATCAGAGTATAAACCTAATTAACTGAGGAATAAACATTGTCGTTGTATTTAATAGTCCCTGAGAGCGTCTTTACCATTAGCTTATTTAATTATGCCTCTTCTCCTCTACCTGTAATGAATAATTTACCAGCTGACAGAGAGATTTTTGCTGGAAATCCAAAATTGAATCTGGAAGACAATAGTAAATCATTCCAGCTCCAACATTTGCACATGTGTGTTGGTAAATTACAACAGTGAGGCAAAATTGTGCTTAATATTGAAGAGAAATACAAAACGTAAAAGAGTAAAACACAGAAACATTTAGTGTTTTGATAGCGATGAAGAAGATTCTGGATATCTTCTCTTATTTTCAGGTTTAATTCAATGTCTTTTGAAATACAATCCTATGGCATATTATACATTAATGTATTTGTACATTTTGGGTTTCAATAACATCCTCAAAACTACAAATGATTCCTTTAACTTCATGACTCTCTAATAAATGTATGTTGAAAATTAGACTTGTTTCCTGTTGGTTTTATCACTTTTTGTGGTTCTCACTGCATATTTGGACAAAAAAGATTGCTTTCTTGTAATATTCCTCGATATAGATATATATTTTTTTTTTACCAGGGTTTGTAAATGGTCTGCCTGTGTTTATTATGGAGATGTTAATTTCAGCCTTATCTAATGAATGTACTTTTAATTCAAGATAAAAAGTTAAGGCATAAAGGCTGGAAAGCATTTCACTTTGTGCTATGAATTATAAAAGCATTTGAATAGATCTACTCAATTACACTTTCAAATGATTAAACACTATATCATAGCTTGCCGCCTGCTGTCTGTAAGTATTTGTGTTGTGCAAACATTGCAGCTGAAAAACAACACTCACAGCAGACACAGAAAGTGCTTGGGCTTCTGACACTGGCCACAGCAGCGTTTGCGCTCATTGATGCTCTTTGATCATGACTTTTTGAACTTGCTGATCTTGTATATGTGACTTTTTATGCACATATATAAGAGCGCCCCCTGCCTGCGGTCCCCGTAAGCCCGGTATTGGCAGTCAGAGTCTGTCTGCGCCTCACCATCTGTTCCCTGTGCGACTGCTGATTATCTAGTCTTATAATATCCTGTTCCCATCTCTCCCTCTGTGTGGGGCTCACGTCTTGGGACCCAAAGGCCTTGTATTCTCCACAGCTCATAACTCCATCAATATGCACTCTGGTGATAAAAATGTCCTTATATAAAATAAAAGTTGTATTCTGGCCACAGCGCTGTCTCACTCTGGTCAGGGCAAGGATAACCTACACCGCAAATAGCAGTATGACGGTTTACTCATCCTCAGAGTCATGCAAGTTTGCTACAGGCATTTGGGGTTCTAAAAACATCATTAACACACACGAAGCAGAGCAGAGCCGCTCGGAGCTCTCACGCACACACATTATCTGACAAACCAGCTACTCAGTGTTGTACCAATGTAATTTACTCTCTCGAGCTGAGGTTGAGATGTTTGCACTCTTGACTCGTTGCTCTGGTTCCATGGTCTCGGTTTCCATTATCAAAGCGGGCGGGGCCTGTTTGTGCTACTGGGGTTGGACAATATGGAGCTGAAAATCAAATCAATGTCATCCATCTGACAATATACTATTTTTGTGATATTGTCAGCATGTGATTCGGACTTTATGTTTACGATCGAACGACACTTTTCCCCATCTCCTCTTCCTATTGGTCAATCTCCCAAAAGCTCTGAGAGAATTAACAATCAGAGTAAAGTATGAACTCAGAAAAAGCAGATGACAATGATCCCTGGTAGTAAAAATCATGTTCACCTCAAGGACAAATGGAAAGCCAATTGCCATAAAAAAGCCTCTTGTGAAATATTGTCCAAGGGCTTTAAAAGATCATCCGACTGCACTTTAAAAGTCCTTTATAGTAAGCCTTTCCACAAATAAAGGTCTTCTTCAGGGCTCAGCGGATTACTTTATTTACCACTTATGAAGATACAAGTATATATAAAAAACAAAAGTGTACTCTGGCTCTGGGAACTTTTTGTTTTTGTGTCTGGATGGGTTTTCTTTCGTAATCTGGTTTGCCATTTCCCCATCCCCCAAAACATTCACAGCATAGACGAATACTCAGCTAAGTATTCCTGGTCAAGATTCTCACCAAAGAGAGGCAGATGGGACCCCAAGCGCTGCTGCTACCCAAGGCCGACTCCTGACAAATTTCACAAAGGTACTGAAGGAAGGATGGGGCAAAATATAGTGCAGGATTAATAAAAGTCTTCCTACTTTCAGAAAATGTATGTTTAGCCATAAGTGAAGGAACGCAAGTGAATGATTTGATTTCATGCTCAGTTTTGGAGATGTAAGTGGTACAATTACAAACTTGATCATAATAACAGATAAAAGAGAGTCAGAAATATTGCGCTTTGTGGTATTTACCAAAATAAAGCACTCTTAAGTTTGAGTTTATTTTTAGTTTGTTGTTCCAGTTAGGTTTAAAAATAGTCCACACCGAGAACGCTTCCATATTGTTTACTTGTCAGGAAAACTACAAGGCCCAAATGGCAAACACGCCAGTAACAAGACACTTTCAGAGCATCTCAGGAAACGTGTGGGGGCAAAATACAATCTAATTAATCAAAGAATATAGATGTTAGGCCAGATCTTAAGCAAGAGGAACAACAACAACAACTAATCAATAGGGAATACCTGAGAAGCGTGATACCGAGAGTGCAGGTCACATTTAACACATTGTCCTGTTCAGCGATTAGTTCTTTTGAGTTGAAGCACACTTTTTTTGGTTAAAAAGATATGGCATACAACCTACTAAAACATGACCAAATGAGACGTTTTAATAAAAATATGGCATGCAATGTGGTAAATAATGTCAGTGCCACTATCTGGTTCTTTAAGGTTGGCATTGGTGATTGTTTTGCTTCCTTTTTTGGTACAGAAGGATGTTCAGGACACTCCAAAGTAATAGATTGTTCAATTAAACCCATTTGTGGGACATTATTCAAGGCACACCTGGCATTACTTCAAGGCACACTAGGGTTCTCCGGCACACAGGCTGAAAATCAAGGGCTTAATTTACAAAAACGGTGCGTGGGACCGGATCTCGTGCAAAAACACTTCAGTAGTAAACAACATCTTCATAAATACAAATCCAGATTAGACGGTCCAGTCACGCCCTAAACTTCAGGTAACCCACTGTGTGCTTTCTCTTTTCTGCTGTGATCCATAAATAAAATAATAGGTTGACCAGTAAAAATATGTGTCTACTAAATGAACAAACGCGAGTAGCCACCATTTACGTATTAAATTGGAAGTTGAGCTGAATCACAACTTTGAAAGAGAAATGAAATCGGCAAGGACACATTATTTTGAGTCATTTTGAGTCATTGGCCAGATTCAGTCACACTTATATGTACAACCCAACTTTCATCATTGTCCTTGACCCACATTAAGACTAAATGGTACTGATAAAACAAAGATACAAAATCAAAACAAAAATATGATTTCCATGGCTCAGGTCTTCCTTGGCATTGTAATTTGAGATGTTTAAAGTAGGCAAACTGCAGATAAAGTGAGCTACCTTTGTTTTTGACAGTTTCCAAGGACCATCACAGTACACTTAGCCAGCATTTTGGAGAAAGAAAGCTTTTGTTAGCATCTTTGATTAAACATGTGCACCAACATTATTATCAAACGTATAGTAATTGAGGCGATCTTAGATCTGAGTCTATTGACTTCTTGATTAAAAGCTACAGAATTTGAAAGTGCTCACTCACTGGAAAGCAAAACCCTGAAATGGTCTCAAAAACATAGTCAGCCTCGTCTGTTCCACTCTCCTCCTGTCTCCAATTATCTATTTCTGTCTTCCTCCAACAAGCAGCCCCCTATATCTAGACACAGCCCACACTGGTATCAGGCAAGACCACTGCTGATGCACGCTGCCTAAAACATCTTTGCGATCTCTGATTTTTGTCCTCCTTACGCCTGCTTATCAATAATTACAAGACTTGAAGTTAAACCCAGATGAGATGGCACAACAGGTCAAGTGCGAGGAGCGACGGAGGCAAGGCGGACAGAGGCAACAATTAAGATGCTGTCTTTAATTTGGCGTCGTGGGAGACTTACGTAAGCTCCAGGCATGTCTGAGCACATACTAAATCTAATTTACACCATTTAGTGAGCTTCTCACGCAAGGACTATTTTTATAATATTTAATAAAATATATTGTGACTTTTGTTTTCTCTCAAACCTTGAACACACCACCTGAAACTGACAGCGTGTCTAGTACAACATCCTAATCTTTCAGTCCTGACCAAAATCTTTTCTGCGTGAATGCTGGAGGATCTGGTACCAGCCTCACAGAAAATCATTTCTCCAACAGGTTTTTGCTGATCCAATTGTAGCACGTGCCTCAACAACAGAAGGCATTCCCTCTTGAAAAATCTTCTCAAACATCCTTGAATCATTGAGAGAAATCTATAACTTAAAATAATTTTGTACTTAGCACATTGATGTATGGTTCTCTGTCCTTTTTCCTTTTTTACAAGTAAACTGTCATGTTTTGATACAGAAAGACCATTCATTTATTTCTCTAATTAATTATATCGTTTCCGAACACACAGAGAACGTCTTTGGTACAGGACAATGTTATGGTCACGCAACTGGAAGAGAATCTCTGGGTCATTGACACGACAAAGAGAAGACAACTTTAATTAATAAAAATATTTGTAGACATTTTTATGGAACAAAAAGTTTTTCCTCATCAATAATACTCTTATGCATGCGATCATTTGGACTCTCTCTCACATTACAAACTCCACCGCATTGCAAACTCAATCCCTGATTTAACCTGTTTATTTAGCTGTTGTGTGTTGTATTGTACATTTGTTTTTGTCTGTAACTGACACAGAAGAGCATTCCTTGCCGTGCTGGAAACAAATTCCACCAACTTGTTGTACAGCTATTAACAAATAATTCTGATTCTTTGTCTAACAAATTGCTTCAAATCGCTTTAAATCTTTTTTGTTTGAGTTCAACCAAAAACCCTGACCGCTTGCACTTACCATGCCTTAAATTGCATTTGGTTAAAGTCGTTTGCACATTGTCTTTTCTTTTCGTGCCCTTTGCCTCACACTTTCACTAAAGCCAATAGTAAAAGAGGCTCATTCGTTTTTAAACACATTATTAGAGGCACATTTCTTCTCTTTATGTTTAGACGCACAAACATTAAGCATAAGCAATTATCCCTGAGCTTTGATGTTTTGAATTATAATTTAGTCTCTGTGGCACATTTCACCAAGTGTTACATGACACATGACATTTGCACCTCATCTGCGCCGGAGCGATTACATAATGCAGGAAAAAAAGAAATATGATAATGCATTTTATTTTCTTATTTTTTACTTCATGCATAGTGTCTAAACTATGATTTTTAGATTGTTGTTTTGGTAATAATGTGAAACTGCTGAAACAACATTTAATAAGCTGCCATGAGGGAACAAAAAGAATGTTCCTACCACTTGGCAACATTTTCAAGTGGTGCTGGGAAGTGTACATTTGTCATTGCAAACCAATAGCTCCAGAACAAACACTCAGTGAAAAAGGAGAAACTCAGGTGTGCTTGGGACTCTACATATAATAAATATGTTTTTTGGTTGATCGATGGCAGAGTGGATAGCACATATACGCTCCATGCGAGCAGATCGCAGTGCAGTGAGTTCAAATTTAGATCCGACAATTTGCTGCATGTCCTTCCCTCGCTCATCCCCATTTCAACACTGCTCTGTCCTGTCCAATAAAGCCTATGTGTCAAAAAGTATGTAATTTCTTTCAATTATATTTAAAAGGGTACAGAAAGATGCTACAAGCAACAAATGTGTTACAGATGCACTAAAGATAAATTGTAATGTAAAAAAGAGAGTTTTGGGTCAATCTCGCATCAACTTATTAAATACAAAGGTTGTTTCTTCAAAGTATGTAATTTAAGTGTTTCAGCAGCAGCTTTCTTTCTGAGTCTTGATAAGGTTTATTTAAAACTCTGTGTTGCTTTATTTCACTTTTGGCGTAATGTCTGTCGACTTGAACACCTTTGCTCACACTTAGCTCTCACTCTCACATTCAGTCTCTATTCTTGCCTTTCTCCTCCACAGCTGCCTGTGCCACACATATGCCAACGAGTCACACAGGCTTGTCTTGTAATCATGAAATCACTTCTCGTCGCAGATGGTGACTCATCGTTTGTCCCTGGTGAAACCATATCTGACAATGAGGTCGCAAGACGTTTTGGATGAGTGGGTCGATGTGGAGTGTGCCAGTGTGCAGGGCCACACTAGAAACACACCAACAGCAAACTACAGAGGCTGCAAACAACAGCACTGACTGCACACAAACTTTGACAAATGCACTCACAACGACATATTCCCCTGGCATCAGTGTCACCAGCAGCTCAGAGATCAGAGTAAGGAGTGCACTTCATACAATGACAAAAGACACTGTTATTTTCAGTGTGTTCAATGCTTAATCCGGAACTATTTTTATGACTTGTTTGGAATGATATATTGTAATAAGTGCTATCATTATTAGTATTATTATTAGATGTAAAAGTGGCAAGAGAATGGCCAAAGGGTTAAGTTCAGGGATGCCCCTGATTCACTTGAATGATGTTTGTGCTTTGGCTGCTGGAGCTGCAGGAGGAGGATGAACCTGTGCACCACAGATGTAGCCGGTCCATACATATTGCACATGAGCCATTAAAATTATATGACACTAACTCTGTGTGGGTGTGGTAGACAAGTCCGGACTGCTGGTTGTTTAACACAGCCTGGTGGTAGGACAGGGGCTGCGTCATGTCTCGGGCTCGAAAAGGCGAAGATCTTTGAGCATCAGGTGTTCGTCAGTGACCTCGACCTCACTTCAAACATTATGAGACAAAACGCCTCGTAAAGCGCGAGCACGGGCATCAAACGACAGTCACTCCTTCATTACTTTAACTGATGGAATGGCTCGTGTCATTGCACACTGTCTGCTCCGCGTTACCCTCCGTCCACAACAGAGGACACCAGCCCTGTGCGACTCAATTACAGGCATTACAAACACGCGCACGCGGTACACGACCGGACGCACATTAATATGGCCGAAAAGGCATGACCTTGTGCATTTTGACTCAGGTCACCACTTTCAGAAACGACCGTGAGGAGCGCACGAAAACCCCGGTATTTAAACGGAGCACAACAAGTGCTCAAGGGGCTGTCTCCCAGACAGTGCCCACATTGCTACAATGAATCCAGGCAACAATGTCCATTCTGCTCCCATCACAGAAGGCACAAACCTGTGCTACCATGTGCTTCATAGAATGACCCTCAGCATCATTACCTGACATCAACATGACACACTCAAGGGCATCTGGCAATCAACGCGAGAGCTTTGTACTCTATGTCTGCGTAAAGGATTACCAAAATGTTTGGCTCACCTTTGCTGGGATCTTCTCCACTGTTCAGATGCATCTTTATTTCTTACAATGTACTCATTTAGCCAGTCTTGGTCTTCTCCTCAGAGTTGAGCAGAAACTCCAACGTGAGATGTGTGGTCCTTGTTGTCTCGCACCACTGGGAGGTTTCCTGGGACGCGCCTGCACTCGTGCGTCTTCCTCCTGTTCCCGCGCACTGGAGCAGGTGTAGTCGAGGTGATGTTGAGAGTATGCATGTATTATGACTCTGCTCCTGAGAAAGGAGGCGCTCAAAGGGACGGTCTGAGCCACGCTATAGGGAGGAGACAGCAGGCAGACGGGCGGGGTGACGTGAAGTAAGTCTAGTATGAGGTCGTCTACTTATGAAGCCCAGTTGACCGTTAGGGTTCCCGTTGGAGAAATCCCTGAAAAAAAATATATACTTTAAGTAAACCAATGTCCACGTTTAGGCTACAGGGATGGCACAAAGTGGCTGCCCGTTTGGTATAAAATACATGTGGCATCTATTGGTTCAACAATATGCAAAATAACAGTTTTTTATTTCCATTGCGTTTGCTCCTCGACGGTTTGTTTATGAGCAGCAATCAATCAAATCAATGGAAAGTGGCAAATAAATGGCTGTCCAAAAAAGCAAACCGGGCTAGCGGGATGATGATGAAAATGCCCCCTACAGTGATGTATAGCCCACTAGCATCTGTCTCGAGTCTTGGCCAGGTCATTAAATACAATAATAATGAGATTTACGCACGGTTGAGATGGACAGTCATTCTGTTTTTACGCAAAGCCAGATTGACCCTGGAGTTTCTATCGGTCCATTTTGTTTTTCCAATTGTATTTTCACAGAACATAAAATTAGAAGGAGTAGGCCTAAACAGTGCATAAAACATATTAACTCACCATTCACGTTCACTCCAGCCACGCGCCAAAGGTGGCGCACTGGTGACCTCTGCTGGACAGTCACAGAAGAAGCGAAGAGGCGAGGACTGCCATCAGAAGAGTGCTCTCTTCTTTTATCAATTAGAGAATCAACTCAGTCATTTATATACATCTCGATGATGGCGTTTTACCTCTTTACAAATCAAATGATTCAAACAGAAAAGATTAGCATATATAAGGTTCTTTCTGTGATTCATAGCCATAATAAGATTCTTATTTTTTAGAATCTTAAAACAATAGTGGTTAGCCAGTCTTCTACTTACGTTTATTATAACTGTTTTAATGCATTTAAAACTATAATAAATGCATTTAAAACTATAATAAATACAATATTCTATATTAAGGCAATCATCTACTAGAACAATGTAGTGCTTATTCAGAAGATAATTGAGCACCATAGCCCACTACACATAGCTATTTTATAGTCAGTTTCTTTTTAGTATTGTGTGTTTCACTCATTGGTTCCTGAAAATATGCTGTCTGTGTGTGACATTAGACAAAAGACCCAGAGAGCGTTTTCTCCATTGAAGTTCTCATTGCATCAGCAGCTCCCCGTCTCTCTGCACACTTTGATATGAATATTTATAAGCCTGTCACTTTGTCTTCTCTGAACTCAAAACAACACATTCATCAGCTCTACTCAGCCGTTCCTTAATCCTCCAGGCATGCTTTCTGACATTTCCTGATTTCTTTACAAAGATTTCAGCACAATGTCATGAAGAGGTGTTGTATAATGGAACTATAAAACAAGAGTCTTTTGTCACCCACTTCATTTTAGACTCATTACATCGAAATCATCAATGTTATTATTATTACTGTCAAGAGCTAAAGCAAGAAAATGTATTTATAGCACACTAGATACTAAAGTGCTTTATAATCTACTCTGAAATATAACGAAAGCTGAAGACACAGAGGTGCTAAAATAAAACAACACAGCCACAAAACAAAAAGGAAACAAATAAATTGAAAGCTGCACTGAGGCTGCTGAGGTGCAGTGTTTCAGAGGCAATTGTTTCAAACCTGCTGAGCAACTTTTATTGGGCTTGAGCACCAACACAGTAACCTAACCGTTAATGGTGACATAAAAAAAGACACATTTAGTTTTAAGCAGCGCATAAATACAAGTCATTTTGTAAAACCTGGATTTCAACCCGTGTTTTTCATTTTCACATGTTGTGTCCAGTTTAATCTCAATGCAATCGGTTTATTTTCTTATCCTTTAATATTACACTTTTCCCAAATTGCATGACAGTTTTTTGTTTACCTTATTATACCTAAAACAAATATCCTGGTAATGATGTTCATAGAGAATGAATGAATGAATGAATGAATGAATGAATCAATGAATCAATCAATCAATCAATCAATCAATCAACTTTTATTTGTATAGCACCATTCATACAAAATATTGTGTGTATTGTATAGTAAGTATTGCATTTTAGAATTAGATACTCAATCACTTGAATTTGTACGCTGGCTTATTACACTACTGTATTTGATCTATTTGTAATAAAATAAATATTCTTGTAAAAATGTAAACATTGCAGAATTTATCAAAGTAGATTTTACAGTTTTGTGGGTGACAACAACAAATAAAGGCATGACCACTGGGTGGCAGTGCAGGACAGGCTCTGTTTGTCTCTTTAAGAGCGGGACCCAGATCAAGCACATGTTTGTTTTGGGCTAAAGGTGGTGTAGGCTCTGATTAGCAAAAGGATCAGGGAGATAAACATACCCTTGAATTTACTAAACAGTGATCATCTGTAATATCGGGCCCAAACGTTATGGAAAATGCACTCTAGCTGGCTATGCTTATTTGCATCATGCTACAAGCTAATGTTTAGTTGTTCATTCATTCATTTTCTACCGCTTATTCCCGTTCCCGGTGTCGCACAACAATAGTTTGGGTGTTGTTGTTTTTAAATCTCCTCAGAGAGCTAATAGTTTTATTTTAGTTAGTGTTTCTCATAAGTAAATGTGCCCCCTACTTAACAGTGTAAGCGTGTATTTGACAGTGTACTCTGCAGTCGTGGGGCCTGCGGGGCGGTGCAGCTGCTCCTCTGTGCTCCACAGAGACAGACCTGAGGCAGACTCGTCCACAGAGCACTCCTCCACAGAGGCCTCCTGCACAGAGCACTCATCCACAGAGGACTCCTGCACAGAGGGCTCCTACACAGAGGGCTCCTGCACAGAGGGCTCCTGCATAGAGGGCTCCTGCATAGAGCACTCCTGCACAGAGGACTCCTGCACAGAGGACTCCTGCACAGAGGACTCCTGCACAGAGGACTCCTGCACAGAGCACTCCTCCACAGAGCACAGAGGGCTCCTGCACAGAGCACCCCTGCACAGAGCACCCCTGCACAGAGCACTCCTCCACAGAGCACTCCTTCACAGAGCACCCCTGCACAGAGCACTCCTCCACAGAGCACAGAGGGCTCCTCCACAGAGCACAGAGGGCTCCTGCACAGAGCACTCCTCCACAGAGCACTCCTTCACAGAGCACCCCTGCAGAGAGCACTCCTCCACAGAGCACAGAGGGCTCCTGCACAGAGCACCCCTGCACAGAGCACCCCTGCACAGAGCACTCCTCCACAGAGCACTCCTTCACAGAGCACCCCTGCACAGAGCACTCCTCCACAGAGCACAGAGGGCTCCTCCACAGAGGGCTCCTCCACAGAGCACTCCTGCACAGAGCACTCCTCCACAGAGCACTCCTTCACAGAGCACCCCTGCAGAGAGCACTCCTCCACAGAGGGCTCCTGCACGGGCAGACTGCAGTGGGCTCGTCTTTTATGCTCGCTCCGGGGCCGCGCCTGCGCTGCTCCGTGCGCGCTCTGCTGCTGAGCCAGAGACAGAGTGATGCTCGACTTCACAGCGCCTGCACTCGCATTTTCCCAAAGAAGGTGACTCGATAAGCTGATCCAGGTAAGATACAACATAACTTTACAATACACATAACTGAATCAGTCTAAATGGTCGAAACCAGCCCGTGTGTATCGCGGTGGTGTGCCCTGTCCTCCGCGCGCTGATCTGGGAGCGGGGGATGCTGAGGTGTTCCGCCTCGAGCATCTCCAAACAACACCGACGGGGCTCGCATCTTTGTTGGCGACTATGATGCCTTTGCCACTACATTTACCTTGCAGTTCTTGTGCATGTTGGTGATTCATCTTTGCGCATTGATAGTCTGTTGGAATCGATAGCCTATTTTAATTGCCACGGCCCTTTAATGTCTGATAAGATAACGTAGCTCATTATTTTTGTTTAATAAAATTGTTCGTATTATTATAGTACAATTTGTGAATTCGCAGAAATGTAACTTACATTCATGTCTTTATAGCCACAGTACATTGAAATTACGCACAAAGCAATAGGTTATTTATACGGGACGGTTTATATAGCACCTGTCTGTTACTTCATAGAAATAATATCAGACAATAATTTGAGTATTAGGCCCATCATCTCCTAAATCTCCTGGTTTCAGACATCATGTGGCTGTGGTGGCTTATGTGTAGCCTGTGTGTTGTTTGTAAATAGAGTCCATTTGGTGGAGGGATTGTCCTGTCCTGCACCAGTGACTCTGTGCCAGTCTGTGTCACACAGGAGAGGACAGTTGCTGACATAGGCTGTGTCTGGATGGTCATTGTTCAAGGAGCAGGGGACAGGCGCATAGGGTGTGCTTCATCACGCGGTTCTCCTCTGTGTTTATAGATCTATTGTCCTCCAGTGGTACAGAGAAAAAGTTGTCCCATAGAAACCATTTTCCTTTTGATAAATCGTTTTTTGCACCATTGTGGAGTCAGCAGCATTGCTTTAACATCTAACCTTTATTAACTAATAGGATTGATACTGATGAATTGATCTTTGAAATATCGACAAATATTCCTGTAATGCAATCTGGAGTACCAGTCAAAGACATTGTAGTAAGACAAAACTGTACAAAGTATCGGCCCATTTATTTATATAGATAGATATGAAGTTTTGTAATCCCAAAGTAAAGTTGTGCTTTTGATGATTTTAATGAATAATTCCAATTAATATTTCCTCATAAGCAGTAGTTTACATAGTAGAACTCGCAATCAAAACAAAACCGCAATTTGAGTAAACAAAGACTGCGATCATATACATACATACATACATATATATATATATATATATATATATATATATATATATATATATATATATATATATATATATATATATATATATATATATATATATATATATGTATGTATGTATATATATATATATATATGTATGTATGTATGTATATATATATATATATATATATATATATATATATATATATATATATATATATATATATATATATATATATATATATATATATATATATATATATATATGATCACAGTTTTATGTGCTACGTATAAATGCAACATTATGGATTAAAATAATTAATTGAGGGTGGGAGTGAATTGGGGTGGGGGTACATTTTAGCTTCTTCTCACTCCCTTTCTAGGTGGCTTTATTGACATTGACATTATGGCAATGTAACTGTTTATTTCTGATTATTGATATTGAATGAGCTTGACTAAACCAAACTAAAATAATTATTTCAAATGTCCACTGTAAACAACAACATTATCCTGCATTTTTATTGAAAAACAAACAAAACTAAACCACTACCCTTTAGTTTCTACACCTCTACAAATATGTTTTGAAATGCATGTAATTCTTGAATTTATAGATTTGTTTATCTGTTCATATTTCAGTCTTCTTTCAAATATTAATGCTCTTTTGACTTTACACAGATATTGTAAATATAATCGCAATACAGAAAAATCCACACGTGGATCTTTTTCTAAAATCGTATAGCCCTAGCATATGAATAACATCGTGTGGTTTGACAGATTAATTAGTTAGTCACAGCCCTAATGTATTCAATAAAACAGAAATCAACAAGATCAAGCTTTAATTTTGCTAAATTAAAGAGCGCAGTGATGACTAGAGCAACAAGAGCAGGACAGACCGAGGGGAGTATGTGCAGCTCTTTAGAAAAGTAAAGGGACCCTGGAGAGACATGCTGTAGGTCTAAGAGGCCTCCGAGGATCTGCACAGTGTGTTGACTTTACGTTGTGGTGAGTCAAGAGTTTCCTTCTGTTCCTCTCACTATCTCTCGGTTAGTTTCCGGCTGTCTCCTCCCTTGTTCAAGAGTCAGTAATATCTTGTTCGGGCATTTCTTTTGGAATTTTGCATTAAGCTTTTGAATAAACCCCAAATCTGATACGAGTCTACGCAGATATCAAATTGAGTAAGATCAAAATTCGAACGGACTTTGCACCTTTCTGTATTCTCGCTGATACTAAATCTCAGGATCACAACAGGCTCAGATTTACTGTATTATCCCAATAAATAGCTGTTTGGACATTCACAGCTGCATGCACTTAGCAGAAGTGATTCAATCTACGACAGCATATTGGAGTCCAGGGCTGCAGTTATCCAATCATGATCATTATATAATATTATGAGTAATATCTTCTTAAAAGCTTTGGTCCACATACGATGGATTCAGCATAGAAAACGGTTATGTCCAGTGCAGCGGGTGAAGGTTAAACAGGAGACTATTATGGCCCAGTCAAATAGAATTATTGTTTATGTTGAGTTCCTATGAAGTCAGTTGAAACAGTCATTTATAATACCATAGCTTTTGTGAAATAAAAGGTCCTGCGGTGTTCTCATTGCAGTGCATTGGGCAATTTTCTTTGAACAAGGGATGCTGAAGGCCCTCAGTGACTAATAGGTTCTAGTTTATAATCACAGATATTATCTCATTGCTCCATTTTAGGTGCTTTTATCATCCAGTCATTTACCAGCTTAACGCCTGATAAAAAGAAAACCAGACCAGTTGACATAGTATCTTCTGTGTGCAAGTAAAGTCTTAATTTAAGGTCACTAGGGGGCAGTAGTCATCGTATACTAAAAGAAACAATACAGTTGAAGATGTATGAGCGAATGGGTAAGAATTATGATATTCAGGTATGATAAATGATTACTCACAAAGCTTCTCAAAGGGGTTCAGATCTGGACTCTGTGGTGGTCAATCCATGTGTGAAAAGGCTGCCTCCTGCTCCTGAACCACAACGTGAGCCCCATCGATCCTGGCCTGGTCATCTCGGAATCAGGGAAGAAGAAATCCATTGATGAAATAAGCTGCTCATTCAGGATGTTCAGGTCGTCAGCTGATCTTATTCTTTGGGCACAAAGTGTTACTGAACTTAGACCTGACCAACTGCAGCAGCTCCAGATCATAACCCCGCCCCCACAGGCCACAGGAGGCGCTAGGCATGATGGGAGCATCACCTCACCTGCCTCTACGACCACAGTTCCTCCTCGATGGATGGAGGTCGATGGTTTCTTACTATCCTTCCAGTTCTTAATGACAGTTTTTAAGCCCATTTTAGTAGTTTGTGCTTCTCCTTAGATGTTTTCTCTGTTTGATTCCAATGATTTGACTCCAAACACACACAAGCACAGGATTTGTCTTTCCACATTAGAAATGAGAAGCCACTCACTGCATCAGTTGGGTTTAAGTACAATGTTGCAGCCTAAAGACAATTACCCATGCAGCAGTTATCCAATTGGAGGTTGGTACCTCTTTGCTTAGTTGAATCCGTGTAGTGACTTTTTTTGGGCCAGGCAGTGTGTATTGTCAAAGCACTTTCTTTTGACATTGCTATTTTCTTAGTTCTGTGACTTTTTCCATAACATAACTTCTACAGGCCAGATTAATCACTGAACAGTTTATGTATAACCTTGGACTGTGAGCTGGAT
This sequence comes from Rhinogobius similis, assembly GCA_019453435.1. Lineage (NCBI taxonomy): Eukaryota > Metazoa > Chordata > Actinopteri > Gobiiformes > Gobiidae > Rhinogobius > Rhinogobius similis. Next base: position 23,923,709 of record CM033621.1, read on the forward strand.
TGTCGTGATGTTTGAGTTTTCTAACTCTCGCTAATCCATCTTGTATGTCTCCCGGCTGATCCGTTCGAGTACACACAACTTTTGGTGAACAGCTGAAAGCATAGGAACAAAAATATTGAACTAATAATTGCTAACAGGGTAGCAAAAAGCAGTATGAAACTATATTGTGTTATACTCAAAACATGTCCATTGTGTTTGTCTAAAACTAGATTTTAGATTTAGATTTCCTCCCCTTCCCCAATGATTTTAGAGGGTATAGCTATGACAGAGCAAACCCTATGAGCGCTGTAATATTGATCTGACTTTAGCTACGTTTGTGTGGTAATGATGAATAGTAACTATTATGAGATGTGTGTCATATCTTTCTCATCTCACTAGGACAAGGCCTAATAAAAGTACTTCTACAGTCAGAACAGCGCTGCAGAGAACTGTGGTCAATAGAGAATGAATACTGCTGATAGAAGCATTCTGCTAAATTGATGTTTAATTCAAGGAAGCTCTCTCCCTCAGGTAGTTTGAAACCAGTGGAGTAAATCTTTTACACAGCGGTGTGGTAAATTTTTGCACACAGTGGACGCTTTTCTTCAGTTTTCCTAATTTGCTATGGTCATTAAATAAAAAGAGAGTAATTTTTTCTTTGCCGAAGTTACCATGAAACAACCAAAGCAGGGTTTCGTTTCAACTGGAGTGTGGGTCAGTCCCAATTGTGTGTTTGACATTGTTCTAGTGTCACCAAGGGACATGACAGCCATATTAGAGCTACTAAAGTTGTTTTGACAGCTCTGTCTCATTCAATTGGTGCCTTTCTTTGAAACTGTGATCTGTGGTTCTGCCTCAGCCCTGCCTCTTCTGTGAAACTCTTCCGTCAATTTATTGGACACCTAAGAATTGAGGAGGTCTTTGAGAAGATCTGTATCCATGTAGGGGTGAGGAATATAGTGACAACATTATACATAGATCTTTTGTGTCGTTTCCAATGATGACATGCAAAAGCTTCATGTTAATGCATTGGCAATGTCCTAAAACATCCCTGTAAGTGTTGTGGTTTGGGTTCAAGTATCGCACAAAAAGTGAAACTATAGTCACAAACTGTAGGCTTTTTGCTTTGTTCGATTATGCTGCTAGTTTCATTTAGCCATGTAATTTGTGAGGAGGAAACTAACATCAACCAACATCAATATTGAACCGTTTTGTCTTTGAAATCTAATATATGCTCAGAGTCACAATTCTCAAAGTGACATATTGAAGCATATTTACTGTTTGACCTTCATAATCTCCGTGAATCAAACAACCTATGTCCTTGCAAAAAACAGTTTGAACATCATCCCATCTAACGACTTTAAATGTAGATTTGTTGTTTAGGTTTAGAACAAATGTTTCTGCATACTTGAGTCTAACATTTCAACATTTCAGTTTAATGAAGTCACATTTTTAATCCTTAACTTATTGTTTCTGTCCCCATAGTTATGCTCCGAAGACTGATTACTCTTTATTATCTCCGCTCATTATCAACAAGTGCAAATGGCTTAAATCAAATGTAAATTAGCTAAAGGTTCACCCATATGATCATCTCAGTCTCACCTTAGTCCTTTTGCTTTCTCCTGTATTTAATTTCCTTGAACAAAACCGTTCTGTTTTATGATATTTCTTCCGTCTTAGTGTGTCTTCTCGGATCACTGGGGCGATTCGTGCACACCCCTTCACCTCTCGCTATGGTTTGGCATGTAAATGAGCCCAAATCACTTTCACACTGCTTGACTAAATCAGGTCACGATGGGAGGAAAGTGAAATGGCTTGGATACAGAAAAAAGGGGAAGAACTGCTTCTCCCACTGAGCTGGCTGCAAAAGAAACTCTTTCATGGGCGCATTAATCATGGGTGGTACTAAAGACTGTCTCTGGGCAACACCCTGTGAGCCAGACACCGCTGAAGCAGAGAAACAGTATTTTTCACCAACGTCTTGTGTGTGTGAATGACTGTCATCTTCTTAACCCTAAACACACATTCTGTAAAGCTTCACTCACTCTCTGCAATAACAGTTCTACGCTATGACTAATGTTGTCTTAAAAGCTAATGCCGATAGTATTTTTTGTACGTTGAAGTGCTGTTCTGTACGTCTGAAATCCATAACCTGCCATGTTTAAGTCGGAGTTCAGAAGCAGTTGATCAAATCTGAAATATATGCACCTCGAGTAAGAGCTTTTTGTCATTTGATCTTAGTTTGATGTCTGTGAAAATGTCTATTAAATTCTGCCATTAATCTGAAAAGGACATCCAAATGGAGTTACTTTGTCTTAGATTGTATTGTGTTTGCAACTTTCCAAAATTTGTGTGAGCGCTTCAGTAAATCACCATCCTCCATCCACTAACATTCATTTGATTAGTTAGAAACCAGATGCACCCCGTGAAGTTTGGGCTTGGAAACCTGATGCAGTGGCCATATTATAAAAACATGAATGGTGTTGAATACTGAAGTGAAAACCTGTGAAAAAAGTAGGGCTAATGATTATTTTTGTAGTCGACTGAGTGAGTGAGTGTTCAACGATTATTTCTATTATACACACAAGACTTTTAAAATACATTGTTAACCACATTTTCTAACCTTTTTAAATACACTTTTCAAATTTTAAAGGTTGAAATATGATGACTAAAGGCTTTATATTATACAATATTTACAGATAAAGTGTATTATTTTTGAAAATCAGAAATAGTTTATTCTTTTATGACATTTTGAACACAATATATCACGTTATCATGTTATAACAGATCTTTGTATATGTGTTTAGACTCTGTATAGTCCTGATAATGATTACAACAAGATTTATTTTTACAGTCTATTAACTGTTGCAGCTCTACTTACTACCCACACAAACTGGACAAAGTTGTTTGCCGATCCTAGTATTAACTTTGCAGACTTAAATCTCTATAAAAATACGTTAATAATCATAATCAATTTGAAATATCTGGACGTTTGGACTTGCAACCATTTCGTACACCGTGGTCCAAAGAAAGAAAGAAATGACAATTTGCCGAAACGTAATCTGAAATTAAAAAGGTTTTGGACATTGGCCTCTTGAGTGTGCTATATGCAGTTCTTTTTGAAGTCGCATCTCATTTGTACCTCTATAAGAAAATTGGAGTTTGTTACTGCGTCATTTGCTTGGACTAGTCTTTCAGAAATGGTGCCCTTGCCACCCATAACAAAACATTAAAATGACAATTAACGATACATTTGCACAGCTCCGTTGATTACATAGAGTTGTACTGGAATAAAATGCTGTTTGCTATTTTCTCACTTTGACATAATATGCTGCAATTGACTTGACATGTGTGCGTTGTTTCCACATTGAATGCTGCTCACTCCGTAATGTGTGTTATGCATGCATGTGTTGGCGTGACCTCAGCACACCCATGTTACCGAGCGCCTGCTGTGCTCACCGTTATGTCATTACTTTCCAGCTGCATCACCTCTGTTTCATTAGCGTGTGTGTAGCATTAGCATTTAGATAGATAGAAACTACTGCCACAACTGCCTTTGTATAGATACATTCACATCTGGTCATTTTGATCCATTATACTGAGAGATAGCCTCCATTTAGATGCACACTGTTATCAGTTGGTGCAATAGAAAATGGATTCCTGTCTCCAATATGTTGCTGCCATTATTTACGTCAATCAGACCAATCGTGTGACACTTGAAATAAATGTGTTTTCATCATTTCCTCGGTTAGAGGCTGTGAAATGTGTGGCAAGAGATCCAATTTGTCCCCAATGTTAGTGATACTGTTAATGTCTTGGAAACATGTTGACTTGAGCATGGAAGAAGTGCAGTGGCTTTTCTCTGTGTGAGTGAGGTGTTCTTGGCCTGCATTGTTCAGAGACTTGTGCAGTCCAAGGACGATCAGTGTTCTGCCTGGTACGTGTACTTCTGAATCAGACCATTAGGTGCTATTTGAAATGACCATTGCTTCTGTTTGGTATAAGGCTGCCCAGCAAGTATCACTACTATACATTTATGGGCAAATTTGGACCTTTCCCAAATAGTTTTTGAAATGTCTTCATCAGAACAGTTATAAGTCGCTATTCATTTCATTCTATTTAGGGTTGCAACAAATTAATTGATAAATGAAACCTGATCAATTATGAAATAATCGTCAGCAAATTTAGTAATTGAATAATTATTAACTGGTCTATACAAACTTCAAAACATTATGAGCTGAGACTCAAAATGAGTCACAATTGATGAAGATTAATTGAAAGAATAATTCCTTGGTAGATCAATTAGCAAAATGATTGTTAGTACTAGCTCTAAATAATAAAAAAAAGTATTCTTTATTATCAAGTATCAAGCCTTTTATCAAGCAGCCGTTTATAACTTTGTGGAGTTGGCTGTCACCTGCGTGATTCCAAACAGAGAGTGCACATTCTCCATGGAGATGGAGGTTCTTTCAGACCAAGTCAGGTTTGTGGAGTTACAAGATTTTTTTTTTAAACAAAGAAACAAAAAACATGCTTTATTTTAGTCTATATATGTTTGCTAAAAAATTATATTCTGGGGCTTTAAGATTATATTGAAATTGAGTTTAAAAATTAAGTATCATGACAACACTAATGGTATTCATGTGTTGACAATAATTTTCCATCATTTCCGAGATGCAGAGATTCCAGATTGTAGCTTTATGTTCATTGTTGACAATAGATTTATTCAAAACAACTGGCATACAAATATAACTTTCATGTTTTGTATTTGCCTGGTAATTATCTGCAGGTTGGTTTCACAAAGGGCTGTTTTGTAATCGCACTTTAATGAAAATCAGCAGAGGAGTCAATGAGGCCGGCTGTGGCGGTGGTAATGAAGGTCTTTACATGCATGTCAATAGGCGTCCATTATCGAGCAGAGCTGAATTTGTTGTTATTGAATTTGTGTGTGTACAAACAGGCTCCGGTCGCAGTGTGTTTTCCCTATTAAACAGTGAAAGGAAAAGATTATGATGACACTCCGGAGATATGAATGTGTTTTGCTTATTCAGAAAAACTGACAGCAATGAAACAGCGCGGCATTTTTAACCGTCTGCACTTCTTGCCCATGGCCACATGAATTATTTCTGAAAGCTAATTTAGCAGTTTTGAAGAACATTATTATGTTAGTTTTCCACACATTAACTTTATCATTCTGCTGTTAATTACTGCTGCACAATTTGAAATTATATTATTCGGATTTCATTCTGCTCTGTCAAGTTTAGTCTGTTTCAGTTCACTGCTTCTATTGCCACAACAACAATTTAATTCCCTGTATTATTTCATCAGAATGGATATATAATTTACATCTTATTTTAGTTTTTGGAGCTGTTTTTGTAATATGTAATATGAACATCAATATGATAGTGTCACAATAATAGAATTTTGAAATTTGTATACTTTGATTTTATTTTTGTTTTGATTTTGATAGGAAAAGGCTTGATACTTGATACTGATACCGCAATGATCTGTCCAATTTAAATGTTTCCAGTACATTTAAAAAATCAGTACGTTGTAGTTTTCTTTGACAACTTATGATGATGATCAACTTGAAGACATGCTCTGACGACGGATTAGTCGACTAAAAAGGCACCATGGCTAAATCTCTCAAAAATAAATATGTATCTGACCCTAACTGCATTCACAAGACTGCATCAGTATGGGAATTTAAACAACTATTCATGTAGGAAAGTACAAAGAAACTGTGTATTTTTATCTTACTCATGTCATATCTTCTCCTTTTTGTTGTTGTTCCATATAAATCCTCATAATAGAAACAAAATAATGAATAGATTAATACAAATTTTGCTCAACTAAGACACCACTGATCACAACAAATAGACTAAACAACTACAGAACCACAACATTAATTTAGACTATAAAACCTACGCATTATATCTCAGGATTTCTCATCTGATCCAGTCATTGCAAACAAAAATTACTATTATTAATTACCCGTTTAACATACATTGTTATAAAAAACAAATGCACCTCATTTGCTGACTCCTGTCCAGAGAGGGTTTTGCAAAGGTCAGAGATAAGCCGCCCGCCTCAGCAGTGAAATGAACAAACAGCATTTCATTTCGCCGTACGCACCAAACCAGATCCTTGCTGCTGACCTCCGTATGAGCGCAGGCCTGACCGTGAATACTGATGAGAGAATTAATAGAAGCTCCTGAACAGAATAGATAATGAATTTGACTCCTCAGAACTAAATGTATTTTCACATGGAAATTGTACCTGTAAGTTGGAGTGCGAAATATAATGCACAATATTACAATATGACTGGGCAAATGTAAAGGGTGCAGTTAGGCCTAAATTATATAATATTGGAACTACTTTATGCCACTGACTCGATAACAATAAAGCAGGATATGTAAATTGCAATAAATAAATAGCACAATGAAACACCAAAGTGGTTAGTGAGTCATATCATTTATGCAAACCCTTTAAAACTCAGATCTTGTGCTACCAAAAAATAACAAAATGTTCCCCTCTATTATGAAGAAAAAGTGCACACGATAAATATTGAGCTTGAAAAGACATTGTTCCAGCTATCATTTACTGAATGCCGACCAGTTAATTATAACAGCCCTTTATGCACGTATGTTTGAAGTAAAATGATTAAGAGAAGAAATCTCATTTAAAAAACGGACTATTCAAAGACTACGACAGTCTTGGAAGATCCAAACCATACTAAACGTTGATCTGACTTTTGATCTGTTATACCCATGGATGTATTAAATGAACTGGATAAGGCACGCCCCCTCTGTCCATGTCCCAGATTGATTAGTGGCCGTGCGAGGTATTGTATAAGTGCAGACAGTGCTTAATTATTATCGGTATTTAAATATAATAGAAGGAAATGTTCTTTTCTACCGTTTCTAAAATCACCAAAATTACCGTTTTTATAGTAAGTGACGTCACTTAAACATGTGCGAGCCACGTGAACGAGCACGTCGGACGATACAAACAGAAGCACAAGGCTAGACTAACAATAGCTGTAAGTTGTATTTTATTTCATTTGAGATGCTTTGACATTTGATCTAATATGAAGAATACAGTTACAATCACACAAGCTAACGTTAACACAAAAACTTGCAAGCTGCGTGTTCGCTCCGGTCGCTCAAAACATCATGAGGATTGTCGTCACGTGGTGTCCCTAAGGCAAAGATGGCAGCCTCCATATCAGGAAGTAATGTGGAAGTAAAAAACTTTTTGGGGTCATGCGCCAATGAGCACACGCCATAGGGATAAATAGTTCATCTTCCAGTTTTAATTATAGTTCTATGGTTATACCACGCTCACATGCATCGCCTTGTTCCCGTTGGCGTCTTCTTCTATTGATATGACCACTTCAGACCAGTAGGGCTGTAGTCGACTAAAGGAATTCTTGGTCGACTGAAGAAATGCTCTTAGTCAACTTAAAAGCGTGGCGCTGGAAAAAACTTTTCAGATCTATGAACCATGTCTGATTTGACCACATATCTGTACCCAAAGTGCACTGACAAGACCACACTATTACAGGAGATCAAATTTGTTTTTGTTTTTAACCTCACCTTGTCAACAACATGTCTGTTGGTGCAGCACTTTATCTGTCACTCTTTTCCGTTTAGCTTTCATAATATTATTATGTGTTTATTTGACCCGTGTGCATGTTGTTCTTCATGAGTAACGACGTAAGTCAGGACTTCCTAACCGCACCGATCGCAGCTGGAGGCTTGTTTATCTACGACGCTTCAAAGGCCTATCATATTTTTTACTTCTTCTTCAATGTTGAGTTGCCTTAGGTGTGTGATTCAGAATAGAGAGTGTAGTTATTGCTGTGGGACAAGAGGGCGCAACAGCACACCAGCGCATTGCTTTGTAAAATGTTGACAGGGTATAAAATGTAGGGGAACAGCTTATGCAAGGAGAAGTGGAGAGCAGGCCTAAAGGAGCACAGGGAGGAGAGATCGATGTGGATGGATTTTTCTGCAGTGATCAGGTCTGAGCGCAGAAGGGGCAGGTGTGTTGGACTGTGTGTGCATGCTTGATACATATTTTATGATTAACTGGGCCCAAGTCAATGAGATTTACGTTTCCAGTACAAGACCCTTATCAACACTAATACAAGCTGAGTTTTGAAAGTAGACATTATAGTAAGTTTGATGTTTTTTGTCAAATGCTGGTATTTACAAAATACTATAGGGATGTCACAATATCAATTTATGTTACAATTATTGTGACAAAAAACTCCACGATTTAATCATTATTCCTGATTACTGAGAAAGTAACCAAACAGTGAAATCTTTCATTTTCTTTCATGCCCATTGTCTAACATGCTACTATTCCTCAGCTTTACAAAATAAAACTTTCTGAAAGATAAAATAAAGTTAATGCAACAAAAACGGCAAGATTCATTCATACGTTGAGATGTATTTTGGATAATAGATTGAATTAAAAGGACTACATTTTGCTTCTAATACTTTCACAGTTCTCGTTTTCACGATTATAATATGACCTGAATAATCACAATTATCACTGCAGCTAATAATCTTGATATCACTGTTGCACTACGGTAAAAGTCTTTATTTATTCTGTTTGTCTCATTAAGGATAAATGTCATCAGTGATGTTGCGATCACACTATTCAATAATTAACTATAACACTGACAATCAAACAAAAGCATTTTTTTTTTAAACAGTTGCAACGAAAATAAGTTAATTAAATCTTTTGCTTTCAATTTTTTTAACCATACTATGTGTAGTTAAAACTTTTTCTCAGACATTAAGACTTAAAACTATGTTACTCCCCAGAGCATGCGTGCGCTGTAGCGTGCACTGTAACGTGTGCTGTAGCGTGTGCTGTGTATAAGTGCTTCTTTATCTGCAGTGCACTGCAGTGTGAGACCTGTACAGTTGGGCCTCGGGGCTCTGTGTGAATGAAACAGAACTATTGACAGCTCTAGCGGAGATTGAAATCGACTTTGAGCTTGAACTAGAGTAATTTAGTCTGTTTCAAGACACTGAAGGATATTTTACATTTGTAAGTAGAAAAAATACGATTCAATCTCATAATTATACACTTAGCTCAGAGCGTGAGAAGATTGTGTCATGAACAAACAGATCAATTTGAAAGAACGTTTTAAGTTTCAAAATGTCTTTAACTGAACCATTTCTCTGGAAAACCCAACAGCAGCAGACAATTTCCCACGGTTATTGACATTATGAATCCACATACTTTGGCTGAGTATTTGCCAGTGCTCCCTCCTCGTTTACCTCGGCGGCGGTGGACACAGAGCTCTCTGACAGTTGTGCAGTACTTTCTGGTCGATCTGGTTCAGCCACTGAGTGGGACAACAACCTTGAGTGCGTCAGAGGACTCGGCCGTGGCGGTGACATGTGACACTTGGCCTTGAGTCTGTGGCAGATGGTGAAGCCCTGCTGTCGGAGAGAGGAAGGATACAGCTGAGGCTTATGATGATGCATTACAGTGGCCACCGTCAAAAGAACCAAATATCATAATACATAAACACATACAAAAATTAAGCTGTATAAAAATAAGAACAGCGTGCCCTATTTTTCTCCAACATGTTTCTCCAAATGAACAGCATTTTGATTCTATTCTACACAAATACAGGTCTTATTTTGAGAGCTGTGGTGGATTCTTGACAGGCAATTTAGTAGGGCTGCAACAATTAACTGAATAATCATGACTAGTCGACGATAATTGTCTTAATCATTATCTGGACTATACAGACAGTAAAACAACAATGAAAACACCTTTAGTAACAAAGACCTTGGCATTATTAAATCAAATGTCAAAATTCTTTATCTGTAAATATTCTCATTTGACAGCCCTACAAATGAGCCATTCGGACAAATGCATGATCAATAGGATTCAAAACAAACATGGTGACCTACTTGGAAAAAAGGGGGCAAAAGGAAATAACAGGAAAACGTTGTTAATTTGTGGTGAGTGAAGTTTGATTTTGTTCTGATGATACATGACCAATGACCAATGAGTTCATTCATTTTTCATGCATCACTAAAAAAAGAGAAAGAAACTGATTGCATGAATATTCAGCTCCAGTCTGACCTCCAGGCTATTTTGATAGAGCCATTTTTGATACTCATATATTTTACATTGATATGTTTATTAGCATATCATTTGCATTATATACAAGACATAAAAGATCATAGACTTGTGACTGTCACAAGCAGTCAGTCTTGTAATCACATCTGATACTTGCAGCTCTAGAGGTGGGCGATACTGACTGGAGTGCCCCAATAACAATATTCAGATGATATGTATATCCAACAATGTGTTAAAACATGTCTTTAAATGTATTAGTTGAGGTTTAATTATCAGACAAATGTGAATATCGGTCAAATTAATCACAAAAGTGTAGAAATACCATCTTATTGAAAGTTTACAACCTCACTTTTTTGATATTTATTTTTAATCATCTCTTTTTGTAACATTTTACTTGATATTAAAGTTTTGCTTCAGAACAACATTCACATTATTATATAAATTTAAAATAATTAAGTTGCCGCCCTCTAAGTAGCACTTGGTTACGGATGGTGACGCTGACAAAGAAAACAAAATGCATTCAAAGTCTTAGTAACGCCTTTATGAATCAGGCACTTTAGAAAACCTCAGAGCATCCTTTATGTTTGGTTTGCAGTCTGTCCTCTCACTGCTGACCTGTTCCTCCTCTCTAAAGGCCCTCTTACCTTCTGCTCACTGTCACACGCCCAAAGATCAAAGCTCGTGCTCCGTGCCGCTCCCCACTTCATCTTTCATCTGTCAACGCTCAGTTTCATTCTCTCTGTTTTTTAGGTCGTCGCCTGGAGCCAACAGAAGAGCTTCGCTGCCATCCCACAGATATCAGTGAGTTACTGCAAGGTGCTTTAACACATTATTACAGTAGAGCTTAGGAAAGGTTGTATTTATAGCAGTAAATGGAAAAACATTCTAATGCAGTGCAACGAAAAAATGAAAGAAAGTAACAGCAAGCATCATAGACTGTGGAAAACCCAAAATGGTGCTGCAGATGGAAAATGCAATTTCTGACAATAATTAGGGCTGTCAAAGTTAACGCGTTAACTCATGCGATAAATCATAGAAAATTGACGCATTAATTACAAATTGACTCGGATTAGTCACACTGTTTGATTTGAAGAAACTCGCTCTTTTAGATTACGCAGGAGGCTTTACCTGAGCGAAGGAGGAAGAACAGGAGCAGCTGTAATCACCAGGTTCATTTTACAGATATAATCCATCAGTTCTCACGGAGACGAGCGCAGATCGCACAGCGGCTGATGTTTCTGAACGTTGCGCAGCCGAAAGCAGTTCGGCTTTGCTCCGCGCCGCAGAACAAACCAAACACGCGGCGTAGATCACGTGTCGAGCCGCGTGTGCTCCGTGACGAAAACAAAAACTCGAGTGTGAGCGCTAAACAAGTGAAGTGGACCAAACATGTCACCAAACTATTAGAGAGCACTTGTAGACGCCAGACCAACACCAGCTCCATCTGTCTCCATGAATGTCAGTTACCTACGTGTAACTATAGTTCTATGAGTGTGCGAAGGGCCCTTAATCCATTAAACCTGTTGTTTGGTCATGTAGCCTAGATTTACCTAAAACATGAAGCCACAGATTAAACATGAAATGCAATGTCTAGACTTAAATTAATTAGTTAGGCTTTTAAATTATGTATTTAGATCTGTGAAATAATACAGTTATATAATTTTCAGAGGAAAATTTGCTAAAGTACTTCAAAATATACATGTTAATAATGACACTTGAAAAAGCGCGTGATGCGATTAATCGTTTGACAGCACTAGTTATAATCATTCAGTTCGAATACTGGTTCCCTGAAGTTTTTGACTCCATATCAATCAAATCAAAGAAAATCGTAACTCTTTCTGCTCTCGGTCAGAATTTGTTGGGTTTTGATTTGGTGATTGTTGACAGTGCTGAAATGGTGATATTGACCTTTATTGCTATATTTCTTATTGCTGTATTTTGGTTTAGATGGGACAAAATGAGTTGAAAGCAAACAGGTCAGTCAGATAAATATGTCTGTAGAGAGAGAGATTGTGTCTTTATTGTGTAATGGACGTGCTGGATGCTTGTGACCTCTGGGTCTTCAAGTAGCACTGCAATAAAACAGCCTGGGTTACTTTGTACTCAATCATAAGAGGAAGAACGTGTCCTTGAGTCTTCATGTGAGTGGTTTTCTGCACAATGAGCTAATCCGACACGCTTAATCTGTCCAGGACTCCAGGGCTCTCATTTGAGACAAAGGATGACACAATATAAAAATGTATTGTTACGATTATTGTGAGAAGAAATATTACAATTCATGAAACCATGACAAAATAACAGTATTACTCCTTAATTTGCTTTCATTCATAGCAGGTACATTTTGGCTAGTCAAAATCAGATAACTATAATCAGATAACCCAATAATTAGCCGAGAAAATACCTGGCGACTTGTCTGTTCATCAATAGATTTGAAAACAAAGTACAATGGATTTTAAAATAACCATTTAAACATATTCCCTTTAATTTTTGTCTTTGCCGCATTAGTGTGCTCGTTGCTTGCTTGTTTTTGCATGTTTTTCCTTGTCAAAACATGCACAGGTGTGAAGAATCAGAAATAAATCAGATTACTCACGTCACATGTTACTGTTTTCATGACATTCCAATACATATCGGCATCTATTTAACGCTCACAAAACAATGCACTCATTTTAATGTGTCAGAGCTGCTCTTTCACCCACTGTTCAACAACTGAAAGAGCAAACACTGTGTTTAGGTGACAACAAAAAAAGTGAGCGAACCACCCAAATGTCTAATCCATGAATGCTAACCACAGATGCGAGCTAAATTCTACTGTAATGCTAGCGCCACCTGCTGTATTTGTTCATCTGCAGAACAATCCATTTACTCTACTGCGGAAACGCTAGGTCAACGACGTCTGTTAAGATCCGGTTGTGCTTAAAATAGACATAATTTGCCAGGAAATGTATTTGAAGAGGGGAAAAATGGTGTTTCCCCCACTGCAGACCACACCCCCCCTGATATGACACGTGCCAACAGTATCTGATAAGAAAATCAGATAATGGTCAGATATTTGGTGTGCACTGCCACTGTCTAAAAGATTATCACTTTTGTTATATGTGACATTCTGAATGATAAAGTAAAGTTTTTTTTTGTTCTTATGATTATATTGTGACCAGAATTAACGTTATTACCTGAATAATCTTGACATCCGTACTTAGAACAAGAATGCAATAGAATATATTATATCAATCCTTAATGGACTATATTATCCCCCTTTTTTGCTTCACTGTGAGATGAAACTGAACTACAAAGTGCTGGGGAGTGTGAGTGAGCAGATTGTGAGCTGTAGGAGGAGAGAGAGGGAGAGAAGTGCATCATGGGAACAGCAGACTGAAGGCATACTGTAGTGATGAGAAGAGGACTCAAAAACAACACTGAGCAGCGTCAGCCTTTTAACACTGGCACCACACATCATTTATTAATCTCATACTACAATATTAATCTGCTGTGGTACAACGTGTGGCACGAGAACAGGATAAGTGAAAAGAGCGGGAATGGCATGAGTGTATTTTATGAGATTTTTAATGCCTTGTGGTCAGTATCGCCTTTGTGTTCTCTTGCTTTACATAGTAAGCATGTACAACAACCTTATCTGGCAACCCTGTGTTGATCAAAGCAGTGGCACATTAGGAATTCTCAAATATGTACCACCGTGGGCTTATCATTCTGGGTTTATTACCCCATTTAAATCAGGTATTCATGGCTGTATTAAAAGTAATGAGCTGGACTAAACTAGAGCTAAACAGGTCTGACACAGAGGACCTGAACTTGACCAAGAACCAAAAACGGAACCTCACCATGGATCAAGCTAGCAGGGCGGGGCAGCGCTGTCTCTATATAAAGTGCTATAACTTAAGCGCATGTCCCCATGTGCTGAGAATCCTCTGTGGTTTGTTTGTTCACGCCATGTTTTTGAGTTAAAACTGAACAGACGTCAAACAAGTTTGTTTTTAATAGAATTGAATCTATTTATAACACGATAAAAGGTATGAAACAACAAAGCTGGAACCATGTCAAAACCAGGGCTAACCCAGAACTAAACTGCTTCTAGAGCAGGACAACAGTGGCACTGATGCCCACAGTCGGATGTACACTGATGTCTTGTGTTGTCATACTAACCGTTAGTTTTTATAAGAACAAGATCATTCTAAAACATTATAGTAAACGTCCAACTTTGTGCTAGTATTAAATTGATTTCTTTCAGTATCAAATGAGCCTCCACTATCAATAGGCCACCAGTTGAAGGATTGATAAGTATCTGTATATTGATTTTTTTTGGACAACTCTTTACTTCAGATTTATTAGTGATTTCATAGAGATGCCTGGGTGAGGTATTTTCCTGCATCAAAATGGCTGCAGATCCCTGTGTATGACTCAACATCAGACAACTGACCTCATCCCTCATCACATGAGTGCTCTGTGACCATCCTCCAAAATAGATGTCCATATGTCGCCTCGTCATCGGTCTCACTCACAGAGCAGTGACGGCTTCTAGTTTCGGGACAGGCTCAATAGCAGCAGCGCTTTTGGAACCAGCAGCCACGGTTCACTTATTCTGATTAAACCCTTTGAAGATGAAAAAGAAGGAGACAAAGAACACAGCCACTCGTAAATCATGAACCGCCTCGACTGAGATATTAAATTCCTCTGTCTACCGCTGATAACAAATTAAGGCATTTGATAGCAGACAAACAGGTTTTACAGTGAATATTGGTTCTAAATTTGTCAGAGGACGAAAACAAAAACACATTTCTTTGAGTAATTTGATGACGCACAGTATCTCAAAGATCATAACAGTAGTTTAGTTTCTTGTGATGTGAATTTTACATTATCTGTGGAAACGCTACCATGTTGTACAGCTTGACTAACTAACCATTAAGTCCTGAAGGGAACATGATGCTTAACTAAACAGCTGGCCACATCTGTCATGCCATATGGTGTTAACAATGCAAGGATTCATCTGTGCTTAGGCTTTTTCTGTGTAGTTCTGTTATTCTCAAGGAGTTTAACTGTCAGAGAACAGTAAAGTGTCGGGAACATGAAAACCAGACTGATGTTGAATGTTGTAATGGCAATCGTAGTTTCTAAAATTAAAAATAAAACTTGTATGAGTCTGTGCCTGTACATTTTACTGTAATTTTATTTTATTAGGTGCAGATTACATTAGATGGATTAAAGTTAGATGGATGGATATAACATTGAATTCAATATGGCACATTGAAAAGCAAAAAAAAAAAAAAAACAGTAAAATGACAGATATTTATAGAATGATTTGGTCTGGACAGTTAAAAAGAGCAAAAGCATTTCTTCAGCGGACCAACAACTGACGCACTCCCCCCGGAAAAGTTACACAGCACACCTTTATAGATTTTGAAACGTGAGTACAAAGAAGCAGTTGCATAAAATGACTGGTTCGGTGGTTCATTAGTGCCTGCTCTGTACCTCGTGATGATAATGTCACTACTTCATTACCTCCTGAAGGTCGATAAGACGCTCTGAGTTTGAGGTACTAGACTTCTTTCCGGGCCTTAAACAAAACCGAGAGGACATGTTGTAGTGTAGATTTATGGTGGAGATAAAGAGCAGATTCAACATGATGTAACCGGATTTGAATGGTAGCTTTAATAATCCAGCTTTGTGCCGTCATAGGATCAGCGCTGTTGTTTTCCGTGAGACGTTAGCGCGGCCTGTTGATCCCCGTCAGTCTCACTGTCTCTCATGAGCTCTGGCCCAATCCCCCGAGACTCAGAAATCACTACTCAGCACCCCACAATGAAATATGTCAGCTTGTGTCTCTACGCTGCTCCATCATTGGCATTGATTCAGTCGTCCTCACAAGTGCCCTTTACTTCAAAGAGCTGTTTGTGCATACTGATGTGAGGAATGTATACTGCACCTGTGAAGTGTACAGAAACAACATTGTGGGAATTGAGCCCGTTTGATTTTTATTCACTTCAGCGTGGATCCAAGTTCATCTCACTACATTATACGGCATAATAGCCAGTGGTTTGCATATTAAATTGCAACTTGCTGTGCCAATTTAAACCTGAATAACATTATTTCTGCAAATTATGGCAGCATTCATTTTTCAATAATTAAATAAGCAGTCACTGTGACTGCCCACAAATAACAGCATGCTGATGGCAATTTATACACACAATGTTAAGTAATATTTTGACCAAGGTGACATAGCACTTATTCCTCCCAGACAATCTACGTAAATTGTCCAGTGAAATAATGAGAAGGAATATTTTTGCGTATTACAGCTTAATGCAGAAAACCACTTCATATTCTATAACTGACTTATTATGAGTTGGATTTGCAAGTGAGATGCCTATTCTGCTGCTTTACTATTTTTAAAAGGTATTTTTCAAATAAATAATGAAAATTTGGCACCATGCAGGGTTAGAAATTTCCAGGTAAATTTAGCCATGACTAAACATGTCTGTAATCAGTGTTAAGTGTTGACCAGGACAAACTAAACCAGATTTGCTTGTGTTGGTGCCAAGCCCTTGTCTTGGTGCTGCAGAGACCCAGCCTCATTACCAAAGCACAGCACCGAGTGTTCCTGCCTGGCACAGTTTCCACAATGCAATGTGTGAGAGAGCGATTTCCCTGAAGAAATCTAGGTTTAGCAATCCGCAATCTTAAAATAGCTTTGAATCATACATTATTACACAGCAGGCCTGCATCCTCTGTCAAACTGCACATGCTCAGACCATTATTGTCTCCCATATGAACCAGTCCCTAAACTCATTAACATACAGAATTATATTTGCCATAATGTCATTGTCACTACATTTTTTTTTTCTGAAGAGAAAATACACATTCAAAAGGCTTTATTTGCTGTAGTAAACTCATTTCTGTGCCACCTTTGAAAGAATTAAAGAATACACTGTAGACTGTTCAACATAATTAACACATTTTATTTGCCTGCAGCACTTCCAAAACGATGGGACACACCCAAATACATCAAATCATGAGGCATTAGAGAGACATTTCACATTATCTGACTTGAACTCAATATCACAGACTGTAGTGAGCTCTGCATAAATGCCTTATTGTGCTATGTTAACATTCAGTTATTTCATATTTCTAGTTCGTTAATGTGTCTGTGACTAAGGTTGGGGATAGTTTAATACTAATACAGCCCTTTGAGGGTCTGGAAAAGTGCTGTATAAATCCAAGGCATTGTTGGCTGGGCTGGACAGTAACCATATTGTTGGATATAAGGAGGAATATGTTGCTTTTTTTCCACCAAAGCTTCGGACACATTCATGTCCAGATAATGAAAGTGTTGCTGCAGCACAATGTCATAGACTGACCATCAAAACAAGCCTTTTGTTTTGGTCAGAGATGGTGCAGCCTTTCTGTGCAGCCCATAGTGTCCAATGTTTGTGAGATTAATCCCCCCGTGTCGTCTGGCCAACAGTGATACCCAAACCACACAGACGTCCACATGCCGGCCCAGCCCTGTGCCCATTCTCTCAGTCTGTTTCATAATGCGCACGTGTCTGTGGTTTAGGCTTATCAAAGATTCTGCATGGCGTCCAATGGTAATGCTTTTTAGCTCAAAATATGCACGCAGTCGCCTACATAATTTTGTTGTTTCTAATCCAAATGCTGTGACAAGGTTTTTGTGATATTTGTAATAAATCACTTGGTACCAACTAGGGCTGCACACTGTATATTATTTACCCTACTTTGTAACACAAACATGCCAAGATATACATGCCTTAAATTACAAGTTGAACCGTGTCTCAAAAAAACAAAACAAACCATAAATAAAACATAAATTAAAACATTTTCATTAAAAAAATGTACATTTCTGTCAGATCAAGGACATTGTTGATATTTTAGTTTGTTGAGATATTGATTATTGCTTTGGCCAATATTGTTATATTTATAATTTTGCAATAAATTGTGCAGCCCTTGTACCAACATCGATTAAACTACTTTTAATTAACTATCCTTGTAAACGTTTCTTTGCCTTGTGGAAAAATTCTGTCTTGCATCAGAATTTCTCAAAATAAGAAATACAAACGTTAGTCCTCACTTGTATACTGACCACTTCTTTTCATTTCACCAAAGACCATTGCAATTGTGCTGAAATGATTTCTAGCTATTGCCTCCAAACTGCCAATAGTGCGCTGCCTGTTACTGCTCAGCGAGTCTGTCCCATAGTGAGATAAGAGGATATTCTCCGACCCAATATTGCCTCCTCCGTTCATTGCGGCCCCTGAATACAATGACCGCTACTGCATCCAATGAATATTATTAGCATTTTTCTGGGGACTGTGTCAGTGTGAAGACAGCTTTGTGGGAGCACAGGCTATTTTCAGACTGTGATACCTGAGTGGACTCTTAGAGAAGTCGATACTGGAGCATATTGTTCAGAACAAAGGCATTTATAATATAGACCTTATTGCTTTTGATCAACTATAAGTCTGTGATTCGCATACATTTCGAACCAGGTACTACCTCAAAAATGCAGTTGCAATTGTCAACAATCAAGGACTCTATGCCAAATCGAATTTAGGACTAAACTGGGACTAAACCCGGAATTAAGCATGAACAAGACCCAGACTATAGCCAAGTCAAAGATTCAAACCAGAACTAAAACAACCTATATAAGACAAGCTAAAAAATAAATAAAGTAGAGACATATTGGACAAATTCATAGAAGCACAAAAAGCTTTCTTCCAGACCATATACAGCCATGAATAAAAGTTTGGTCTGGGCATTATGACAAAAACATAGATCGAGATATCTGTTCTTCGTATTTTCAATTTGATTTAAAATTTGATTTCATTTGATATGAAAACTTTCAATATACATTTCCTGAATATAAACAATGCAGGCATTTGGTAATTAGCAATTAAAATATAGTGAATTTTCTTCTTCCTAACTCTTAATTCTGCTCAAAATCACATGCTTTTACTGAAAGAGGATTGACTTTAGACTTCTCTGTTAAAAAGACCCAAGCTGGTCATTGACGATTGCACAGCCCTAATAAAAGTTACCCTAAAGTAAGTTCAATCATGTCTTTATTTGCAAGAGTACCACAAATGTTCATGTGCCACCAGTTGTGCCTTTACCACTGATTGAGAACCGTTGAGAGGTCAGTATCTTTGTTCATTTTTGAAAGGAAGCGAGTGAAAAGTGGACAGGCCAAAACGCTGGGACTGATTAAAAGTTAATAAAGGCCACGGGTTGAAAAGCCAGAGAAAGAATGATTTTTAGAGAAGTGGAAATAGGCTGATAGATGGATTTCAAAAGGTCTTTCAAAGGCGAGATCTCGGGCTTTGTGTCACCGTCGCAATTCTTCCCCTCATCTCCAGACCCTCCTGGCGACAGCTCAGGATAAATGACACAAGCCAGGTGAAGAATTGCCCATTTGGCTTGGACGTTGCAGCAAAGTTTTAAAGTGTTAAGCTTTAAATTTGAGGTGGTTTTCAAATATTATAGTGTGGGATGCAAAGTTATTTGTTAAGTGTGAAGTACCAAACATTTTATTTGTGTTTAACCTGTAAATATATATCATTGGCATATTAAATGAAAATGTCAAAATAGAATAAACTATTTCTAAATATAATCGAAATACATTTTATTCATAAATATTACCTATCTAGAAGCCTTCAGCACCATATTAGTTAGCACATTTAGTTGGTTGAGAAGTGTTAGTGACAGGCCTTTTTGCCTAGAATATCCTGAATTAAATCAGTGGCAAGTACTTTATTATTTTTTTTAAAACAAAAAACTTGAAAATTATGAGTGTTGAACTGTACTGTTGAACATTCTAGGCAAGGTAATTACGTCGCCAAGGAGTTTAGGTTGAGGGGGGTAACAGAGAAATCCGAACTCCAACTGAGAAACTGGGAATCAAACCCAGGAATGAAGTGGTCTCTGACTCAATGAAAAGCTCCTCCATCGCGGTGCTATGTTTGTATTTTACTCTTGACCAGGGAATTCTATGAATTTTGAATGAGTTAGTTAATTTACTGATCTCCCCTAAGAGAGATTTCTTTGGAACAGAGAGCGCTGCTAAAAACATCACCCACACACAAGAATCTCACAATATCAAAACGCCAGACAACACCGCGGTCACAGAGAAACATACAAAAGCACCTAAACACACACAGCATCTCCTCTTTCGTTTGATCTCCAGTTTCACCGATTCTGGTACAAAAAAATCCTACCTGAAGAAAAGTCCTTTACCTTGCCTTTGTTTGTCTGTTTTTTGTACATTGATTGAAGTTTGAGGTTTGTTTTTGAAAACTTTGAACTCTGAAAATGAAGTTTATTTTTGTTCCCCCATCTTTGCATACATTTGCATACACTTTACATCTTTGCAAATTTTACAATATTTTGTCCAGCTTTGGTGCTCGAGGACAGAATCAGTACACTTCTTTGATGGCTGTTGCAATTAACTGCGTCTATATTTTCTTCTAAATACTTGTATACAACATTTCCTTAGTTTTAAGTGTTTATCCCATTAGGCATTCCAAGCTTTTGTGCAGCCTGTGACTAATCTGCCTTCATAAATAAACATCAGTGATTTATGTGCTGCTACTATTTATCTGTGGACTAAACAAATTGCCGCCATTTTAATTAGCACCATTTCCCTAATCTGTGTTCTCCCCTCTCAGTCTCATTTGGTGCTTGCAGTAACAGTCAATTTTGGGTGTTATTTGAAGCTATTTAAGGCAGAAAAATGCTAAGTTTATCATTAAATCTAAAACATGTCAATGAGTAGTGTGTTGTAAGTCCCTGTGGTCAGGTTTTAAATATTAACACAACTTTTTTTCAACCTCCCTCGCTTTTTCACTTGTGAGTAGCACCAAACTCAGTTGACGGGTTCAATTAAACCTTGTGAAATCGTCGGTCTCCCTGTGGGGCCTTTTAGTCGTGTTTAGCTCTTTGGGAGCTGGGCCAGTCGCCAGGCAAACTTTACTGTTTCATGTCCCCCTTTAAATCTAGGACAAGCTCACACTGTGCACCTGCCTGTTGTGTCGAAATGATGTGGAAGATGAAAAACACAAACAACTGTCACAGACTTATGAAGAATTATGAGTTGTGATTTTTCAATTATAGGTTTTGACGTGTTATCGAATTATCTCAAGATGATGAAGGCAGAACGATTCAGGGTCTTGCTTTCATCTGACCTTTTAAAAGTCATTTATTGATACAGTATATTTTCCTCTTGTTATTTAGTTTTAAGGTAAGGTAACATATTGCATGTCTGCATGTGAATAAACTATTCAACAAATGTATTTATTTTCTAAAGTACAGTGATCCCTCGCTATATCGCGCTTCATCTTTCACGGCTTCGCTGCTTCACGGATTTTTTTTACAGTGCGGATATTTTTACAGTGCATTGTGCTCTGAATCCTGATTGGCTCAGGGGCTTTACTGTTGTCTAGAAATAAAATATTGACGCTGTACTGTATTGGTTTTTCACTTGTCAACAGTTTTCGTTTCTGTACATTCTGCCAACTTTACGTTTGCATTTTTTTCTCTGTGACAAAACCCACAATGTCGAAGAAACGCTCTGCGCCGACAACGTAGTGTTGTGAGATGTATGTCTAGCTCCTATTGGCAGATAGCTGTGTGTGTGACATAGGGGTACGTGAGTGAGAGAGGCTGCGTGCGCGCGGCCAATGCGCGCGTCAGAGAGTGAGTCGCGAAGTGAGCGGGTGTGAAAGTGTGGGTACCTGGGTGAGGACGGCGACCGGGGCTTAGCGAGGGTGTATTACAGTAAAATAAAGCCAAAACTCTGGAGCAACAAACTGAGGTCGTCATTGCACTCACACTACACTTTGGACAACCGTGGGGTTCAGAATAGGGAGTTAAACCCCGGAGGACGAGCGACCCTTCGGCCCTGGAGAAGAGAATCTCCCCTGTGTCCTCCGACCACGTTCAGGGGACCGAGACAGGAATGGTTTAACAGTAAACAGACGCTACAGCGGAGCGGAGTCAGGACGAAGAGGCACAGACTGTGAAATACGCGAGTGACAATGTTTCCAACCTTGTATTACTATATTAAAATTATTGTTTTAAACTAATTTTGGGCTTTAAAACAGGTTTTGTTTTTTGGTTTCATTCCATAGTTCAGTATTGCATTGTAAAATAATAAAACTACTACTTCACGGATTTCACTTTTCGCGTGTTATTTTTGGAACGCAACTCCCGCGATAAACGAGGGATCACTGTAGTTATATTTTGAATCCGTGCATCTTCTCTTCCCTAGATTAAGTACTGTATTTTATGAGATTCAAATTGGGAATCTTGACTGGTCATAGTGGTCCATTCGAGAAATGTCCACACTGTTCCAAATAGGGCACTATTTAAAAGACACATTTTCTGCTACAGTGACTTTTGAGCTTTTAACCATGTTCTAACAATATTCTATCATCAAAAACATACCTGAAGTTGCATTCAGCTGCATTCACGTTGTTCCCTCGATCTGTGACGTATTTTCAGACTTCATACGTCACGTATCCGAGAATCTTTTGCTGTTTTAAGTCCTTAAATCATTGCCAGACTCATTCTGAACATATCTGCCATCTAAATATGATCACTGCAACTGCTAATCCACATCATAGCGTCTCTTAAAGAACTAAAATAACAAAATTGTGTATAGTGGTAGGCGCCATCTGCTGGCTGCATACACTCAGTAAGTGCCAGGGAAGACGGCAGAGAAACTTGTTCATTTAGTGCATAATAATCTTTTTTGTTGTTGTTGTTTCAAAACATGAGATGGCAAAATTAAGGTACTCAAGAGCATGTTTTAGAGAATAACAATATGAAACATGCATAATATTTTTCATTTAAATAAAATGGTAAATGGTCACATTTATATAGCACTTTACTTCTAGGAACCACTAACTCATTCACACAGAGACACTGTGGTGGTTTGAGGCGGGTTAAGTGGCCTGTCTAATTCCTATTAGTCCATAAATGCGTGCGTGTCAGACGGATTTGACCAATATTTATTACAGAAATCCATTTTTATCTGAGTTTTGCTTACTTTTTTTTTCTCCCAGCTGCCATAATCACATGATTTTGCGGTGAGGAGAAAGTAGTGAGTGGAGTGTCTGAATCGCCCTGTGAATGAATGCACTAAAGAGTCCGATAAAGACTGTGGGACTATGAAGTAAGTCAGTGCTTTTTACAGAAGGCCTCAAATAGGATCCACACTAACTCATCACATTTTTGCTCAGTGTTAAGTGGAACTGGAATTTGCATTCTTTTCTAATCGTAACCAAGACCTTGAAAGTCCTCAAACAGTCTTGTCACATCACACGGAAGACAATTTGCACAACATGTTTGTTTGTAAAAAAAAATCATTTGTTCAGTGATGCCGCCATCTTTGTCTCCGACAGACTTGAGCTGAAAAACAAATGGTGGCTATGGCAACAGTCAGGGGTGATGGAGGAGGGTGCGTCTCTCTCTGGTGAAGGTTTGCATGTGTGCGTCTGTGGAGGGAGGGGGCGGACATTGGCACATCGGGGAGCGGGCTGGTTCTCTTCAGTCCCGTTGGAGCTCCTCTGCCCGGGCTTCCTGTCCCCTGTGCAGCGCTCTTGTTGTGGTCGGAGACAAGTGGGAGGCACACGCTGAATCTCAATGAGGCCGCTGTGAGGAAACTCATTTTCTCGCTCTCTGTCTCTTTGATAGTGTCTTTATTCTTTATTTACAAGCAGAATAACGCGGCACGCTCAAGTGAATCCACAGTTTATTAAGATGGTTTTAATGACGAAAGGTGTCTGTGTAGTGTGTAGCTGTTTGACACATGTTGTAAATGTTTAAGTTATGATCAGGGATGTTGAGATTATTAGGTTAATCTATAATCGCAATATAATCGCAAGGACTAAAAAATAATAATCGTGACAATTTAGAAGCAGAATTAAGTATTTTTAATTCAATCTATAGTTGAAAACTGTAATCTAAATGTAACATACTTTTTAATCTGGCTGTTTACGTAACAATAACTTTATTTTGTCATTCAGAAAGTTCAGCGTCAAACTTCAGGAACAGTTACAGTGTTTAACAATGTGAATGAAAGAAAAGTAAAGATTTCACTGTCGTTTGGTCACATTCTCAGTAATCATAAATTATCTTCTAAATCGTGTTGTTTTTTCACACAATAATCGTACCACGGAGATTTGACATACCCACTTAGGATCCAACAGATGTTAATCTATTTATTTATACAAAGGTAACACAAAAAAGACATTTCTCCAGCCGTGAATCTTTATTTTTTATGTTTTTCCGGAGTTCTGACTGGAGCCAAATATATGATGTTGTGTTTGCTCTATGCTGACAACGCTGGCCCACAATAGTAAAATTGCCATCATATTCAAAGTAAACACAGGTAGCCGCACCTACAGAATTAAGTGACTCATTGTAAAACATTGTGTGATTCCTTCAAGCACATATTGGCCATCTGAATTCACCCACCCATATTGTGTATCATGAATTAATCTAATTTTGCTGCACAGTCCGGGGTCAGATATCATGCTCGTGCCTCTCTGCGGTTTGTACTCCTCCTCTGAGCCCCTATTATCCCAACGCTGGTGTACAATTTCCTGTTTTTACAGATCGAGCCACTTATTAAATCCAAACTGCCCTCTAATGCGCCCTGCAGTGCCATAATGGTGGTCGTAATATTAAATCTGTCGTCTATTGCTTTTTGGGCAAATAATACAAAACATGTGTTTTTTTGGATTTTGTGGGAGCAAGGGGTATTTTCAGGCTGTTGTTGTTGGTGCTATTATTAATTTGGTGTTTAAATCAATACTTTTCTATTCTAAGACTTCTATAGTAACTTAAAAGCTAATGTGAAAGTTTTCCTTTCATCGACACTCTTTGGTTGAACTTCAAAAACTTGATCAAAGCCTGAATTCTCACTCATCACACAAAACAGGCAATTGAAGAATAACATGCACAAAACAGAGAAGATTGACAGGCGTATTTTGCTTGCCATGTGTAATAGCAGCCAGAGCTTGTGCGGTGTTGAGTATAGATTAATTAGAGATCGTAATTTCAGCATTTGTTGGAGTTTTCCCCAGTGAGTGAGACAGTGCACCTTCGGGTCTCTGCGTCCTCCTGCCACAGTTCTGTCCTCAAGAATCTTCTGCTCCCTTTTATGTCCTTAAATCATCGTCATACTCTTTCGTAGCATTCGTCCGTCTAATTGTCCTTCATAGGGGCACTGCGTAGTTTGGCAAAGACATTCAGAGATGCAGAATTCTCTACCTCTGCCCGTTGCTCAGACTGGACCATGCTACTCAGACTTACATCAAATCGAAGCTTCTTCACAAATGAATGGTGAAGCCGATCCACATATGAAAGTATATAAAATTTAAATTTCATGACTTTTATGTCCTTTCTCTGGTCTCCTCATCAGTCGCATGTAACAGAGGATGTTCGGTGGTCATTAGATGCTCGCAGGAAGCACAAAAGTTCAGAAATCTCAACTTAAAGTCAGTCAGCCTTTATCTTAGGTGTCAGTTTTACATGAAAATTATTATCTAAAATAAAATACCAAAAGGTTTACACTGAACCATGACTTTTAACAAGGCTTTGACCTCTTGTAAATGTGGTTGATAAGTCGGTACCTATTGACACTCTCTAGATTATTCATGGACTATATATAAAGATATATATATATTATGTATGTTCTGCGGGTTAATGATAACAGCTAAAGTGGATGATAGCATGAGAATCGAACGCCGTCTATAGTGGATGGTATGAAATATTCTATTCTGCTGCAGATCTCTAAGCAATCCTCTGGAGAGGTGAAGCTAACAAAGTACTTTTTGGACACTAAAAATTCCTTTAACTGGATGAATGAAAGCTAGATGAGTTCATATCATTCTGTGGAAGCTTCCAGGCAAAGCAAAAAAAAAAAGGTTTTATGAGAAAATCAGGTGACAGACCCTTAAAAAGGAAATTTGCATAGTGCACACATTTAATAGGTTGATCTTTTCATTCATTCCACATGCAATAACATTCCTGAACATGTGTTGTTAGCTGCACTTAACCCTTAATTTTTTATGTTACAGTGTCTTTATGTGTCTATCTGCATTGCCTGAAGTGGCACTGCTGCTGTAACTTGCTTTGGCCTCGCTCAAGTAATTGTAGCATGAAGTATTTAGTCTGTCCACGTCTGAACCAGGAACTAATAATCACACCTGATTATTAGATTCAACAAGCACATTTCCCTCTTGAGCCATATGCCTTGATTTATTCTGGCTTCTATATTCTGCTCTCAGGCTAGACATCACTTTTATTTGTCTCAACTTTCAATATAAGTTCTTTATAGACTATTTTACTGAAGTTATATGAGTGATTTTAATGACTTGCATTTGTAGTCTCTAATATATTTTCATCATTGTGTTCTGTGATAGGAAATACCGCAAAAAGACCTTATGATTTTTCAATCTTGGATATTTTCACACTTTCAAATCGTTTTCATCTTCTTTTATCAGCATAAATAAGCAGTGTTACCCTCTGCTAAAATCCATAAAACCTTTTTGAAACTGCAGACGATGCACAATTTGCTAGTGTTGTGTGAATAATCCGGTTTAAAAGGCTGATGCAGAACACGTCATCTAGTTTTTTTGTGTAGTGTGTTTGTGTTTGTGAGAAAAACACAACGATTCTGCACCATAGTTTGAGCAACAATATACTCAGCACAATCCCTGACAAGAAATGAAATAGTTTTTCTACTAAAGAATGCTTTTGTGTGTTGTTTAATCTGTAAATTTGCAGGTTTCTATTCTAGTTTCAGAATGTGACTTTTTTTGATCAGTTCTGAATCGTTACATCCCCTTGTATGAAACAAATGTTATTTTAACTGAACGAACCACAAATTCATTCTTCTCTTCTCCATGCACAAGAAGCCTGTTCAGTGGGGCTTTGTAGTTGTGAAAAATGTGAACTACTCTTGCACTTTTGTTTTGTTTTTTGTTTGTTTTTATAGCCAACCGTTTACCTTTGATTAAGTCTCATTATCAATAGAAGAATAGATACTAATAGAGTAGTAGTAGTAGTTTGTAGGGATTGATAACACTGACGACGAACATAAGAGAGTTGTGTGCATGCAAGATAAGATTATAGAAGTGTTTTGTTAGAATTGTCTTGAATTTTTTGGTGCTTCTGGTGCTTTAAAGTTTAAACGTAGCCGCTCCATCTGCTGTCCTCTTGCCCTCCGTCCTGTCCTCTGCCTCATTGTGGTTAAAGCCACTGCCCAAACGCACTCACTGCCAAGAGCACCAACTGAGCCTAATTTAAAGCTTTATCTTAGTGTAGCCAAAGTGTTTTGTGACTGACATGAATAGGGCTGCCTTCACAAGGGATCCCCAGCTGCTCCTCAATGCGGTCTTTGGGAGACTCTGGAGCAGGAGCCTGGAGCACTGTTGCTTTACCGCTGTGTGCATTTGTGTATGTAGAGTTTATGTCGAAAGGGTTTACTGCTAAATGTAACAGCTTGAATCACTGTCTGAACTCCAACTCATTTGTGTTGCCCAAACCATATTTGCGTTTAGCTTTTCCACAATTGCCTTAATCTCAGGACAAATCTAACTGTATTGTATTGAAATAGATGAGATAGTAGGAGTTGTACAAAAGACACATTTCAAACAATTTAAAAACGAGTGGGAAGAAGTTTAACGACTAAATCCCACCCTGTTCCTTCCAACACAATTTTACAGTTTTATGTGCAGTTGGCTGCATATGATATTTATGTAATACACAATAACGCATTTATTACACCATTAAAAAATGTAATGCAAATGTTCAATAAGGATAAGATAAACATTTTACAGCAATACATGTAGGTTTTTCACGATAATTGCTATGTTGACTTATAAGATACGATAGAGGGGCAATATTTCTTGGGCTCAGCGTTTATTTCTTGCACCTTTTCTACGCATTATTTTTTCTTATTTTGTCTTGTTTGAACATTTGAGCTTTTGAGGGTTGAAAAATGAACATATGTGACTCATTAATGATTCTAAATTAACTACTAGTGTTTCATTATGTTATTTTTATTGCAGCTCATAATGCATTTAGAAAAGGATTTACTGTTAATGTCTTGTGTTGGTGGCACAAAATAGTTTCAATATGGTCGTTGATCGCAATATTTTCATTTGCAATATGTCGCCCTTCAAATTTCAAAGCCCTAAGTAAATGATTTACTTTGGCCTCATGGATTTCCAGTTTAAGTCATTAGTGCGACAGGGCTTTTTGCATTAGATCCTGGACAGGAAACTCCGAAGGAAACTCAATACAGATTAAGGAATGTGCCATCTCCATTTAAGGACATTTAGCTTGGCTCAGACCCAACTCTGTCCACAAGAACTGAATAAAGGAACTAAAATAATTTATCTCATTAGCTCTCGAAGTCATCCCTTTGTGAGAATGATCGTGTGCAAATACAAGTCTCACCAGCATCTGAGCAGTGTCCCCTCTTGAAAATCTTCTTGATCTTTAGTCACCTTGTTGCTGTTTTGCAATTTGAGCTTTTGATCCCAAAAGGCTTTGCTCTCAACCACCAACAGGATGCCTAACATGGTAAATGCTTTTAGGATCAAAGGCCATGCAAAGCCTCTAAATAGCACTTGAAATGATTCTCGGTGTGTCCCTATCCTCAATATCTGCTCTGCTTCACCTTCTCCATGCTGTAGGGTTAGAAGAGATTACATTGTTAGTGGCCCCTGCAAGAAAATCATACCAGGTTTGTTTAATGTTGTGTAGAATGATCTGCTAGTACTCTCAGGCCATTTTTAGACTATTGTTTGGAGTTTAGATACTGTGATCAAGAACTTAAAGCCACATGATGTCAACCTTGTACTGTTTTTTCTTAAATGTGGAAAGAGGGCCATCGGGAAGGGTCTGGTTCCACATTAGTGTGCAAATCGCTGCTCAGTGGGTGGCTGATCATTTGGAGAAATACGGAATACTCAAAATGACACAAAGAAGAAAACATTTTAGTGCTGGGCAATTAATCAAATTTAATATGGTGATTTCTATGATTACTCTATTCAACTGCCAACATGTTCATCATGATGTCTCATTCTGCCCTTCAAAACCTCAAGAAAACAAAAACATCACCAAAGCATCACTAATAAAATTGATATATACTTTCTCTACAGGTTAATTTTGACAGTACTGAAGTAATGGTTTGAAATAGTCATGATTTAAATTATTTAAAGCTCAAGAAAACTGTCTGGAACTATTTCTTTCAGGTACATTGTGTGTAGGATATAATTAATGCCAATCAAACTCTTCAATTATGCTCTTTTTAAGAACATATCAGCTGCAAATCTTCACAAAAGGGAAGTCGAAGGGTATGTGTGTCCCTCAGGGGATGTTGTTGCCCGTAGTTACCAGTGTCTACCTCCATCCCTGGGGGATTGGTCTGAGGCGTGGCTGAGACTGGCCCAGAGGATGCTGGGATGTAATGAAAAGAAGGGGAGGGGCTTGCTGTGTAGTAGCTGCCCGTTGGGGGAAGGGAGGAGCGAGAGAGAGGGCTGGGAGTGGGATATCCTGTTATTAAGGAGATTTGAGGGCTATTGTGCGACACGTCTCAGCTTCAGGTAAGTGAAGGTGTTAGATCTCTTAGGAAAATGTGAATAAAGTGTAATGCGTTTTGGGATTATAGGATTTAAACTGTAAGTGTGCACTACTACTGTGTCTAATTGAAATAGTACAGGCACATTATTGGTGAGTCATCTTTGTATGCATGGGGTGCATTGTATGATGCTGCAAAAATGGCTTACTGGCTTCATGATTATACTGTATGTTGATTGCTGTATTTTCAGTCCTATTTGCTATGTTTAAAAGGAGTAATGGTGTAGTGTTTATGCCAAGTTGTGTAGTGCTAACCACAGTAACCGAGGGTGATGGAAAATATAATTATAGTAATGGTAAATAGGAAGGCAAGAGCAACACCTCTCCAAGGAGCGTGAAGCACAATACAATGTGAAGAATGTGACGGGGTAATATAGGCTAAATGTAAATAATATGTTAGTTGCTAATTTGAAAACAATATCAATGTGTGTGCGTGTGGCTAATCAAAGTGCTAGAAAATCATCTTAAATTTGAGCATTTGATACGCTTTTTTTTCAGCGACCTCCTATATATGTGTAATTTCTCCACTTTTTAAAATCTCAGACATTTATTTCACGTTGCCGTTTTTATGTAGTGCTAAGTGATGAATGTGTGTCAGATTTATTCCTGCATCTGTCGTGGCATATTGGATTGATAATGTGCAATTGTAATGTGTTGTTTGTTTCTGTTTTTACTCTGTAACACTTTGGGATTTGGTGTCAAATATAAAGTGCAAAACTGTATTGTTATTATTGTTAAGACACGCAGCAATGAAGGAAAATACACAAACATCTGAATAGGAGTAAACTGTGCTGTGCTGGGTCCAAAAATGTGCAAATTTAGCAAGAAACCTCACCTGCCTTACCTTCTTTGTCTGTGGCACTGGAGTGTGAATCTTATTGTGTAATTGTGCATTTGTTCGCACTACTGTCAGTGCCCCAGGGCTTCTGTGCTCACTGTGTACACATAATGTAGGATCTGTGAATGTAGACCAACAGTGACCCAAACAAGTAAAAAAAAAAAAAAAAAAAAGCTTTGTGACTCGATTCAACTGGTGTTATTGATGTAGCCAGGACAGGTGCAGCCTTTTCCTTTTTTAACACACTACTTTATTATGGCTATGTTGACCATTCTGGCCAGGCTTCTCCAGGATCAATACAAGTCCTAAATGAATGATCACCCAAACAGCCTCTGCTCCTCTACTGTACCTGTGAGATGATGACCTTGATGTAACTATTGATTCTCAGTTTGGCAGTGCCCCCATTCATTTCATCCTGGACACTTCCCACACTGCTCTTTCTGTTTATTGTGCTAAAGGTGAAACCCAAAAGTCTTTAGATTCCATTGTTACTTGCTAACCAGACAAGGCTGGTATCCGCTGTCTCTGGTCAAATGCTGGAGCAAAACAACGAAAGTACCTCTCCCTTTTATTATATATAGTATTTTGGGTAGAAATACAGAAGCAAATGTTTACCTGTGTCCTTTTTCTGGTCTGTAGGCTCTTCAGAATAATGTTGCTCTGTCTGTATCTAAGATTAAACTCCTGACAGTGTTCTCCAGTTCTCACACCAGTCCCTAGGTTATCTCTCCAAAATTCTTTGACACAAATCTGCGTAATCCCTCATAATCAAATGTGGGATTACGCTGTGTTTTTCTATTTTAGTTTACATGTGTGTTTACTTTATATATAAAACCCACAGTCGCTTACACTCTGCTGTTTGTTTGTGTGCCCCCTTTAGGCTCAACTTTGTAAAAATGCATGGCCAGCAATAAAGCACCAGTCATGGCTCATCGGAAGAGGCCGGGATCCAGCGGAGGGACCAGTATGGCGGCCCCTCCTCCTGCTCCTGCACCTGTGTCTTGTGCCGACGCTCATCCCCCGGAGGCCCTCGATCTGAGAGCGCCTGCCCCGCGACAACGCTCCGTCCGCTACCCCAAAGAGTCCCACCACCACCAGCCCCACCCACGGGACCCCAAACCCCTCCCTCGCTCCTGTAAGGCACAATACACTCCCCCCAAGACACAAGAGGTTATTCGCCCCCCTTCTCCACCCGAAGTGGAGATAGAGCCCAAAGTTGAGGAGAGTAGATACGATAATCAAGTAGAGACTGAAGTAGAAGAGCATCGACCAATTACGCCCTCGACACCAGAGCCTGAACCAGAGGAGCACCACCACATAAACCACACAGAGTACAACAATGGAGCGGACAGTATGGACGACGACTCCAGCTCAGAGTACATGAACAACACTTCAGAGGATGAGGATTATGACGATGGTGGGTATTTAAAGATGCTGTGCCTGATTTTTTACTGTTTTGAAATGTGAAAAACAGAACTAGTTTGTTTTAAAGTCTTTACAGCTGTCACACGTTTCACTCACTTCCCTAATGCAGTCCCAACATCCTAAATATTCACCGCAATGAATTTAAAGCACTTTTCACGAGTTTTGTCGTCCCGGGTAAAGCTAACAAACATTAGCATGCCAATAACATACATAGTTTAAACACACTACAAATAGATGCAGGGAAACCACTGTGGTCTCATTCATTTTCACCCAATAGATTTTACTTTGAAATATTAAAAAAAAAAAAAAAACAGTTCTGTTTTTCATGTTTCAAAACAGTAAAAATCAGATACAGCCCCTTTAATTTAGCAGTGTTTTGAACTATACGCTAACTATGTCTATGTTTATGGTGATTTTAATAACTGTGTTTCAAGTTCTCATCCCCCAAAAGATCTATTCAGATTTAAAAGTAGCTTGTTTTTGTAATTGCTTTTTTCAACAACAGTTGCACCCCGTGGTGGTGCACACAGTAATTAGGTTTTGTATTGTCATTACTATTTAACCATTTCAGGGACTATCACATCACATATTTCTACTTAATAACTATAATATACTATAAATTAATCAGTAAATGTAGAGTGGTTTTAACATTGTGACCCAAATGTTGCAGAAGTTCAACCAAAATATCAATATTATAGAGAGACTGTTGGTGACCTTGACAATGACACTGCTATTTTTCACTGAGAAACAAAACAAACAAGCACTGGTAAGACTCTACTTTTTTATGTTGAAGGTCACATAGACTAAGAATATATACTTAAGATATGATGTTATTGTAAATAAAAACAAGCCTAACATTGACTTTTTAAATGCATTCCGCCAGGACTGTGATATACACTTTAGTTTTGAAATGGGAATTATCATGACAAAACAAATACATCTACAGTCTATTTCTCTCAACAGCAGTTTTACTCCTCCTTATATTTACCTATTTACTCCCACGACACTTAAAAAATTAAAATAAAATAAAAATTATAATAAATCAGACAACAGACGCCAAAACTACAGTATTAGCTTCACAAAGACTCCAGCCATTTGTTGATAAGCCAAAAGGTTCAGAATCAGTTTTAATTGTGGGTAATTTGAGTCAGGCGTTTTAGGGAAAATCAGTCATGATAAGAGGTTGCTGTGTCATTGTTTAAAAAAATCCAAAAACAAATAATCAAATCAAATTATATGTGAAAAAGCACAAATTTTTGGGGGGGTTGTGATCCTCTAGCCAGGTTTTCCGTGTAAAATTTAATTGACTGAACTGAATACCTACAGAGTGCATTAAATATTACACTTTTTGTATGTATTGCAACATTTCAACTTAATTTTGCTCAACAATCAAGGACTGGACAAAAGTAATATTTGTAAAATGGAAAAAAATGACGTTCGGACTCAATTTGTAAATTGACTTATTTGACAGATTTTTGTCTAAAAGAAACAAATGTGCTGGAAAATTCCTGCCGTAAACTTTTTTGGATGTCATCTGCTGCTGCTATTGTCTGTTTTGTTGTCTTGCCGTGTTACGTTGAGTGATTTTTGTTTTCTTTTGTATTAAAAAGGCCTTGCGGAGGAGGACGAGGGCGTGACCTACTACATCCGCTACTGCCCAGAGGATGACAGCTACCTGGAGGGAATGGACTGCAACGGCCAGGGAGAGTGTAACCATTCACAACCCCACAGTCACAACCACAACGACCACAACCACGACCAGGAGGAGGACTACAGCTCTGACATAATACAACCACCCCACGCTGAGGAATGCCAGGAGGCTGTAGAGGGCTGGGTGGAGGACGGGGAGGGTCAGGAAGTCGAGGGAGGAGAGAGAGAGGAGGAGTGGGTGGAAGAAGATGATGCAGAAGTTAGGGAGGAATGGAGAGAAGAGGAGGCAGAAGTTCAAGAAGAGTGGCAGGACGGTGACCCCGAGCAGGACCAGTGGGAGCAGGGCGACGTGGAGGTGCAGGAGGAGTGGCGAGAGGGCGGGCAGGTGAGGCAGGAGCACTGGGAGAGGCACAGAGTTCAGGAGGACTGGGGAGACGGGGACGGGGAAGTACGCTGCGAAGTCGTGGAGCAAGATCCCGACGAACAGATTTACAACGGACGTCCCGAACCCATCCTGGACCACCACACGCACCATCACCACATGCACCATCACCAAGAGAGTCTCCATTCGGGGAGAAGGGGTGCGGACGGGGCCGAGGAGGACGAGCCAGAGAGCGAGGATTACTGTCCGAACGAGGAGGAGGATGAAGAGGAAGATGAAGGACACAGAAGGTCGTACACTGGCGATTACTATGCCCCCGAGGACAATGGGAACTCTGTGCGGGGGTCTCCGTATCGCGGGCGTAAGGTGCTGGTGGTAGAAGGTGAAACGGGGGAGGAAGCAGAGGAGGACATTGACCAAATAGTGGCTGAGATTAAAATGAGTATGAGCATGGGGAGTCTGAGCAGCAGCACTGACCAAAGCCCGGAGGAACTGGCTCAGGACCCTCCGCCAGGCAGCTACGCTCACAGTAAACCAGAGACAGCCAGTTACCCCCCGCCCCACCACAGACACGACAGCAGGCCCAAGTCCCTAAACCTGCCCTCCATACACCACAACACCCCAGACCTGCAGAGGGGGGTCAAGGCACACCCGCGCTCACCTGAGGACCGGCAGAGGTGGGCACAGGAGCAGGTAAGATGGCTTCTCGTGTGCTCGGCTTTGGAGAGTGCTGATAAATGTACTGAGCGTCTCTTGTTAAGAATCATAGTGCAGCTGGTTCCTTTGGCACATGCTTCACACTTCAGTGTCAGTGTCTATTTTTACTGAGGGCAGAGTGTGGGCACATTCAGATGCCTGAAGATGTTTACATGGATTAACTACAATTGAATCTCACCATGACTTTTCACGGAAGGGCTTTAAATTAGCCACATAAAGAAAATAAAAATGAACAGAAGCGTTGGTTTAGCTGCAGAATATAATAAAATGTGAAAAATCAAGGGAATGATAACTAATCAGATACATTTGACTTATATCCGAGCACATCGTATTTTAATTTTTACATTATTTATTTGTTTAATAGGAAATTGTGATGACACGTCCTTAAGCAAAATTTTTATACTTTTTTTAAATACAATTTTGAGGCTAGAAAATTGTTCTTACATTTTCCAAACTACCACAACTGAACTTTCTTCTCTGGACATTCAGAATTTTAGCATATTTTTGTTATGAAGACATTATTTGTTATGAATCATTAGCATTTAGACGTGTTACTTTACTTCTCCTCCAGTTGCCTCCGTTATGGAATTTTTAACATTCCTTAGGGTCTATTCAGTACTAAATAATGTATTGTTGGGTTGTTACATTAGTAGGGGAATAAGTGTCAAACTAAAATCTAAAAAAAAAGGTTTTGTTTAATTGCGTTATTGTTTATTAGTGTTCAATTTCTCCGTGCAATAAAGATGCAAGCAAAGCACCACACTGGTTAATCATCTGTTTGACACAGCACATATAATAATTTAATCAACATAATTTAATCATGAAGATCTGCATATTCTAATGTTTTGCAGTGACCATTCGCTCTGAATGTGATTTAAAGAACGTTTGTGGTGAGCTGTCATGTTACTCAACACCACACAGAGAAAAGCCTGTAGCATGTCCCCTTTTTGTCTGTGTCTCCTCCTTTGTTCCCAAATAGGTCTGGATCAATGCCCCGTCCTGAAGGGATCATAAACCACAGACCCTCTCCTCTTGTTGCCCCCCGTGAACAGCCCACAGACAAACACCTGCCCTGCTCTTTTACATTCACTGTTCTGTAGCTGAGAAACAGGTCAAATACAGTCCAGTCACACTTCAGCATCACAGGACTCTCCAGAGGGTTTTGTGATCATTTTGTCCTCCTTTTGACCTGGAAAGTGATGGCTCTCTTTGCTCCACTTTACCATTTACCCTGAATATTTAAGAAGGACTAGAGGAACACAGTGTTTCTTGTGCTGTGCCATAAATATTGAAAAAAATAAAAAGTTATTTTCATTCTATAAATAAAATACTTATAACGTAGACCTAAAATGATATGAAGGATAAAAATGGCTAAAATGCTTCATAGTCGTGACTAACTAATGTTTTTTGAATAATCATCAGGTAATTATAGAGACTTGGGCGGGGGTTGACCGCTCAAACCTGGAATGCAGGACAATACAGGATTATTGAAAACATGGACAAATCAATCAAAATACAAAACATTTAGGAAGTGTATCTTTCATCCAAAAATGAAAGCAGTGTTTTCAGTAGCCAGCCAACAAGAACGCCTCTCTTCTCCAGGTCCTCTATTCTAATTTTATTAGTAATTAAAAAAATTAGGATTATATTTCTTTGTTAAATAGAGCTTTATACTGTTAATAGCTTTCTCTTATTGGACAATTATTTAGCTGAAAGTGTGTACCTTCTACACTAAATGGCAAATTATTGAATTAAACATAATTATCACAGTTAAAACCATTTTTTTCTCTCTCTCTCTCAAATCAGGAAATGCTGGTACAGTTTGAAAAAATTATGATGTGTTCAGCATACATGTGTCAGCAGGAATTTCTATGGAATGAGTCAGTTCTAAATGCATTCTGCACACAGCGCACATGAGAACAATAGTCATGCTTCTGAATCATCAGAATCTAGTCATTTCTCAGACAGTGATGAGACGAGGGATGTTGTGGTTTAGTGCTGTGCTGGTGCTTACCTGGACTCAGGGTCTTGTGTAGCGACTGGAGTTTGTCCTGTACTGTTTTTTTTACATCCAGTTTAGTTATAATGTAATCCAGGATGGTAAATTTTATGGTGTGTTCACACTTGAAAAACACTTCATTAAACTTAAGGACTAAATCAGGACTATACCTGGTACTAAAAGACTAACAAGACTAAACCAGGACCAAATTACGTCTACATCAGAATTATCTCAAACCGGGAAGAAATTAGTACAAGTGTGAACACTAATCGACTTTTCAACCTGATTTAGTTTGAGTCGTGTCTTGGTCTTGTCCAGGAGGTACTTGTGAATTCAAAGGCTTCATGAGGTATTATGGTACATTGTGTGAAAAGCTGAATAACCCCTGATTCGGAGATAGTTGCATTGAGGACTGGAGGATAATCTGGATGTACTGAAGAGGGTTACATTCTCTTCTGGGCGATGAGAATGGATAGGTAGACTTTGTGGGATATAAAATCACAGTGATCAGATGACAGAATGTTGTGAATCTCATTAATCTGACAGTTGTGTGCTTCTGAATATTGATCACGGCTTTACGTTTCACTCAATGATTGTAAAGCAGGCCACTCGTGTCACATCTCCAGTCGTTAATTTCATTTGCACATGTATAACAGCATGGTGTCTTCACATTACGGCCTCGGCCCCCTGTTTCATTAGAGCAACAGGAGGCACATGGGGAGAAGACATTTCATATTTCATCCATGTATGAAATGCATCGTATATTGAGTAGAATCTAATATGGCAGCCTTCAATTGGTGTCATATAGTGGTCGTGATGTATGTCTTCATGTGATGATGAGAGATGACAAGTGATAACCATGTGCCAGATGGCTGTCCTTCATAGAATACATGTCTATCAAGAAGCTTTTTGGGTTTAAATTAAGGCAGTCAGTGGCTAAACAGCAAATTCTGACTAAAATCATTACTACAATAAATCAGGTTTGCGTGACATTATGTACATACATGCAGGTCAAAATTCTATGGAATTACTTTTAGTGGTCAAAATGCAGGTGATTTATAGTTAATGTTTGTACTGGGCGTATCCACATGAAACAAAACCTGGCACAAATGTCTTCTCTGTCAGCGTAAATAAACATTTAGTCATTTTTTGTACCATCATGGCAAAAAGAGGGCCGATTATTCAAACGCAGAGGCATGAATGTTGTCAATTGAAAGAACTTGAGCCACAATATTATTAAGGCAGGTTTGGGGACCCAATCCATCATTTATAATGAGAAGGTTCCACATGAATGCATTTTCAGTTTTGATATTTTGTTCAAAATCCATTAGAATTACGCTGACCCCGGTCCTCATGTGAGGTTAAGACTTCATTAAATTCTACAACATGAACACAAGCCATTACTTATAATTCTGCACAACTGGCCGTGGAGGTGGATCGTGGATCATTCTTTTACACAATTTTAGTAAAAGATTATATTAAAAAAAAACAGGCAATTCAATTTTAGATGTTCGTTAGTAACATTAAGTGAAATTGTAATGAAGGATTTTAAGATTAGAAGAACTAAAAAAAAAAAATATTGTGGCATGACTAACCCCTAAGCAATTTCAATTCGATCTCCAAAAAGCATAGTACTCTTCTATTTGGTTGTCACATTAACTTAACTGTTTTATGAAATTATAAAAGTTTTCATATTTTCGAAAGTTTTCACTGTTGTGTGGTCAATAATTGTAAATAGTAAAATCATAATGTTTAGTTTCACAACAGTCATAACAATAACATGTAACACTGTGACATTGTGACGTTCAAAATCAACTCCCTGCTATTTTTATTATATTTATTGATATAATCTGCCGCTGTAATATGTATTTTTGCGGTCTACTCTCCAGGTTACTAATGGAGCCGAGCCCAGAAAGCAGCAGCGCTCCGACCTCAACGTTCCTCTGGAGAACAACAACGTGCCGGAGGTAGGACTGTGGCATTTGCACTGGCACAATCATTTACATTTATACAGGGGTCATACATGCTTGTTTATGAGTGCGCTTCAGCCCCTCTGTGTGTACCACTGTCTGGGCGCTGAGTAATTGTGTAATTACCATCTCGCCTCATGTCCTCTGCTCACGTGCGATAGCGTGGCTGTAAATGAGCTCGCCTGTTTTACGAGGGCCATTTTTCACCGAGATGGGAGCTACAGATGTTTCTCCTCGCATCTTTCCTTTTGAATCAGTGATCATTTGAGCTTTAGTTTGAAAATTAGATAATGTTGGAATGAAATAACTCATTCTCTTTATAGTTTTCTTATCCAGAATGCGACTGTGGATATTAAAATGGATGAGTGGCGCTCTGAAATAAGGTGCTTTGTAAATCCAAAATTGCTATCTGCCAGCTGTTTGACTGCTCTCAGGATCTTACGTGACTCTTTAAATGTCAAAGTGATTATGTATGAATCATATTTCTTACCAGACTCTGTATTTATTTTGCACTCTCACTTAAGCAGGGCTCCCTTGAGAAAGTTCTCTAAACAAGTCTGGAGAATAAGTGAATGTGAACAAAAAAGTATGATGATTACTTCTTGTTGTGCATTCTCTGTCTTAATGAATCTTTATTGGAACTTTATTGGAAGAAACTTTTATCTTTAACAAATATTGTGCTAGTGGTATTATTATTGGGTGGTCATTTATATAATAGTTATATATAGCTGCCAAAATATCATACCTTGTATATATTTATCTATGTGGTTTGCAGTAGGTTGAAATGTGTAATACCCAGATGTAAATTGATACTAAATCTTGTATCAAAACTTGTCTGTTGGTCTTCAGTTGTTAATGGATTGACTGATCGATTAATGGATTGATGGTGCTTGCATTGACTAAACTTTTCATTAGTCGACTGATTCTTTTATTTTAAGAAAGCGGAAGGTTTGTTCTGAGATAGTTGAAGAGAATCTTCCATTTACCTAAAAACACTGTGCTTTTTGTATTTAAAGTTGTTTTTGCATGACATCCTGTGAAGTTGTGGTCTAGTAAGTGCACTTTAGTGTCAGATCATAGAGATGCTGTCCTCTTTAGTCGACCAAGAACTTCATACTTGACGACAGCCCTACTTGAGTCATTAATGCAGGTATCGATACTGAAATCTTCATAAATGGGACAAATGTGTATCTTTCTTGTATAGTTTTAGTTGTACGGTTAGATAGTCTTGAACTGTGTTGTTGTCTTCATCTATATCAGGAAGCCTCATTGTAATACTAAATTATTTTGGACTGAAATTGACTTTTTTGGTTTAGTTGTGGTATAAAAAGTGTGATCAAGTATCTAAATTGTGTGCAATCTATAGCTACTCAATAGATAACTGTTTAATATTGTGACTGTGTTTTATGGCAAGATGTGCTCTAAAACACTGAATACATCTCAAAAATCCAAAGTATAATATGTGGGGTTTTTTTAGGATTTGTTGATATAAGACTGTTGACTATTTAGAAAAAGTGCAGAGGTCTGTGCTTTTAAAATGCGTCTAGTAATTACCATCTCATTTTGTGCGTTTTCGCAGTTGTTCTATTCTCTAGTTACTGAATCTCGTCCATAGCATCCTCCCCCGCACCTTCATCTGCATTTCCCTAATATGATAAAGATCTATTTGTTGCGTTTCCAGATGCATATGCAAACATTTATCATTAGCATCTTGTCTCGTTTCTATTTTCCAGCCAACCAAGAAAGTCGCCTCATTCCCCAGCTTTGTCGATGGTAAGTCAATCTGCATTCACACAAAATCAAAACATTTTAATTACATGGCCGGCTTCCAAGAAACCAATGTTTTTTCCCAGCGCTTTTTGCATCAAGATAAAACCGCTGCCCGGGCTGTCAGTGCGCTGGTGGGCAGATGCAGTCCAATATAGCGAGAGGATTTAGTCGCCTCAGATCACGACAGCCTGTTGTGTCCCTCGGAGGGTGTCAGGGAGTGCGCATCTCCATATCACACATACAGATTAATCTCAGGCCTGTTCTGGCGCCACTGCACCTCCATTAGCCCAAAGCCCCGCAGTCTAAACCCAGCCCCTTATCACGAGTCCACTATCTGCACTGTTTAGCTCAGTTTCTCTGCACTGCCCCAGCTCGAGTGATTACAAGAACCTCTCCACCGCTGTAACCTCGCTCACACGGTACAGACCTGATTGATGGCATGTCCTCGCTCAGTGACTGTGGGCTCCCTGTGGCTTTTCATCCACAGTAAGGCTGCACAATATGGGAAAATTATCTAATTGTGACTTTTCTTTCCAGTATTGCGATTTATATGTTAATAAAAGAATTCTGCTTAAAGTTCACAATTTAAACATGTTTAGGAGAATTGACAAAAAAGGTTGAACTGGGTCTATGAACTGACAAATGAATAAGGATGTGTTTCAGAACATGACTGTACAGATGTGAACTACAGCGTTAGCAGCTTTTGAATGAGACAAGACATTTGTGCCGTTTGTGGTGGAGATGACAGTACTTCAAAGTTGCACCCTTTGCTAGATTTTCCTTTCAAATTGTAATTTTGATTTGATTGCGATTAATCGTGCATCCCTAGTCCACATGCATAAGGGCTGATCGATTTTTTACAAAACATGTCAAATTTTGGTCAGTTTTCTGTAAATATTTCGATTGTGATTAGATTTTTGCAATTTATGTTTTAAAATCTGGATTCGGTTCACGATGCACTTGAAGAACACTTCTAGGAACATTAAGGGGAAGACTTCAGCATGAATTGTTAAAAGAAGAATCACAAGAATTTGATTTTATATGAAGTGATCCAAAGATTTCAAGTTTTAAACATAATACCATATTAGGTAGTATTCTATAGACACAGGTAGGATAGGATATTGACAAAAATTAATGTCTTGATTTTATTTTAATTTTTTTTGCAGTATCCCGATAATGATATTATGTCAGTCCAACAGGAATGTGTTAAAACGTGTCTTTAAATGTTAGTTGAAGTTAAACTATCAGACAAATGATAAGTGAAGTCTCTGTGAAATGACTCACAAAAGTGCTGAAATATACCATATACCCTTATTTGAAAGTTTACCACGTAACCTTTTGCATTGTTATGTTTAATTTTTTTTTACTAATAATGATATACTCAATATTAAAATTTTGCATATCTTCAAAACAACATTCACAATATTATCTAAATTTCGATATATTCGATATTTTGTTGTTGGCAGAGGACATAATATTCCCTTAATAATTTCACATTGCTTTTGTTAAGTGAAGTGTGATGTTGCACAGTCAATTAATGTTATATTTGTGTATATGCCTTGCAATTAACCAGCCACTACTAAGAGCATACATATGGACCCTTCCAGGAGTGATGTGTTTCAAATACTCGTGCACAGAGCCTGCTACTCGCTAACAGTAACAAGCTACACAAAACACACTAACTCTCCCATTGAAAATGCAATTGTGCTAACTAGGAGAATGGCACCGCCGGCGTTTTGTTTACAAACACTGGAAGGGTCTGTATATTTAGTCGCTGAGATAGGAGCCATTCACTCACAACCTCAACTGAGAAGTCAGAGAAAGTAAAATACATTCTTAAAGTGTATGTACACGCTGTCCATTCATCTTTTATTTGTCTCCGTGTAAAAAGTTCAAAGTATTGCTATTTCTTGACGTTGCCAAGTGAGCAATGAAGCAGAGCAATCGAGTTCCCTATCTCCATATCTCCAGCACTCACTTCCATTAGACTGACAATAGAATAGTAGTATAATACCAGACCTCACTTCCCCATGTCTCCTCTGTTAATGGCCTCCCTCTGTGTCTTTCTAGCGATAGTCCCAAGACCGCGTGAGCCAGAAGACCTGATTCATGGCATTATCTTTGCTACTAAATACAATGGTTAGTCTATTTGAGAATACCCAATAAACAGTGGGGGAAATATGCAAACTCCACACAGAAAGACTCCAATAGTGCTGGTGGTCTGAATATGATCATAACTATGATTAGGACAAGATCTATGGCTCTCACAGACAATTGTTTTTAAATTCACAATTGACAATTTGCATTCACTAGTTCATAATCTTTTTTCAATAGTATTTTTGCTGTATTTCCCACTAAAATTGTGTATGTATTTTATAAATTCACTTTATTTGCTGATTCTATTGTTGCACCTCAAAGATCTCCAACAAATCACTTCATTGCACATGTTTCATTTGGTCACTTAAAAGGTGCTCTTATGTAAGGTTTCTGACGGCCGGTCCACCGTCCTGCTTGTCTCCATGGAGATTTTATTGCTTTCCCTGGAGTGTTCCACAGTATGGCATTAAACGTATTTATTTCTATGGAGAAAAACAGTGACTCCACCAAGTTACTGGTATGATCTGTAAAGAGGCAAACCCTCACAGCAATAACAATATCGACTTATCGCTCATTATATTATAGATCATGCTCAAGATTTACACTTTTTTAATACTTTTTCTAAGCATTTGTGGAGAAATTTTTATTTTTATTCTATTTTATTAACATGTACATTGTAGAGGGTTGAAAAATTAACATATCTCTCACTCAATGATTCTAACTAACTGTTTGATGTTTAATTCTTTTATTTTATAATGCAGTTTATGTTTTTTATGACATGTTCATTTAGAAAAGGGTTTACTTTACTTCTCCTGCTTTAGTTTTATTGTTTCAGTTGCATAAAGTCAATTCAATATTATTGTTTAGTATTATGTTCTTTAGCAACTTATCACCCATTGAAAATTCTTATCGTGACAGACCTAATTATATGTATTGAGAAATAAAAACATTGTTAATTGAATAAATGCACAATGAATGTTATTATATATAAAACGTCATACTGTGGAATATAAGGCAAAGCAATGACATCTCTGTGTAGATAGCAGACGTGACAGAAGTTACATAGTGCACCTTTAGTATTCTGCAATTACTATTATACTTTGTTTTTGTTGCACTGGAGCAGAGCAACCCTCTCATAACCACTTCACAATCAGGCTTTGGCTCTCTTTCTCGACTGGCTTTAGTGATTACAAGACCCTCTCCACCACAGTGACCTCAGAGTAACCTACACCACTGGTCTCCTGCGTTAATGGCCTCCCCTCTGTCTGTCTGTCTGTCTCCCTGGCTGTAGTCCCGGGCCCGTGTGAGCCAGAAGACCTGATTGATGGCATTATCTTTGCTGCTAACTACCTTGGCTCCACTCAGCTGCTGTCCGAGAGAAACCCCTCCAAGAACATCCGGATGATGCAGGCCCAGGAGGCCGTCAGCAGGGTCAAGGTATGTCCAAAAAGAAACAATAACTACACGCCAACACACAGCAATGAGTCACGCAGGCTTTATCTGTTCTGCCCTTAAAATAGTTACGCATTGAAGTTACATGAAGAGGAGTTTTATTTTCCCAAACACAGCACTGCATTTGTGGTTTTGAAGTGTTTGAATCGTTAGTGGTTCTCTGTTATGTCAAGACTGTGTTAAGATCTGCCACATCTTGGCGGTAGTTTTTTTATGTTTATCTTCTCTCTGATCCACAGCTTTTGGTCTGTAATTGGCATGCACGGCTAACATAAAGTCCTGATGTTTTGTTTTTATGTATGCAAGTACAATACAAGTATATTTTGTTTGATACATAGAGTCTGAATACAATGAAAATGCCAAACCTAATGATGGATACTCAAGAAGACAAAGATAGTTTCTATGGTTGTCCCGAGATGAGCTCGCTCTTAGGTTTTGCTTCATTTTGACTACATTTTTCCATAACGTGTTTTCATGTCCTACAAATCTTTTGCAGGGGATTGAGTTAAATTTGAATCAGTTTTG
Organism: Rhinogobius similis; assembly: GCA_019453435.1. Taxonomy (NCBI): domain Eukaryota; kingdom Metazoa; phylum Chordata; class Actinopteri; order Gobiiformes; family Gobiidae; genus Rhinogobius; species Rhinogobius similis. Next base: position 23,968,309 of record CM033621.1, read on the forward strand.
TTGCTGTTTTAATTCGGCTCTAGACTTTGCAATAATGAATTTGTTTGGGTCAGTCCCTATTCTCCGTTTATTAAAAATAGTACTTATAGAGAGAAATATTTATATCAGAACTGTGTATGATATTACTGCATAGTTTATATTATATATATATATATATATATATATATATATATATATATATATATATATATATATATATATATATATATATATATATATATATTTACGTGCACTGCAAATCGGATTATTATCTGATTTCTGGATCATTAAGATTATTTAAATAACACGCAAACTGAAATCAGATGTTATGTTTTTGCTGTTTACATATAATTTTGATAATTTTTAACTCCCCATAATCTGATAATAATCTGATATTGTGTGTGCATATAACCACAACCAGTGTTAAACTATGAATTTTTCTAACTTTTATGATTTATTTGATTACAAATATTGTCAATACAAACTACAACATAATATACGTAATATAATAGAAACCACCCTAGTCTGTTCCCTACATGATTGTATTTGTCTTCATTTTAGATGCATTCCTTAACAGTGAGAACATTTACATACACACATAAATCACATTATGCCACTTTTATACAGTTAGGGAGGAGCTGTATCCTTGAAGTGGATTTGTGAAGCCTAATGCTTGTGTTACACTATGAGTCACTGCTCAACTTGCACAAAAATGTGACGCAGTCAAGTTCACTTAACTCAATACATTATTCACAACCTCTGGATGGCATTTTTGCATTGCTGAAACCTACGCATGCATTTTTCATTCATTTGATTTTGTGGTTGTAGTTGTCCCGCTTTCTCCTTTCTCCTTTTTTATGAGGGTCACGTGTCTCTAAAAACAATTATGTAGGAAGAATCTGCCTTGTAAAACAGAGAATTATCTGCTCTTTAGAGACTAAAGGAACAATTCAATTCTAGTGTTTGCTGCAAGGTGGAGCTCCTTCTTGGCGTTTTACTGCGTGTGCTGTATACATTTATATGTGATGATGACAGATGAGGACTGAACATATGCCAGATGGCGCTCCTTTATAGCTATTGTAAATTAAATAAGGCTGCAGCTGGAAAAAACTAAGGACGTGCTAGTGTTGAAAGTCGTTGTCTGTTCATGCTACAATGAAGGACTTTTAAATATTTCTTCTTAACTGCTGTCACAAAAGCAAGTGTACTTTATTCGTTTTAAGGGCACATCTGGTTGTTGTTGCATGATCAAGTCTAAAATGGGTGTAACCTGTATTAATCTTTCAAAACAATATACATTCACACTATTATACGCATTGTATTAATATAAAAATAGAAGATTTACTGTCAAGCTAAAATTGGCAATATTAAATTTTACATTTTCACACATCATTCTATAAACCCTTTAAAAATGTGTAAACAGAAACATTCTAAATTCGGAATGGAGGCAAAAGTGAAGTGTAACATAATGTGATTTCACAGGAGAAACTGGGATTTAACCTCAGAATATCACAAAATATGAAAAATGTAGAGGATTTTGGAAAATGAAAACCACCCAGACACATGTGAGTGACATCAGAGCTGCTTTAATCACATTTATTATTATAGTATTATTATGTTTTAGGAAATTATGATAAACAATCAGCAACAATCCAGATTTATGGGTTTTACTGGAAAAATACTCACAAAAATGTTGAGCACACAATAATGTTTCATTTTATCTATTGATATATTGGATACTATGCCATAAATTAGATTCTTTTGAAGCTAAAATACAATTTTAAGGCCAGAAAATTGTATTTTGTCCATCGTTTGTTATAGAAAAGCAAACTAACTGACCTTCCTACTCTGGAAATTCAAATCCATTGGTTATTTCTCAACACAAACAATTAAAACTAGTAAATTTTGCCTCCACTCGCCTCCATTCCTGAATTTTGACGACTTCACATTTTAAAGGGTCTATTGTAGCCTCGTAATTTATAACTGTACTATTATATTTAAAAGCCCTTATTCATTTCTGTTTCATCTCTTTTGTTTCTTTTCTCATGAATCTATAAAATAGAGTAAAAATGGCTACATATCTGTTTATTTATCCTGACATTTACTGCACATTGGATACTCGCAAAACACTTAACTCACTACATTCCCTTCTCTCATGATTGTACCTTTCGCGTCTTTGATCTTCACTTCTCTGTTTTCAGTTTGTCACACACAGTTGGAAAAAAAAAAGAAAACTCCCGACAGAATGAAACCATGGCAACAGTCAGCTCTCACCTTCTTGTTCTTCCTGCATCAAAACGGTCCCTCCGAACAAGAAGCCATGCATTATCCAGTAGATCTGTGCTCCACTGGATAAATAAATGCATGCAAAGTAACTCATCTTTGACATTTATGTAAAATCGCACATACCTGACAAGGCACTGGCGATAAAAAGTAGTTATGCCGTGGAAATCCAGTTCTACCACTACCATACACTTTTCTCTCAAATTAGCAAGTTATAAAACCCAATATTCTACCTTTGATTTAATATTTATGCATTGCTCTCCCCACGCACTTTTATGTGTCATCTCGTTGCTTACCTCATCCCCCGTAGATCAGTCAAAACCCACAAATGTCTTGTGTGTGAGCGCTCATCGCAAATCTTAAAAAACAGATATTTTACCTTGAGGCTGTTTTCTCTGCAGCGAGTAACAGAAGTGGAATAAGAAAACGTAGTGAGTAAAATGCTATCAAGATTACGTGGCAGGGTTCAGATTCACTAGATACTAAAAGGAACACTGTGTTAGTCGTCGTAAGAGAGATAATTCACTAAATCTGGCAAGATAAGGATCACCCTCAAAGCAGTGTCTTTCTGCAATGACATGACCCCGCAATTATTTTGGGAACACTGTAAAAATGTACGGCAGGCTACATCTCTTTTTGTCCTTAGATCCTTTTGTAAGATCATATACTGGAGAATGGCTGACAATAACTGAAATATGCTACAAAACCTTTTGTACGTATAAGAGAAGTTGTATAGGCGCTTCTCACAACAGGTTGACCTTGTACTTGTTGTGGTTCACACAGGTACATTTCTCCAGTTAACAAGTAAGACGCGAAAAGACAAGTTGTAGAGCACAAGGTGTAAGTAATTCAAAGTTAGCAGCTAAACAACTGTTTTGAACTAACAAACAGTTATGTAAAGTTTAATTGTAGTGCACAATTCGAACACAAAGTCATTCAAGTGCTTTACATAACAGGAAAAGGAGCATTAAATCATCATAAACAATCATTATAAAATGTACTTTAAAAGGTCAGAGTGCAGTATAATATGCAGAGCTAAGCAGAACTGTTTTTAGCCTGGATTTGAACATTCTCAGAGTAGAAGCCTGTCTCACATTTTCAGGATGATTGTTTCAGATTTTAGAAATGCTGATTCCTCATGTTTAGTCCTGACTCTGGCACCAGCAGGAGGCCGGTCCCTGAGGTCCTCAGAGTCTGAGATGGTTCATATGACACTAACATATAGCCAGAGACCTGAGCACAGGACTAATGTGATCGTACTTCCTGGTTCAAGACCCCAGGACAGCTTGTTACAGTAGTCTAACCTACTGGAGACAAATGCATGGATAAGTCTCTCCAAGTCTGGGTTAGACATTATACCTTTGATTCTGGAAATGTTTTTAGATGGTAAAAAGCTGCTGATGTTATTGATTTAATGTGGCTGTTAAAGTTCATGTATTACTCCCAGATTTCTCACTTTTGAAGATTTTAGTGCGAGAGACTGGAGGTGACAGCTGACACTTTCTCTTTGTAGTGAAGGTGATGAAGAAATTGTCCTTTTGTTAGTAGTTAATGCCCCTTTAAAGCATGACAGCAGACAGGGGAAGTGAGTAACAGCTTGGTGGGACTAATTATTACACAGAAACATGCACAATTTGCTAATCACTCAGATAGGTTTACACCCACTGTCAGCCGCATTGAGTCTTTATGACCACCTGTCTCTTTTGCACAGCCGTTTTGACCCCTGTCTCTCGTCTCACTTATTTGTCCCACCGTTTCACTGGTGCCATATGAAGTGTATAAAGTAGTGACATTTAAATAGATAAAAGAACAAATACAAACTTAACTTTAGGGGTCCTGTTTTTCTGAGTTGTATTATGTTTGCTATTCTAAACTCTCTTACTGAGGGCTGAACATTGAAAATCCTATTTCACAGCAGACTTTATGTATAAGTCTAAATTTATAGATTTATTTCTAAGTTTATTATTGCCTAACCTTTCCCACTTTTACTGATATTTGAGATGGTCACCCTAGAAGATGTGTCAAAAGCAACTGACCCCACTGGGACAATAAATATATACCTTACCTTACAGCAAGTTAATATTGTATAGTTCATATCGGAATAGTTTGAAGATGCATAAACGGGTAAGTAAAAAGATTTGATGGAAGGCCGCACAATTAATCAGTCAGAGCGTCTATGAAAATTCAGTTCTTGGGTCGTCCTGGTCTACAATGCTTCACAACTAAGTATAAGTTGAACAGACTAGCTCAAATTGTTGAAAAAACGAATGATGATTGACAATAAACATTTCAGAATAGGGTTTCATGTTAAGCAGGTGGTCAAACTACCCATAACATTAACATTATTAATATAAGACAGATTGGTTGGTGACTGGTCTAAGTCTGATTTGATAATGTACATTGCATTTCAAGTGTATTTCTTTAAATACCTAGATTACAATTAAAACTGTGTTGTACATCCACTCTGTATTCTGTCAATCACATCAAAACACCCACTGTTTAAAAAGATTCAATGGATCAGGAATGTAGTATGTGTGTTTGCATGTTGTGTTGGAACAAGAAAAGCAATTATTCCTGTCTGTAATTGCTGTTTGGATTTGAATCTGATAACCAACGCGGTTGTGCTATCTCTCTCGCCACACACAAGGACATAATTCATTCACACACTCTCCTTCTGCTCTCTCTCTCTGTCTATTTTGAAGATAGCACTGCTGCTGTTTGGTTTGTAACGTGTCTACCTGCTTTGATTTACCTTATTTTATTTCCTCTTGTCTGTTGTGCTCCTGTATCCGCTGACCCCGTTCCTTCGCCCACTTCCTCCTGTCCACTGCCAGAGGGTTCAGAAGGCTGCTAAAATCAAGAAAAAGGCGGTGTGTTATCAATCATAGTGAAATAAAAGCCCCCAGTCTCATCCTAACATTGTGCTGCTCTCATTCATGTCCTCGTCTCTCATCTGTTTTACACGTGCTTTGCTCTGAATATCAGCACTTGTGTGTAGCAGTTCAAAACCACTATTAGTTTTGAATAACTAAAAAGTCCATTTAATGTTTTAAAAATACTCACTCCTGACTATTTTCTAATCCCACCGCTGATACAACGTACCAATTTACGTTTAAAAAAGCAAAAGAAACTAATTTTATATCTTAAAGTGCATATGACAGGTTATCATGGTTTTATAATTGGTTCATACCAACGTACGTCACATATCAAGAATTTTGTTAAATTGCAGCTTTTACTTTTTGTACTTTGCCTTTTTATAAATGTAAAATTTGTCGGTTTTTGCAAACTGACGTTTCACGGAGCACAGTTTTCACGACTTTACACGGACTTTTAACTGCAAAATACCATCATCAAAGTAAGAACTAAAAGCTCAAAATCACATGCAAACTTAATCTATATTTAGTGCAATTACTGCACACAGGGAAAGTTTCAGAAAGTTACAAGCCATATTTTTATGCAGATTTTTTCCTGAGGTTACGTTTGTTTAAATTAGCGACCAAAATCAAGATGGCTGTACGTAGTGTAGCGTACAGGTCACATGTCTGGCATGAACCGATCATTCATTTGTCAATTGTCTGTGGTTAATAATATTTTTGTTTTTGTTTTACACCACTCAAAATACGTTTCAAATTACAGGAAGTAGCTAAAATGTAGGCTAGATTTACATCCAAGGAACAGTTTAAGCATTCACTGAAGAAAATATGTTTACTGTATCACATGCTGCCCAACCAGGAAGTAAAATTAAAACTGCACCAAAATGGTCCAACTCTGCAAAACTAGGTCAAACTAGGTCAGATTATTAGCTCTATATTAAAGATAACCTTGTTAACAAGTAAAATTCTTTCAAATCTGTTCTCTAACCTGTCATATGCATTTTTTTTTTCTGACAAAACAAAAGCACCCTAATCAATGGGCTTTGTGCACAGCAGCAGTTGGCTAAGCTAACTGTTTCTCACATGCTAGCATTTATTAAAACTTACAGTACAAAGGAATAACCAATTAAAATGTAAAATAAAGACTACTTGGTTGTTTTTATTTAGAGATCACTTCAGTTTTTTTGGTTTAATTTATTTTATTTTTATCTTTATTATGCTTTAAAATTAGCATTAGCTTTGACCCACAAACACCTCGATTTATCCACACAGACGTGTCCGCGGGGGAAGTGTTCATCTCATCTGTAAAGTCTTTAACATGTTGTCATCCTCCTGCAGCTCTCTGTTCACTGCCTGATCTTTAAGGATTTATACATTTTACTTTGACTCTGCAAAACATCCATGAAAGATTAAATTGGACAGGAAGCACTCAGCTGTACAATGAACTAGCCACTAAAAAATAAACGACCAACTGAAATTCCACGAACAGAGCCCATTATGGGAAACCTGCCTCAGAGAAAATATTAAGCGAACCAGAGACACCAAAATGTTTTCTACCTGATTGAGTTAATATAACATATACGTCTGTTTGCATTTTGATTATTAACGTTAAATATTATGATGTATAGTGTAGTGTGCAGCAGCTCAGTAAAATGTCTGCTTTTATATTCAGTTCTGGAGCCGCAGAGCTCTTGTGGCGTGAGAGCCAGCTGGTCGAGGTTTAGTGTAAAGCTGCTTGTTGTTTCTGTGCCAAACTCACCATCACCATCTCATCACAGCCCACAGCACGAATACATGTTTTATTTATGTAACTGCCTTCACCTCCACACACATCTACGTCCATCCGACTCCCTGGAATAAACCACAGTGAACTGAAGTACAGTACTGTGCACAAGTCTTTAAATAAGGCTCCAATTAATACAGTAAAAAGCAAGTGTTTCTCAAAATGATTCTTCTGTAGCTATTTGTTTATATTTTAGTGAGTGAATTAAAGGTGCACTATGTAACTTTTCCTGAGAGTACTGCTTGTCTTCAGTGAGATGTTATTGCACGGCCAGTAAGGATGTTACAGTATTACATTTTAGAGTTACGATTATTGTGAGAAGAAACATCATGATTTTACGATTATTCTCGGCCAAACAAAAGTGAAATCTTTAATTAGAATAAAATTACTGAATTAAATAGTTAATGATAATGATATTGTCACATAAAGTACATTTTTGGAGTACACACTGAACTGAAATAACTAATTTTCATAATTTTTTTGTACTTTACATAATCACAATTATCGATTAACCAAATAATCTTGACATCCCTAATGGCCAGGAATGTTCCACAGTATGGCATTAGAATAGGGCTGCTACTGACAATTATTTTGGTAATCGATTAGTCTGGCTATTATTCCTTCGATTAATCGATTAGTTGTTTAGAATGCAAAAGGCCAGTGAATATAAGATTTTTACAATATTTAACTGAGAGGAAGCTGTGAATTTTTTATAGTATATTACTTACAACAAAATAGGTTTTTCGATAAAAACACTCATTCACTCAGTCATTTTATGTGAATTACTGTTTCGTGTGAGTGATAAAACATTCTCTCTCAGCACAAGACACGCTTTGGATGTTGTTTATAGCTCAAAAAACGATTATTCGATTATCAAATTGGTTGATGACTATTTAAATAAGCTGCGATTAATCAATTAACTTGTTTCAGCCCTACATTAGACCTATTCATCTATATCTCCATGAAGACAAGCAGATGAAAGGCCATGTTACAGGTCAGGGGTTTCATTTATAAAACTTTACGCGTAATTCTTACTAAAAGTGTACGTACGTAAACACAAACTTCCAAAAACGTCCTCCAACTTGCTTATTTCTCATCCGAGCTTAGATTCTTCCTGGTCTGAAAGCCCTGACATGCAAAGTTCAGGGTTTTTGGACCAGACCGCTCTTTTCCAGATCTAGTTATCTTTTTATACAACACAAACTTAACATGGAAAGTCTCGTCTCGTACACATTTTTGTACGAACAGACGCTTTACAAATGAATCCCTGATCTGTTTTGCATGTTTTTCCAGATATTTTTAGCAAGGAAAATATGATTGACAAGCTTGATAAGTAATATTCTGAACCGTTCCAGAGAGAGCAATATAATTTCCTTTGAGACAAGCAGATATTTTTCTAGATAAGTTTCATAGTGCACCTTTTTTGATCTGAAAACATTGAGTCCTGGCCTTTTACTGATTTCACCTTTTCTCCAAATGTACGGAAGCTATTGTTTTAACACTTTTGCACAGTACTGTATCTTTTTTATGGCACTAATCCTTCTAACTGTCTCCAAATTGTTTGTGCAGAATGCCGATGGAGACACACAGACCCTGACGGAGGTGGACCTGTTCATTTCCACTCAGAGGATCAAAGTCCTGAACGCAGACACACAGGTGAGAGACGCCAAACACAGAAATCGGATTTATCTACGGGTCGCACAGGCCAAGGGTGTATTAACCGCCGACTGAGCTGCACAGCGCCGCGAAAACTGCTGAAGCAAGCTGAAAAGTACAAAAAAAGGCTTATTAATTTTCGTTTATCTGATGATGTCAATGAATTCCTGGAGTATAACTTTACAATGAAGATAAATAGGGCCACAGTAAACCTCTCCAAACACACAACTTGGCTGCTTGATGTTAGAAAGTGAGAAATACATACAGTTTTAAAAGTGGGGAAGTAGAAAAAGAAGACCACAGCAACTTTTTATTCTTAAATTAGCCTCTCCAGGTTTTACAACAAAAGGTTTTTAACATCAGCAGCAGCAGAGCAAGGAAAGTGGTCAAAAGTCTGCAAAAGCTGCAAACCTGTTAAAGAACAATTACATTGCAAATAACATTATTCCTTTCATTTCTGATGTTTTAATTATCACATTGCCGTTAGTTTTGTGCATACTCTTGTCACACAGATTGAAGCACATGTAATTGTTTTTGAGCATCTAAAGTCAAGTACTTTAGGGGCCATACTGTTACTTCAAAATAATATTACAAAGAAGTGATCCAAGAAATGACTGAAGTAAGAGTAAAAAAGTATGTGGCAATCTGTAACTACTACTCAAGTGACTCTTGAAACATAAAATCTGATTTATAACTTTATAACTTTAGTAAATAATGCACAAAATATATATTTTATATACCAAAGAAATGAGAAAAACTAAATCATGTTTGAAAGAGCAGTGCAAGAGACACAAATGTTTAAATCATTTAATATTGTCACCATATACCCTTTGTCACTGCAGATTTACTCACTGTGGGAAGAGTAACTAAAACTTCAACTCATTCAAAATGAAAAAAACAACTCACTTAAGCAAATGTCCTTGAGTAAATCTAACTGAGTCCTACCCACATTTGTATCTAAAGAGATGTACACGTTCTAGTTCAGTGGTATCTTAGTGCTTAAAAGTAGATTAAATAGTCAAACTACATTAGTAATTAACGTACATCACTAACGTTGTTAACAGGCTTTTTTTCCATTTCTAAAGCCGCTTTTCAATCTCTCTTTTAGCCGTACAACAGGTCAGTCTGTGCTCAGCCGTTCTCACAGGAGGTGCTTTTGGTTACTGAAGCTGCAGCATTTCTTTGCCTTTTTCAAAATGATGAAAATAGCTTTATGCCTCAGAGGCCTTTAAACGTATACGTATGTGGCAGATGATTCATTTGCGATAGTTGAGACGTTGTCAGTTTTTGTGTGTGGGCAGCAGCCTGGCAGGAACTGGTGCTTGGTGCAATGCAGTCTCTCTTTTCGTTCCTTCTCCATCTGGTTTGTGTGCCCTGCCAGTGGTAGAGAAAAAGCAGCCTTTATTCTACATTTAAAGAGCTCAAGGCAATGTGATTAGGCCTCTCACTGTGATTCATAAAACAACAACTGCTGCAGCGGATACATTAGTCAGAGTTTCTAAAAGCTGTAGAAGTCCTAATGTGATGTACAACGTCGGGTAAAAGTTTTAACACTGGTTTTAGGGCATGAACAAACAGGTGTTAAATGTGGAATAACATACAATATTTATGGGGCAAAGTGTGGAGCTCAGCCCAGGCATTTACCTTCACCTGTAATAAAGATAGTGATGGATTCAGGGGCTGTAAACTATTTTCAGTGAGCCCAAAATGTACATCTCACAAATGTATCTATTAAGTATCACTGTGGATAAAGTACCGGTAGTTTCTTTTCCCCCCCATAGGGTGTGTTGTAAAAGAAGCACTAAATGACAAAATCAGACCACTGTGAACTGTCTGCGTCTAATTGTAAAACATTTTATTGATTGGGAGCGTCAAAGAGCCTGGTGCATCGCTTCATGGAGCTGATTGACAGTGCCAGTGTGGTGCATCCTGTTTTGCTTCGCCGTCTGGAAAAAACTTTACTATTTTAAAGCTACTACTCATTAATGTGAATACTAGTAAAAGGAATTAGATCCACAGATAACCATTTAAATTTGGACTGCAGCAAGTTAATCGATTAATTGCAGCGATTATACAGTAGAAATAGTAATAATAGAATAATTGTTATCAGGACTATACATAACATACCGTGAGAAGAGGTTTTATGACTGAGACAGAGCAGGAACAAAAATGACATGGGAAAAATCTCATATTCAGAGGTTTTTTATTCGGTTAATTGGAAGAATAATCGCAAAACATTGATAATCGTATTTAAATATTTCAATTCAGTTTATTTTTGTAAAGCCCATAATCACAATAGAAGTTGCCTCGCAGGGCTTCTCATAATTGATGTTGATTTTAACAACAGAAAGTTAGAAAATTGGTCATTAGTCAATAATAGAGACGCAGATTACTCAAGGTTCACAGGAAATAAGCAAATGGATAACAGTTCCAGAGCATTCCCTGTCCTTAGACACTCGTCCTCAGCAAGAAAAAACTACAAAAAACCCTATTGAGGGAAAAATCCAGTTGCTTTATTCACAGTTTGAAAATCAGAGACCTCAGCTTTAACCTGTTCAGATGATATTCTTCTGGGTCACTCTCTGTTTTTCCTCTGGCACCACACTTTATAACGAGTACCATTTATTCTAGACTCTTTGACTCAACGTAAAACCCTAACTTTTCAACATTAAGTGGCTTATCATAACTTTCTCACGCACCATTTCTGACATCCTGACATAAGACAATTATCAGCCTGACTGAACAAAAGCGATTACAGTCCAGGCCGCTGTTGAAACGTCACAGGCATCCCCACTGCACACCTGTTCATTATTTCAGACGAGCATGTCCCCCGAATTTAATTTACCAGAGCATTGTGGGACGTAATCTGATTATACAGTAGATTTAAATTTAATCACAACACAGCCTGCTTGTTCCAGGAATACTTATATTTTATTCAATGCAATACATGAGTCGTGAGGGTAAACTAATGGCTTCCTCGGGCGTATTTATTTTTCCCATGACCCTCAAATCGATCAGACACAACATATTACGACACCAGACAGGGAGCGTCGACAACACAGATTGTTTCATAGCGCTTCTTATTAGTTGGTATTGATAAATAAGACAACAAGGACACATTGGATTTATAGCATCAACACACACATTATTCATTCACTCCACATATTTTGTGGTGCTACATTACTTGTATCCACAGCTTCCCAGGATGGAGCTAACTCAAATGTGGCTGCCAATTTGTGCCAAAGGCTTCTCCAACCACCTATAACCAATCGATCCCATCTCCAAAACTGCACCTCTTAGACTTACAATAGAATTCAAAATACTAAAGTGGGGTTTCTGTTGTTTGTAGTGTATCTATCAAAAATGTTCCGGTACACTGGTATAGGGTTAATCGATTAATCGCAACTCAACTATTAAGCGAATCACTTATTTAGAAAATTAATAATCGTTATCTGGACTGTACACATACTCAAAAACATACCATGTGCACGGGAAGATGTTAATGACTCAGACAAAAAAAGAAAATTACACAAAAAACATGTACATTTAGTGATTTTGTTGAAAAAACAAGGTTGTTTGTGAATATACTTCATCAGAATGACCTCAAACTGCAGAGTGCCAAAAAAAACAAAACTGTTTGTCAAATGACAGTGCTTTGGATCTCGTGTGTGGGGCTCCATGTGGACATAAACACACTTGTGTTTACAGGTTGGTTAACTGAATCTGCATGTTTAACTGTCTCCAGGAAACAATGATGGACAATGCACTGCGGACCATCTCGTACATCGCTGATATTGGGAACATAGTGGTCCTGATGGCACGGAGGAGGATGCCCCGGACAGCGTCGCAGGACTGTATTGAGACCACACCAGGGGCTCCCGAGGCAAAGAAGCAGTACAAGATGATCTGCCATGTTTTTGAGTCTGAGGATGTAAGTGGCCAAATATTAGAATGAAAATATTGTGTTCAAATAAAAGAACATCACATTGTTTGGTTTCAGGTGACTATTTGGGGATGATAAAACTATTATTGTTTTTAATGTAATAGTTGTTTTGCCTCAGTACAGATTATACCATTGTAAAAGCTGCTCTTAGGGTCAAAATGAGACCGCTATGTGTTGTCTGCAAAGTATTTCTATCCTCCATGAACCATTTTCTCTAGTGCGTTGTTGGCATGTGGCGTGAGAGCAAAACTCTGGCCACTGAACAGGGGTGTGTCCAACCTTTTTTCACTGTGGTGGCCTAAGGGTGGCACCAGGGCCAGCCCAAAACTTCAAGATAATAACTTTGTTCATTTAAAACTTAAATTACATATTTTTGTGCATAAATATATTAAAAATACAAGGTAATATAAATATTTATGTCTATTTCCTCTCTGTTTTGTTATAATTTGGTACAAAGTAAAATTAAACAAAAAATGTTTAGCCCAAATCTACTGCCTCAGCCCCTCTGAGTGGGGGGCCATCAGATTTTCTACCGTTCGCCGCTCCCTGGAAAAGCCCCTTGTTGTTAAAAGCTCTGATAAACTCATATATGACTCAATAATGTGAAATGTGTTAAGAAAGTGAGGGATAAATTTGGACCATTGAATAGTTAAGAATATTCATCTTGTTTTATTAATTAGAATACTTTTGTTTCTCTTATATCAGAGAATAAGAGGTAATGTAATTACCTTTACATGTTTTGCGGTAACTTCCATCATCACAAGCGTCACACGATGGTCGGTGTGTCCTGAAGCTGTTGCTCCTAGGCGTGGTCAACCTGTCAACATAAAGCCTTTGCCTTGTTTTGATGTTCTGTTTTTTCATTTGCTAAGACTGTAAAAATCAAGTACAGTCCAATTAAAACTGTGATTTTTCAGGGTTCAGGGGCCTAATTACAAGTATAAATAATCAGATTCAACATTTGTGTTTTTGGTTGTTGGGTGTTGCTCATGAAAATGCCACATAAAAGCAAGAGCAAACTTTATCATATCAACAAAATTGGCCTTACATTTTGTTGATTAAAACTAAAAATAATTATTTGACTCAAGCGTGACAAAAATTTAATTAAAACAGTTTGTTAAAATGGACAGGACTGTACCCACTCTACTGCCTCTATGATGCGAGGGAAGTGCAAAGTCCACCCTGTGAAAAACGTCCGCTTTACGTTAACTCAAAGCGTTTAAGTGGAGGGGTTAAGCTGTTTTTGTATGTCCACTTATGCAGATGGGCCAGACGTTTTGAGCCCAGTTTGTGGAGTTGAAGCAGATTCAGCAGGAGTTGGCACCATGAACAGAGTTTGTCAGAGCAGCCAGCAGCCCAGTGCGTCTGTGCCAGTCCGTCTAAAGGCTGGACTCCTGTCTCTGCCTCTCAGCTCAGTCCACTGCCAGCATCAAAGGGCCAGCCAGAATTATAATAGAAGCATTCAGTGCTTCTCCTCCGCTCCTAAACTCTATCTGCAGTTTCTGCCAGCTCCAGTGGCTGCGTGCAGAGCTTTACCTTGTTATTGTTCATTTTAGCAAGGAATGATTTGCGGATTTTGTATGTTTTGACTCACTACACCACAGTAAAAATAAATTGACAACATCACTTGGAAAATCCTCAGCGGCCCATCATTTATGAACATTTAAGTGTTGTTAATCCAGTCTGCCTTTTTTATTTTTTTGCAGTGACCGATATCACAAGGATTAGTTTGTGACAATATTGTATTTTACATCTGTTCTTATACAGTTTTTGCACCTTTTCAGTCTTTCTGCAAGTCAATTATTACTGTTTATGTGACCAAAATAAACTAATCTAACGAACACAGATACAATGCAATGGCTTACAGATTTCAAGCTTAAGAGCTGTCGTCTCCAACCATTTTCCCTCTGAGAATTTATTAAACGAAAATGGCCAAGAGTGACTCCTGTTGGTAACAAGAAACAAGAACAATATCAGTGATGATTATGAGCCTTTGAAGGGGTGCAGTTTGTTGCACATAAAACATTATCAACTAGAGCTGAATGATTTTGTCAGAATATTTTTTCTAACAAATCTTGTGATTGCGACTGATTTATGTTTTAAAAGATTCTGTTTAATGTGCACACTCTAACCCGTCCAGGAGTGTAAACATTTGAAACTGAAGACTGAAATATGAACTTATAAAGTAAGACAAGAATCACATGTATTTCAGAATATGTTTGTAGAGGTCTAAACTTCAGGGTTAGCAGGTGGTATACATAATAAGACTGGATATTTTTGATTAGATACATACAGCTAAGCGTGTGATAATTCAAAGTTGACTGATTTCTGTTAGAACTTAGAAGTGGAGAGCTACAGAGATTAGATTCAAAGTGCTACTTTTGTTCTCTTGAATGCCAAACTGCACAAAATTAGCATGAAAAAATGCAAATGTATACATAGTTTTTCTTAAATTGTGTTATCTGCATATTGTTACCCTTTTCAATTTCCCTTTCACGCCTGTAACAAAGCTCCATCAATTGAGTTCCCTTACAATACAGTTCTTTTAGCCTCACTTCCACCGGACTCTTTGCATATATTGATCTAAGAGCACTTCTGTGTTTTGTTGTAATGTGCAGGCCCAGCTCATAGCTCAGTCCATTGGCCAGGCCTTCAGTGTAGCTTACCAGGAGTTCCTTCGAGCCAATGGCATTAACCCAGAGGACCTGAGCCAAAAGGAGTACAGTGACATCATCAACACTCAAGAGATGTACAACGACGACCTCATACACTTCTCCAACTCTGAGAACTGCAAAGAGGTATGCATTTAATGAACAACTGTGACTGCTCAAATGTCCCTTGTTTGTATGAAAGTAGCTGTGGGTTAATCCCGCCCTGTGATCCTCCTGCTAGCAAAAAAAATCTTTCTGTGTAAAAGTATGAGAAAATGCAACACATTAAAATCCACAGTACAATGATTATTACAACACAAACGAATTATAATAAAGACAAGTCAAACTAAAATTTGTGGATAATTCATTGGAGGTTTATTGTGGATTAGTATTTCTCTATAATCAGCGCAGTGCCCTGAAGCGTTACCAGTGGCTTTGGGTGAAATCACAAACCATGAAACTGTTTCGGCTCCTCTTTGCACTTAATAGGTAGCAAAATAGCTCGTAATATGCGTTATTAAGTTTGTACTTTGGGGAGAAAAGAGTTTTCATTTGAAATTAGTTGCAAAAAGGTTGTATAATGAAGCAAATGTAGACATTAGGGCTGTGCCGACCTATTCTGAATATCAATATATCAATACCTATGATTTATCATATGATTTTCTTACATTTAGCAACAGTTTTGGCTCATTTGATCAGCAGCAGCTCATCTTCCAGTATGGGCTGTTGTGCTGTGCTCGTGAACAAAACATCACTTAAGGAAATTAATAACCTAAAGAGTTTTCAAGGCAAAGGTGCATAACTCAAAATGCTCAAAACTGAAAGGCTGTGCACAGTGCAGCCTGTGGTGAGAGACAACGAGAGGAGGGACATGTGCTGCACTGAATCCACTGAGAAGCATGAGTCAGACACCTTCTGACAGAATGTTTTTTAAATACCATAGAGCAGATTGACATTAAGTCTTTAAATTTGTGAAGTATTGACTGGTATCAATCAATACCAAAATGTCTGGTATGGCACAGCTCTTGTAAACATGGTCAAATATGTGGTTGAATCTTTCATATAAAACGTGTGAAGTAAGTTGTGCTCACTTACGGATGGCTCCTGTCTGTGTCCATAGCTGACTTTGGAGAAGAGTAAAGGTGAAATCTTGGGCGTGGTGATAGTGGAGTCGGGCTGGGGCTCCATTTTACCTACAGTGATTTTGGCCAACATGATGAACGGAGGACCGGCCGCACGCTCTGGAAAACTCAAGATTGGGGATCAGATCATGTCCATCAATAACACCAGCCTTGTGGGGCTGCCTCTCGCCACCTGTCAGGGAATTATTAAGGTACTTCAAAACAACAAACAATGTATCTAAAGTGTCACTTACTCTGATCACTAATGTTTAAATTATGCTTGTGTTTTCAGGGCTTGAAGAACCAGGTCCAGGTTAAAATGAACATTGTGAGCTGCCCTCCTGTAACTACTGTCCTCATCAAGAGGCCAGACCTGAAGTATCAGCTGGGATTTAGTGTCCAAAATGGCATTGTAAGTTTAAACATGCCCCCTTTAGTTGTGATAATAAAGCTATAACTGAGCCACATTTAAACAGTATTTGTGTATCTGTCTGTTTTGTAGATCTGCAGTTTGATGCGAGGAGGCATCGCTGAACGAGGCGGAGTTCGTGTGGGCCACCGAATCATTGAGATCAACGGACAGAGTGTGGTCGCAACAGCACATGAGAAGATTGTCCAGGCTCTGTCCAACTCTGTGGGAGAGGTGTGCTCCTCATAACATTAATATACATTTAATTCAACTATAGGTTCATGCAAAAGATTATCAATTACATCAGCATAGATTATATAGAGCATTATAATTTCTTCTGTGCACACAAAGTAGTTCTAAACAAATGTAACTGAACTAGTTGCCCCTCATGTCTTTTGGTGTTTATCATCTATATCTATAGTTTCAGAAAAGGCTATCTTCATAAATCATCTTTAGTATCACACTAATTGAATTTTTGTCTTGTCTCCAGATCCACATGAAGACAATGCCAGCTGCCATGTTCAGACTCCTAACCGGACAGGAGACACCGATGTACATTTAAAGCACTCTACAGGACAGTCGCCTCTGAAGGGTTATCTTATCAAACAGGGCAACATAAGACTACATAAGAATATAGAGGATCGCAGCTGCTCCTCTGTCATTCAAGTTCAACATAATCACTTTTTATTTATGCTTAACATGCAGCGGCCATAGCAACAACATACAACGCTTTTACCATTGGACCAGCCACACAAAATGTGTTTGTGAGAGTGTCGTCTGTGCTTAACGTCTACTCTGCGGGTGTGTGTATGAACTTGTGAATGTTCACAATTTATTTTTTATATTCATTTAATGCAATATATGCATCTATACATACTTTTGTATAGCCCCATTCCTCGTAAGTTTATTTATTTGTCATGTAAATACATACTTTTTTGCTAATATAGCAATTGAAGGCACTGGGGAGGGTCCACGGCTAAATTGTAAATATATATTGTATGTAACTTGCTGTATGAGGATCAATGATGATAAAAGCCAGCCTGAATTATCAATGTCTGAAAAGGGGAATGACTTGTGTGATGAAATTGCTGGTTTACAAATTGCTGTGATCATGTGAATCAAAGTAATGCTTTCAGCAGGGGTTAAAGGGAGAAATGCCATATATTTTTTCTTCATTTTATGGCAATACACAACTTCTAAGACAAGGGATGTCTTTTCTAAACTCAACATGCAACGCACACATTCTAATAACAGATAACTCTATAAAACAATTAAAAGCATTAATTCTGCTTTGAAAATACAAGCTTTGGACAGATGTTTTCTTTGTGTGCTACTGTTTCATTAATGTCTCTGACTGAAACTCATATGTACTGGATATGAGTTGATTGTGAATGTAACGGTGTAGTGTGAGCTGTCTCATTGCCATACGCAGTATTAGAATGTCTGTACATAAAAAAGAAAATTGTCCAAGTATTGTGCTCATGGAACAAAAGCAAAACGCACAGGTTTAGTCGCCGCTACCATCTCCACGCCTGTATGTTGGCTACGTCTCGAGAGGGAACTGTGAATCGCTCACTGTGACAGACAAAGCCGTACCACAAAGTAGCGGTTTTACAATGCATCGCAGTAAATCTGATCCATATGAACATTATCTGTGTGCATGCCTCGTAAAGTAGAATCATGTCAATGTGGCAAGATGAATAAAATCAGAGCTAAACCTGTCTGGATTTTTCAACTGATTCAATGTATCTATCTTGTGGTTATTGGACAAACTAAATTGAAAGCATTATATCATGTTCAGCTTGCTGTAACCCAAAATATTTTGCACACAGTTCTATCATGAGAATCAAATAGCTTCTGTTGTAACATTAAACTTTCTTTAAATGCAGTTTTCTTCTCCATCATTAAATAGCATAACATAGGTTTCATGAATAATATTATGCTTGTCTAAAGATGACTATTTGGTTGTTTTTGTTATGTATTGACTATAAAGTATATATTTAAACCAAAGACTCTGCTGCCCTCTACTTGTTCAACAAAGAGGTGCAGGTTGTGTAAGAATAACATTACAAAACATTGTGTGAATTGTTAATTGCATTTTATTACTTTAAAAGATATATTATTGTGTTTACATCACATCGATTGATTTTAAGTTAATCTTAGTTTTAAAAACTACAAATACACTAGTCTTCATCATGTTATCTTGGTTCAAGTTCAATGTCCAGTTTCTAAGGTTTTGGTCTTTGGGTTAATCTCTAATGATCAGGTCAAGGGTTCTGGTCATTTTTGTCACATTTTAACATGACCTTTATTCCAGTGCCCTGTTTGGTGGTCTCAAAGGCCTGGAGTGCCTGCTCCAGCGGGAAACGGTGGGTCACTAGAGGCTTCACATTGACTTTCCCTGATGCCAGCATAGCTATGGCCATGGGCCAGCTGCAAGGCAAAAACATAACCATAAGACCAGTGTCATAGTGTCATGTTTTATTAGACATACATTTACTCACGTGTTGCAATAGCGAAAAACCCCTCTAATGTCCACTTCTCTTGAAGCAGCATTGACCAGAGGAACAGAGACCATCTCTTTTCCGAGGCCCACAAGCACCACCACACCCCCAGACTGAGTGGCCTGACACACAAGTTCAATATCAGAAAAGCATACGGATACATTACCACAACATTAATCAGTGGCTAATATCGAGTTATTACATAGATGGCGGTCTGGACACTACTCTCAGCTCCAGTGCATTCAATGGTCATCGTAGGTGGTGCTCCCAAAAGCTCTGCCACGTTCTTAGCCAACGACTGCGGTGAATCCTCTTTGGTCACAGTCACCACAAAGTCAGCACCTAACTGCTTGGCCATTGACAAACGTTCCTGGGAAAAATCTAAACAGGAAATAAAAAATATATTACAGCAACTTTACTTTTTTTAAGGTAAATAATTACATTCGATTTTTTTTTTAATTTACCAGTGATGACAACTTTTGAGGCCCCCATTGCTTTTGCTACAAGCAGACTGACCAATCCAATCGGTCCTGAAGAGCGACAGAAACAGTAAAGAGTTTAAAGTGTTCAATTTTACATATTAAAATTAATGAATGAATGAATTAATGAATACATTTGGACAAAATCTGACCATGTGCCTAATTCACTGTTTTACTAAAGGGCTTGTTAAACATTGATAAGGTGTGTCAAGGATCAATGGTCAGAACGTAGCACATCTTTTCACAAGACACTGAATTGTTGTAAACACTTAAAACACTCTATAATACGTACGAAAATACCTTTTATAACAAAGATCACGGCATTATTCAATCAAACTGTCAAAAAAGAATAAACTATTTTTGATTTTCATAAATAATACACTTTATACATAAATATTCTCTGTGTAAAGGCCTTCAGTCACTATTTCATTGTTTTACTAGTTGACAAATAAATACAAAAATTGCTGACTAGTCATATCATTTATGTATTTATTTATTGTTAATTAATTGTTTATGGTTGTCATTCTGTTTCTGTACAGCACTTTGGAAACTGTTTGTTTGTAAAAATGTGCTAAATAAATTAAGTGGATTGGATTGGAGTGACAGCTCTGTTACAAACATGTTGAACTATTTCCTCTTTGCATTATAGCTGGTTGGTGGAGGATTCCTCAATAATGTTTAAAATCAGATTCCTGCATTTGTACCTGCACCACAGACGAGCACAGCGCTGCCCAGCGTGACCCCTGCTCTGCGACAGGCGTGGATACCGACGGAAAGAGGTTCAATGAGTGCTCCCTCTTCAAATGTCATGTTATCTGGCAACCTGCACAAAGGAGAGAAACGCATGCAATGTAGAGTAAGACTGATGGTTAATTGTGTCATTTCCTGTACAAACTAGCACAATGATTGCTTATTTAGTTACTTATAGCAGAAGTTGGCATTGTGAGTGTAATATCGGGACAAGTTTCCATCATCAGGAGGGGTTGCACAGAAGAAGATGGTGGGGGAGAGGTTATAGCGGCCGTTTTTGAAGAACTCGTCCATCTCTCGAGGCACACCAGGCTCAATGGCCACTCTATCGCCTAAAAACAAAATATCAGAAGTCAATATAACACACAGGTAGAAGGGCTGCACGATTTAGGGTTTAGATGACTATTACAATTGAAATTAGATTAGCAATTTATGTTTAAAATGTAAAATTCTGTTTACGGTACACAATGTAAACAACTCCAGAAGCATTAACATTAGGAGAAGAATGAAATATGAATGGATAAACTAATACTTGTGAATTCCAGAACATGCTTGAAAGGATCTGAACTACAGGTAAAACAAGATTGTTCCAGGAAAAGAGGACATTCAATTGTATAATTAATTGCAGTGTTAGCGACTTGATAATTTCACCATCTCAGATTTGATTGCGATATACTGTGCTGCCCGAACATGTTAGCATGCACACCAAAATGTGATTATTATCTGATTTCTGAACCTTTAAGATGATTGAATGACATAAGATCACAAAATCGGATCATGATTAGAAAGAAAACAAATCGTGTTGCTGCTTGCATATCATTTTACTAATCTTTTAAGTCAAAATATCTGATAATGACAATCTAATTTGGAGAGGGCATGTAATCACAGCCGCTCATCCAACACATATTACCTATCTGGAGGTGCGTAACAGCTGATCCAACTTTCACCACTGTCCCAGATGCTTCATGTCCCAAAACCATGGGCTTTCTGAGCACAAAGTCCCCAATGCGCCCGTTCTGCCAGTAGTGAACATCTGACCCACAGATGCCCACAGAGTGCATCCGCAGCAATACGTCTGCAAATATGACATGAGTTAATATTGAAGACAACGAAGACCTACGCAATTTGATATTTACTCACCATTAGGTCCTGGCTCTGGCACTGGACGCTGTTCCTAAAAGAAAATTAAAACTGTCTAACTTTTACTGATTTCTGGAGTTATCGGATTATTGTAATGCAAACAGCGGGTATTTTTACACAGCGAGTAAAAATCAGATAATCCAATCATTAGATCTGATTTTTATTGTTAGGCGTTTTTGGTTTACATACACCAAATAAATCTGGTAATCAACAACATCTAGTGACATGCATCAGTTAATCAATTAATTAATCAATAGAAGACAAAGTACAACAGATTTAAAAATGACTCACTCAATCTTTAAAATTACTTTGTCCTTTTTGCATAATTTTCTCTGAATCTGCACAGGTGTGAACAATCTGAACAAACTCAGATTACACACATCAGACGTAACTGTTTACATGACCATTCAATAATCTAATAACTCAAGGTAAATTAGCTTTTTTACAACTGTCTTATTAGAAGAAATTATTACGTTAATAATAACTCCAGAAATCAGATAGAAATGAGATTTTTGTAACATCTCATACGAGTAATCAGTTTTTGTTTTTTTGTTGTTGTTTGGTCACTGTTCTACGGAAACGTATTGCATTCATTTGAATATTAAAAGTTTCTGTTTTAACGAGAAAAGTTTCTGTTTTAACGAGAAAAGTTTCTGTTTTAATGATAATAGTTTCTGTTTTAACGAGAAAAGTTTCTGTTTTTATGAGAAAAATAAATCCTGTTTTTATGAGAAAAGTAATTTCTGTTTTAACGACTAAAATTAATCCTGTTTTACCGAGAAAAGTTTCTCTTTTTATGAGAAAAATAAATCCTGTTTTAACGAGAAAAGTAAGTGTTTTATGAGCAAAATACGGTGTTTCACCAGGGCTGTAAGTTTAGGCGGAGCTGGCTAGATGCTACTAATGTTGTAGCCTTTAGTCTTGTTGGCTATATATTCGTAGTATAACGTGGGTTACATATTTATACGTCTTTGATACCAAAGGATTGAGACGAGACCTTGGAACAGCTTCTGTGTCATTTATTACAACCTCTCGTTTTAGTACATACACGTGACAGTGCCACCCAGCGATCATAGTGGTAATTGCTCATCACAATACACCACAACTGCCGAGGCGCAAATGTACGATTTAGCCAGTTTGATACGCTTTTATTTTGATTTAGGCTTATGACATTGGGAGATTTTGGTGTCACTGAGCAGTCTTGACGGTATTGTCATCAGCATGTCAACTTTGCGACGACATCTGAAGGATCTGCGCCTGTTCAGACGCAGTAACAAGTCAGACCTGTTGGACGGTGCGGTATTTCTCCAGGATCAATTAAACCAATATGGTATGCTTCATGGATACAAGACTATGCATTTAAAGTGTATTCAAGCCGGTTACGTGGTGACTCAGGAGACAATCAGAAACCTCCTGAAGATTTTGGACCCCAATGGAGTTCAAATGAGACGCAGAAATCGCCTTCATCGCCGTCTATATCAGAATCCAGGGCCAAACTTCTTATGGCACATAGATTCATATGACAAGCTTAAACCGTATGGAATCTACATAAACGGTCGCAAAGTTGACATGCTGATGACAATACCGGGATTTAACAGGATTTATCTTTCTCATAAAAACAGAAACTTTTCTCGGTAAAACAGGATTAATTTTAGTCGTTAAAACAGAAATTACTTTTCTCATAAAAACAGGATTTATTTTTCTCATAAAAACAGAAACTTTTCTCGTTAAAACAGAAACTATTGTCATTAAAACAGAAACTTTTCTCGTTAAAACAGAAACTTTTCTCGTTAAAACAGAAACTTTTATTATTCAAATGAATGCAATACGTTGCCGTACTGTTCGCACTGATGCAGGTTTTGACAGAGAAAAATGCAAAAAAAAAAAAAAAAAGAAGAAGTTAAAATAATGTGGCGACGACTAAAATTTAGGAGAAAATGTTTAAGATTTTAAAGACTTTGAACTGGTGTTTTTGATTATTCGATTTTCGATTTCTCTTGTGCATGTAAACACTCACCAATAACGGGTTCTAATGATTGATTTATCTGGTTATTCTAATTATCAGATTTTTATCTGGCCATGCAAATGTACCCAGAAGAAAAGCAGCACGTGTGAACTGTGTCCTACCAGTCTGAGATCCTTTGGAGAGTGCAACACCACCGACAGATTATCCGCATCCATGGCCGCAATAACACTGAGCTACAGCAAAGAAGGCACGACTAAGGGACAAATGTGCACATTAAACTTCTTTTTGGAGCCTGAGTCAAAGTGCATCTGCGCCTTCCTGTGAAGCTGGGGCTGACACCAAAACAAACTCCGTGATTGGTCGATCTGATACGGACCAGTCCATTCCGGAGACGTAGCAACGTAAACGCAACCCACGTTCTGACGTGGTATCGCCCGATAAACCGCTCAATCAGTGGTTGCCAGGTTTGTCCTTTTCCCACAACATTAAGACTTTCAGGGATCAATAAATTATGTTGCACTTAGAATAGACTCTTTAAAAGTTGGTCAACAAATTAAAGCATTCTGAAAGTCATGAATGGAGCCAACTGGCGATTATTAAGATTTCAATGGAGAAAAATAATTCCCAGAATAAAAAATGAAAAATCAAGCAGTTACAATTATATTTTTCATAATTTGTTTGTTTAAAGGAAGATTATGATAGATTTGATGAAAATTTTAAGTTTTAGATTTCAATGGACAAATAATTCCAAAAAAGTTGAGCAAACAATAGTTTTCCATTCTTTCAACAGATATATTACATGGTTTACCATAAATTATACTTTTTAAGGTCAAATACAATTTTGAGACTAGAACATTTTACTTTTTCCAACCTTTGAAAGAGAAAAGCAAACTGACACTATTACACTATTACATTACTTAGTATAACGAACAATAGAAAAATTATTATATACAAAACTTTAAATGGACGCATACTTCATGACAAGTCAAAAAAATTATATATATATATATATATATATATATATATATATTATTATTATTAATAAACATTTTTCATGCTTGTTAAAAAAAACAATAACATGACAACTACAACATCAACAAACAGGCTTGATTTGTGAATTCATTATCTACATCTAAAAAAAAACTACAAATCACTCAGTAGTGATATTTCTGTGAGGTTTTTTGCTGATCTGGTGATTTATGTGTGAGGTAAACCATGGTGTGAGCTACAAACACAGCATCTGAAACATCCTGCACAAACGTCACTCAAAGGGCCTGAATACTTTGGTAGACTCTCCATGCGTACATAACCTTTGGAAAAAGCAAAAAAAAAAAAACATTATGCATCTTAAAAAAAAATAAATAAAAAAAAAATCACACTAAAATGCTGTTACCTGTGAGCATGTTATTGGAGGGATACACAGATAAACCTCCACAATGTTGTCCACTTCCTGAAGTGTCTGATTTTACAGAGCTAAAATAAAAATGCAACTACAATTTCAAATGCAAAGGTAATACTTTTTTGTACACTACTTTTATTATTATTATATTATATTGTGTTGTGTGTATTCTGTGTAGGGCTTTGTATCGGGTGAGTTGTGTTTTTTTGTTTTGTGACATACAGTATTAAAGGTGTTTATGTAATTTACTATTAGTTTATAAAAAATGTGATGGCCTTGTCATGGTGATAAATTATATATATATATATAACATACTGAAGTTGAGTCGCTTCATCACTGTGTTCATCTTCTACCGCATCACTCAATGTCTGAAACAAAAAAAAAGATTAATATAACAATGTTTTTTTTTTTGTTTGTTTTTTTTATTAACTTATTTTTGGAGCGCCTACATCTGGCGACTGTATGTCATCACACTCCCAAATCAGCCGCCCAATGACGTTTCTTACCTCTAAAAAATAAAAATAAATAAAGTCATGTTATAACATCTGTTCCAATGAAAGAAAATAAATAAAATGGACAGCCTCTCGGACACATCCCTTCCTGGACAGAGTCTGGAGGCAGCACATAGTGACCGATACACACGGACTGGAAGCTCTTCCTCTTCTCACAGACACACAGGAAGAAACTGTGGAAGACTGTCACCTTATTGAGCAGGTAGTCTCTACTAAAATATATCCTAAAACAGCACAGCATAATCAAATAAAACACTCAAATATGTAATCAGATAAAATATAGTTATTGTATGCAAGTGCTGTTTACCTTTTTGTATCAGGACATAATGCATCCTGACTGAAAAGGTAATCTGCTGTTTTCCAACACCCAAAGGTTCCTCCTTCTATCACTAAAACAGGAATTATTGAAATAATATTTAATGTAATGGTCTGGATTTAGTCAATGCATATGAACACGTTTGTATGTTTACTACAGTTTTAATTTCCAACATTTCGATGATTAGCTAATACATCTGCTTGTTGCTAGCCACGTTTAATTAACTTACGCCAGAATTCCTTGGATTCCTGCGGCACACTGCTTGAAAACCAGGCAGATTTGTTACGAAACATGACAGGAATGACTGGGTAAAATATAGAAGTATGCAGCGTAGTTTTGTCCAGTTTTGGCGTGACAACACGGAAAACCAAAACTTTTCTCCCACAACATTTGGCGCGTCAAAATGTTGTATTTACGTAGCTAACACCGTACGTCACGAGTCAAAATATAAATAACCACTAATGAAAAATATAGTTCTTGATTTTACTGGATATTATTTTGTGAGACGCAGTAATATTTTAGTACTAGTAATAAAGAAGTGTCAAAATATTTTATTTTTATTGTTCATTGTTTTATTGTAATCCTTAGTTTCTCCAGGAGAGGGCAACATACTGCAACCCATGACCACAGTGTAGTTCGAGTTGTGTGTGCGCGTGTGCGCGCGTCTGGTCTTCTCGTCCAGTCTTTTATTTATTTATTGTGTATTATCTTTCACGAGATAATGCTACAGATTTATTAGCAGCAAAGTCGTAAATTTGAATTGCTTTCAGTCCATAACTAACTGGAAAAGGGTGAGAAGCTAATAGGTTATATTACTGCTAGATCATTAGCAATCATTTTAAATATACTTTGACTTTAAGTAGTTGTTTTTGCAGGTAGTTTCACACAACCACCAGCTACTACACAACAAAGATGTGTATCTAATAGTATCTAATACTGCGTGCAAATTGATACATTATTAATTTTACTTAATTTCTTTACGTTTCTAGAGAGGACCTCATGTTCTCATGTCCACTTTTACACAACTTTACAAGGTAAATTATATATTTGTCTGTTGGTCAGATGCTTTGTTTTATATATATATATATATATATATATATGAGTTGTCTGTAGGTCAGATGCTTTGTTGTTTCGCAGGCATGAACAGGACGTTTTGGCTCTGGGTTGTGAAACCCAATAATGTCATGTAACCTTGTGTTTTATAACACTAGCATCCTATTAAAGGCAGATATTGGCGCTGTAACAGATGGGATATGCTGTTTGAACTCTGTGAAGGAGGAAGCCTATGATCCCTCATTGAATTATTTTGAATATTGTACTGTTATGTGGAGGCCTGTCAGTAGAAAAGGAATTGGAAATTATTACTAATTATTACCTTGTGTAGAGTGCTGTGCAATTGATAGAATTTGAACTGAGATCAAGATTCTGTCATCTCTAATCGTAAGTGATCAGCTTGAGACTCTGTCAGTGAAAGCATGTTGTGAGGAGCATAGTTCAGACTTTGGACGTGAATGTCAGTTCATACTTCATAAGAGGCAGGGAGTTTTTTCTTGCGCCTTGGGCTGCAAGAACAAACTTCTTGCTTTCTATTTTAAGTGTCTTTCTGTTCTGGAAATTGCAAGCCTTGTTTATTTATTTTTATTTTTTTTAAGATTATAATAAAGGTCAATCAATATATGTTTGTTTTTTTGTTCATGTCAAATCGCTCAGCTATACTATTTGTTCATAATCAAAATGTAAAATGTGGGGAAAATGTATTTCAATTCAAGTGAGTATTTAATATGACACTAGGAAATGGGTCAGAATTTAAAGCAATATTCATATTTTGTAGTCTTCAGTCTTGTAAGTCCAAAAGTATCTATTCTTGATGTATCTTCACATATAAACTGTAACATAGCATGTTTTTTTCCAATGCTGTAATTGTACTGTAATTATTGTATATGTCATATATTTTTATATTTCCTATTGAACATTTATGAATATATTTAATTAATGTTTAACTGTAAGAAATTATAATCACTATTTAAAGTGTGCTTTTATGAATTTATGAATGGAGTTAAGAATATTGTTGAATTAATCGCAGATCACTGGACATGTCGGCTGCAGACATTGGCGGTATGAGTTACCACACTGTCCGTACACTGTGGCTGGTTGGTGGAGGAGGTTCAAAGCAATGATAACTTGTTGCCATGACAACATCCAAGCCACACCCTTTTCTTCCCCAACCCCCAGTGAATGCTGAACAAAGCAGAGGCTGGTGCTGGACGCTGCCTGTTAAAATGTTATGAGCAGGACACACTGTTACACACTGTGTGCCACGCTGGTGACAGGGTGGCTTTCTGTTTGTTTTGTTTTAGTTTGTGCTGTTGGTTTGGGCTCGTGTCAGAGTCACTGGCCTGGCTGATATGGTGCTGGCACATCTAAAATCATCCTTCTTTCACAGATCTGTATGTAATGATGAATTTAGATGGGAACAAGGCCTTTTGGTGAGATCTATTATTGTAGCTCAACTAAGGAGTAAAATGAACCTGAATCAGAAGTACTTTTATTTATCCCCAAGGGGAATTATGTTTGTTATAGACATAAAACCGACCAGCAAAATAAATAGAGCTATAATAAAGTTAACAATTTGAAACTAAAATGTAAAATCAAATATCAGTATCACAGTAAGAATACAATACATTTGTCTTTTATCAGCTAAACCCGGTATTAATAGGATAAACTACATTACAACTTAATCTTATAAATATGCTAGCCTACATATTTACATATTTTACATGTACAATTTTACCACATTATTCCAATATCCATGTGAAATATATTCATGTGAAATGACCTGAATATTGCACAATGACTTTACAAAGCGGATTCTACAGTGCAGCGAGTGAATGATTTTCCCACATTTAGTTCTCAATTTTATGACATTTAACCGGTTTAGGGCATCCAAATTTATCCCTGTTTTATCCATATAGACTTCATCCATCATCATTGCCACCACGATGTAAGTGTGGGCGGGTGGGTAATCTGTACATACAGTCACTTCACAGGGATATTTTTCTTTGTGAGGACCAAAATTCAGGTCTCCATGATGTAAATCATTCCATATTAGATCAATGACATGGTTTAAATTAAGTATTAATTGGTTAAGGTTAGACTCAATCTCAATGGATGTGTTAAAAATAGCTTAAAAATAACTGAAATGCTTCTACTATGGTTATTTGTTTGCCCACCATTCCCAAGCGACATCAGTATACAATCATGTATCAAACGATATTCATTTGATGAGACCAGGGAATTGTTGAACAGATTCATTTATACAATTGCAAATGAAGTGAGTGAAGCTATAAATATCAGCAATGTAATTAACACAAGGAGTGGAGCCTGTGTTTGTTCCATTCTGACATTTTCAGCTTGTTCTAATTGATCACACAATTTAGGGAATGTAATGTGAGCCACACAGTGCACCACTTTTTTATTCCTTGTTCTGTCTTTGCTTGAGCTATGCATCTTTGGTCAATGAGCAAAATATACTTATGTATTTAAAATTTTGCATCAATTGTATGTTGAGTGTTTGGGACGACTCATGAAAGTTTCACTGTGATGAAATAAAATTTAAAAAATCTAGACTGGGTCAAAATTACCCAAAGATAACATTTCTTTGTCATCGATAAGAAATGTTCTAAATGTCCTGCTGGGTTCGCACTTGTCCTGTTTGGTCCTGCTTTGAGCCCTGTTTAGTCCTGACATAGACTTGGTTTGGTCCTTGTTCTGATTTAGTCCTGGGGCCTCATTTATAAATCAAATATAATACAACGAAGGCTGCACTAATGCAACATTTGGCATCATCTGTAAGTATTTTTAATCTACTATTTAGCATCAGGGTCATTTTTTAATTTGTGTCTTTTGTGTGAGTCGGCATCAAGCACCTCTACATTTGGTCACCTGTTGTTTTCAAAATCCAGTTTAAGATTTTGCTGTTTGTTTAAGTCTCTGAACAGTCTTCTTCTTCCTTTCGTTCTCTGAAATGCTTGTTTTGCACACACCGGGCAGAGCGCTGAGGTCTGACCCACTGCTCCTGCACTGCCCCAGGGCTGGACTGAAGTCTGCAGGAGACAGAGCTCTCTTCCCTGGAACATAAGAGCCGCTACTCATTTTCAGAGTTTCAAAACTCTTCTTTTTGCTCTAGCTTTTATTTTAGCTGAGCTAGATATTTTTATGATGCCTACATTGTTTTGGGTTTGGGCGTTTTTTTAGATGCTCTTTGGCTGAAGCTTGGCATGTTGTGTGTGTGTATGTCCAAGAACAGCTATTTTTGTTTAGGGTACACATTTTTTAAAAATGACTACCAAAGAATGACTTAATTTTGCTATTAGTGAATAGTCACAGTTTATTTGACAGTGGCTGGCCATGTTGACCTCGGAGCTTTTGAGCTCTACAGGAACCAGGGATGGTGGCTCAACTGGTCCAGTTTAATTCTCTGGTCTGGGTCTGGTGTTAAACAGGCCTGAATGAAGTCAGTGCATTCTGTAAAAAATAAAGGAAAAAAATGAATACATTTACTGTAAACAAAAACACACAGACGTATTTTTATACAATGTGATTCATATAATGCATGGGTCTCAAACTCGCGGGCCGCATTTGACAATATTTTGTGGCCCCCACCTTGATATTAAAGTGTAATGTTAGTGCGGCCTGTATGTTTTACATGAATGGCACCATGTGGCGTGTGGAGGGTCCCATTATTGTCCTTTAGTGTTTGTCTTTGTCGCTAAATCACATGTAGCTTTCACATCCAGACAGAGTATGTTTTTGTACCTTTGGACAGGCCGCTCAGAGCAGGGATCTTTCCTTGCTTGAACTTCTCGATGGTGAACTCGCTGCCATCTTCGAAGCACAGCAGTTCATACAGAACTTCCCCCAACTGCTGCACGGTCACTGGACCAGCCCAGTAGCTGTCGGTGTTCCTCGGGGGGGCAGAGGTGGTGGTGCCTACAGGAGAAACACAAAGAAATAGGCTGATAGTTAATAATTTGTGCTTAATACGTCGTCTTAAAAAAATGACTGCTTAATGGAGCGTGTGAGCATAAACTGAAACACTGTTCACAGTGAAGGATTAAAAATGATATATTAGACCAATATTAGTGTATCTGAAATCAAACATTTGAAATTAAATCAAAATTATTGTCTGCAGTTGTAATAACAATAGTACTACTACTACTACGACTACTACTACTACTAGTACAATAACTATAACTACATGGTTGGGGTATTACCGTTGGATCTCTGTGGCTGGATCTCACAGCCATATCCGAAGTCAATAATCCTGATCCTGTGACCGGACTCTGTGCTCTGGATCAGGAGGTTGTCTGTTTTTATGTCCCGGTGGAAAACCCCTCTGGAGTGAAGATCCACGAAGCTGCTTCATCCAGTCCTGCACGGGACGACGAAAGACACGGATTAAAGAAAGAACAACACAGTTTGGAATGACATCACAGTGATTTCACAGTTCAATAGTGTAGCAGCCCTGAAAGAGGACGATATGAGGGAATAAAATCATATAGAAATAAAGTAATAACTTTTGTCTGTACTGAAACAGCTTGGCCTTTCCTGAAATGTCCCACAGTATGGCATTTAACTTGTTTGTCTTAAAGGAGACAAGCCGCCGACATCACTAACACTTATTAGGCTGAGAATGCATGTTTTTGGGTTATTGAGCAATAAAACACTTTTGTAATTAAATAACTGTAAGGTAGATTCGTTTAATGCTGTACTGTGGAGCTTTTAAGGCAAAGTGATAACATGTCCATAGCGGGCCAGAAAAGTTACATACTGCCCCTTTAAGGTGTGTGTGTGTGTGTGTGTGTGCGTGTACCTTTGCTTGTTCTTCACTCAGAGTTCCATTTTCCTCACAGTATCTGAACATCTCCTCTGACTCAGACGGTCTTTCCATCACGAGGACGACCTGGTCGTCCTGGTCCAGGACGTACCAGTCCAAGAAAGACACAGAGGGGTGCAGTCCCACCGACTCCTGACCCGGGGCAGCTTTGGTCATGAGGACCACCTCGAGGGGGACGTCATACTCCTCATTGTCAAAGTGCTAAAACGTAAGAAAAGAACATTAATAACATTATCAGTGGAAAATGCAGTTTAAAGTAGAGCAGCTGGAATAAACATGCACAATTATAAAACTTTTAAAGATTCCACTTTTGTGTGGAAAAAGCTGCTAAGCCTGTAGTTTTGACTTCTACAAACAAATCTTGTATTGTATTCTTGGATCAGTTATTGTGTTAAAATGTACAACTAAAGCTTGATTTTAAAACATATGTCCAGCAAATACAATCACAATTGCAAAAGAAAAAAAGAAGAAAAAAAAGTCACTCACC
Organism: Rhinogobius similis; assembly: GCA_019453435.1. NCBI lineage: Eukaryota > Metazoa > Chordata > Actinopteri > Gobiiformes > Gobiidae > Rhinogobius > Rhinogobius similis. The sequence goes on from CM033621.1 coordinate 24,000,456, forward strand.
ACTGGAACAAACGCCACGTCCGTTCTACTGATGCGCTTAATGGCCACCTGAAAATCAGAACGCAGAAAATATCGTTAAATATCATGGAAAATTAACTTTTTAAATTATTGTTATATCATAAATAAAAAGATAATTGCAAAATTGTCTTGTTTTGAGTCATTAAGAAATTGTATTCTTTTTCGTTTCGGTTTTTGAAGCATTTCAGTCGGACTGTTTTTAATGTATTATGTACTTTTCAACAACAAAAATATCATATGATATATGAAATATATCTATATATATATATGAAATATAATATATGAAAACATGAAATAATTTTTAACAAGCCACAGGTCAGATCTGTGGAGAGGCGTCTCTCTTCATAGTAAGAGTGCTTTTTTTTAATGACTGAAAACACCTGTAACTGAATAAGACATAAGACACAAAACATAAAAATGTGCCTCTTTAAGTGGTTGTAGTTCAATTACTCACAGGTAGCTCGTCGGAGATCCGGATTCCTGCAGAAACAGATCCATATCCTCCGTATCCAAGCTCCTCGTACTCCTCGTACTTTTGCTCAAAGTCTGTGATATCTGAATTTGTTTATACAGAACAAAAATGTATTAGTCTGATCATCCTTTTATGAAAACACTCATCATTCACACAGTCAGTCACATAGTTTTAGGATTTGTCCTGGTTTAGTCCAGTGTTTCTTCCCTTTTCGTTAATTAGTCTTAATTTAGTCTAAACCTTGGTTCAGTCTTAGACTCCACATTGTGGTCCTGTTAAAGTCCTGGTTTAGTCCTGGTTTCATGTCTACACTGAGCCTACCTCCTGCTTTGGCCACTCTCCTCAGGGTCGTCTGAGGGCTCCTCATCCTCCCTTTTCTCGACTGACGTCTCAGTCAAATTATGAGAGCGTTTTCTTTTGGCTTCGTTGTCCAGCCCAAACTCTGTGTCGCTGGCTTTTCTTTTCTGACCTCTGCGATGGTCAGATCCATCAGCGACTACTGGACCTATAATGATAATACATAGTATGGTTAGTCCCACTTATGCCCTGATTTATGCTTGTTTTAGTCTTGGTTCAGTCCTGCTTTAGTCCTCATTCAGGTGTTTGATATGTATTTGTGCCCTGTTTTTGGAGCAGGTTAATCCTGGTTATAAACTTATTTAACTCCTGGTTTGCTCCAGTAGTACAGCTTACATACTTTGCCTTGAGGTGATTCTGCCTGTACCTTTCTGTCTCGACTCCGTCTCGACTCCTGCTGAAATGTGGGTCTCAGGGCGAGCTCTTTTGGGCTGTTTTTCAAAGTCTGTCTCGTCGCTGGCCTTCCTCTTCACACTTTGGCGAAGGCTTGGTTTGAGCTCAAGGAAGTCAGCGACTGACTGTCTGGACCCTATAAAAGTAAAATGTCATTAGTACTTTAGTTTTGTACTTGTACCTCACGATACAATACATGTCCCACACACACTCTAAAATACATAAGGCTGAGTACAGACGCACCAGAAGCAGAGAATCGGCCACAACCACAGGACATAGACTCAGGGCCCAGAGGAGAGATGAATAAACCTGGAAAAAACAAAATTACTAATGTTTGGCAATTTTAAAATGAACAAAAAAATATGAGTAGAAATAGGAGGTACTAAAATAGAGGAAGTGTCCAAAATTATGTTTCTTGGAATAACTATTAATCGGGGGTGGGAGTACAGTACCCAGTTTTACTTCTTCTCACCCCCTTTGAACTGGCTTAAATTGTTTTGTTTATTAATACTGTACATTATTGCAGTGGAACATGTTAATTGTAAAAAACACACACAGCTATTTACCTTATTCCGCCCCACCCACTTTTGCCTCTTTTTGCCACAGATCTGCAGTAAACACACTTCCGGTTTGACGAGAACCTCATTAACGTAAATGGCGAACGAGTGAAAAGTTTCGCCGCTAAAACAGTGTATAAAGTAGATTGATTTGTGTGAAATGTTTAAAGTACACACACAACAACAAGTCAGCAATGTACCGATTCTTGGTTGGCCTGAAAACAGCTTTTAGTTTGTGTAGAACTTATTTTCTGTTGAGCTCGTCTGCCTCATGTAAACTAATACTAGGGCTGTAGTCGACTAATAAAAATGTTGGTCGACCAAGACACCATCGTCCGATTAATCGACTAAATGTCTAAAGGTTTACAGCCCTAACTAATACAAGGAAAAAAGATGGCAACGCCTACAGCAACTTTCGTAAAAAGGTGAATCGTGTCTAACCCAGACTTGGAGAGACTTATCCATGCATTTGTCTCCAGTAGGTTAGTCTACTGTAATGACCTGCTCACTGGCCTCTCCAAACGAGCTGTAAAACATTTGCAGTTCATCCAGAACGCTGCTGCTCGGGTCCTGACTTGAACCAGGAAGTACGACCACATTAGTCTGTGCTCAGGTCACTGCACTGGCTTCCTGTGGCTCAGAGAATAGACTTTAAAGCAGCTCTGCTTGTGTTTAAGTCTCTCCACGGTCAAGTACATCTCTGACATGTTAGTGCCATATGAACCATCTCGCACTCTGAGGACCTCAGGGACCGGCCTCCTGCTGGTGCCCAGAGTCAGGACTAAACATGTCTTCAGTTTTCTTGAAGATGTGAGACGGGCCTCTGCTCTGACAATGTTTAAATGTAGGTGCAAAGCAGTTCTGTTTAGCTGACTGAAAGGATATTATCTTTATTTTTACTATTGATTGTACTTTCTCAGTCCCGATACATTCCCAAAATTGACTGATACTGTATAGATTTTCCATGTTTCATCTAAAGTCCCGTTGTGTGGAATGAGCACCCTGTTATCTGTGTGATTCAAGTGTCTTTCTCTCTTCTGGACCAACAACATCAAAGGCGTGTGCTTCAGATCGCAGGTGTCAAAGGATTAAGGCCACCGCTGCATGGGCTCCCATTCAGATCTGTGTCTTTGATGTAGTCTGTCCACCACTTACAGCCGTCTCCAACATGTATTAATATGAACAGCGAGCCTATACCGCCATGTTCTTACTGCCAAACTGAAAACGTGTCTGCATTAAGTGGTCATGTCAAGTGAATAATGAGTTATTTAAAAGGCATAATAATTTAGCATTAGACATCCGTAAGTGTAATGTTTTGAGCTTAATTATCAGAGAAGGGAAGTGATTGGTGAGTAAACTGTCTGTTGAGAATGTAAAGGCATGCAGCGTTCCTTCTTGAAACAGAGATTTTGTTCATCAAAAATTATCCACCAGTTGTATTATTTATGTGTTTTTTCAGGCTGCAGTTGACCTATTTGCAGTGATCTTAAATGAAGCAAGGCAGCTCTTTGACAGTGTTTGAAGCAGCTGTTTTTCCCAGCAAACACAGTATATACTGTACATTCAGCCAGTACAGTATAAAATGTAATAACAATAATATGATAGTACCTCAAAATATAAGCTCTAATAATATAACTTGATTGTACACTTGACATAATCAATTTGCAGCGTTTATCTATTATTTTCCTATTTGTTTATGCCTTTATTAATTTGTTTATTTATTTATTCATTCATTTATTATATTTACTGTAGTCTCACTGCTCAGACTGGACAGACAAGCCACAAAACAAAGCAAAGCACAGATTGTTAAAGGGGACATATCATGCAAAATCTACTTTTTTGGCCCTTAGATACCTTTTATTGTGTACTGTGGGTGTCTGGTAGTGGCTAAAAGTTGAAATTAATCACTTAAGTAGCTGCAGAGATATAATTATATAAATTTTGCAACATATTTCTCAGTTCGTTCAAATATCCGCATTATCTGTTACGTATTTTTATCTATCACGTCACAGCGGAACTACTAAACAAGGTCAAGAGCTTCCGGCAGAGACCGCCATCTTTATTTTCCTCGTAGCGATTTTGTAGTCCAAGCGCAAAGATGTCAAAGGTGCGAGTAGACAAGTTAAAATGCTCTGTTCTTGGTTGTGTTACCAGCACAACTCATTACACCGACCGCCTGCATCCGAACAACTGAGATCGGCTGGTTACGTTTTATTTTTCGTGGTAATGTACCACCGACAGTGGGGAAAGTTCAGTTTGTGTGCTAAGCACTTCAAAGAGGAGTGCTTCAGTAACCTCCGCCAGTACAACGAGGGATTTGCTCAAAGATTGCATTTGATCGAAGAGTCAGTTCCTTCGGTCTATGGAGATGACGATATAGTGGAGCGGTAAGTCAAGAAACGCTGAAACACTGTTTATTAGACCTATTTTTTATCCAGTCATTCTTTACCTGTGTTCTGGCTATTTGTGAGGGATTAGCATTACACCTGTAGCTGCCCATCTTTTACTCGGCTGTTTTCCAGCTGCTTAGGGCACATGTCTTTATATACACATATAATACATTTATTTTTGATGTTTTCATAAGGCAGAACTCACATCAGACTGCTCGTAGCTAGCGTTAGCATGTCGCTAGCATTAGCGCGCAGCAAGCGTAGCCCGCAGCACCTTAACTACACTGACTGACTTGACAGTAGCCTTTTTCCCCGGTCTGTTGTTGTAGTAAGATGGTAAAGTGAGGGTCCATTAGACAACCTGCTAATATCTTTCACACACAGTTAAGCTAACGGAGCGCATAGCGAATTACATAGTAGTAAACAAACCATTGAGATGCAGCCATTTGAAGTCTTTGCTGCGGAGGATCATCTTCTTCGATTTCCTCTTGGTCTGTGTCAGACTCTGGCTCGTACATGTAAGGCTGGATGTTGATGTCTTCGCTTGTTTCCATTTTTCGATTGTCATTACGTTTTTTTCTAACTTTGAAGAAGTTTTGGATCCGACAGACGGACTGTGTTTGGGACTACAACAATGGCTGAACGGGGCGGAGTCTGCATGCAATGCGCATGGGAGGGGGTGGGGTGCGAACTAACTCATTTGCATTTAAAGAGACAGTGCCAAAATAAGGCGCTCAAAAGCGCTCCTTACAAAAGGGGTAAAAGAGAGGCATGTAGAAAGAAAATTAGGAGGAATTCAGACTGTAGATTGCAGGTATAGTTAATTTAGACCCCAGGTAAATGTTTTAAATGTTCAAAAGGTGAAAATAAAAGCATGATATGTCCACTTTAAGTGTCACACAGACATGAGCAAATTAGTAAACATTAGCAAAACCAGGCAGCATTTAGTACTGACATGATTTTCACATTTCAGCTACATGCGTTTAGTTCAACATAAACAATGCTTTCAATGACGTGAGGTTGATAAAAGTTGCTCAGGGGGAGACAAGGTTTTTTTTTATAGCCCAATATAAAAACAGCAGTTCCCTGGAAGGGCTTCAGTGACTCTGCGATACACGCTCCTCTGTCTCCTGTCGGTGCTGAGGTTTATTAACTCAATGCCTGTTTCACTGAGAGCAGGAGTCTATTTCCTGTTTATTTTAGTCAAGGCCATGCACTCAGAGGCCAGTGGTTCAATAAGTCAGCCCTTAAAATGGATGCACATTAACGATGCAAACACAAAGCTTGTCTTGATCTAGTAAGTGCCTTTCTTTGCACTGGTGGAGACAAATGGATCACAGAATTAGGAGGAGACAGTCAGTGAATTTTAAAAAGGCTTTGGTTTTATGAATAGAACACTTTCCACTGCTCAATCACTATCAGTGTGAAGGCGGTAGTCAACTAGAGTTTGACCTTTAACCCTGAGACAACAATTAAGACAGTAACAAAGAAAAATTATTGGAGATATATGGTTTTAGCTAAACAATAATTGCAGTTGTATAGAATATTTGGTACCACTTTACACCTTAATTTGCCTTAACAAAGCATGAACAAAGACTAAATTATGAACTACTTAATTAGCGTTAGGGTTAGGAATTAGAGTTAAGTAGTTACAAAGCCTGAATCATTCTTAATAAACTATTTGTTCACTATGAATTAATTCTTTGTTCATGCTTTACTAAGGCAGGAATAAGTGTAGTTATTCTTGAATATTTCTGAATACTTCATTTGCTTACTAAAAATGTAACTATTGAGGAGTTGTATAAAGGAGGCTCCTTGCAGCAGACGGACTGGACACAGTCAACTTGTGCTTGTGAATGATTCAGGCCGTCGGGCTGCTCAGATCATCCACGCTACAGTACACACCACAGTCACCTGAAGATAGAATTATAACTGTTTATCTTATTCAAATACTTCAAATACTTTGCTTTGATATGCCTGTATGTATAGATAGATAGGTTGAGAGAGAGATTTTAAAAATCAAAAAGCCGATAAATGTAACATTAAGTTTAAAAAGGTACAAACTTGTTCAAAAGTACCTCAAGGTTTCAGATTTGACACATTAACGCATTATTACAAATTTACATCAGTATTTAATATAATGTATTATTTTATTTATATTTGAGGCTAGTTTTTATGTATTTTACATTCAACCTTATGTCTTAGTTTTTACCTTACTATATATTTTATCTTTATCCTTTATCTTTATCTGAATCCCTTTATTCATTTTAGGCTCTCCAGTGTTTCCTCTGAGGGGCCCTCTGTCCTGGGAGCGGTGGTCAGCTGTGGCCCCTGAGCACTGGCTCATGGGCCCCTGGGGGAGGTTTGGTCTGTGCCTGGTCTCTCCTCTGGGTCTTGAGTCTGTGTCCTGTGGCTGCAGGCGACTCTCTGCTCCTGGTGCTGACAGCTCCTCTGATGGCGCTCTCACAGATGGTTCACCTGCATTCAGCCTTAGGCCATTATCTTAATGTATGTATGTGTGTGTGAATGTGTGTGCGTGTGTGCGTGTGTACGTGGAAGTTTTAATGTGGGGATGGGTTCAGGGGATTGTTTTTAATATGTAAATTGGAAAGCACTTTGTGTTACAATTTCTGTATGAAAAGCGCTTTATAAATAAAGTTTGATTTGATTTGATGACAAGCACTGGGATATAGAACATCTATACAGTAATTATTATTGGTTTGCTACCTGGCAATAGTATTTCTTTGTTTGGAATGTCCCACATTAGGGCAGTAAAAATATTGTTTATTTCAATACAAATTAGTATTACTCAGAAAACCCATTTCCTCCACAGATCTGACCTACTTGGCTTGGTGGCACCACCTGCCTGTCTCCACTGAGATAGCTAAAATAACCATACAGTGGGATAAAATCTCAATGGAGAGAAGAAGGTACTGAACACCAGAAAAGTAGTAGTAGAGAAGAAAAACAAGATTATATGATAATGATTCAATATTGATCATGTCTTAGAGACAGCTACTAGTGTCTGGATCATTATACAGAGTTCATGTCTCTTGTGGGAAAATAGAAAATGTAGACAGTGCATAGAGAACATTATTGTGATCTGGCTTCTCTCTTTAGTGGCAGACCTGTTCTTTGTTTTAACTGCACAGGATGCTGCTGTCCAAACAGAGACCTAACCTCATCTTATAAATAACACTACAACACAATCTGCTGTTTCTGCTGTGTAAAACCTGTCGTCACCACAATGATTCCTTACTGTTCACAGGTACAATGCTTACATTAACCTAGCCTTGATTTCTTTGTTGTTTATTACACCTATAATATAGTATATGAAGGTCATGCATGTTATTTTGGCACATTTCAAACTGTTGAGACTAAAGTGCCAGTTTGTGTTACTGTTTCAGATCGGCCCAGGGACAAAACCAGAGGAGAACGAGATGAGTGCAGCTTTGGTGAGAGTATTTCTGACTGTTGAACCACAGCCTCTTTAGGGCAGGAACATACAGCGTGAGTCACTCCACATCTACTGTCTCTGAGTGAAATGAGCTCTAATCCACCCTGGGACATCTATGATTTCATCACTCGCTAACTTTGTCTTCATGACCTTACTAGTCCTGGAGAAGATAGTGAACTTAACTGCACTGTTGACATTTGGATCCAAGAGTTTAAAACAAGTGAGGCCCTCTTGATTGTATGCAAGTCTGCTACTGTGGGTAAGCAATGGACCAAAATGAATATATATAATAGATATAGTATATTTTTATTGTCCTGATAACAATAATCAGATTATGTTTTTTCCTATGCCCAAAATTAGTAATTTGATTCTAGAACATGGTCCACTTGGACTCTCCTGTGGGAAACACCAGAGATGTCTGACCCCTCTTGAAGAGCTGGGTTCCAGATCCCAAACTGTGTGTGGAAGTGAAAACATGTTATCATAGTAAATTTAGCCCTATAAGGAGCTCTGCACTCAGCAGCTCAGATCTCTGTCAGGAATGGAATAGAGGGGGAGAGAGAACTCAACTCAATTAGCATATCTTGAAACAGCTCTGTAGACAAGAAGGTCCCAGAAGGTGGGGGAGCTCTCCTCCATGTTGTACAGGAAGGTGTTGTGCCTCAAGCAGGGTCCAGAGAAGGCTCCAAAGAAGACCTGAAGGTACCTAGACGCCAGCAACATTTTCCCTTGTGTATGTTTTGTGTTGATTGGAGAAACCAGAAAGCCCTTAGGAAGCCTAACCAGACACGTGAAAACTCTGCACGGAAAAGCTCTGAAAGCGTAGCTATGATTACTGTATGATTACTGTAGTATTCAGCTAAAGTAGGAATATTTTTACTTGGAAGTATTTGTATAGTTTCTTTTGTTCTATAGCAAAAAAAAAAAAAAATCTGTCAGCAAAAACTTTTGTTCAGTTGACAGATTAATCCATATCTTTTGCTCATTGACGAGAATTATCCCTTAAATCAGGAATATTTTCAAACTACAAACTACCTTCATTTTTCGGTAGTCAAGGATTGAAACTAAAGTCTGGAGTCAGCTCGGTCGACGTCAAAGGATAAGCTAGCTACATTACATCTCTTCTATTTGTGGAAGATACTTCCCAGAGCTTAGTTTCCTGCATAATCTGTGATGTGTGAAATGAAATGTGTTTCCAGTGTGTTAAGTAGAAAAATAGCAGAGGTAATCATAAGCTTTGGCCCTGTCAACACAGTGAGTGACTACAGCCCCATACTGTTAGAGCAGAATATTTCAGGTTCTTGAAAGTTATTCTTAACTTTGAATGATGCTGAAGTCCTTAGTATTTCCATCAGTGAGGTGAACCATACCTTTCAGCTACAAGGAAGCCACTCTCGTTTGACTGCAAGTGCAAGTTTAGTGAACTGCTCTCATTTGAGATTTTGTCAATCCGTTTTTCAAATCTAATATGTTTAAGTTTGCTGTAGCCGCAAGACACATGGTAGAAAATGCGGATTAGACTATAACATTGATTGAATAATAAGAATATCCCCTTGATATGTACCATGCTGTTTCCAAAAGGCTCCTAATAACAAACCATATTACACAGGAACTATTATTGCATTATTACACAGACGGACCGTTCCTATACAATATGAAATCTATGTGAAAACAGTACCAGAGTTTACCAAACTAGCTTTCAACACATTATCTCGTCAACTGAATAAATCTGATGTATGTTATTTTTAATCATTTCTTAATTTTACATTTGATCGTGTAGTATAGTGTACAGACAGGTGTTAGCTTCAGTTTGATCTTTCACTCCACAGGCAATTATGAAACTAATGACTGGTCTGATCTCATAAGATGCACTTGAAGTATTGCTTGATGAAAAGTAAAATAAAGGGCCTGAGCTTGAGTAAAGATAAGTGCCTTTTATTATTTTGTTATAAAAGCAGTTAAGAAAAACACTGAGACCGGAAGACACACCCTTTTTAATTTTGCAGAGCATTTTGTTGGATAATAACAAATAGAGTCACTTATGACAGTAGAAGCCATTTTTTTGTCTAATCAAATGAGTTGCTCGCTAAGAATCATGGGAAAACATGGGAGCAACAAAAATGTATAAATACAGCACCATTCATACAAAGCGCAACAACAGCATAACTTGACAGTTGTTTCTGTGTCGTGGTTCAAAATTGCGGACACAGAAAGGACTAACACTGTGTTTCGACTAGACCTGGTCCCCTTGTCACTTCTGTTAATGATGGACTGTGTTTCCGTGCAGAGGTCCAGGCTCACAGAAGTTTGCCACGTGAGCAGCTGACGTCGCTCAAACAGAACTAACATAACATAACTAATGTGTTCTTCATAAGTAAAATCTAAATTGTTCCTGAATTGTGTTTTTTCTTTATGTGGCCATCAGTGATTCACAAAAAGACATTTAGTAATTCCAACTTTGTGTCGCTGTGAATCGATGCTAGAGTTTACAAGACACAACGTTCACATGATTTTCTTTTTCTACTTTTTTGTTCATTTCTCTGCTTATCTACGCCACATTTCAACTTCAATGTATGATATATGTTGAGTTTGATAATGTTAGACGCATTATGCTCTGGAAATGGTGCAGTTCTACACGGCCATCATCGAGTCCATCCTCACCTCCTCCATCACCGTGTGGTACTGGAGCCACAGCCAGGGACAAACAGAGACTACAGAGCATTGTGCGCTCTGCTGAGAAGGTGATCGGCTGCAGCCTTCCATCTGTCCAGGACCTGTACGTCTCCAGGACTTGGGGACGAGCAGGTCGGATCACAGCTGACCCTTCTCACATGGACATGGACTATTTGAGCCACTCCCCTCGGGCAGGAGGCTACGGTCCATCCGGACCAGAACCTCCCGCCACAAGAACAGTTTCTTTCCCTCTGCCGTTGGACTCATGAACACTCTGTAACACCTGCCACTTTAACAATATATTATAAAAGACCGATCTATTTGCACTGCCAATTCTTGATCTTATGCATGCCTCTGTAATATATATATATATATATATATATATATATATATCTTTTTTTTTTTTTATTAATTGTTTTATGTTGCACCTTACACCAAAGCAAGTTCCTATGTGAATTTTGATCACTGACAATGACAATAAACCGATTCTGATTCTGAAATCTTATATTTACAGTCTTAATGTGAGTGCCATCAAGTCTGTCAGCTCAACAAATAAGTTATCATTACTGGAATTATGTCATTTTTTCACAAGATCAAGTCAGTCAGAAGGGTTATATTGCCTTTGTCCTTTCTTGTCCAATCATCTTGTGCTAAACCAGTCCGTGGGTCTAAAGTGAGCCAGCTCGCAGCTTCTCAATCGGGGCACCATGAGTACTTTTAATGTTTATTTTACCTTTCTTTTTTTTTCTTTTTTTACATTCAGTTTTGTGCCTAGGTCATCTGGGTTTATGCACCGCTGGCTCTTCATGTATATGTACTATTTTAAAACATAGTTATATAGGTATCTTCACTGACATAGTGAAGAAAGTGTGCTGAATTAAATTATGTATTAATATTATTTTGGCTGTGTAGGATTCTTATCTGACCTGGCGACCTTTTCATTTGACTCTAAACTCTTTGGACCTACTCAGACTCCCAGCTAAAGCTAGCTGGTATTACTATTTTTAGTCAGAGTAGCTCCTGTTTGCATGTCTTATCTCATATTTCCATTCTCACCAACACGACAGCAAACATTTTTCACTTCACACAGCGGGGGCGGCGTGTTGCAGTGGGCTCAGGTTACCTGAGCCTGGGGCGGGACCAGGCGGCTGCGACCTTGACCTTGGTCCTGCAGAGTGATCACTGCACCTCACAGTTTTGCTCTTGTTGTTTGAACAGGCAGTGGATGTATATGTGATCTAAATATACAGATGTGTAAATAATTCACTCTGAGGGGAGGCGGAGAAAGGTCGCAAAAGTGAAATGTAACCGAGACGGACCACACATCGACCAGACTATGATGGACGACGACTTTGAAAATGCTGTAGTTGTATACCGTCAAAATGATTTCAGTCCACCAGATCTTAAAATAAATCAGTGTTTACTGTGACTGTCTGTTGAAAGTACTTTCCCTTTCCTTTATTATTGATACAGAATTATCAGTTTCTTTGCTGTTAATATATAATATATAATATGTTACATTTGGTGGTCCACTACCCGCTTGTCTCTATAGAGATGTTATTGCTTTTCCTTTAATGTTTCATGATATATATCTTGGTTTTACTCAATTGCAACAGTTTTTATTGCCCACAAACACATTAAATAACATTCTTACTGTAAGTGGAGGTCACTTTTACTCAGATTTGACCTGTAAATTGTCCTGGTGGCGTCACTTGTCTCCATATTATAGATAAGTTTGATCCCATAATGTGAAACTAGACCCTCGACATCATGCACCTTTAAAAAATATTTTTATTTTATTGTTGTGTAGTTTTTCCCGGTGCATTGATTCCCATTTGCATGACATAGCCCAAAAATACCACACAGTGATGTACCAGGGGATTGAACAAGACACTCCAACCAGCACAGAAATAGAAAAACACTTCACTTTTTGCTTTTTAGAGTACAAACACTCAGCTGTACTAATTTTGGCCCAGCTGAGTTTGATTTCTGACATCTGAGCAGAATGGCCTAGTTTTTCCATTTGTTGTAAAGGCGACAACACCTTTTCAGAACAAGACCTTTGCTTAATTTAAATGTGCTTTAATAAAGTGCTATACTGTAAGAGAAAGTATGTCATTGAGTCTCCAGTGCAGGTAAATAATGCAGTCACTGTGACGCAGCAGTCTTTAGGATGCATCATCATTACTGTATCTACGCCACAGAGACATCCATAATTAATTGACATAATCTTCAACATATAGAAGCCTTCTGGCCACATACAGTGATCTCATGTGTATTCACTGCGTACGTCAGCCCCATTACTGGTATAGCAGTAAGTAGGTAACTGTTCTGACAAAATTACCAGCTAGTGGTCCCCAGGAAATAAATATTCAATGCAAATATGCATTTATTTTCTGGTCTGTCCCCACAATGTTCTTAGATCCGCGTGTACTCGTGTAATGCCATGTGTAAAGAGCAGAGCTTGTTGATTTGTGTTCATGTTTGCATACATCTAGAACACAGATGGTATGTTTTTCTTCACTGGGAATGTCATGATGAGATGCAAACCGAAAGCCAATTTTAGGCACGAAAAGCCACATGGCAACACCTGCAGCAAAATTATTAAAAAGTCAAGCATTTTGAAAATAAAAGTAGATGGCACATGGACAGAAAAGCACTAAAGTAGAACTCAGCAAAACACAAAAACACAAATTATCATAATTGTGTTGATATTTTGTATCAAGCCTTTTCCTTTGAATGGAAATTGAGTTTGAAATTTCAGAGTCATTCAATTCAGTTCAATTTATTTCGTAGCACCCAAAATCATAACAACAGTTGCCTCTATGGGCCAATCATGGCAACACTAACCTCAACAGAATATCACCAATATCACATTGTTTGTCCCAGTATTAAGTTTGTGTACTTTTTTCATAAGAGACCAAAGTAAGTCAACTATGGTTTCACTTTTTTATTTTACAGTGTCTTGTAAAGTGTTTAGATAATCCAAACTTGGCACTGTTTCTTTGTATAAATGTCAGAGTGGTTTAGATACGATCTTGTTCTCGCATTTACTGTATGTGTGCTATAAAACCAGCTCAAAAACTCCTGACCATTCCAACGACCTGAAGAATGCCTGAGTATATCTTTGCAGTTATAGACACACTACTATCTTCTTTTGTTCCTGCTCTTGATATTTGTGCAAAGTTGTGTTGAGCAGGAAGCACGAGGCCTCTTGCTTCAGCACATTGCATCCTCCACCTGGCAGACTGTTAATAAAGGTGACAGTGGGAGGGCGGGAGCGGCTGGTGTCAAGGTCTGCTGGCTGGTGACAGACGCCCCAACACCCAGCTCTTCTCAGGTAACAGCCTTTATTCTCTGGAGTGGGAAGCTGAGATGAGGTATACAACTGCTAGAACTCTATTTACTCTCAATTTGATTTAGGGTGCGATCACACTTGTCGTCGAACCCATTTTAATCCTGGTGTTGTTTTGGTCCTGTTCTTGTCCTTGTTTAGTCCTGATCTGGTTTGGTTTCATGTGGGTTTGAATGTGCAAGAATGACAGCATCCTTAAGTGCAGTTAAATTTAAAGTGCTTTTAATTCCTTTCTATTTACAAGGGTTTATTACTTATATGCAGGTAGGAAACTGAGGTTTGAGTTTAAGGAGAGCATTTGAACAGCCTCCACAGAGCACTTCAACTCTTGCCATGCTGTGGACCTCTGGGCTTCCCCTTTATCTGGTCCAGCTCCAGTGCCCTGCTGCTCTACTCTCTCTGATCCATAGTGGCCTTTACACTTGTCATTCTCCTGCATGGTCTCCCCATTGTTGGAGTCATCCTTTCACTCTCACTTTTCATTCATTTTTTTTTTCTTATCGCTTGTTCCCGTTAGGGGTCGCGGGTGACTGGAGCCTATCCCAGTGACCATGGGCCTTAGGCGGGATACACCCTGGACAGTGGCCAACTCGTTGCAGGGTTAACACAGAGACACAGACAAGGACAGAACCATCACTCTCACATTCATTCATCGGGGACAATTTAGAGTTATCAATTAACCTTCATCTTCATCTAAGACAGGTTATTTCTCATCCTTGTCTCTCATGTGAACCATAAGCTCCTCCAGTCCTCTGGTCTCCTCTTTAACCCTGTGCAACTCCTCCTGATGGGACCTCCTCAGGTTCTCCAGCTCTTGTAGAACATATTGATTTTCTGCCTCACAGTTTTTGAGAAATTCCTGAAGCTTGGTGATTATATCTTATATATTCGCTCTGGCAGACTACCTGGTCATAGGCAGACTTTGTTAGATCTTTAGATCTCAAGATCTGTCTTCAGAGAGGAGCTCTCTAGTTTGAGCATGTTTCTCTTGTCCTCTGCCTTCTTGCATAGTGTCTCTGCAGTAACGTCTTTTTCTTCTCAGCCTCATTCTGCTTGAGCTTTCCACAAACTTGCTGTGTCATGCTCAGTTCAAGGCTCTTCATGTCGTCCTCCATGTGGGCTGGGGGCATTGCACAGTGTACCATTTGTGCACCTGGTCACATTTATCATGTTCTTATACATAGGATGTATGGGTTTGCCATGTATACATACTTTTAACATATACATTATGGTCATAATAAAGCACAGCAATATGTTTATAATGAGTTAATTTACAACATTGTTTGGCACACATTTGTTTTTCTCTCTGATGAATACACATCAACATGAACAAAATATATATTTATATTTTACATATATATATATATATATACAGGCTTCAATTTTTCAAATGAAAGACATGAGATATTTGTGTTTCTCAACAATTGCATTGATCAATTTCCCAGACTATTTTGGCACTGCATAGTCCAGCAGTGCAGAAACACAGAGGTACAGTCCATACCTGTCAAACTCTATGTGTATAAACATGAATATCCTTTCTGTGGCACTGCTTGTGTTTTCACTCCACACATCTCTGAAGTCAGCTCATAAATCACTGTCAAACTAAAGCCCCAGTTCATTCCCACTCATTCACGGTTTGTTTTTCCTCATGGCTCCCACACCTTCATCTTCTGCCATCACCTACAACTGTGAGATCTGCTGGGTGTTTTTTAAAGTCTCCTGGCTCCAAATCACCTGTTACTTAGCAACAGTCTCCTGGATCCAAGATGGCCGCCCACAAGACATGTTTTATTGCAGTCTCCACCCTCCTCCATTCTTCACTGTTGACCTGGGATGGGATGGACCACTGTAGCGTGCCTGCATCTTTTGATGGTGCATGTTCTGTACATTTCACATGCAGTTCCTTCAAAACAACAGCAGGCAGATTAATGTGAACTCGCTCATTTACATATTGCCTTACCCTTGGTTGCCTTCATATGTTTTGTGCATCCAGTGCAGTTTCTATGTCTGGCGGTCCATGTGCGCTCTCTTATCACATCATTGCTCTCTGGTAAGTCTCACACACTTCACAAGCAGCTTTTCATCATGAAATCTGTGCATCACTGGGAATTTCACAAATTTATGCCATAGCATCAGCACTTCCATTTCAGTACTATTACAAGCCAAACAAGCATAACTTTTAATCTAACAATGAGTGCTGCGTTTGATCGTTTTAGATGATCTTGCATCTGAAATTAGTTCAGCATAAAATTAGAGTCTCTTAGATCTATTTTTGGTCAGAATAGCCCAATGTATGTCTAATGCTGTATAAATTTCATAGGTTGGTGTGGTTGGCTGATGCATTTTGTAGCATTAGTCATTTGCATCAGTCATTTCACCATGATTCTTTGAAGAATTTTGGCTTCACGTCAACCTCGTATCATCTCACAGAGTCCAGATGTTTTTATATGCTTCCAATTGTGTTTCATTGTTCGTTATATTGTAGGTGGGGAAGTCCCAAAAGCCACTGAAGCTGTTACCAGCAGGTGTCACTTCGACATGTTCAAGGTGCAAATATTCTCTCCACATTGACACATGCCAGGCTCAATGTCCCTCATCTCTACGGCGACACACGCACACACACAAACACACATTCTGTAGACAGCACTGGACTTCCTGATTATTTGTATGTCCCATGCATGTGAGAGAGGCAGGGCAAGCAAGACCGGCGAACGATCCAAGGCTACAGAGATTTAATCTGGCTGCTGTGGTCATGTGATTAATCGTGGCTAGGGGCCAGGGGATAGTGTAATTTATGGTAAGGGAGGGTGGGGGCACAACACATTTGGAAGGGTGCTGCTCCTGAGGGAAATCTCACTCTTAAACCAATCCGGTATTCTTGTCTGTGTCTCCATCCCAATAATTTGACAGCTGTGGTATGGGTGAGCCGCATAGTTTTGTGCCAGATAATCACACGTTCAATATTTTGGTAATATTAAAGAATAAGAATAATAAAAGGTATGCATCATTTTTTAAAACATTTTTTTATTCTTCAACACATTTCTTATAGGTCTAAAACAATACATTTAATGACATTTTAAATTATCTAGAAAATGTTATCATTTTTCTTCCAAACAAACATTATGCACAATGTGAATTATACAAAAAAATGAATATCGCAATATTTTTCAGCTTTATCTTGATAACAATATTCGCATCAAGAATGTGCTCTAATGTCCTTGTAAATATCTTGAGGTTCAAGTATTGAACAAAACATGAATGGACCATAAAACTAAACAGAAAAGTGCAGAAATATAACTTTATTCATTTGTTTTTGAGATCATTTTAAGACAATATACCTGGTATTCTAATTTTGCATATCTTCAAAACAACAATATCAATAGCAATATTATCTATTTTTTGATACATCTCCCACCTCTTATCGCAGGGTTGTCAAAAGTATTGAAAATCAGATAATGATCAATACTACTACAGTTAAATTCAATTCAAATTGTTCTATTTGTAACGCCTAAAATCACAAAAGCAGTTGCCTCAGTGGGCGATAATAAAATGGTCTTTGGTCAATAATAAAAAGCAGAAAAAAAAAACAATATTCAAAGGACACTATGACTAGTCTAGAAATAAAAAGGACAAAAATGGATGGAATAAAATGGAAATGAACAGGATCAGGGTAACCATAACCCTAGAATCATCTTGAGCTTTATCAGAACAACTACAAGATCAAGAAGGTGAAATAAAGAAAGTAAATTACATTATACAGTCTAGAAAAGGGCTTCTTTTATTATGATTGTGATATTGAAATCTATTCCCTTGAATGGAAATTAAGTTTGAAATGTTAGTATCATGACAAATCACAATAACCTTCCAATTTTTTCCCAGTTTAGTCCACGTTGTGTATCTGAGCACTGGAGGCTGTTGCGTTTGCTGAGCATCGTGCTTCATCCTGGGCTCCCACTGTCCTCCTGGCTCAGGCCCACGTCGCGGCTGTGGTGACCTCTCCATCCTTCAGGCCACAGCGGCTGTGCCAGTGTGTGACTGCGCGCGTGTTTACTTAATCTGCTTTCCAACTCCCCACAACTTGAACATCCGAGGGGCTAGAGGAGGAAGGTGTCGCGTGTTCAGAGCTTTTCCCTGAGTTTTGTGTTGTTTTGGGCGCTGCCAATATCAAGCAGTGCTGACGGCTGCAGTTTCTTCTGACCTTCCTCCCCAGCTGCCCACAAACAAGGCTCATCAAACACAAGTTATGCAAAGATCAGGGAAATAAGTTAAATGTTGTGACATTTGACCAAGTTCAACCTCAAATAAAGAATTAAAGGCTCTATGTCAAAAGTGTATGTATGATTGTTAAAAGTATTGAAAATCAGATACCAATTGATTAAAAAAATGGTTTCGAAAGTGCATAATTTGAGCAGTTATCGACACTAAAATGATCACAATAAGAAGACAAAATGTGACCTTTCCTAAACAGTAGAATGATCTTGAAAGCTTTATCAGCGCTATTATAAGAAACATAAAGAATTTACTACTTTGTGTTGATAATGACTTATTATTGTGAATCATCATTGTGTTATTATATTCCTCAGTGGTGGAAAGTTATGAAGTACAAAAGTAAAAGACCTGTAGTTAAGTAAATTTTACAGTATATTTTTATTTCACTTGTTTGAGAGCAGGTTTCTTCTCCACGTTTTTTAACTGGACTAAAAAGTCATAGGCTATTGTTGCTTATGGTTTTGTACTTGTGGAAATGGCTGAGGGTTTTGTTCTTTTGGTGATGCCTTGCCTACATTTTTAGATTTCCCGGCTGTGAGCAAACAAAATTGAAAAAAGAAATGAGGGAAATTACTTAAACTTTTTAGTCTTCAAGTAGATAAAGGTTTACTTTAAGGCTTTTACTTACGTCATTTTAAAAATTATTTTCTGCTTAGAACAGAAAGAGCAAATGGTGAAAAAATGTGTAAAGGAAGACATTGTAAAACTAAAATAGACCAAGAATATTTCAAAATAATGTTGATTTTTTAATGTGACACTTTCACTTTTACTTTTTTTTTTTAATCCTTGTATCTTAACAGTGGGTACTTCAAAAGAGAGATTGAAATGTAAGTATTATGACTACTACTAAATGGACTACTAAATTGTGACTAAATGATTAGATAAAGTTTATTATTTGCTCACAAAACAGTTTATATAACCATTGAGTCTGACTTGTAGCGAGGTAGAATAATTAGTTTCTTGTAATATTACGTTGTCTGATAAAGCATAATATTGCAATATGTCATGCAGCCAAATGCCTACTTTCCCTTGGCACTGCACTGGTATTCAGTTTAGTTTATTTCCTCTATGATTTTTCTTTTTTCCCAGCGCATGGGTTGTCTCACCTTGCCTTTTGTTTATGCCACATTTTCCCCTCTCATTTTGTTATATAAGAGCTATGTAAATAGACACTTAATCACATCTTGACACACTATGACTTTACAGTGTGCCGTTGGGGCAAAATCCCCGTCTGCTTTTAAAATGCAATGTCACAAGGTTCTGCCCAAGACGGAATTGGTGAGCCGTCATGTTACATCATACTCCTCCTAATCACTTCTCAGTCCTAGAAAACCCGATCTGGCGTGTGAATGCAACCACAGCAGCGGAGGGAGTCACTGCAAACACATATATATGAAGTGGTGTGTCCCTCGTCCCCATGCCCTTGAGGACCCACTAACGACTCGTGTTTACTGGACGTCTGACACGGGGTTAATCACGACATTGATCTGCATCTCCTCGAACACTGGTGGGCTCCTCTGTCTTGTAAAAGTATGGACTGAACGGCCTCTCACACTTTTTAAATCTATATTATCTGACAATTACATGACATTGTTTTCTATTAAAGCTGGAGTACCAGATTTTCAAATCACAAAAAGGATCAAGTATTTAAATCGAACTTGTCCCTAGCTCTCACTAACCCTTTGTATTCACTCGCATTACGTTTCAGTGCATGGCTTTAGAACAGCTTTTTCTGACGGCAAAGTGAAGCTGTAGTGGACCACCCGAGTGCAGCCAATCAGAGCACTGCTTTTGGCTCTTACGTCCTGGTTGACAAGAAAGAAAATACTTTATCGTTAGCTGCAGACAGCACGCAGTGATCTCAATACAATTTACAATATTCTCTTTGGGGGAAAACACAAAATTCACTAATTTACAAAAATAAAAGTCAGGTACCTGAGCTTTAAAGTGAGGTCATAAGTTATAACATGTTAGTGACAGATGGAGCAGAAAATATGGTATATATCTGTTAAATTATCAAAATGTTAAGCAGTTTTGGAACCAAACAATCACAAAGTATGTCCAAATTTGATTCAGGTTTTTATTTCTGATATTTTATAAAACCATATGCAATCTGTGCCCTTTGTTCAAGAATTTCCAAGTATAATTACAAATAAATTAAATAAATACAAATAATCTATACAGTATGTTGTGTTCTTGCAATGAATAGTTTTCACAGAATGTTTTCAAAGCCTTTTACCCTTACACTAATCTACTTTGCTGAGTTCATGTCAGGATCGTGACCGGGGCATTTAGTGACACCTGCTAAATGCTTAAAGAGCTTGAGATGGAAATAATAAGATTATACATTAGAGATGAGAAAGTCAGCTATTTTCATATCCCTGAAACATCAAGTAATATACAGGCTCAAACCTATAAGTACATTTTTTGACAGAGCAAGCTTTTGTAATTGATTAATGAGACAATCAATTATAGCACGTTTTAGATGTGTTTAAAAGCTCTTTATAAAGCTCAGTTTACAGTTATTGATTTGAATGTACAAGGTTTCAGTGTGACGAATGGACTAACAAACTCTATTACCAATGGTACGTGTTGACAAATAGGCAGCCATATTCATAATAAGGGCTGCACAATTTCTGAAAAAAGTAATTGTGATTTTTTTCCCCCGACAAATATTATGATTGCGATAAAAAGTGAGTCGATGTAATCCCTCATTCGTCCAGGCACGTTCCATCACAGAAAAGGTTACAGGGGCTGTCATCAGGACGCTCGATCTTCAGTACAGTAACCTTTTCTACGCTTGCGATAAAAAGTTTTATTCTGTCGGGTTCAATGTAAACAACTCCAGGAGCAAAACGTTTGAGAAAAGACTGAAATCTGAACTGATGAGCAAGAATCGCATTTAATTTGCAAAACATGCTTGTAGAGGTCTAAACTACAGATTTCAGACAGAACAAGACTCCAAGGGACATTTAGTTCTCTACAGAAGATTGTAGCATTTGCGATTTGCTAATTGCGACTTCAATTCAAATTGCGATTTTGATTTGATTATGATATATTTTGCAGCCCCATATATATTTCTCTGTTCCAACGATTATCAACCTAGTATCAATCAATTTCTCTATTTAGGCTAGAACATTTGATTGATTTTATTGTATTATACTATAGATATGGCTGTGTGCGACTGTAGTTTGGATCCTCGCTGTTGCCCGGTGTTCTTATCATAATCGTGTTGCGCCTTTGACAGCTTTGCGCTTCCCCTTCAGTGCCTTCTCCGTGAACTCTGGTTTTGATCACATTAACTGAAGTCTCTTGACCCAAATCCTGTGCGGCGCATTATTTTTACGCGAACGATCAATACAAAGAAATGATAGCGCACGCAGCACAGGGGCCAGCTTTTTGCCACGGAGTTGACGTTTCCCTCCGTGGCAGTTAAGGTTACCCCCTCTTGAGCCGTGACATCGCGCGCGTGCACCCCTCCCCCGCGCTGCTCCGTCACTCCGCCGCGCTGCCCGCCCCTCTCGCGCGCCACACTACCTCGCAGACGCACGGATGCTGCCGCTCCTGCCGCCGCATCCACTCCACTCTTTGTTTTGGTCCAAGAAGACAGAAGGAAATAGGTGTAAATAAAAGAAAAAGGAGGGCGTAAAAAGTATCGCTACACCTAAAAATGCCCCTTTCCTGACTAAAATGTCTGGATTAGCCAATCTATTCTGAGCTGTAATGAGATTAGGCAGTCAGTGCAGACATGGGTCGCGGCGGTGTGGCACCTCTCGTTGAGCTCCTCGGGGGAACCTTTAACCTGTCAGCGGACCTCCACAAGTGGACATGGCGTTTCTGAAGCGGGGGAACGAGCAGCGGACGCCGGCACACAATAACAAACACTTGGACGCGTGCGTACCTGGGCAGCTTTTACGCGCACACGCATTGAAGTAAACCAAAAAAAAAGTCGCCAAGATAGAGCAAGTCTCGGAAGACAAGATGAAGTATCAGAAGTACATCACGGTGATGCAAATGGCCATGGGAGTGACAGCGTCCAACAAAGACTGCCTCCCGCAAAAGAGACAGCTGTGGTGAGTATGGAAGAGGAAGTGCACGGGGCGCGTTTGTTTTCACGTGGAGCGACTGGCTTTGAAAACAGTGATTCCCAGCCCGAAAAAAAAAAAAAAAAAAAAAAATGACTGGCGTTTTCTGCGATCTCTCTACGCAGTGTAATACAATCTACTCTGAGTAACGTTGTTTGTGTTTTGTCTGCTTGGGATGTTTTGCTAAATATGCTGGGCAGGGCAGGTTGAGGATGGAGAGCAGAGAGCAGCCAGTGATGAGTTCATGACAGTTCGATTTTATGGCATCTTCCTATCAATAGTTTAGAACAACATAAACTTTAAGTGTGTCCTTTATTATCATATAACAAAAAAAATGCAACGTGACAATGACAAATTCTACCCTTCACAGTTTTATTTGCATTTTCCAATTTAAAAATGAACCTAATTACAAAGTCCATACAAGCACGTTATTAAAAATGTATATCTTATGGGATTGTATTTTCTCCCTTTGCCCATTATTGGTTAAAAATAGGTCTTGCGTACGTTGAACTGTTTAATTAATTCTGCATAATCCTTTTTATGTTTACACCAGCGCTTTCAGGGCTTCTCTAAAAAATACACAACATATCATATCATGCATTAGCTTTGTGTCACCGCACATGCTTAATCCTACAGTACATGTTCATAGCGCTTTGTCTGGTCTTTGTTTCTGCTGTAGTGATCAGAGCAGATGTTTCAACAGGAACAGTATGAGACAATGAAGTGAGAGCTCAGTGTGAGTTGTGAGGAACGTCCCCCCGGGTTTTTGTCAACCTGATATTCTCCAAGTCTTTCTATTGTTTCTCTCTTATTTACAGATTTGTTACAGTTCTTTATTGTTGAAATGGATATGGTGTTTGTTGTGTTATTGGCTGCTAAGTTGTCCTCTGAGGAGACTGTGAGCAATCCTTCCATTACCCAAGGGACCTACTCCTCCATTGCATCCTGTTGTGTCCACTGGTCACAACACTTCAGCCGCCGTCCCTTCAGTGTCTGCGGAAGCGGGTGTGTGAATGACTGAGTGTTTTGTGAGTGGATGACTGGTTCTTTCATGTTAAGTGCTTTCAGCTCAAGTATGTTTTCCACTTGTTAGGTTGAAAACAAAGGAGAAGTGAGCGCTTCACTGGGTCTGAAGACTGATGAACAGGATCAGGTGCTCTTCGAGGATGATAGAATACATTACTGGATAAAAGAAATCGCCGTGTTAGAAAACTTGTGGAGTACAGGCAGAGATCCGAGGCACACTGACTGAATAAAAGTCCTTTATTGTGGACAGGGACGCCAACGCGTTTCGACCGTGGCGGTCTTCATCAGGGCATTGAGCACATGAATGAACCGGTGTCCTTAAGTAGTGTTAGTCATGTGACAAGCATCACGTGAACCGACCACAAAACACGTTCAAGAATTACATAAAATTACACAATTTCATAGACATTTTTTACAAAGAAAAAGAGACGTAGATAGACTATGTACCAGGAATAACCCACTTTCAAAACCATACAGAAGACATGACAAGCAGAGTTTTTATAAGTAGGTATGTTTTCCACTTGGTTTAGCACTACTATTGTATTTAACAAACTATTTCATTTCAAACCGGCCACACTCTTGTACCGTTAACTCTTTACAGATCAATACTCAGATACTCATCGATCCTAAATCTGCTGTTGTTGTCAAGATTCTTCGTTTTATATAATGAGGATTATTCGAGACCCAGTATAAGAATATAATAATAACATTAAAATGATAACTTA
The DNA here is from genome assembly GCA_019453435.1 of Rhinogobius similis. Lineage (NCBI taxonomy): Eukaryota > Metazoa > Chordata > Actinopteri > Gobiiformes > Gobiidae > Rhinogobius > Rhinogobius similis. The sequence goes on from CM033621.1 coordinate 24,024,232, forward strand.
ATTTAAGAATACTTTAAGTAGCAAAGTCAAGCCATTTCATTTCAATCTATACTCAAAATACTTTGACATCTGGCTTTTTATGTCACATTACCTTTAATTTCTCATTCAGAAAGTTTGTTTTCATAAAACTGGTCACAGACTAGAGAAAGGTGATCTGTTACACAATTTAAATCAGAGAAAATTAAGTATTTCACAGTTGATTAGTTGTATGTCAATAAGCGTGAATAAGGGCTTAATCGTAATCATCATAACACTTAAATTTGATTTTGTGACATCCCTAATTTATACTAGATACTGTTTTAATAGTTGTCAATATTGAAAATATCACATTAAATAGGACAGAATTGGACCTTTGCTCAACAGTTTTAGAATGATCTTGATCAATATCAGAACTACAAGACCACATGGAAATTCTTGTCTTACAAATGTGTGTTTTTTATTGTTATTGTGGTTTTGAAATCACTGTTGAATATCAAGCCTTTTCCATATTATCGAAATTGAGACTGACGTTTTAGTATCGTGACACCATTACAGTGACTCAAAAGATATACCATAGATTGAACATGTTCGGCATGCCAGAAAGTTGCATAGTTTGGAGGGAAATGCCTGATCAAACAGTGTCTTCAGAGTCTTCAGTCGTTGTGTGGAAAGAGCCCTGTAGACACCATCTGACAGCCATCACGCAGAGCTAGAATATGCTCCCCGGTTGTAGCTCAGGTTAGCGCTGTCAAACGCTTAGTAAAGCTTTGTTGGTGAGTTGGTTCTGACACTTCTCCCTTAAGAGAGGCGCGGCGTCTTGTCTGGGCCCATCACATCACGGTGGGGGAGGGGCTCAGCCATTAGAAGAGTGTTACAGTATCTCCTCCGACAGCCACTTGAACTGAAGGAAGCTGAACCAGCGTGTGTCGGCACAGGCACTTCTCTCATTCAGGCTTATTAGTGTCTTGGGATGGCTTTCCACAGAGGTGCTTCATAAATCTAGGTTAGGACCGGCTTTTTGGGCATCAGAAGTGACCGATTCATCAACAGGTCTGACCTCAGGGAGATGACACTCAGAAAAAGACAGTGTTTTGTCATGAAATCGAGTCAGTGTTTCAGAGTTTCCTCGTGTCCATTCGTCTTGTGCTAAACCGTTCTGGGGATGTAAAGCGAGCCAGCACCCTCGGTTCACTTACGACGTCTTCAAAGCGAATCAGTCAAAACACGGCTTAAATATGTGTCAGCACAAATCAAAGTGCTGACATTAGCGCTGTCACAATACTAGAATTTCTAACTTGATTTCGATAATAAGGAATATGCTCTTTTTTTAGTCAACAGAGTGCAATTTTCAAGACAAAATAATAGCACTTTCATTTTGTTATTGTGTCTTACTAGTTCTGATAAAGCTTAAGATTATTTAAAAACTTTTCAGGAAAGGTCCAATTGTTTTTTCTGTTTATGTGATTCCCCCCAGTATCAATACTTCAGTATCTAGTTTTGATACTAGTTTTAGGATTTGGTTTTTGATACCTGACAATCTCAAAATATGACCGTGATTCAAACATCTAAGCTCTGAACTGCAAATTCGACAAAATGAAAGCAGTGAAAATGTCATATACTGTAATCTTGCAATGTGTTATACATATAGACTTTTTAGACACATGGCCAAAGCAGGATTTGCATGGTAACGCAACAGAAGTCCACGCAAAACTAGATAAAAAAGAAGAAGTTAGTGAGAATGATCTTGACTAGAGTATGACCGAGCAACTATTACATTGCTGAAAATTAAGTGCAATCACTGTTTTGTTGTTGGATTTTTGTGAGATTTAACGGGCTTTAATACTGAAAGGAAAACTTTGGAAAACACATAATGATATTGCATCAACAGAAATGACTGTAATTAGCCCCAAATCCATAAACAGTAATTACTCATGAAGCTATGGTACGATCTCTGCACGTGTTCTGTGTGCCAGACGCCTGCTCCTCTCCAGTCCACTTTCGCCCCGATCTTCTCTGTGCACCTGCTCGACGAGGCAGAATGACACCCATCACCTCCCCCCGTCGTCAGCCCTTTCCTGTCCCGTCTCTGGTGCTCCCCGCGCACCGCTCCGGGAAGCTGTGAGGCGTGATCACACAAACTGACAAAGCTTTGTGTTAGTTACCTCGGCAGGGGCCTCAGTCCGCAGAACCCTGTCATCATGATCATCACTTTTCAGAAAAATATGTAAAAGTACTTGATCTTTTCTCTGTGGATTTATCTTTATCTCCCTAAAGTCAAGAAGCGTCCTTTTTTGTCAGAGTCATCCCATGTTACGTCTATAAGGAGTTGACAGTCTTCACTTCTCTTATACTTTATACACCCAGGAGTTTTCTATTCTATTCACCCTCCATTAGGAAGTTGCATGATGATGTTAGTTTGGCAGAACGGTTGTAATCTCCGATCCCACGGTTTATGCCACTAAAGGGAACAGATTACACAGGGTTTACTGACTCATGGGCCACTCTACAGCTTCCTGTTGCCGTGGGGATGTGTGTGTGTATGTGTGTGTGTGTGTGTGTGAAGAATTATCGTCATTTTTATTTGCCATTTACCATCAGAGATAAAATTGTGTTTAGTCAGACTCATTATCCAGACAAAGTGCGGTCAGTTTCCTTAACAAGATAAACGTTTACAGAAATGTCCACAATTTTAAATACATTCTGAATTTGTTATCTTTGGTTGGCTTACACAATTAATTGAAATTGAATTGAAATCCAAATTGTATTGGACAAATCGCAAAGGCTGCCATTTTTGAAGTGCCATCATTTCCTCTACCAACATCAAAATATCCTGTTTTATTCTGCATAAAAATGGCAAACCCTGTAGTTTAGATCTGCACAGAAATGTTCTGCGTTTCACAAAAACGTTAATAGAAGTGATAAAACGTGAAGCAACCAAAACACGACAGAAAGTGAAAGAAACACATCTTGAAGAGACAAAAAAAAAGTGACTAGAAGGGAGAAAATGCAACTAAAAGCAGTAAATACCCGACTCAAAGCATCAAAAACACAACTATAAGCGACAAAAACGCAACCAAAAGCGACAAAAGAGACTTAAAGCAACAATGACATGTGATTCTTTTATTAGTTTATCAGTTCATATTTCAGTCTTTTTGTCGACTTTCCTGCACACGTTAAAAATGTGAACTTTGAACAGAATCTTTTTTATTTTTTCCCATTAAATACATACATCCTTTTTTATTTTTTCCCATTAAATACATACATCCTTCAGCCCTAATCTTTATCAAAAGCTGTGTCTGGGACATTGGTCTTGTTCATTCACGTAGTTAGTAATGAGCCAAATCATACGTTTACACTGAATAACCTTTGTCTTCATTCAAAGTTGAAACCTGTGAATCAGAAACCGTATGACACGCGACCGGGACCATGACTTCAGAGCGTGAGTGAGACGTTCTGTGCCTCATGTGACTCACGACTGTCAGGGCGACTCAGCGGGCGACAAGATGGTGTGGTCCATCACTGTGTCCCATAAATAGAGGACGCACTATGGTCTAATGAAGATCCTAAATGAGTCTTTGAACCATTACAGTGCAAGTTCTTCCATGTTTGCGTCAAGATTGTAATTGTTTTGATCAGATTGTGAAGTTTGTTTGAGAAGAAATTGGTTAATGAAGGACATGGATTCAATCATTTCTAATTGTGAAAGATACGCTTGAGGTCTACAGCCAATCATAGGATGTTATCTGGAGTATGGAGGAAGAAATGTGACTACTTTTGTGTAAAATGCCACCAATTCAAAGGCAGTCTTGTCTACTAGAGCTGCATGATTTGGGAAAAGTATATGATTGTGATTATTTCTGACCAGTATTGAATAGCGATTTTTAATAACAGGATTCTGTTCGTAGTTTATATTTTAAACACAACAAGGAGAATTAACAATAAGACTGAAATATGAACTGACAAACGAATAAAAGAGTCACATGTTTCAGAACATCTTTGTCGCTTTTTGTCACGTTTTTGTCCCTTTTAGTCACGCTGTTGTCTCTTTTATTGCAGTTTTTTGTCACTCATACTTTCGCTTTTGTCTCTTTGTCACGTTTTTGTCTCTTTTAGTTGCATTTTTGTCTTTTTTTGTTGTGTTTTTGTTGTGTTTTTGTCACTTGTTTCAGAAGCTAAAAACAGGATATTGTGGGGGAAGTTTCAGCACTTCCGAAATTGAAGCCTTTGTGATTTGCTGATCGCGTCCATTCAAGTTGCGATTTCAATTAGATTTCGATTCATTGTGCAGCCCTATTGTTTAAGCGTCTTTAATAAGAAAAATATAATCATTATTTGTGATCCATCGATACACAAGGAACAAGGAACTTCATGATGAATTCTTTCTGCTTTATCGGACAGCCCTAAGTCACAAGTGTATTCTTTGAACTAAAACAACTTTGATCAATATATCTAATCAATCAAGAAAATACTGTGCTTGTTTTGAATCCAAAATTCTAATCATGGTTGACATTTTGCGTTTCCTGTCTGCTGAATGTTTTCCAAGTGACTCTGATCTCCTTTCCATACAAGTTCAATTGACTCCGGCATGAACTTGATGTTGATGTGTTATTAGGACTGAAGCCCCCTGCTGACCGGCACGTTACCCTGGTCTCGTCACCGCGGGGGTCAGACAGCACTCGGACATCTCGCCTTGTTTGATACGTGTCTATATGCCTAATCTGGTCAGTCCATCTGTCACACTGTCGCGCTGAATCACAGCCACAAATCCACAGCGTGTCCCGCTCGGCTCAGGTGCCTTTCAAACTCCAACACATCACACAACAGTATTTTGTGCTTTCTCCAACTTTTCAAGGATGTTTTTGTCCAGTTATTTGTTCGGAACTTCCTCGGGGGTCATTGAGCTCATGTGAGCACAGTCTTTGTTTGGACTTCTCCCCCGCAGTGATGGCGCTCTGATGTATATGTTGATGAGTGCCCGTCTCTTCTAGCGTTCAGGACGACCTCTGAGCCATGCTCTGGCACTGCCCTCTGTTCCCTGTCCCTTTGCATTATGGTCTTTGGTGTTTCTCAGCGCTGTGCCCCCCAGCTTTATGCTCCGTCATGCCCATTCACCTGTCCTTTCTAGTCCTTACTTAATGCACTCGCTCTGCAACCAGCCTATTAACCATTGTCTTTTCAGCTTAAAAACATCAAATTAAGCAGCAGTTTAATAAACATGTTTGCGATTGTGATGTTGAATGAGTGATTCCACTACCACTTGTGTTGGTGTGTTTTTTCCAAACTTAAGGCTGTCAAATACTTCAATCAATCAGTATACTTATTGATACTACAACTTGCACTGAAACTCATTGGAACAAGTATTGATAGGAAAAAAGGACTGTATTAATCCGTCTTGTGAATAGTCTTATAATGGTCTGGATTTATATATAATCATCCTGTAATAAGACTATTTGGTGTTGAAAGTTAACTTCTATTGATCAATCGGCTCATGCCAGCGTACGTCACATATTAAGAATTGAGTTAAATGTGTCTGGTTAGAGACTTATTGTTTCTACGGGAAGCGACGGGTGTTTACTTTTTGGACTTTGCCTTTTTATAAACTCAAAATTGGATCACAAATGTTGCCTGAAAGGTGGCAGGGCAGTCAGTGAAGATAGCGTCGATTTTTCACAACTTTTAACTGGCAAAGACCTTCCTCAAAGTAAGGACTAAAAGCTCAAAATCACACAAAACCTTAATTAATACTTAGTGCAACACTATTAACAAACACAAGGAAACTTTGAGACACTTACAAGTCATATTTTGGAGATTATGTTTGACCTGTAGCTAATCACCAATGCTTAAAATCTGCTATACTTTGTCAGACTTGTGCATCAAAAAGTAAAGATCCTAAAATCCTAAAAGATCTGAAAAGAAAATTAGACAAAAAAGCTGACAGCTGTAGTGTTGACAGTGCGGCAGCAGGAAACCGTGGGGGATTAAATCATCTGAGCATTGCGTCTTATTGAGAGTGTTGTCAGGATATAGATGAAGAACACCTGCCTCTGTCCCGGTGGTCCCTGGTTAGCAAGAATAAATGTTCTGTAAATGACTTGCCATCTGGAGGAGTTTTACTAAATCTTAATGAGTACATCAGTTGCATACCTCTTACCTGTGTTACTTCAGCATCATCTGAAGCATAGGTTTTACGTCAGATGCCTTTACTGACTCCATCAGTTTATCAGGCTTTGGACTTGTCGTGGCTGTTAACCTCTGCAGTCGGATTAATGTGTGTTTGATTATCTCTGTCCCAGTTGGACTGGACCAGACAATTAAAGAACAACTTATTGTCAAACCATTTGAAGTTGTTCAGTGTTTTCAAACTTAGGTCTTATTACAGATAAATAAATAAGTAGCAGTAGCTTCTTAAGTAATGATGTGACCCACCACTTTGTCCAGGATCTCTTCTGACCTCAGAAGCTAAGCAGGCTTGGGCCTGGTTAGGACTTGGATGGCAGACCATGGGAAATACCAGTTGCAGTGGCTCTGGTGCAAACTGCCATGTCCTTAGGCCATGAATGTTAGTCTAAGTGCTGTGTGTGCGTGAGTGATTGGCAGTGGTTTGAGGGGCCGTTAGCACAGATTGGCAGCCTCGCTTCTGTCAGTCAGCCCCAGGGCAGCTGTGGCTATAAAAGTAGCTTACCATCACCAAGTATGGAATGGTTTTCATCATTAAATGAAAACTGTAAGTAAAATGAATCCACCATATGTTACTGCCACACTGCTCCACTGAGAGACATGGGGAATCATTCCTGCTGTCGCCATCAAACAGCTGAACTCTGCTGTAAATGCAAGTCACTGTGCAATAGTCAGATCCCTCAGAAATTATACATGATCATGTGTCATGTATGTTTAGGTGATAAAAAAAACAAATCCATTTTATCCTATTGTGATGCTGATATAAAATTCTGTTTTGTTTTGACAAGCCTGTTTTTATTTTTGATAACTATTTCTTCTGCTACATGTCTGTAACGAAAATATTTTCACATTAAGGAAGAATAAAAGTAATTCTGATTCTGACTTTGAAGGTTGCTAATGTTAGAGAAGTTTGTGTCGGAGGATGTTCAGATCAATTATACTTCATAATGTACATCTTAGAAACTACTGTCCAGAGAGCATTTTGTTTTGCAGTCATCAGCCTCAACAAGACACCATTCCTCTAAGACAAATGATCACTGAGCCCACACACCATACATACTTAAAGATTAATTGCTATTTCTATTTTAGCTGGAAAGAATTGTGTGCATTGTGCTTATGGCCAGGCCAGTTAGGAACAGAAATAAAACCCACAGTTTTAGCGACACTGCCCTAGGAGCCTCTATACTGGGGAAGTATGACAGCTTGAACACTATCCTCCCTTTCCCCATCAACAATATTCAATATTTTTGTTCATCTGTTTATTGCTGTTCACAAGTTGTCCCTTTCTCACTGCCCTTTGGGGAGAGTACTACTGTTGCTCCTGAACTGAACTTAAGATGCAATGCTATTGTTGATTTTCTAACCTTCTGTTGGTTAAATCAACCATTTTTGAAAAGCCCTCTGAGGCAGTTATTGTTGTGATATTGGGCTGTACAAAAGTAATTGATTGATTTGATTGTATACCAAAGGTAATCCTTTAAATGGAATTATTTCTTATTCAGAGATGTGAATTTCTTGCTACTGACCTCTTGAATCCAGGGCAAGAGGAAGCTTTTCTATTTTAGGGTTTAGAGTAATGTTTTATTCATATTTATTCCTTTTACACCACTCCATTTCAAATGTCTTTTCTAACAACTTTGAGATCCGTCTTTGTGTGCAGTTTGTTCTCATTAGCAGTACCAGGGTGAGTGTCAGGGTTTTCTGGTGTCTTCAGGACAAATGGATGTGCTATCTATACTTTTCTCTGCTGTGATAGCTGTGCAACATCACTTTTTCAGAGCGTTCAGAGGTTCCCCTAACCCTTCTACTATCTTTTAGTGGTTAATGATGTATTTCTTTTAGTGAGAGAGCAATGTGTCTTACACTTCAAGCAAAAAACATAAGATCTTTACTGACAGGCCCGTGTTTACATGTTATCCTTGTATTTGTGGATACTTAAAGGTACTGGTACCTTCCCTGACAGATATGAATTCCCAGTGTCAGAAAATCTAAAGTATTTTTTCCGGTCAGTTGTTTGTTGTTGTAGTTGTTACTGTAGCAGCCGAGTGAGCCACAGGTTGTGATCTCGATCATTCAGGTCCTCGATCATTCAGGTCAGCACTTCTTATTCTCGGAGATAGTGCTCATGAGCTGCTGCAAGATGTGAGGGAATCCCCTTATAAATGCAACAGTGGGATTACGGTCAAGGCCACTGGACACTCTCACAGTAAAAGGCTGTGTCACTGTGTACTTTTGTTAATTAAGTGTTAATAAATCTTCTTAACGTCAGGTCACAACACTATTAAACATGTACCCGTAGCATCAGTGCTGATCACTTTAATTCTATAGTATATTTCATTTGTATTGCTTTTCTTTTAATCTAGTTGCTAAAATTTCACAATATCAAATTTTAATGTTGAAGAGGCAGAAACATCTCGATTTTTACAGTAATCACGTGTATTATCACTAAGACCAAACTACTTTCTTTCTTTCACAACTTTAATAGATTCCCATTCCTCACCAGCGTTGAGAAAAGTAATGATATTGGTACATAGGCTGTTAAAAAAAGTACTTTATATGTAGATTTTGGAGTATTCATTGAACTGAATTTACTCAACGTTGCAGCCTATGATTGCAATTATTATTTTTTAGTTCTTACAATTAAATTGTGGCCTGATTAATCATGATTATCAATTAACTGAATGATCTTGACATCAACTGTAAGCAGAATTTCACGTTTCACGTAGAGACGAAGCAGATCTTTCAGCTGTTGTTTTGTAAATAAGGATTGTCCTGTTACTCGGGGCCGACACGCTCTGTTCTGTTGAGCTCATTTGCATTGATAGACTGTTGCTCAAAGCTGTGTCAGACTCTTCTGTTCTATTTCTATTGTTTAAGCTTGTCAATATAGACACATTTTAAAATCAATACACTTCTGGACATAAAACAAAGGCAGCATGTATTGACTGATCTAATGCAGGTGCTAAGTGCTCACCAAACACGCACTGACAATACCAGTCCAATACTCGTCCATCTGCCGTACAGGAGCACCATTGTGTTTTGTTTGGCCTTTTGAAATCAAATTGTTATTCCTCACAATAAAAGATTATTTATAGTTGTTTTGAATTGATTCCCAGAGCTTTGTGTTTTTTGTAAATACTCTTTGAATAATTGAATTACCGTCGGACCCATCTGTACACCTGCAACCAGCTATTCACTGACTTTGGTTATGATAATAGATGGTGTTTTGCTAAAAAAAAAAAATAAAAACGCGCACAATTTGCCGCCTGCCTCCTGCCAGTAATTTTATATTGAGTTATTTTATTTTTCCTGGACAATCCCTCACTGGCCAACAGACAATTCAGGCTAATTCTGGCTAAACAATACAAGACAAGAGCGTGGTGTGTACCTAGTCTCCATCTGCAGGCTACCCGCTGACATTCAGCCCAATTACTCACACTTGCTTAGCACTACACCCAACAGGAAAAGATGTCCTTTAAAAAGTAAAGACAGTGAGAGCAAAGTTATGTCACGCTGATCCTCAGGCCATCTTTATGCTTTTCCTCAAATATGTATGCTCTTCAAAAGACAAACCATGGTCACTTTAAGATCATATGGTGTATTTATAATGAACAAGGTCGTACTGTTCTCTACAAACATGTAAAAAATATAGATAGAAAGTGTTTGTTTTACCAAAGAGTGTCACATCCAGAAACGTCTGCTTCTTTCTGTTTCTGGTCACTACGGCTTTGAGAATTCAGGAAAATGTGAAATACTATCTCAACGTAAAACCAACAATGCTCTCATCTGCCACTGTTTGCCTTGTTTCGGGTGTTGCTTCAAACGCTACCATGAATTGTTTCCCTTCTTCCGCTTGTATTAGTTTAAATAGGACAGAATATTGACTTCTACAAACCTGTAAAGTTGTTTTCATGCCGCCCAGAAACTGTGCAGTGTTGACTTGTTGGTGCACATGAACATTGAACATTTTACACAAATCAATCTACTTTATATCATATTTAAGCAGCGAAACTTTTACCTCATTCTCTATTCAAGTGAACAGAATTCCCGCTCAGCTGAAAGTGCCAAAACAAGAGAAGTGCAAACCATAGCAAAGTGAGGCAAAAGTGAGCGGGCTGGAATAAGGTGAATAACAAGGATTATTGGCCTGAGGTCTTTCTATTTCCATTTCAACATCAATTATTTGGACTTGGGCATCAACAATGATGAAGCTGTCGTTTCTTTTTCTTGTACCATAAAAGGATTGCCTCTTTTCCCAGGGTAACCCCCCCAGATGGAGAAACGTCCCCTCCAGGCGTGTCCGGGGGCTCGGATGTACTGATGGGTGCTACTGGAGGTGTTGGTGCTACAGCGATGCCTGCTACCTCCACACTGTCTCTGCCCATGAGCCAGGGCAAGCCCTCCCTCCGCCGGATCAAGGGGCGCATTCACCGCAGCAAGAGCCTGGACAGTATGGACCTGCTGGACGCAAATGTAAGTCTTACTCATGAACCAGGGCTGCAGCAATTAATCAGAATAATCCTGTGGACTCTTTATATATCATATATATATATATCACATTGTTATCTCGACTAGACAGACTCTGAGACGCATGCCAAAAGACATTTCATAACATTTTACTTAAAAATGTCATTTTAAAATCTCAGTGTACAACTGAAATAATAAAAAAATAATGACTAGTTGTCTAGTCGAAAAATAATCTCTGACTTGTCAGCTACAAAAATAATCATGTTGCAGCCTCACATAATTCCTTTTTTTTCTCCTCGAAGCATGTTTTTCATGTGATACCAAAAGGCCACATACAATTAAGAGAACAGGTTGGAGAAAGTTCTCTTGGTTTCTACAGCTTTACTGTCCACAGAAGCCCAGATTCACACAAACAGAGGCTGACCTCTTCTTATGTAATATTTCCTTGCAGTTTAACACATTCCCGTGTTCTCTGTCTCTCTATGACTGGCTCACATAAAAACTATTAATCTGATAAATGATTGGGTAAGCAGATTGAAACTAAACCCCTCCCTAACTCTGGGATTGTCCATTGAGTCCTGAACCAATGGTCCACCCCCCACCCACCTCTCTCTCTCTCTCTCTCTCTGTTTCTCTCCCCCTCACTCTCTCTCTCTCTCTGTCTCTGTCTGTCTCTCTGTGTCTCTTTCTGTCTGTCTTTCTCTGTCTCTCTCTCTCCCTCTCTCTCTTTCGGTCTGTCTCTCTCTCTGTCTTTCTCTCTGTGTCTCTTGCTCTCTGCCTGTCTCTCTCTCTCTCTCTCTCTCTCTCTATCTGTCTCTCTATCTCTCTCTGTCTCTCTCTCTGTGTCTGTCTCTCTCTCTGTCTTTCTCTCTCTGTCTCTCTCTCTCTCTGTCTCTCTCTCTCCGTTTCTCTCTCTCTTTCTCTCTCTCTCTCTCTCTCTGTCTCTCTCTGTTTGTCTCTCTCTCTCTCTCTCTCTCTCTCTCTCTCTCTCTCTCTCTGTCTCTCTCTCTGTCTTTCTCTCTCTCTCTCTCTCTCTCTCTCTCTCTCTCTCTCTCTCTCTGTCTCTCTCTCTCTGTCTCTCTCTCTCTGTCTCTCTCTCTCTCTGTCTCTCTCTCTGTCTTTCTCTCTCCGTCTCTCTCTCTCTCTCTCTCTCTCTCTCTCTCTCTCTGTCTCTCTCTCTCTGTCTCTCTCTCTCTCTGTCTCTCTCTCTGTCTTTCTCTCTCCGTCTCTCTCTCTCTCTCTCTCTCTCTCTGTCTCTCTCTCTCTGTCTCTCTCTCTCTGTCTCTCTCGGGTTTATGTGTCCAGAGTAGAGCATGCCAAACTGCCAAAATACCACTAACGCTTGGCCAGGCTCTGAGGGATGTTTACAGTTATTTTGTTAGTTTTTTGGCTTTCTTCCTCCAAAGTATTTTATTCACAAAATATTAAACTGATCATCATCAATCATATATTATATTTGTATATATACATTTAAATCTGCTATAGTGTGAAAAATACATATGCATTTGCTTTTTCGTTTGGGTTTTAATGGAGTAAAAACTTGTTTTAGTAGGGGAACACAAATTACATTTACATTCTTCAGATTTTTCTTTTAGTAATTAATGTATTGTTAAACTTTTTTTTAGGTGATTCATCTTGTAATGATGCTTTGTTGCATGATTTGCCAATATCTTGTAGACGTTTCCTCATAAAGACTCATTGCATCCGTCTGCTCCGCCCTCACACTTCCTCCTCACGCTAACAGCACATACAGTCTCTGTGTTTAGTGGGTGACCCTAATTGGGATCTGCCAGGTGCTACTGCAGGAACACTCATTATTCTTCCTCAAACAGCAGCCGGCATGTCTGCAGAGAGGACAGGGACTGCTCATGATTACATTTAAAAGACACACCATCAGAGTTCACACGAGTTAATCCATTACTGATGAGAGAGGGAGAGGGAGAGGGGGAGAGAGACAGAGAGAGCGAACAGGAGATATAGAAAGAGAGAGAGAGTGAGTGTGAGACAAACATACAGAGAGAAAGAGAAGTAAGAGAGAGATAAATAGAGAAAAGAGAGAGAGAGAGAAAGAGAGAGAGTGAGGGAGAGAGAGCAGCATAAGACAGATCTCTGTGTGGACAACATGAACACACACACCTCTGGAATGAGTATATCACATCTCGTTATATGGATTGACTATCGATGTGTTTTTATCTTTTCATTAAATGTTGACCATAACCAAACACATCTTGTTTTGCACTTGTAGATGTAATCTCGACCATTTCCATTTCAAAGTAGCCCGGGCTGTTGTACTCTGTGTTGAGCAGGTGAATTCCATTGTGATATAAATGTGAAATGTCAGACTGGAAGCGAGGTCCAAGTTTAGACAGAGAGAGTTGTCATACCACGGCTGAACCGTCGTGAATCATTTTAGACGCTAGAATTAATCGTCCAAATTTGATTGACTTTTGGAATAGAGTTTTCTGTGCTCAAGAATTTTAGAGCAGAAGCCAAATAGGTATGGGATTTTGCACAACCTTGAGTACATTACTGGGCTTTTCTTGGCCATGAGCCCTGCCCTGTCTCTGGCATTTCGCCCGAGTCTGTGTGACTTCTTTACTTCTGAGGAGGGACTGGACAGAGAGCAGAGATGTCTTAAAACAAAACACAAGGAAGAACGAAGTTATGAGTGAGCAACATTGTCATTCTCAACTACATTATCGCAATTAGACCAATAACAACATATAAAGGTTCTGTCCCGACGTAATAAAGTAAAATCCATTTTGCCCCTATTCAGATTTATTGTAAAAGCATTTTATTCTCTTTGAAGCTGAAAGTGCACTGTCAGCATGCTAGCTTGTTACGTTTGCTGTCTTTCTGACCTCAGAGAGTTATGAAAAGTGCTTAAAAACACATCGCGCTGAATAATTAGGATGCTCAGAATGCATTAGGTAAGTGAGCGATACATTTGGACTGCTGTAAAGAGTTTAAAATGAACTGTATATATAGGACCTTTAAACCCCAGCTCTTTGTTTAAATGTACAGTATGTAATGTGGAATGTCACCTGCATAAATCCATAAATCCATGTAAATATAGAGCTAAAACTGTACTTGTGAACATTCTCCACACAAATAGAAATGTTTTATGCCGAACTGTGGAATATTTTAGCCAAAGGAACAACATTTCCATGGAAACAAGCAGAGGGAGTGAATTCTTCCCCAGGCCAAGTAAGAGTCTGTGGAGAAGCAGCCCATTCACACAATTTTATATACATTTTTAGTGCAATGAAACCCTGGAAAAATGAAAAACAAGCCTTTGCGCGTCTAAAAAGTTACGTACTGTGCCTTTAAACACAGACATACCGTACCTCTCACTCCGTGTATTGAATGAGAGACAGGAAAATATAATCTTTTGTAATGATGTGTGAACTCTTAGGGGCAAAAGAGATAGACGTACAGTACTTCTTAAACGCAATGTAAAGCTAAAGTGGTCATGATTTGTGATGAATTATAAATCATTTGTATTTGTTTATGTTTTGCCATATTGCTCATCCCTCATAGAAATCTGACAAACTTTAAACTGATGAACAACTGTATTCACTTACACTGCTTCACTTTGCTCCATGTATTATTTGCCGTTGGTTTTGCTGATGATCATGTGACTTCGTCCTCGATCTAAAATACATGCCTTATAAATATGTCAATGATATCCGGGCATGTACAGTGCTACTACGGCGCCACATGTGTACTCTGTCTTCATGCAATATTTACACTGAGGTCAAAGTTGAAACGCATGTCTGAAGAGAAGTCATGCTTCTTGTTTGTGACATTGGTTTCCCATTAACAACACTTAATGGGACAGACTGACCTTTGGGACCTGTATCCACTTCTTATGGAGGTGAAATTGTATCAGATGTTTTGAGATTGTTAACCAACTTCCAGGTGATATTTGTCATTGTCCATCAGAAGAAGTTGAGTAAGAGTGCCGCATGAATAATAGATAAAGGAAATGATCTGCTTCAGAATAGTGTTTTATTTCTTTTTAAACCCGGTTGCTATTTTAGTTGAACAGTTGTGTAAAGCCTGTTGGCATCAGAGAGGTTTGTGGCTAAATTAAGCGCGTCCTCCTGGGATTGTACCTATTATTTATTCAATAGACAACGATCTCTGCTGTTTGTCTCCTGATGCAAAGCAGCTGCCAATGTGCTCCCCGGCCTCAAGGATAAAGATTGATCATGCGCTGCACTGTCATTTGGCGGATGTGTGAAGTGAAGTCTGACCCAGTCAAGTCCTTGAACTGTCACTGATCTTCCTGTGGCACTTTGAAGACAGGGGTGCCTTCTTTTAAACCCACACTGAATGTATAAGAAGTTAGTCAAAAGTGTGTTCTTTACAGTATAGGTGAGCTAGAGCTTTGTTTTACAGAAGACTTGATCTCTTTCCATATTTTGTGCACTGCTGAGACGTGCCAAGATGTGACTCAAACTTATGAGAGCAGCAGTTGGTTCAATTCCCACTCAGTCCCTCTTCTGTATTCTGTGGTTGTCTCTTTGGGCCAGACACTCAACTAGGGCTGCAACAAGTTAATCGAATAATCACAACTACAGATATATACAGCTGTACATTTCTGTGTATAGTCTTAGTCTATTCTATTCTATTTTATTCTTAGTCTTATGCAT
This sequence comes from Rhinogobius similis, assembly GCA_019453435.1. Classification (NCBI taxonomy): domain Eukaryota; kingdom Metazoa; phylum Chordata; class Actinopteri; order Gobiiformes; family Gobiidae; genus Rhinogobius; species Rhinogobius similis. The sequence continues at coordinate 24,039,513 of CM033621.1, forward strand.
GCCTCTTTTATATATTTTATTCATTGTTTTATGTTGCACCTTACGCCGAAGCAAGTTCCTGTGTTGGTGAATTTTGATCACTGACAATGGCAATAAACCATTTCTGATTCTGATTCTGATTCTATAGAGATGGTTGTTGACTAATTGAATAATTGAATAATCGTTAACTTGTCTATGCACTCACTCTAAAACATTCTATGTGCTGAAAGAAGAAGTTTTATCAGTGCAGGAATCACACAAAAACAGCACAGAAAATGTGTAAATTGTGTGTTTTGGATTAAAATACTTATTCATCTATAAATACTCTCCACCAGGATGTCATCAAAAGGCTTCACTTCAGCTTTATCTGAGTATAATGCAGTAAAAATCTCATATTTACATGCTTTTCACTATCTAAATAACTGATTGAAAGAATAATCCTCAGACTAATCGATTACCAAAATAATTGTCAACCTACCTTGCCGTTAGTTCTCCAAAAAGTAGTAATTATTTGTGATTTGATACATTAAGTACATGCTCCTTTCACTATACTATAACTCCTTATTATAGGGTTGTCTAAAGTATCAAAAGTCAGATACTAATCGATATGACAACTTGTATCGAAACTAGATACTAATTTGAGCAAATACAAGACAAAATGACCTTTCCTGAACAGTTTTAGAATGAGTTTTTTCAGAGTCCGAATAAAACACATTCAATGCATTCATGATAAGGGAGATCAACATTATTGTTAATTGATCAACATGATTATTCAAGTCACATGTAAGAACTAAAACAAACATTGTTTGAGAAGAAAATTTAAGTTATTTCAATGTAAGCTGTACTCCAAAAAAGTACACCTAAATGTATACTGCTTTTTATGTGGCTGTTTCTATCACAGTAATTTTATTTTTGCATACAGAAAGTTTGATTTAATAAAGCTGATCGCACGTTATTGGAACAGTAATGTATTTGAATGAAAGAAAATTAAGGATTTCATTTGTCATTAATCGTGAATAACTGTTAAAACATGATGTTACTCACAAAACTTTCAAATCGTGGCATCCCTATTTATAACCAAAATCCAACAAAACACAAATATTGTCTTGACCAACAACCTAGATTTACAGTAGATTTAAAGTACAAGCAGAAATACAGCAATATTGTTAGCATCCTAGACAGTTTGCATCATTTGGACATTTATTTTGTTGTTATGATACAGTATAGAGTTGGACCCCACACCCTGTCCCTTATTGATAGCCCTGAGAGCGTCTGACAGCGGCGGTCGCAGAGAGAGATTGCAGAGCAGTGATGGATGTGATGGAGCAGAGGAGGTTATGACATGGATGGACCCCGTGAGCAATGACAGCTCCTTCGACAGCTCGGCCCGCCATGTTTCGATTAGATGAATATATTTTCCTCAAATCGACAACAGGCTTCATGGGGACCTTATAATTCACTTAGTTCAGCCCTTTTTTCACAGCCCACAATGCCACAAAATTGCATTTCATATACAGGCCGTTCATCTTGCCTGAGTTCAAACTGGAAATTGCCCACAGTCCATGGCTCGAGATCACACACAGTGCACATCGGGTTAAACGTTTCAAGCAACAGACTGTTTGACAGACAGTTTATTTTGTATGGTAACATTTTAAAACTATGTGTTTGTTTCAAATCTGCCATACATTTAGCCACATACAGTGACATCCTAATTACTCACCGCAATGAGTTTAATAAACACTTTTCTGAGAGCAGAGCGGCGTCTTCTCAGTGCCAAGACCTGATTAGCTTACCTGCCCCAAAGCCCTAAACCAAACCAAATTATCTGTACCTAAATGCAAATGCAAAGTGGCGGTCGTGCGGTGTAAGTGGGTTGGGGGAAAAACACAGCAGATCGAGTTAAAGCAAACAACAGCTAGCATGCTAACAGGACAGCTTCACGAACAATAAAAGGCTTTATAATAAGATCTAGACAGGGCGCATTGGTCTCATTTTTATCCAGTAACTTCTTTTACATCATATCTCTGCTGTGCCAAAACAGAAAAATGTACTTGAAAAATTGGGGACAGCTCCTTTAACTGAACATGTGAATGAAGTGTGTTGCTCAAGGATGTAACAGTACGAATTGGACCAAATCTAAATAGCAAAATTTGCAAGCATCACAATGTATACATTCTCTTAGCTAAACCCTTGTCAACCCTAAATGTACTTGTCTGCTGTATCAGGTATCACTGGTCCTTACAGTAATGGGCACAGCATAGTTTATTCCTATACAATGATTAGAGCCACAGAGGCCCTTTAAGCGTTTGGGAGCATCCTGATGACTGTGGAAAATCTGATCCAGACATGTTGAAGCTATCTGCTTTCAGTAGGATGTACACACAAGCATATACAGTGCAGGCTATGAATAAGTAGATATACAGTATAAGGCTCTAAACACAGGGCTGAGCAGGAAATCAAGCCCATTTATTGGACTGAGAGTCTGCTGCTGCCATCAGAACAAAATGAATGCCTTTATATGAGTCCCAGCGGTGCATGAATCCCATTGCATGTTTTATATGATATGCCATATATGTTTTCACTCTTCATTTATTATTCATAATGGTTTATATTTTGAAGCCGAATCTCGTGCTCACAAAGAGAATACATTTCTCTGGTTGTAGCTCTCATAGGGTCACTGTTATAAACCTGACATGCCTACATTTATGCTACTGAAAGTGTTAATATGAAGCGTGTGCATTGTATACAGGTCAAAACGTGATACATTGCAACTGAAGGATGTGTTTCATTAAGTCTCAATTCAGTTTACAAAAAATAAAAATAAAACCATGATTATGATATGTTGTTTTTGCTGTTGTTCAGCCATAAAAGAAATGATTGGATTTTGGATTTATCTGTGTATGCATCTTTCATCCACATTGTATTATAGATGACCTTTCCTTTAGTATTCAATTAGCTTCATGGAAAAAAAATAGTCTTAAGTAAAGGCATTCATTTCATTACAGATGTATTTATTGTGCTACAAAACCTTGAAAAACATACACTATTCTTTGATTTTTACCTTTTGTGCATGTTTTATGTTTGATGGAGGAAACTGGAGTGCCCAGAGAAAAACTACTCAGAAAGGTACAAGCGGCCCAGCACAGAAGTGAATGTGGAGCTTTCTTGGTGTGAGGCGAGAGTGCTAACCACTCAGCCACTGGGCCACCTACTTGACTCCTACCAACAACTGATTGAAAAGGCAGGGAAGAGCATACAGACTATAGATACAATAGATCGAAGGGTGCACTACTTTTAATTAGGTCTATGTTTCTCAAATGAAAAAATATGCCATCAATAATAAAGCTTTTACTCAAACATAAACAATCCCCAGTTCTCATTTAGTTTATCTAAACCATTGAAAACAGGTCATTGCCTTAGTGTCAGTCTCTCTGTTTCTCTGTTTTAAGTCATAACATTCACTATTTGTCTCGCTTTTCTATAGAGTAACTGGATGTCTCTTGTTTATTTACTATTATTGACCTCTATCTCTGAGATAACTGCTGCTATAATTACAGCTTTGATGAGGCTTTTGTTTGCAGTATCATCCATGTGTGTAAATCTATACAGTTTATCTGATAGTGCTGTTGAGTTGGCCGCCGACTCGTCCCAAGTTTGATCACTTCCTGGGGCTGTGGGTTCATGGCAGCCATTAGGGACGGCTTATGAAGCGTCCTGCTAATGGTGTTCGCCATTAATCTGCTGGAAATCTATAGGCTATAGCTCCCACGTTTCCTATACCTTTGATTGTGATCGCAATGATTCATTAGTCGTTTAAAGACACGGCGCCCCCTGCATAATGACCCACTCCCTGGCCCTCCGTGCAAGCTCATCCCGCGGCTGTGTGCATCTATAATGTCAGCGAAGAAGGGCACCCAGGATCAATGTTGGTTCTATAGATAGATGAGTGATGATCTATGACATCTACAGCAACGGCCCAGAACTAAAGAGGCCTTTTTAACACATGCTTATATCGAATACTCCTCATAAAATGAAATTAAATGAATCAATCACCAGAGGAGTGTGAGTGCAAGTGGGTGCACTGTGGAGATGGGGGGAAGCCTGCTTGCATACATTTGAGTCTTCATATTAGTATGTCCGGCGGCCCACTGTCCTCTGTGTGATATTGATTGCTCGCATTAGTGAAGCTATGGGTCAGCATTTCTCAAACGGGGACAGTAGAAGGAAAGAGGAATTACTGGAGGACACTGGCCGATAGGATGAGACCCAAGCAGCCAGAGAACATGAGAGATGAGAGGATTAAAAAATTAAAATAGACTGGAGTAATGACTAGCACTTGTGTCAGGGAAGTGGGAACATACCCTGACTGTTGTTGAGCTCCAGGTCACCTGCTCACACGCCTTGAGCACTGCCCCGGGGGCACTATTGATTTTATGTGCTAACTGGTTAAAGATGATGTATTGTTTGGGCCCTCTGGCCTTTATTTACTGCTTGTTTATTTGCATTATGTAAACACTGAGGATGTTCATCAATAGCAGAGGGATAATATTAAGTGCTAAAACCGACTGTGTTTACTCTTTGAATTTATGGAATTGATCTGAGCAGTTTTGACCCGACAACATGGATTCACTGACACACAGCTCATGTTTTCTAACAAGATTTTATTTATTTTTTTGTCAAAGGCTCGATCTGAAAATACATCACATGCAACATTTCTCAATGGAGACGTCATAGCTTTCCCTGGAATGTTCAACAGAATGACATTCAACATATCTTTTCCCCTGGAGAAAAGCAGGTGGCGCCACTGAGCCAAGTTACAGGTCAGATCTGTGGAGAGGTGACCCCTATCGCAGTAACAGAGCATGTAGCAAAAAAACACCTGAATATGTGCAAAATAGATATGTTTAAAGTCTGTATGATAAGTTAGACGTCACATTTCACTAAAACGCAGTGAACATGATTACGGTATATTTCAGATTTTACTAAACATTTTGCCTGTTTGTCCCCAGTTTGTCAGTTTTCTTTATGTCTGTAAAGTTACTTCCTGGTTGGACATGGGCAGAAAATATGACATAGTTAGAGGTAATTCCACAACTGTTACCTAGCAACCAGGGCCAAAATCCATGTAAATTACACTATAGTTATGATTTGACAAGCAATAATAATAACTGATAACACCTTTATTTTGTTGAATGAAATTTAAACTGTCAGAAAAATGTGTGTGTATGTTGAGTGTTAACTGTCTCTTTATTTTCAACTTTGTGTCATCACAGAGGGATTCCGTTTATTCATTTCATCATATTCATTATTCAAAAGTTTTATTTTTAAAAATGTCTTCACATACTGCAACTTCACAGATGTAAAACTATGGTTCATATTTACCACAGGTGCCCTCCCACCAAACTAAGTCATAATTAGAAAAACATGAGAACCCGTCATATAGACTTTAATGCCAGAACATTCTGGGAAATTCAATAACAATAAATAAGCAGACTGCTCACCAGAGTTCCATAGTACACCTTTAGTTTATTTAATATAATGTTTCAGTTAAACCTTGTTGTTGCTGAAATGAAACTAAAATACTCAATTAAAAGGGAGTAAATGTATGAAACTGGCCAAAAAAAAGAAGTGGATACAAGTCACTGAAGTCACCAACATACTTTGGGCCTGAGGCAGACATAACAGCCTGTAGCTAAAATTATAAATGTTTAAGGAGGAGGAATACTGTAATTTCTTTTTGTTTCATGAGTGGCAACAAAAACTATCTTCTGGCTTCTTTCAGTTGGTTGTTTGGTTTAGTATATGGCAAATTATTGATTCGTGCTAGATACTAACACAAACAGTAGTAGCATCTATCTGACATCTGACATCAAATGTGACAATCTTTATTTTGCAGAAGTGACAATCTAAATCTTTCAATCCAAACTTTATTATCTGATTCGATGTTGAGGCCCAGAGCAGTGAGTAATGAGTGAAAGCACCTCAGAGTGTTTGTGGGATTATGAAAGAGCAGATTGGGTTAATTTATGACTCTAGCGTTCAGCCCTGGACCACGTGGGGGCAGTAAGCGGCAGCCTCATGTAACAAGATGGGATGGAATTCAGACTCCCTCCCCTGTTTCCATGGCAACAGTGTTCCTGTGCCCCGGGTGTTGGAGGTTAGGGCGATAATGCATGTATGTTAAAGTAATGCGCGGAGGCAGACTTTTGTGCGGAGAGAGGCAATAGATAGAAAAACCCTCTTTTTCTCAGTGGATTCATCACCAAAGGATGTGTCTTTGTGCAAATGTCAGATCCCACATGTGCAGAGAGCAGGTTGTACATGGACAATTGAAACATTATTGTTGAGGGTGCATGTGTTTGCATACACTGTCATTTTTCACTGGCTCAGCTCCCAGTTTGCTTGACCTTTCCTGCATGTTGTTCTTCTGACTCACAAGGATTTGGACTTAACTGTCAATCTACAAATGATAGTAGTCCATTGTGACCTGGGCTGATGCAAAAGGACTGTAGTCATGATTAAGATTAACTTAAAAATGCAATTAAATGTATATTCATGTTGGATATTCATGCCTGCAACTCTGTCAGAGATGTTATACAAATTGCTAAATGCATATTATTAAGAGGAAGATCAAATCGGACAGATCTATTACATTCAATTCTTAAAAACGAATTTGACCTAATGAAACTTTTTGCTGCAGATTTAAGAGTTAAAGAGCTTTGCCTAAACAGTCTCAGACAGAGAGACACATAGGTCAAACCTGATTGTGGTTTAGTGATTTCCTGTGACTCAATACATCCTATAGATTTCAGTTTAGGATCCGAATATAAATGAAGTCTCTCACTCAAATGTGCTGTTGCCTTAACCGCAATAAGATGAAATTTCAGGAGGGAAAAATCCTTGCATCAGATATGCTCTAAAAGTAAACATTCTAAACTTGAAAATAAACACGTTATACGGCATTGTCTTTCACGAGTGTCTGTCTAATGCAGGAGGTGACCAGACAGTGATGCTGTGTCTATAACCTTTACCTCTTCGCTGCACCTCTGGCTGCTCCCGTTTCACATTTGACCTTTAAAGTTTCCTTGGACCAAGCTGTCCTCCTGAAACCTGAACTGTGGTAAGGTGAGATGTCCTCAGGGAAGTCACCATGCCAAACCACAGTGGAGCTTTGTGGCCGCTGTTGACAGAGACCATTACATTCAGGTAAATAAAAAGTCATTACAAGGCTTTTTAAAATTATATGGCACAATTGACACTCCTTTGAATGAATTGCTTCACATCTGTCGCGTCATACTTTTTCCAGCTGGGTAATAATTTGAGGTATTTTAGGATGCTCGATGCTAACTCGGGCCCATTTACATCATTTGATTGATGTGCAATGTCTGTTTTCAAAGATATAAATAAATAAATATGAACAAGGTATGTACTGGTTTTAGGCTTTTTTGTTTGTTTCTTTCAAAATTGAATTCTTCTCAAATGTGAATTATATGGATGAATGAGTTCAGTGCCTTATTAGTAATGGTGAATGGTTTTGAAATCTTTTTCTTGTGATAAAATATGGACATTTTAGAAGTATGAGCTTTTTTGGCCTCATATATTACGTACAATTTATTACACACTTACAGTTTGTCGGTTTACATTAATATTTAATCACGGTCTTGTTCAGATTTGTCCTAGAATTTCACCAAACTTGACTTATTTGCGTCTGTTTTTCTTGTCTTGAGTAATATTGTTTGCTCTTACAGTTTTTGTCTCCTCTACCATTTTGACAGATAGAGTTTTTGGGGCAGGGGCTTTTAGGTTGGATTTGACAGGACTGGGGGCTGCTCTGTGCTCCATTAGGATCAGACTGCTATTTCAGGACAGTACCTGCTGAGGGATGTACTCACAGTTCTGATGCTCTTTCCGTCCATTACAGCAGCCAATCAGAAAGTCAGCAGCTCCCGAAAAACTGGGTTAAGAACATCCTGTGTAGGTCAACTGTGCATCATAAACCATCGTGAATTTCTTATGATTATCATTTATACCTGTGTGTACTAATTTTCATTACACACAGAATTAGCTTCTTTTTTCTTTTCTTTTTTTTCAGACATTTCAGATAGATTGCAAAAATAAAATATATATAATTCTGTCCCGTTGTTGATCTTATGCACTGACCTTTTTTTATTCTGATAGAGTGGCAGAATCATCGACAGCACAAATTGTGTTTCTTTGCTTTTTTAACCTAATTTTTGTCCAATGAGCTATTGTTTTGTTCAAATTAACTTAATACAACAAAATAGAAACTGAAAGTAGTTTCTCCATTGCTGCTCTGACTGTGCAGAGCTTAGCTAGCTTGCTTGCTAACAGTATTTCAAGATTTAGGACACTTCAGCTACCCCACAACAATTATTATCTCAACAAATAGACTCTAAAACGGTTAATTTAGGCACAGAAGTCCAAGTATGTCCAACTATGATCACAAAGTCTGTATCAGTGATAATTGTGAGTGTTCTTGTTGTTTATCTGTTTTTCTACAACTGTTTACTTGATTTACTTCCTTTAGATGTCGGGTACAAACTAAATATTGAGCAAGGTTGTCGACTTTTATATTTGTTATTAGACAGTAGCAGCTCTTTCACACTTTGTTGTGTTTTGAGCTTTTACAGGAGAAAATGTTATTACTCACCATGGACTCCAATGCGTTTTTTTGCTACTCACAGCTAAAATTCAGAATGCTGTGATATCCCTTGCATAACGTCTATAGGCAAATGTGTTACGTTTTCATGTGAATCAGATTATGCAATACCTGAAACACATGGGACATTGATGATACACTGTAAACAAGACGCACCTCCTTCCTATATTTAACAAAGAGAAGATTTGTGGTATATTTCTGCATTTTGTCACCTCTGTTGTGTCCTCACTGAGACACGCGTGTTTGTGTGTGCGTTTCTTTGAGGTTGAATGAGTCAGCACCTCGTCCTCCTCTGCCTCTCTCGCAGTGACAGGCCAGAGCCCGCTGAGCCCTTGGGGTCAGAGGTCACTTTGAGAAGTCAGTTAGACGCACAGCAATAAACTCTGCACCTAATCAGCCATGAAACTGGAAATAATTGCTCTGAACTTGTGAATGCATTAATTATCTCTGCAGCTGTTTACATTTTAAATGCAACTTTTTACTCAAGCATTTAGTAGAACAATCTTCTCAGTACCTTCAATGGTGCACAGTCGTATTCTATGTTTTCAATTCAAAGCTCAACTCCAGGCACAAACTTCCTTGAATGGTATTTTCCTTGCGATTTGCATAGTTGCACAAGGCTTGTTTTGTTTTTTTGTACACTCATGCAGTTTATTTTCAAAGCCACTAGGGGCAACTTTGCCTCGTTGTATTATTTAAACGCCAATGAGGCTCTTCGTCCTGCAGAGGGCAGAGTTTCAACACTAACAAAAATGCTTCCAGCTCAGTGGATGTTTTTCCCTGCTGAATACCACAGTAAAAACAACTGTGAAAATGTACATATGCATGTTTACAGAGACATATATTATATTTATTTGTATTTGATTGAAACTGAGTTTTTATTACTGAAATTCAAGAAAAAATAACCGTACTTTGTGTACAGATTGTACTTACATTTTGTATGATTTGTTTGTTTGTTGTTTATTCATGAAACAGTTAATTTATTAGTTATTCGTAGTTTATAACACATGCCATATCCCATTTCCTTCTAATTGACATTCAGCTTACTGTTTCTTGTCCAAATTATTTTTGTTTTTCTTTTCTTTATTCAACACAATCAACAGTATACGCCCCATAATACGTAGTGAATTTAACGCATGTACTACCATAAACATCACATTTTCATTAACCATTTAGATTAACAGATTCCTGTCAGTTCTTCTGCAGATGCCTCTTCTGTGGTGTCGCTCCATCTCGACTCCATGGACAACGCTGATGCCAGAAAATTTAATTAAGTCAAATCGACATTCCACAAAGGCCCACCGGGGACCACTCTCTGAGTGAGTGGCAGATCAGAGCTCAGGGAGAGAGAGACTCACATAACAACTGATAGTTACGATACATACTACCCTCGAGCTGAAGAATATGGTCCAAACAGCAAGCTTTATACACAAAGTAAATAATATGGTTTTATGTTTAAATGCTTAGATTTAGCGTGCGTTCAAACTTTCACACACCACATGAACATTTTTAATAAACCAGGACATGATTAAGAATCTTGATCTAGAATAGGACCAAACCAAGTCTGCGTCAGGAATTAACACAATGTGAACACACTTTTAGTGACGCACCAGAATCCTTAAGAAAAGTCTGTAAGCCAAATATGCGACAAACAAACTTTAGACTAAACAAAGTTGAACTGACGCTTAGTAACTGACAAAACAGGAAGTACATTATATCTACACAATAACTGCGTATCACTTTTTTATAATATGTGTTTCTGGAATTTGCATGGGATTAAAGGAACTTGACTTTAACAATATTCTGGAACAGATAGATACATTTAAAGTAACACCTGTAACTTTCTGAAAGTGGCACATCACCAGGATTATTCCTTGCAAATAGTTAAAAAAATAACATTCTCAATGGAGATAGATTAGTTTTATGCTTTACTGTGGAATATTACATCCAAAGGAACAACATGCTTTTACTTTACTTTTGGCTAAAAAGTTACATGTGAAGCTTTGAGAAATATCAGTGTTTTATGTTGTAGTGTGTAATGTTTTTGGCTAAAAAACTATGAATGAAGCTTTGATAAACTTTAGAAAAAATGTGTGAAGCTGTGTGAAGATAATAAGCAGATCTGAACCCAGCCGGTCAGCTCCTGTGATTGAGGTAGAACTGAGATTCTGCCTGAGATGTTTCATTAAAACGGCGCGGGGGAGGTGTGTGGTGTGTGGTGTGTGGTGGCTGAGGGGGGAACAGCGGGAGAAGGCTGATCAGTCAGGTGATAGGGATTTTGTCATCTGTGGGTCAGCACTTTTTCTCGCGTCCTGTCAGACAAATTAATTAACATTTCTTTATCGCTTTATTCATTCCATTGCACCACATTGCCCTTGGATAATTCAAACAAGCCTGTCAGTGTGTTGTAAGATGCTGATTAGAGATTTCAGATGACATTTTATTTGGTATCATTATGCGCACATTTATCAGTAACAGCAACAGAAAGTATCGAACAGGACGTGATATAGTGGGAGCTTCCTGAACCTCAGTGACGTTGCCAGTAGATTAACCGTCTTCATAACCCTGCATCGCTGTTATTCCTTGTCTTGTTTTCTTTTAATAAAGCTGGCTGGCCTCCTTAGTCCTGGGCCGACACAGAGACAGTGAGCCAAAGCAGGTGGGAAGCAGCGAGAATAGGAGGAGAAGTACGTGAAATGCCAGAGAAATGTATGGTGAAAAAAAGTGTGATAAAGCCATGTCGAGTGGGTGTTAGATGAGATCAACTCCGAGGTCAGCATACTGTGAACTACTGTCAGTGTGACGGCTGCCCTGCTGTCACACTGGATCCTCTATTCTGGTCTGAGGAGGACTCTTATCAACAGAACGGCCTGACACAATGTCATTCAGATAGACTCACATGAGAATCACTCAAATAAAAACAGATAAGCAAATAAAGCTTGAGAAGGCATGACTGTGGAGATATTTTCTCAATGATATTTTTATGAGTAATGTGTTGTTTGAGATAAAGCAGGAAATGTGTAACTCTGCTGTTTCAGTTGTAAAGTACACTTGAAAATGTCTAAACTTACCTTAACATTTACATTGTAAGCTCTAGATTAGAGGTGTGCATCTGCATTTAGATAATATCATTGATGTTGTTTTGAAGATATACAAATTTTGAAACTATAATACATCATTTATAGTAAAAGATGCTATAAAAAGAGCTGATAAGAAATAAAAATCTAAGAAAATTTATTTTGTCAACTTTCAAATAGGTATATGGTGATAATTCTGCACTTTTGTGATTAATTTTACAGACATTTCATATTCGTCTGACAATTAAACCTCAACTAAAACGTTTAACGACATGATTCTGTACATTTCCGCTGGATTGACATAATAATGTCTGAAAATTGTTATTGAGACGCCCCAAAAGAATACTGAGATATTCATTTTTGACAATATCGCTCAGCCCTGTTACCTTACTTTAACTGAACTGCATGTACTGTGAGTAACTCAGACATATGTTATTGTGTTTGTATCTTGTAAGATAATTTATATGCCAAGAATTACGGCTAAACCATGTCATAGTGAAAGTTTCTGAATGTTAAAATAGAGTCAAAAATGTTACGTTTTTAGTAATTTCACTCTGCTTTCCTCCAAGCCCCTCCTCTTTCTTTGCGACAACAACAACAAGTTATCATAGCTGCTGATGTGGCCCCTCTAATGGCAACACATAAATAAAGTAACGTCCAATGAAGAGAATTGATTTCCAGAAACATGTTGGAGATTTATGCTCCCAGTCCGACTCTGGCTGCACTCGTACATCACTCTTTCTGAGGTTTCAGCCTTAGTGTTTTTTTCATTCGCTCACTCCAATTATAACTAAGAACAGTGCATTCTTTCTTGTGGAGATTACAAGTCAGGCCAAATCTCTTTCTCTGCCTCTTTGATCTAGTCCAGGTTTATCATCACAGTTGACTTGCCTTGAGCTCTGTTCACCTGGCTTCTCACACACACTTATTTTTAGTAATCCATGGAAAACAGTGTCTAACTTTTTGTAAACGCTTCCAAAAAGGCCAATCTTGTAACTTTATGGGCTGAATTAGTTGCGGTTTTCGGGATACCAAAAGATTTTCCGACATTTCCTGCTTCTCTTATGATACTTTGTCAGTTTTATTGCTGTGATCCCACACAGCACATTGACTTGACCTCGTCTGCTGATAATAATTCTAATATAGAACCAGTGCTTAATCCTTCTGCACAACTCCATATGAACAGGCTTCAAATGGATTTGTCCATTGCTTGGCAGATGTTTCCGTGACTTGACATGCCTATATGATGCTGCAGTGGACTCCCAGGTGCTGTAAACCATAGATGCCACAGACTTTGGTTTATTAATGTTTTTCATTTCCTCTTATGTGTTCGCTGTGGCCCTCTGGCTGCCTGTCCATCCATCCCCGCATTCCTCGCAGTGCGCTGGAATTAAAGGAGAGGCCTGTGGAGAGGCAGGGCCCAGGAATGTCTCTGTTATCACAAGAGAGGACCGAGGGAGGAAGGGAACAGGGGTCATGCCAAAGGGCCCTGCTGCTGTTAGCCTGTCTTCACTCGGGACTGTCGGAGGTGGAGGTCCTCAAAGCTCTGGTCACCGGAGAGGGGTTGTCCTGTAAAACTCTTCCGCTCCAATCTAATTTTAGCCTTTTTAAATCGATACATGCTCTCCTGTCAGGGCCAGTGTCATGTAGATTATCACACAGCCCTCACAGATGTCACAGCAGGTTGGCCGCGCGCTCAGTCCCCAGAGTGCGCTCACCCGGCTTTGCTCCTCGCTCCACATGCTCTGATCTACTGCAGCGGCGGGTGCAGGCGAGGGACACATCAGGTGCACTGTGGCTCTGTGTGTGCAGGCAGGCGCATGTGTGGTGAGTCTGCAGCTCTTTTTAAACTTAATCTTTTATTGATGATTGTCTTGTTTGAGTGCAACAGAGCTTGGTGTTTGTTGCAGACTGTTTTACTTTGTCTTTGCTTATTCTACTTTTACTTGCCGGCAAATGGTAAAATCAGAGCAGTGTTGGATTTGGTCAGTGCGTGGATGAAATTTCAAATGTAAACGTTTTTATTAGGTCAAGATCAGATAGCACAGGGAACAAAATGTTTATCTAACTCGTTGTAGTCTTTGTGAAGTCGTTCCTCCCAATATTACAGAAATTCCTTATGATTTATTAGGTCTTACATTTTTGGATTGAGCCCCTGAAAACGTATCTATTTAAGCAATAACAAAACATTTTTTATTCCTTTTTCCTGCCTTTGTTAAAATCATGGATGTCAAGATTATTCAGCTTGTCAATAATTGTGATTATTCAGGTCACAGTGTAATCGTAAGAACTAAAATAACTAATAATTGTGACTATTTTAGCTGCAAAAACATCAACGTCATTTCAATTCAATCTGTGCTGTGTGTATATTGCTTTTTATGTGGCTGTTTATATCATAATAATAACTACTTTACTTTTGCATTCAGAAAGTTTGATTTCAGAAAGCTGCATACTATTGAAACAGTACTGTATTTTGTTACGTGTCAATGATTGTGAATATCATCATTATATCGTGATGTTTCTTTGGACAATTATCATAACTTTAAAATCTGACACTGTGACAAGTTAAAATACATCATGTCCGACTTTTTTGTCAGCTGGACTATATAAGCTTTTACATAATATCATCTCGCACTGTAACTTTTACCATTTAATCTCATCCGTGAACATTGTCGTCAGTCTATATGGAAGCACAAAGAGGATTATTTTTGATCCTTTTAATATCCCAGTTGTAAATGGTACCTTCAAATCTCTGCTACTACCGAGGGATTAACACCTGAAACTGTCTTACATGTCTGACTGTTTTATATGTGCTTGTCTTCCATGTTGAATTTATTGCTGGGGTCCGGTGCGATGACTCACAGTGGGGGCTTGTAGCGGCTCTTGTCCGGCTCAGTGTGTGTCACGGGGGCTGACCTTCCCGGGGGACGGCTGCTGTTGCACACTGCACTCTGACTAACAGCATGACAACACGGCTAATCACTGCCCAGTAGTGTCCTCTGCATATTGTTCCCTCCAATAAGCCCTACAATCAAGGATGTGCATGTTTGACTTGATAACAGTCAGATATACAAACCATTTAAAACAGTCACATTTTTGAACATATCTGGACACAAATCTGGACATCGTCGGTGATAATGCAGTAAAAGTGGAATTTTATAGCGGAAGTAAGAGTAATGTGGTTGCAGTAGGGTTTTTTATGACAGTGATAGTCTAAATGAACTTGTTTTAGTAGTTCTACATTCTAATCTTTTATAGCAGCAGGTTTTGTACTAAGTGACAGTACAGTAGTTAAAGGTTTGAAAGAATAGATGATAGTACTAGTAGTAGTATATACCTGTGGCAGACGCCTTCTCCTTTTACGACTCACTGGCATTTTGCTTTAAAGTGCATATGACAGATTAGTTTTCATTTCATTTTTTTTTTTTTCATTTCAGATTTTACTAAGAAACCTATTTTTCCCAAGTTTTACCATTACGTGGCATTTAAAATAGTTCTTCCTGGGTGGACATGAGCAGCAGATGTGACATAGATGTGACATGTTACCTAGCAACCATACTGTAAATAAGGGCCAAAATTCATATAAATGACAAAATAGTTATGATATAATAATACCTGATTAGTGATTTAAAACTATGATAAATATTTGCAACATGCCACAAATAAATGATTAGAAAAACCCATGCACTTTAAAAGCACATTTACACTCACTCATTTTCTTGTTGTGTGTTCATGGCATGTCAGAAACAGCACATGATGTACACTTTTGTTCTTGCTATATATAACTGTAAACTATATCCCTATAGTTTCTGCTCCATTGGGGCCTCAGTGTGATGTTTACTGTTCAGGTCACATGGTTAAGTCTGTAGCTGCAGTTCACCTGAGGAGGTCACGTGACAGCAGAAGTGTAGGCAAACACATGCAGATAACATCTCAGTTCATTGTTGATCCAGTAAAAGCAAATACAGCAAACCTACTCTGACCATTACAGTACACTGCAAGCCTCTGTGTCACAAAATGAAACCTGTCACTGTAGACCTGTTTTAAGGTTTTTATATAATGCACAGTTTGACATTCCTGAATTTTAGAACAGGCTCATACATAGTGTCATGTGAAAAACACTTCAAGCACTAGAGAACTGCAAAACTTCTTAGGCCTAGGTAATGCTAGAGTGGCATTTCTGTTTTGTCTAAGGGTTGTGTTGTTGATGACTCTTGGCCAGACTCCCTTTTAAAAGATCGTTTTCCTGGTTAAAATATGATCATTATTAGTAATACTTTTAATCTCCAAAAGAGTCAGCAACTGTGTCTGAATCCACATAGCCAGGAAGCTCTTTAACTTTTTAGAGTCCATTTTCAGATACAGATCTTCAGCTCTTCAGGTTAGCAGTTGTACTGTATGAGCTCATAGGATCTGTCTATTCACTGTATAATGCTGCATAGTAAATCCTCTTGCCCTGTCTTCTCTGCTTGGTTTGGGCCCCATGGTCACAGCCCAGAGAGGTAGCTCAGACTGGCTTTGGGTGTGCTCGCTGTTCTGCTGAGTTCATCAGACTGGGCCTTTGAGCGCGGAGCCGGCACAACGGCTAGTGGCCCTTTTCTTTCTTTTCACTCCACAAATGTGCTAAAACAGCACTCCATAATCACCCACCATTATGCCCTGTTGTGTCGGGCATTAGCGGCTCGAATTGACCAGTGGGACGTTATAAAAATGCGTCTGACAAGAGAACACCAAAGCTGATGAGTGCAGAGGCTGGCAGTGCCCGAGCAGAGGATTAGTCAGCTAACACACAGAGCCTGGGTCCCTTCACATCTGATCACCAGCCGCTCCCAGCTGCCCCTGTGGCCGCCGCGGCTCACTGCTTCTGCTGCACATCCTCCACCAAACCACTGTCCCACCAAAACACAACATCATCACAGCATGGGATTAGGACTGTCTTTGCAGCTGACTCATGCTGCAAACAAACAATATTTTTGTTTGGCGTTTCTAAATTCAAATTGCCATCTCTTTGAAGGTAGTTTAGTTTGGTCAGTTGTACATTTTCTGCTCCAATGTCAACAGAGGCTTACAGTAAAGTTCAAAGTCAAAGTTGTTACAGGCTTTTCCTCATAGATTTTTACTGAAAAGCAAATATACTAAATGTTAATACATGTTTTTTTTCATGTTCATGCTTAGGTTTAGTATTGTCAAACCTTTAACTCTATATTACCCACTTTGAAATAGCTATGAACCAGTTGGGCATCACTGCTAGTACATTTTAACTCAATTTGTTTCAGCAAAACTATGCAAAAAAAAAATGATGTTTTGCAAAGTGTGTCTTTGTATAGAACAGCCCCCTGTGAAATGACCTATTGAACCCTTGAAGAATAAGAACAGACGCATGTTTGATACAAGCTGTGCAAACGGAAACTCACCCTGGATTGGCATATTTTGAAAGGTGGCTGAACAAAGTTAAAATAATATTTATAGATGTAATCGTATCACTTTGCTGTATCTTATTCTTTGCAGATGTTGAGAGGCTGTTCAGGGTGCTGTCTTTACCTCATCCAACTTAATTTTACGTCTCAATAAAAGTGGAATTTATAAAGAAACGTTGTTAATATTATAATTGTTGTTTTGGAGATATGCAAACATTTGAATATTGAGTATGTTGTTTGTAAAAAGCTATCTAAAACGCAGAAGAAACATAATCTTTCAAAGAAATATCTCTGCACTTTTGAGGTTTATGTTGCAGTACTTTCACGTTATGTGTGATACTTAAGCCTCAACCAAAACATTTGCTCGGATATTTTAGCACATTTCTGATGGATTGTCATAATATCTTCTCAATATAGTTGTAAGGATAGTAAAAAAATATATATATATGTATATATAGACATGCATTTTATCTGCCCCTAACATTGGATTTGATCATATTGTGAATAGTGAGTGATTAGTAGACATTTGAATAGCCTTTTCTACATGACTTTAATAAGATAATGGTCTTTTGGTGCAACTTTCTTTGCTTTGTTTCAGCTGAATTGTGTTTTTCCCTGGAGCACATACAGTTTCCACTGCTGAGCTCTGTGCCAGAAGCTTCATACTGTTGGAATGTAGCAGTAACAGGCCGTACCATGGTAAGAGCCACTGACCAATCAGAGCGGGCCGAGGAGGGCAGCTCCGTCAGCCACAGCACGGCCCATGGACCTATTCTTCTAGCATTGTGCCCTCAACACTGTAAATGTTTTCATTTCACAATGAGATGAGAAGTAAGACAAACTTTATTGTTCATCCCCACATGGAAATGTGTCACATGTTTGATTATTGATATGTTTTTGTGCTTTTATCTGATGGTTCATGAACTATCAGCATCACAGCAACTTTTATCTGTACCTCCTATGAATTAATTTTAATCCACATTAGAAGCAAGCTGAAGGACTTCACAATATAGCACATAATTGACAACTATAATACAAAGGATGGCTGTCAGCTTCACCACTAATAATAATAACAAGTGTTTTTCCAGTCGCCCAAAGTCGCCCAAAGTGTACAGTTTTGTGCATTATTCATTCACTTCACACTTTGTTGTGTTAAATTACTACTGTAGCCACAGCGGCCAGTCACCACCACCGGCCCCTCAGACCACCATCACTCACTCACTGACCACATTCATAAGTAAAGTGTGTGAAGGTTCTTGCTTAAGGACACAACAGTAGAATGCACTAGAGCAACAGCTCCCCCCCTGTGGCACCTGTTAGACTGGTAAAAAAATTACTATAAATTTTAACCTTTTATGATTAAAGTTTTATACCAAACAACCTAAGATTTAATATCTGGATAACAAAAGGTATAAAGATTTTTTACCAGAAAATCTTTTGATTTATAGAAACAGGACTTTTACAGGTACTTCCACATAAGAAGTTATTACAACCAAGAAATTAAACAAAGCCACGCTGACCATTATAACCTGATTTTAATTTCTATCAAGGCATACAAATCACAACTTTCAAGGGGAATAATATCTAAACTATTTAAATGTGTTAAAAACATGGACAGGTATTCTAATTTTGTTTTGATGGATGAATAATGGGAATATCAAAGTGCCCACTATTCACAGCAAAATAAAGCAAAACTAACTGCTGGAGAAACTGTGGCTGCCAAGTGACCTACCTTTACCTTGTGTTTAAGGACTGTGGACTGCTCAGAAATACTGAGATTAACAAAGCTCTCCAGGCTGTTTTTAACATCACCATCATACTCGATTTCAGAACTACGTATTTGGGCTTTATAACTCCTGCCATGGACGCAATAAAACACATTCTGACTTCATTTGAAAATGGACAAATCTGAAGGACTTTGGGCCACATTATTTCTATTTAATTCAGTTTCATTTCAATCCCCTGTTCTCTCTCTGTTTGTGTACTGTTTTTGTGTTTTTCTGTTCTGTAATACATACTTTAAAAAAGAAAAGAGAAAAAATAATTTGTACCAGTAGATGGAATCATGAGCTGCTGCAAATAATGAGTTGTATTTCAATGCTGGTTTGGGTTATGCTGTTACAAGCAGATGAGAACATTTCTTGTCCTTTGAAAACATTCAGTAGACAGTTTTGAAATGAAAGGCATTCACTGATGACATTGGTACATGGCTTTGAAGAGCAGCTCGGTGCTGTTAGACCACGGTACCGTAAATCTGTGGCGGCGACTGCATCACTAGACCCTGCCAGTCTGGGACGTGCAGTGCAGTCCTGTATTAGACTTGTAAATCTCAACTCTTCCTTGAAATTCAATTACATGCCACTTACAGAATGTGTCAAATGGCACTTAAAAGCCCGCGGCACGCTGTCAGTGCTGTAACATGAAGCGCAGCTGTTGTCCTGCCCAGTCCATAAGTCTGTCTCTCTCTGAGGTGCAGCAGTGGCTTAGACAATTTATTAACAGAGGATAGTAGTAGATATTTACACCACTGAGCCAGACGTATTAGCGCAAGAACAAGAGTCAAAGGCTAGGCTAAATAAATAACAGTTTAGCTAAAGATCTCCAGTTAATGACTGCAAAGTCTCTCGGGTCAGGAAATTAAATGACAATTAGGGGTGGGAGATAGTAACAAAAATGAATATTTCAATACTTTTTTGGAGTATCCTGATAACAATATTCAAGCAATATTATGTAGACGTGTCTTTAAAAGTATTTGTTAAGGTTTAAGTATCAGACAAATGTGAATAGACTGTAAAATTGTACCCATGAAAGTGAAAAGTATCTCTTCATACTGTTTAGATTACTTTTTCCCAAATTTTGCTGCAGACCTTCAAAACAACATTCACTATTATCAATTATCAATTTTTCTATATATTTCCATTGTAATAATAATACGTAATTCTGTGTTTTATCAGTAATTAAACCAAATATTTTACTGTTCTTTTGCCAGCAACTATTGGCTTTTTAGCTTGCAAAACATGATCACTGGACATTTGGTCAACACAAAATAACTTTATTTGTTGGACACTTTATGTGTTCACTGTATTCTATAGAAATTAAATATTGACTCTACCCGTTTGTAACAGATGTGCTTATATTCTCTCGATCATGTGTCGCCAGGTTCACCTTTTGGATGGTAAAATTCACATACAAGTGCGCGGTGCCCGGGTGCAAGTTATTTTCAGAAGAACCTGAAATGTGCAAGACATGCATTTATGAATCAGCCTGAGTTATGTTTGTGTCTGCCGTCTGATTCTGCAGGCAAGGATAATCTTTTAATCATCGAGGCGTCTTGAATATTTATCATTTTCTAAGACCATGATTAGGCTGGAGACTAATTTGTAGCCTTTGAGTCTGAAAGATAACTCCAGAACAGTGTGTCCTGATTTTTGAACATGCAGAAATACTAGTTGAAGGACAAAACGCTTGGACACATTATAACACTGATTATTTAGTTTGTTTGAAGTTTAGTTTGATTTGTGTTGGAAGATGATAACAAAAGGTGAATCATTTTTCAAGAGGCATTGGCACCAATTTATAATAACTACACCTTATTTTGCCTGAAGACTTAATTCATAATGAGCGAATAGTTTATTAAGCATGATCCAGGATTAGTAACTGCTCAATTAAGGTTAGGGCTAGGAATTAGGTGTTGAGTGTTAGTTAAGTAGTTACTAAACCTGAATCATTCTTACTAAACTGTTTGTTCACTATGAATTAAGTCTTTATTCAAGGCAGGAATAAGTGTTATCATTATAAAGTGTTACCGAGGAATTTACTGGCAACAAATACATTATGTTGAATGAACTCAAAGGTATAATAAATACACCTGATTTCACACAAGTTCAGGTTCAAGTTCAAACAGTGTTTCATGCAGTTGGTCATTTGTTTACCTTGAAAGCAGGCTTAAGTTAAGTTAAGTTCGTTCAAGTTCACTTCATCCCTCTGACTTAAAAAAATGAAGCTATAAACGTCGCAGCATCCCTTGTGTCCCAAAAAGAACAAATTTAGAAAGGGGAGCAGAAAGAGTGATTTTTTGGTTGGCTGATCACAGACTGTCTATTTGGGGTAAATTTGTCCTCCTCACGATCACAAAGTGCAGAACGGCGCGAGCGAATTTAGTCGATAACAAAGGTTTCTCAGTGTCTGTTTCGATACAAAATCACATTATTCTTGCAAGTTCACCAGCAAGAAGAAAACAAAATGAACAAACAACTATAAAGAAGTGCTGAGCTTTTTGATTCCACATTCCTATTAAGAGAAAGTCATTTATTTGAAGTGAAGATTTAGTATCATTTTAGTCAGCACAATTGTATTACACATTACTAGAACTGGTATGTCATGGGTGTGTAATTTATGAATGACTATCTTTAAATATGTGACAGCTGGATGTCAGGAAGCAGTTGACATTTTTAGTGGTAGATCAGATTTAAAGCCACTCCTACAAGATGGATGACTCGTGCATTGTAAAGTTAAAGGTATCTGTTGTACATTTAGTAAAAAGCTTTTTGATCTTCGGGCTCTGTATGTTCAATATTTGATGAGACCCTCATGTGGCTTGTGTTTTTAGAGTTAAAAAAAAACAGAAGGAACACTGTGTTGAAAGGTCCTCACTGAATACAAGAGATGCCCCGCTAATCCAGTAATGTTATACTAATCTGGTCACAAACAGCTGGCCTCTTAAGTTTGACATGTGTGTGCGGTTATTACTATGAGCCAATACACGGCAGGCTTTTGGGTTTGATAAAATGTGTAGCAATTCCTGTTTCTAATTTTATCTTAATTGGAATTCAAAGTGAAACCCTAGTCCAAGATGAATCCTCTTTTAGGCATTGATAAAAAGGGCTGAAACAGTAGTCGCAATCAAATCAAAATTGCAATTTTAATGGACGCAATTAGCAAATCACACAGGTTGCAATTTTTGAAGTACCTTAATTTCCTGCAAAAACAACAAAATATTCTTGTTTTGCTTAAAATTGCTAGCTATAGTTCAGTGCTATGCAAACATGTTCTGAAATACATGGAATTCTTTGAATCGTTTATCAGTTCATTGGCCTAAATCAGTCTTTTTGTTGTGGACGCATTAACAATCTGAACTTTGGGCTCTGTGCATGGAACTTCAGTTGGCTATGTTTTTAAAATGGCCAGCTCATTGTACCACTGAGTACTTCCTGTCCAATTCTGTCTCTCTGGGTTTTTTGTAGAGTCACACTAAAATTACATTATTATTTTTAATTCTAATGAATTCTTAAAGATCAGGCAGTGAACAGTGAGCTGCAGCTAACCCAGGTGTGTTAAATGTTAAAGTTTTTACAACTCTTCTTTGTGGATAAATAGAGGTGTTGGGCCAGTGCTAATGCTAATTTTGAAGCATAATAAAGATAAAAAATAAAAATAATTGCAGATCAAATTGCAATGCTTTTCCCCCCCAATATATATGTATAGTGTTGAAATCAGATACTATATATCTGATTTCAACACTAATTGAAATTAGATATATTTCACAAACCGTGCAGCTCAGTGTATTACTTCGTACTCATTTAGACCTTTCCTTTATTTAGGCCCAATCTATTTTAGACAATTGCTTCTTTGCCATAAATTCTTCTTAAGTGACACATGGCGGTGCTTAGTCATGCTGAACATTTCTGCTCTGTTGATTTCTAAAATGTGACATACTTTTCCATCTAAAACCATCCCCACCCATACTATGAATGACACTGACTGATGAACCTGTGCTTCCAGATGATTCCTATTAGGGTAAAGAAACACAGTGGGGCCGTGGCTGGACCTTTAGGCCACAGGGTGCAGACAGACCAGAGGAGTGTCCCATGCAGCGCCTCTCAAAGTTAATGCAGGACAGATGAAGACAGAAAAACAACTCTTCTAAGTCGTTTCCTTCTGTTTACTTGCGTCAGTAGACAGTTGAACATTTTGAGGATGCTCCGATTATGCTGTTTCACTCTACATTAGTCATTTCGCTGCAGGAGAGGCCGAGGTGAATGAACCCTGTGATGTGCAGCCTTCCAAATGCGGCCCTGCATGCTCGCCTTTGTTTCCATGTGCCTGCTCTTCCATGAGAGCACCTGAGCTTTGAAGCCGTTTACTGCCCCGCCAAGCTGCGCCTCTTTATATGTGCATATGAGAGCCAATGGCAACAGCGCGCCACGCACGCAGACTTTGATCAAACTGGAGTGTCGCTAATGCTGTGCTCTTCAGTGTCACATCATCTCTTCTGCCATCACAGGTGTGGACTATGGTCAAAGGCTTGGATCGGCAAGATGTGATTTTTATTTAAAGATAACAGTGAATTTTTACAACTCGAAGAAGCACTTTTTCAGTTTGGAAAAGTATTCGTAGATTATGCTGAACATCTTGCTGTCCGCTCTGTTCGATCCTGAGAGGGAACTGAGGCGCTTCACCAGGAGTGAGCGACTTGCATCCATATTAGTATGTATCTAGGGCTTTGTGTTCTGTGTCTTCTGTTCTTGGAAAAGTTAAGTAAATGCTAAAAATAAATATACCTGACTGGAAAAGAAAACTTATGTATGATGTTACTGTTGCTCAGTTCTGGTCCTGTTTTCTGTTGACCTGCCCTTTATAGGGGGCATGTCTTGCAAACCTTAAGACATGTCTGCTTTTCCAAACAGCCGGTATTCCAGCCTCGTGGGATTATTGTCTCGTGGGAATTATCCCCTAGACCACCTAGACACAACATGGATATGCTCATGCTCTGCAGCAGAGCAAGAAAGAAGGGTTTTATTATCACAATGCTTTAGCACGGCAGGCCTGTTCATGGATTAATAAAAGGGGAGTTGTGTTCCAGTAAGTTTCTAACATTGCTGTTGTGGGCCACACAGAAGTATTTTTTGGAAGTAGACGTAAGCATAGAACAATACAGACTGTGATTGTTGTATCCTGTGGGTGGGGTCTACTTTAGGAAGTTCAGGAGCTGAACTGAGTGGTATTTGTGGTTTCCTGTGAGGTGACTTATCTACCACAGACACTCCTCAAAACTCTTGTATGTTTTGGGCCATCTTTGGGGGTGCAGCTTTTACTGGGGACTTTCAATGACTCATTTGAGTCATTTGCAAATGTGCAAGTCAAACGTATGATCTAACCTCACCCAAAACAACGGAACATCACAGTGAAACTGAGCATTCAGCATCTGCAGGACATCAGCGTCGGTTCTGCTCATTGTATTCCAGGCTGTGTATTTTGTGGGAATAAAGGGGTGTTTTCATTTGGAGCCATGCAGAAAATAAAATATCTAAAGCAAATATTCGAAAATATGTGCATTTAAGTTGTAGAAGGCTTAAGTCTATGCAGTTATTCGGTCATTGAGTCGTTCTGGTGTGCCTTAGTGCGCGGAGCCCCCGTTCCCCGCTGCCGTCCCCCCTGTGCCTGTGAATGGTTCAGTCCGGACAGGGACAGCCTCTCCACGGCGCTGCGCACGGAGCAGGAGCTCTGCCATTACTCTGCACCGTCCCACTGATGATACTCTCCCAACTTTTCATCCAGAGGTTAGCGAGGAAACGCCAACTTAAGGCGGGATAAAACACCATCATTTTGACGATTAAGATTCTTTCATGTTTCGATATGAAACTGGACTAAGCCCTGCCTTTCGATCGACGAAGATAAGATCATGAACTTTGGACTTTCCATACGGCTTTTCGTGACATGTTTCCCGTCGTCCTGGATCAAATAAAATAACATCGTAGCCCGGCGCGGCGGCAGCTGGGCGAAAATTCATTTTGAGAAGGAAATACCGCACGTTTTTACCAAAACAGAGACTTAATAACTTTTACCCTGCCTCCTGGTTGCGGAATACGCGAGTAAAATGTCCTCCAAAGCCTCCAATAAGGTGGGTACCTGTCCGAGCGCGATCCAAGTGCAAGTGTTGTCATTTCCACCATAAGCTCTTGTGTTAGCTCATGTGTGGGGTAAACACGGGTAAACAGAGGCACCACAGGCTCCTCAGATGGACTGAGCAGGACATCACTGCAGGTTAGCCTCAGACCAGAGGAGCTAGCATTCATCAAAGTTGTGTTTGTGTGAAGCTTTGGGATATTTTGAACCCTACTCCAGCCACAGCCCACATCAGCCAGGCTGTTCACACTGATCCAGGGTCAGCTTCAGACTAAGGGCTTGAATGATGATACATTAATCAATTGTGTTTATTATGGATTCATAGAGCAGATTATCATTGATGAGTTAAGACATTTGTCTCAGCAACCTGTTGATTGCTGAAATTTCTCAACAATGCCTCAATTAGCCAACAGGGGCTGTGAATGTAGACTGAATCAAATGCTGTATTATTGTGAATTCTTGAAATATGTTTGTTTGATCTGCCATTTTCACTTTTTAGATTGTTTTGACGGATTGCAGAATGTAACAGCTGATGTTTGCTGAGATTGTGAGCGTTATCCTCCCTTTATTATGACAAATATTTCTGCATTCTCATTGGTAAACCGCTTTCTGTGGCACTAATTTGCCATAACCTTGCTTTCTTTGCGCATTGTTATCTACGTACCTTGCCTGTGATGCACCTTTCATCAACTATGTATCAGTTGGTGACCTCCCTGGTGCCTCCTCACTTGTACAGTGTGACTAATGCCTTCTTTATGCGTTACTCATTTCGCTGGACAATCCATAGAATTGAATGGCAAATTGAATTGTGGTTTTACCTGGATCGGGCCTCATATTAGACCTAGATACTGTTTGTTTAAAATTTGGAAATATGTGTACGTTTTCTCATTTTGACAAGAGAGGAATGTGCACAGTGTGTGTCTAACCTCTCCTGTCTGAGCGGTTGTTCCTGTTCAGCGAAACCTGCTTCATGATGTCAGCTGGTGACGTTATGGTGCACTGTACGAGTCTGTGCTGCTGTCACACCTCCTCGCGCTTCCAGTCGTACTACTACACTCCGTTTATGTTGGGCCCGAGCCAGACATGATTTACACATCCGTCAAATACCGGCATAATGGCATCTATATCACTGCTGACTGCTGAGCTTTAGCTGACTAACTCTTGTAAACTACAGAGCTGGAATCACATGATGCGTCACGATTCAGTATGAAAATAGTGTATTTCCTTTCCTGAATTTTATTAACAACTTTCCATTCTCAAAATAACTTGAAAAAAAGAATAGTTTAAGCAATATGTTTTATCCATATAGTATAGCATTACAATATATAGTTTAGTTTATTAATAGAATCATCAAAAACTATCACAATTAAGGTTGTGCAACATATACCTTTTTCCCCTCTTATAGATAGATTAAAATATTGTGTTCTGTTTCATTTTGCCTTATTAAAAACAATTACAAATGATGTTCGATATAAATCTCCTGAACATACACAAATCAGACTTTTAATCATTGCTGTTTAATACAAAAAAATAGTCAAATCTTCCTCCAAACCACACATTTTTACTGGAAATGGACTAAGACCCAAACATATCATGAACTATAAGAAATTACTGAATGTTAAAATGAGTAGTATAGTTCATCTACCCAATTTTTTTGCATGTCATTAAGTAAAATCTATTTACAGATATTTTGTAAAAGAGACCACAGCATTTGCTCTGCATCTATTTACAGAGCATTTTATTCTACGAGAAGCTGGAAGTGCACCGTTAGAATGCTGATGTTTGTTAGCTTTACCCCGGACTACTGTAAAGAGTTTAAAATAAATATATAATATATATCAAATAATCACTCTTTCGTCACACTTCCAGTATATCGTGGGACAGCACGGTGTTTTTTTGCTCCATGGTTCACTCTGTCCCATACTCCCCTGTGTTTTTGACTCCCACACACAGGATAAAATCATTATATCTGCATTACAGCTCCACACAAACACATTCTAACAATGTGCTGAATAGTCTCAGCCTTGACACTGTCCTCAGGCGCCCGCTCACATGTGGCACACATCTTAGACCTTGTTGTGTCCAGAGCAGTTCACGTCTTTTACTCGCCAGTCGCCATCCATCTTTCCTCCTCCTCCTCACAGAAATAAAAAGATCAACGGATGCTTTGGGCCAAGATAACTTTTCAAAGTCTGGAAAGTTGCACAATGCACACAGATCTGCCAACTTGAAGGGCATAAGTAATTTTTATACAATAAATCAAAACGATGCTGACCAAAATAACATTTAGAAAAAAAACCAAAAAAACACACACATTTCATTGACTATAACTTTGCATATAATTGGCATCACACAAAATTATTCAAAACTAAAACCTTTTTCCCTCTGATTTATTTACTAGGGCAGGGTGATAATGACCTAAAATGTTTATCACAATATAAAACTGAACATTAGTTATCCCAATATAATTGTCTCGACCAAATACTTAACGGTAGCATCTCAAATATTGTACTAATTTGTTGAAAATTTAAGTGATAGTTATGTTTTTCTTTCACAGACTTTTTCAATCATTATTAGATTGTTAAGACTTGCTACAGTCAGTGGTCATTTTTCTCTTGGTTTTAGCATTTATGTTTAGTGAGTGTCAGTCCGCCTTCCTTCCCTACAGCAATGAAAATGAGCTGCAGTGCAAGGCTAATCACAATGTGAGTGGTCGCAATTAACAAAGGCTGCAATTTTTGAAGTACCACAATTTTCCCCACAAACAACACAATATCCTTTCGTTTTCTGCTTAAAGACACTTAACCCAATATTTTAGATCTTTACAAACATGAAGTACATTCTCTAATTAGTTTGTCCATACTCCAGCCCTATTTAGACTTTAAAAAGGTGAACTTTGAGCATTCTCCTGTTATCAAAACATTAACCGAAACATTGCATTTAGATATATTTCCCAAATTGTGCAGTTATTCCAGTGTACACGTAATTATACTGCAATATTCTTATTCATATTTCCCTGAAAGCGAATGACGATGATATGACCCAGGATAATCACCAGTTTACCAATATTGTGCAACCTTTTGTAATGCAGTAAACATGTCATTATTCTTTTAAACAGTATCAAGTAAAATGTGGCCCACAACATATAACATGAAATTACTCAGCCTGGCACACCAGATTACATAATGACAGTGTCTTGAGCTGCTGGCGTAATTTTACGGTTTAGACCTAGAGTTTTTCGTGAACATATAAAAGTAATGGGTTTGTGCCTGGTGCCACGTTTCCGGCTCTGCCCCGAGTGGATGAAAGAGAGGATTTCCTTGACGCTTTCTTAACTCGTCTTGCTGCAGACCTCAGGAGCACGGACCTGTTCTCTGGACGTCCCAAACAGTTGTGAATGTGACTGCGTGAGACAGAGACAGACAGACGGATGTTTCACTCTTACAGCGGCTTACAACCACGATATAAGCTTTTATCAGGGGAAGGGTCTGCCGTCAGAAGAGATAAGATTAGACACTTTCTGTTAAAAATAGCTCAGTTTTAAAAGGCTAAATTTAAAGGCTGTTTTGCTCTTTATTTGGAGTTGCAGTGTCAGTTTTATACAAATGCCTTTTTAGTTAGAATAGCCATGAACACGGTGGGTGTGACACTGAACAAGGAGTGTAGACCTCCTGTGTAATTGACAGGTTAGACAACACATTTCAACATCTGTATGCAAAAGATTTAGCTATACATCTGTCTCAGCCTTGCACTCTTAAACAACTGTTAGGTGTTGGAGTCTCCTGATAATGATATTCAGACAGTATTATGTGTTTAGTTTAATTATTAGGCAAATGGAAATGGATGTAAAACGTATCACAAAAGTGCGGAAATATCACCTATACCCTTAATTGAAAGTTTACAACAGAACATTTTCTATTTTTTTTTTTATAATCAGCTCTTTTTTTTTTTTTTTTTAGCATTTTTACTTTGACCAACATATTTCATCTTCAAATTTTGCATATATTCTGCATTCACATTATCTAAATAGTCTAAAATTCCAAATATTGTATGTTTTAAACTGTCAGAAAATCATGTTCCTTGCATTTCCTGCGTTTCCTGGGTGGAATTTTGTGTATTGATGACGTAGACTTAAGGATTTCGATCACTACTTCCTGTCATTTTCAACTTTGCTGGTATAAAACGACGATAAATATTGACCACAGATACTATCCCACTAAACAAAGCAATACTTAGAATAACATGAAAGCCTGTTATACGCACTTGTGTTCTTGAATTCAAAGAAGTCGGGTCAATAAAGTGGCCACTCGCTCTCCGCAGCTGGCTTCAGTTCTTTGCGGACCCTCAGGCCAGATCTCCCACTTTATGTGAACACAGCACAATGTGGACCATAATTTAGTGCATCAGCGGACTCATGTTTTGACAAGACAAACGCAGATGAATGGAGATGCATTAGTGAGGAGAAGGTTGTATTAATTAGTGTTGCACAGCAGGCCCAGAACAGCCTGTTTTGCTTTGATGATTGCGAATCTCGATTTACATCACTGAAGGAGGGGAATGTAATTAGGATCAAGAGGAGTCCTAGTGGCTGTCGTCCCTTTTTCGAGCACCAGAAATGATTGAGCTGGTTAGAAACGGTGTGTAGTAGCACGCTGTCAGACTGATTCATGTAATGTTCATCCACTTTTCATCACGAGTGCTTACTGCAAAATCAAAACACGATTACAAATGCCTGAAGTGGAGCTTTTTTACTCTAATTTATGAACGTCACATGCCATGAAGTGGGCTGCGTCGTCAGGGAGACTGCGGTTGTTTACTCCAGATGGAGAAGACAAGTGATTAGTTGTGAATGTGGCATGTCCATGTAAACAACTGTATTAAAATTGTGAAATTGTGTGGAAATATTTGCAATAAGACTGAAAGTGACTGTCCTGTTTTCACTTTCAGTCTTGGTTGTTATCTTAAATTGCTTTGTTGAGTGACGCTACAACTAGACGCAGCCAAATATTAAGTTAGCTTGCCATTAATGAGAGAAATACATTTTATTTGCATGTCAACCACTTCACTCTATTTGTTTTTCTCTCTATATAGATTATTCTGAGTCTTATTTATCACTGCTTAACCTTTGGCTTGTCAGGAAGCAAGTAAAAGTGGTGTAGATTGAAAACTCTTTGCAGTGCAGCGTTCTCCAACAAACAGTGAGGTCTTTGATGGTAACCTTTGATGGGGCGTCCTGAGCCCTGAGGAGAGCAGGTGTATGCTGTCTGCCTCTATAAGACCAGGCAGCTGCCAACTGCACTCACCGCCTGTTCACTCAGCTCGCCTTTTGACTTTTTGAGTTATCCCTGTGATGGAGCAGGTTTTAAACTTTTTAGTGATGTGCTGTTGTCAGATTTCTGCAGTATTTGTTTTTGAGAATACAATGTTTCCCATCATTAGAGGAAATTATGGTGCCATAGTCTAAAAACAACCTCAACTGTACACAGCGCATTGGCAAAATCACACTTTGTGGCTCTTTCATAAACAGAAAAGGTAAGCCTGTCACAATAATTATAAAATAACTATCGACTTACTGTTTAATATATGATGGAAAGAACAATTTATTTGGGGCACAATATTTAGCCTGTGTATGTTTGGTATGCACTTTTGGGGGACTTGTTCTTTGTTTTTTGATTAAGATTTGAAGAGTTACTTTTACGACTTATTATTGGTAATAATGTACTAAAACGTGTTTCATTTTTTATTGTATCAGGCTTATTGTGTCATTGGCCTGAAGTAGTTTCAGTATTATATGATATTTTCTCCAACAATATATCCTAATAAAAAGTTACTATACTGTTAAAAAGACTGCTTAAATAGGCATTAAAATGCATTTATACTTGAGGAAACACTGCCTATTATCTTTTATAGATCAGTGTTTCCCATTAATTGAGGAGCCTGGTGCCCCCATTGTCTGTAAATAACCTGGACTACATTGGCATCACAAAATAACACTGTGTTACCCATTGTATTATCATTAACATTGAACATGTAACTGTGCTAAAAGGATTCAAAACTGGCAGTAAACGACATTTATACTCCACAATTTGTTCAAATGAAAATGATTTATGCCACTGTAGTCTCCCCGATCTCTTTGGAAAACCCTGGATAAACTTTACAGTAAATCTGTGTCTGCATCTGTGTAAAGTTTTGTAAAGTTTTATACACCTCTGTATTTGAAAGACAGTAAACAAGTATTGTCTGCCACATGCTTTTCTCCATGGAGATGTTATTGCTTTGCCAGGAATGTTTCACAGTATGGTGTTAAAGTTGTCTCCATGGAAACAAGCCAGTGGCACCCCCAGGCCAAGTTACAGGTCAAATCTGTGGAGCGGCGACCCAGTAATAAGAACGCATGTTTTCACAACGATTTGAGATTTTTTAAAAATTGACATTTTTACGATTGCAATTGGATTTGCGATTTGGTGTTTCAATGACAATATTCTGTTCAAAGTAAAAACATTTAATCATGTCCAGGATAATTTACAAACTATGTTTTCAGAATGTGTTTGTACAGATTTAAACTTCAAGGTTAGCAGATTTTATGCAGAATAATACAAAACATTTTGTAGAGCAAATTATGCTCTACAGCAAATTACAGCCTATGTTATTTGCTCAAATTTGCTTCCGTTAAATTGCGATTTTGATTAACCTTGCAGTATTAATAAAAACAACTGTAGTTGAATAAAATGCAATATAGATTTGTGTAATGGCATGCTTTGGGACATTACAGGCAAAGCAATAACATTGCTATAAAGAAAAGCAGGTGGCGGACCTCCACAAGAAAAGTATCTTGGCAGAAACAAGGGCTTCACAATTGTTGAAATCCAATCAAAATCCCAATTTGAATGGGCGCAATTTGCAAATCACAAAGCCTGCAATTTTTGAAGTGCAATAATTTCTTCTGCAAAAAACAAAATATTCAGTTTTTTCCTGCTTAAAAACGGCTTACACTGTAGTTTGGAATTGTTGAACGTGTTCTAAAATAAGCGACAAAAACATTCCAAAACATGTGATTCTTTTATTAATTTTGTATTTAAAAATGTCATATTCAGTCAGTATTTTTGTCAGCTCTCCTTGTTGTGTTTAAAATGTAAACTTTGAACAGAATCCTATTATTAAAACATAAATCACAAATCTAATCGCATTACTGGTCTGAAAAATCTATAACAGAAACTAGAATAGACAAATGGGCCGTGTTTACATGGTTACTATGGATGTTTATTAGCTCTGCGTGTTTGCTGGACTCTTTGAAGTAAGTGAGGCTACTGCTCTTTATTACTGCTTTGGTTAATGGTTCATCTCTGCAAACAAATTGTGAACAAAGATTCATTTTTATGTGTCAGGGATACTGTTCAGAAAACGTCACAAATAACATACAGATGGCTTATTAAATCTGAATGAGTGAGACTTCTGCAGAAAAGGTGTTTAAATATTGACTCCAAGAGGAACTTTCTGCCATTGTCCAAAAGCTGAGGGAAAACAGTCCAAAGAGTCTCGCTGGCACTTCTCAAATATGTCTGACCTTATCTCCGCTCATCCTTTCATCTTTGGAGGGAAACCCAAAGCAGACAGGAGCGCGCAGCGGGGGCCAGGTGGAGCCCCCAGAGGCAGACCAAACTGAAGAGTTGAGAGAGAGGAAGAGGTGAGTGTGAGCGAGCTATAATCAGAATCACATGGCAGACTTTAAAACACCAGCGAACTATAATCATGACATTAAGTCGGGGCACTTCATTTTAGAAAGTGTTTTTAAGCAGCGCATAAATGTCTGCTTCCATTAAATCACATGCAGATCTAGGGTGGAGTCTTTAAGCAGTACTTTTGCAAAACAACCCCTCTCTCCCAACATAACTGAGCTTATTGTGGTTTAATTTCATCACATATTGTCTGGGATGTTTTTGGTGTTAATCGACTTAACTTTGGCAACAGTTGTCTTGACTTCAACTGGATTAAGCGTTTGCAATGTTGACTTTTCTGCAATAACAAGGGCGTGGTTGTATAAAGTCTCACGTTTTCCCTAAAAATGATAGTATTTTCATATTATCTTGATAGAATAGGCTTAGAGGTTTTGTTTCTGTTGGAATTGCTGGTCAATATCCAGACAGATGGGTAAATATTTTGAGGTTGAAGTGAAGTCATCTGTTTGAGACGGAGGAGCAGAATTTAAACCACCTGGATCAAAGCTGTGCTCTGCCCAGTCTGTCTGCAGCTCCTCTGTCTGCTGAGGGAGGAGACACAACCGGGGAGGATTTCTCATGTCGAAATACTGCTTTGACCAGACACAGGCTTTTATGTTGTTCTTCTGCTACCTTTAAGTTGTCTGTATCACCAGTTGGCCGCCTTTAATTCAATGTTACGTCCAATTTATCTAGACTATTTATCAATCTAGTTTATTTTAAAGTCTTTACACGTATCGCCCACTTACCTAATGCATCCTAAATAGCCACCTTGATGTGTTTATAAATGCTTTTCACAAGTTTTGCCGTCCTGGGTAAAGCTAACAAACATTAGCATTCTTCTCATAGAATAAAACGCTCTATAAATGGATGCAGAGAAAATGCTGTGATCTCATTTTCATCCGATTAGATGCTTTTACAATATATCTGTACAGGGGCTAAACAGATTTTATTTGATTACGTGCAAAAGATTTGGTGCATGAACTAGTTTTTCATATTTCAAAACAGTAAATATCAAGTAAATAAGTAAGTAAAGTTTATCTGCACAGCATTTTTAAGTGTCGAATATAAATCAGGAAAGTTGTGTGACTAGATATCACGATGTAGAAAACAACAACTGATTATAGCCAGAACATGAAAGTTGAATTTACTTTGTTAGTTTGTGTTTTGTTTCCCTTCATTAAATTACTCGAGCCTGCTACATTACACGACAAGGAAGATGTTGAAAATAGCGTTAGATTATTTTCTGATGGTATGTTGCTTTGGACATCGGATTAAAACAACTCAGAAAGAGTTTGAAGTAAGACAATCTTGATCCTGATCTTGTGTTATTTGTAAAAAAAAAAAAATAATAATAGTCTATCCTAAAATTAAGTTTTATTCTCTCTATATATTACATTTACAGTGTCGCTTGTCCTCAGATGCATTCAAACACAAAGTAACTTAAATCCATATAATTTCTAGTGGTTTTCCTAATGCTCTGTCCTCATCTGTCATCTCAATACCACCGTTTATCTGTGGTCTTTAACCCACTGTGTCTTGTTTACATCGGCAGGAGTGTTACAGCAGCGCTCCTCACCAGCCCGGGTTTCTGGGGGTTTATCAGTCCCTCTCAGGCGCTGGGGATTTGACACAGGCCGTTTTGTGAGAGTGCACAGCGTCTTGGCGAGGGCGGGGCGGGGGCAGGACAGAGTGCATGTGGCAGCCGTGGCTCAGCTGGTGAGAGAACGAGCGAGCGGAGAGAGAACGAGGCTGGAACAGATTCGACCCAAGGCTGGTTGCCCTACATGCCTCTGCACATGCACCGCACTCAGCTGTCGGCTCATTTGCAGCTCGCGTCATATTGGATTCTCATTTTCCCCTCTGAAACACAACCGAATGTTTCATTTCCATTTAAATCGTCATTTTTAATCTTCTAGTAGTGACGATCAAGGAATTTAGTGACAAACTCTGAGCCAATGTGATGTAATGCCATCCTGTAATGATTTGTGTTTGCACTCTGAGCTGCAGTATTGCATGCTCACACCAGAACTGATCCAGACATTAGTCATGGCTAAACTGGGTGTAAATAAACTGTCTCATAAAACTTAAAAAAGTAAACATGCTATTAATAAATCCAAATATTTGATTAGTTAGCAGAAAGTAAAAAGTAATAGTTTTAAGAGCTGTTGGCTTATTACAAAGTGTCTTTATAAAGTACATATGATCCAAATACTAAATATATTATTAGTACCTCTGCAAAAAGTGCAAGTATTATTAGACATTTAGTGTAAAGGTCAAAGTTAGTGCAGCGCATTTCACTGGATCAGACCCACCACTTTATATAGAATTAATAAACGCACAAAATGAATGAGTTGAATAAATAACTCAGTAGCAATTTCATGTTTTGAATTTAATTTTGAAATGGGAGTCACATGGTACACACCAGCAGATGTATGTTTACATTGGAGCCCAGCTGTCTTTATGCCCGGCTTTATACATAACAGACATACGCGCCCTTAGCTGTTCCCTGCGCGTTTGGACTTAGTCAAACATTGTGCTTCTTTACATGCATTCATTGTGTGTCTACATTTGTACCACAACCTGCTTTTGCCCTCAACATCTATATTTAGACCGTGCTCCTGAAATGGCACCGTGTTCCTCCTAAAGCTGTACAGTATACCCTCGCACAATGCCATTTTTCCTGTTGCATCATATGAAAATCCCTAAATAATCCTCCAGTCAACAAAATTCCCTCAGTGCTCAAAGGCAGCGGTAATGTTGTTTTTGAACCGCTAAATAACCCAGCGATAAGGCGCCACTGCTGATTTGTCGCAGCCCATCTTCCTCCATTGTAATTAGTTCATTTTGTGCATCAGAGGACGTGAGCTTTATCTGCAACGGCCCAAGTTGAAGAGTTCTTTGTAGTCGTCATTAGAAGTCATTTATGTTTTATCTTTCTGCGCTTGTGCAACCCCGTTCAGACAATGTTCGCAGCCCCTCCCGGCCGCTCATCTCTTTGGGAATGGTAATTATGTTGCTGGTTAAAGTGCTGGGAAAATGGCCGCCTCAACAGTAACTCATTAATTCACTATAGATTCTGGCCCACAACATGCCTATTGTAGCGCAGCTCTCAGAAGGCTTGGGAATGCCGTGGAGTGGGCTTGGCCTGATGCTTTATGGCACCATGTGACACAAAGTTGTGGCTTCACAGTCGCATAGCACCGAGGAGATTGTGCAACTTGAAAATTCTTCTGCGCTCGGCTGTTGTTGCTGTAAAACACGACTGGTAGGCCTAAGGTTATCGAGTAAACAGAGAGGTTCACTGTGAGCATATGCAGTGTTCTGATGTGAAGCCAGCCGTGTCCTGGAGCGATGCACTTACAGTCTGCATTATTCCACTATTTTGAAATTAAGTGTATTTTTATTACAAACGTACTTTCTGCAGCAGTTACACTAATTACTGTACAATAGGCTGTAGGTCTTTGTCGAGTAATCGGTCGATGGACTCTAAGTCAACCCTATTTTTATTAGTTGACTAAATATTTATCAGGATTATAAGGAATTATTGTGGACCACAGTGGAAAGGAGAAAGAATGGAAAGAGTTAGGTGGAGTTTTGGATGTGACTGGACTGTTGTATCTGTATCTCTTTATACAACAGTGATGCAACGTTAGTCAATGTCATATCAAACTGTTCAATACAACCCTCACAATACATGTTAATCTTGCCAAACGTTTGCTGATACAGGAGAAAACGGCTCTATTAAGGCCTAACCCGTTGTATTTAAACAGGGAAGAGAAACTGTAATTGAATATAATGTAATGTTAATTGACAATTGCTATAAAAATGGTAGAGGAAACATTTGTTTTTGTTCTTCTGAGGCCTAAAATGTATTTGAAATTTTGAAAACATTTGCCCTTTTAGTTGATTTAGTCTTAAGTTGATCAAGAAGTTCTTTACTCAACTATTGCCCTACTGTATAAAATGCCATGACATTTGTGTAATGTGTAAGCATGCGTTGTGTTGTGTAACTTGAAGCACTTGTAACCTTGGATCGTTTAGGGATCTTCTATTTCAGGGCTAAATTCTTATTCAGTTTGTCAACAAGTCATAAATCTCACATTATTATTCCAAAAAAATAGTGATTCCTGTGGAAAAAAGAAAACAAAAAACATGTAACACATAAAAATATGTCTAATCTGTCTGACCAGTTGTTGGAAGGGCTGCGCAATGAATCAATTTTCAATTACAATTATGATCATTGCTCTAATCGATTACAAAAAATGTGTATTGAAGATTAGTACCGTACAATGTTTAGCGTATTCGATGTTTAATTGCGTGTAGTTGCTCATGTTTTGCCCTTTTCTACTTTTACACACAACAGTATTGTTGTGACAAACATCTCCTACTTTCTTTTCATCTGTTCGATCTCTTTATTAGGAGCGCTGATGCACCATTTTCTCTCTAAGCATAATTTGTTTTAATAATTGTGATTTTAATTCATATTTAAATCAATGGGGTTATCGTTTTTTTTTCCATAATTGATCATTTTAAAAAAAAATGTTTGAAGCAGATCCATGTTGATGCATGTTTCCTGACTAATCAAACCATAACTTTATAACAGAAAGTGCAGTTCTTGAGCAAAAGAAAAAGTAAGTGCATCATGAGTGACCTTTAAAGCGCAATAAAATGTGCTGCTAATATTATGTTTTCATTAGTTTCTGTCTTCTGTCAGAGATGCAAAGCTGCAGAGGACAAGGAGAGGAAAAGGTGAGGGAAACGCTGAGGAATGAGAGACGTCAGAGTCATAGGGGGCGTGGCCTGTGTCCTTATCGACCACATTCCTGCACAGAGTGTGAGAAGTGGGCGGGGCATGTGGGCATTGTGATAGTAATGTGAGCTGTGATTGGCTGCAGCTGAGGTTTCAAGTGCTGCGTCTGCTTATCGTTTTCCTTCCCTTGGCCTGGATTTTGCTTTCAAGACAAAACCAAAGCAGCAGAAAAGAAGAGGGCGTGTTTGGTGTTGTGTATATTTGAACCACAACCGCCCGGTCCAGTGTAAAAACACAAATGAATCTTATGTGAAACTGAAACCAGGGATGGGAGTCTGTTGCAAGATGAAAGTGCCAGAAGTTCTCCCCTTTGACCTCAACTCTGCTGCATCACTGTGGGCTCAGACCAATTAGTTTGGGTGAGCTGGGATGACTTTGCTGCTGGATAAGCTCTGCTGAAGAATCCCCAGCCTCGCTTTTTATGAAGCCCAGAGCATGTCAGTTGACTTCTCATGCATTTTGTGTGCTCAAATGGCTTAATCATTTTCCATAGATTCTTCAAGTCGTATTATTTCACAGATCTGAAAATCGATCAGGTCTATGTATTTGTCAATGTTTACAGTTTGAAGCTACAGTTAAAATAATTATGGCTGACATAACATTTTATCTTAGATCCTGTCGCCTCAGTGCCGTCATGATGCAGCTGCAGACGACTTCAGAGGGAATCGTGGCTCAGATTAACGTTTTAATCCAAAAGCCAGGATTATAGGTTTTGTATTTTATTCCTACCCTCTCCGCTCCAGCGCCGACTCGAAGTCAGATAGCACTGAGGTGTGTGTCTATCTCACTGTGTGCAGGAGGTATCAGAGCGCTGGAGTCGGAGCAGAGCGGCTGCTTGAGACTAATTAACTCAAACACATTTGAGCACGTCAGCACTGGACTGCATCAGAGCTGACTGTAGCTCTGCCTCATCACCATCGTCATCTGCCCCAGGCCACATGCCCCGTGTGTTCACTCACGCACGTGCAGCCGCGGCATCAGTCAAGCCTCCACTGAGGGCTGCTGTGTACCCCTTTAAACACTTAAAGGGACAGCAGGGATTCTGTGGGAATAAGAGGGCAAGGCGATATTGAGTAAACTGTAATTATAGATGAGGTTATGGCATTTAATGTTGTGTTTAAAAGTGCACGTAAAACGTCAATGAACTGTAAAATCAACCACAAAAGTGCAGAAATATCACTGTTTATCTTTGTGTGATTACATTCAGTAATAATAAGGGTCATGCAACTACATTCAGTCATCTGCTCTCACTGTTGTTAAGCTATCATTAATTTACTGCACAAATGACAGTGCAGTTTCAGTTCGTTCAAGATAACGGAGCTGCAGCAACTGAATAATTTCCCTTGAGGATCAATAAAGTATTCTGATTTTGAACTGAATGCTGAATGTGCACTGATATACTTTCTACTCTTTTGGTTTCGGTCACTGCCTGATTTGGGTTAAGAGTCAAACGTTTGAAAACTCCTTTCTCATTATACTTATAATGACCTTTACTCTAGTGCACTATATTTGTGCAGCGAGGCGAAGTTGCATTCTAGTATGTTTTGTCAGGACTAATCGGAAGCTTTAGTAATCGCATTGTTAATGTGTATTAGAATCTTGGAAATCCGAGAGCTGTTGTGTTGTTTGTGTGAACTGGAGACCTGTCTTTCTGCCATACTACTTCTCTTTGAACAAAAATACTAATTGGTTAAGGGCCTTAAGATGAGATCATTTTCAATAGACCACTACGGCTTCCACAGAAATCCCAGCTCAGTTTCCAGCAAACAGGAAGCGGAGTGTTTTCCTGTGGGTGCTGTGGCTGCTCTTGCTTACATCCTGCCTCCAGTTATCACAAATGAGCAGCTTCTTTGCCCTAAAGCTCTGAAGATCTGGCCCTTATCCTCAACTCATCTCAACACATGTTAATGATTTCACCTCACCACAGTGCAACTTTTGAATGGCCTTTTCACTCAAATACGAGGCCTAAAGTCTGATTTTCTCCATGTTCTTGGCAGTCATTGTGCGCTGTTTTATCCTCTGTGATACTCCCACTTTATGAAACATTCCTGTGGATAAAAGGAGCGAGAAGAAGGAGGCTCTGAGTGATAAACTACATGAGTTACAAGGAAGGCATGAACGGGAGTCCACTCAGAAATGACCTCACTGTCACCTGTGAACTGGTCAACATATAATACATTTATTGTGCCAGTTAGTAATTATTGACAAATACAAGTTCTACATTGGTTTCTGATGACGAAACGTTGCTCATATGAAGAAACGTTGTTGTTTTTTTTTTCCCCAGATAATTTGTCTGTTCAAATATTGGCTCATACCTGAAAACGTTATATATCTTTGGGTCATAAAGTGACAAATAAGCACTTACCAGGGGCTTCATGGAATCATTTTAGATTAAAAAATTTAATAGAGTTTGGAAATAATTTGTTTTTTTGTAAATACATGTTTTATATCCTTGTCAGTATATTTGTTTAATTTGTTTAGTACACTTTAACATGCAAATGCTTCTAATAAACACATTTAAAATCAAGAATGTTTCTGTAGGAAGATGTCAGACGTCAATAGAGACTTAATCAAAACATTTTTTATTTAAACCTGACTTGGATGTTGTGTTGGTATATCTAACATCTTATATTTGGGACAACATCTTATGCCATAACCCTAACCCAATGTACTTCAACCTTTTTAGGAGTTGCAGCACACTTTTTTGGTTGAAAAGATACCACAACACATTACCAAATCAGACCTTTTTGTTAATTTTCTTTTTTATAATGTGTCGAATAATGTCTGTACTGTACTGTCTAGTTCTTTAGATTTGGAAATTGTGATTGTTTTCTTTTCTTTTTCTTCAGGACTCTAAATTATTCAATTAAAGCCATGTGTAAATCCAAATTGGACATTTTTTCAAGGCACACCTGGAAATACCACAAGGCACACGCACACCAGTGTTCCCTGTCACACTGGTTGAAAATCAAAGCCCTAACCCACACGTAAAATGACAAAAAGCTTTAATTCTGCTGTGTTAAACCCCTAGAGAAGCAATAGTTAAAAAAGCAGTGTTACAAGGACAACAAAAATATGAAATAAAATAAATACAAAATTGTGAACAAGGTTGCACAATTTCAAATCAATTATGCACAAATCTCGCCGTATCTTGTTCTTCATGGACCTATCTTGTCTCTTCTCATCTTGCGTCTCAACAACCCCTATTTGTTGTTGTTTTTTTATACTTTTAAAAAATTTGGTTTGATATTTCTCTTTTACTCCATTCAAACGAGCGTGAGGATGACTCTCTGAAGCTGAAAAAGTTGTGAGTGCGTCTTTGCAAAACCCCAGCACCAGCTTCAGTTTCCCCTGTGGAGTGGTTCTTGCTCTTTCCCTGTGTGTTGTGGCTCTGGCAGGACTGTCCCGGCCCCAGAGTGAACAAAGGGCCCCTGTAGTGTCAGAAGAGGGCCGTGTGTGTGCCCATGTGCCTGATTGGGACATGTGTGTGTTCTGATGGCTGCTCTTTTGTTTTCCCGCCCTGGGCCTTGCTGCTTTGGCCAGAGCTCAGACCTGACTAATATGGAAGTATAAATACACCAGGCTGCCGTCACACCGAGCAACATCAAGCACTCCATTGTTTCACACAACTTCAGAGTCTCCTGTTCTTTGTTCTTGGACCTTTTTCTTAGTTTGTACCTCAGAAAATCTTACGTACATGTTTACTTTAGCTGTTTTGTATGATCTAAGACTTTACAAATACAAAAAATAAGCCTACTACTATCACGATTTCCATTTTTTGCAGAGATTATAGTTCAAAAAGTGAAATAAAAGGTGTGCCTGTTTCTATTCTTGCATTAATTTAGTTGTCAGTGCCTCATGCATACAGCTCGCGCTCCCTTTATGCCGCACTCAATCAGCCAGGGTCAGACATTTAATAACTTCATTAATTAAAGTCTTAATCTCATCAGGGAGCCAGCTACACCCCTAAATAGTTTCAAAGTTAAGCGGAAAGACTGACACATGCACTCTCTTCAGTTCTGCTCTGCGATTGTCTTAAGCACCCAGATTCATTGAGTAGTTTGTTTTTTAAGGTGCGCAATCTGACTTTTCTGGTTGAGGCAGGAGCGTAACAAAAGATTCTTTGCCCCAGATACAAACCTTCTCTTTGGGCCCCTAATACATCCCTGCACTGGGCCCCAAAGACACCCTTTACCCCTCTGGTCCTACGCCCCTGGGTGGAGGGTCTGGAAAAGTTATTGCTGTCTCTTCACATTGATTTAAGTTGGTTTCAGGCTTGATAGTTGTTGTTTTTTCTGTATTTTCCCTGCACTGATTGTGGATGTGCCTGAAAGTCTTTGATATTGTAGTGTTTTTCCTCTGACTCACTCTGACCTGTGTCCTTGGACAGTTTTAAAAAGCTCACGCCCATCAACTCTCCCTCCACAAGACCTCCCTCACTCTGGACTTCACTGTCACAACCGTCCAACAATGACAGATATTTACCATTTACATTGTACATTTAGGCATTTGTTTCTTCTGAAAAGCCACATGCAAGTTGCACATTGGCGACTGTCACATTTATCAAACATCTTGGATCTTGTTTGTGAGACTATTTCATCAGTTACTCCTCGAGGCCCATTCCTTAAATAAACT
Organism: Rhinogobius similis; assembly: GCA_019453435.1. Taxonomy (NCBI): domain Eukaryota; kingdom Metazoa; phylum Chordata; class Actinopteri; order Gobiiformes; family Gobiidae; genus Rhinogobius; species Rhinogobius similis. Next base: position 24,081,734 of record CM033621.1, read on the forward strand.
TGCTTGAAATGATAAAAGACACATTTTTCTCTTATCTTCTCTTTAGTGATAAAATTATATTTTTCCAATGGGATATTCACTCTGCATATATTTTCATTCCCATAAGCTTATTATTAATCAAGAAACATTTTAACGACATCCCTCAGTTTCTATGGCCTTAGGTGGGACGCAATAACAACAGCTAGAAAATGTAAGACAGATTACAATCATACAACCCTATAATTCAGTTCTATTGTATCTTATTAAAAGCAAATAAATGTCTTTCAATCAGACATAACACATAGGAATGTCTGTAGACCTAAATTATAAAAACCCAAGCTGATCATTGATGTTTTGAAACACTTGGATCTCAATTCAGTTAAAGCTCGCACAGCCCTATCAACCACACATCAATGCAGAGAATAGCATTTTTACAGTGAATAGCAAAAACACATGAGAGTAAATCTCCAGTTGTCGTTAGCAACAATGGGGAAACTACTTTTAATTGACATTTTACCGTATAAGTTGATTTGAGCAAAACAAAAGCTCCACGAGCAAAAATCAGGCACAAGAAAAGCAAAGAAACACATTTTTTCAGTTGTGCTGGAGCAATTTCAAATAAAAGAATGTTTCAGCATAACCTCTATTGGCTGGACTTACTCAGGAGTCATGAATGGTCAGCATGTTGTGTGGTACAGTCGTAGTACGTGTATTTATACTTGAGTACTGCGGTTCCGCTTCTGTTTAACTTCAATGTCATTAAGGAAACGGTCAATTTGCAAGCTCAGCTCTCATTATTGTTTCATCCCTCTTACCAAATTAACCTGGATGCTCCGCTTCCAGATCTCTCTTTTTACCGCCGCGAGAGCAATAACCCGGCGCTTTCACGTGACCCTCTAATGTGCACTGTCCCGGGCCACTGTATGCATTAGCAGCTCTCACGGCCTTGCTCGCCTCTTCCTCTCCGCGCTAAACCAGTTGACCTCACAGTTCAAGGACGAGGCCACCACCATGTACCTGCCGCCCCCTCCCTTCCACGCACAAGCCCCCGCACTTTGTTGTTTCGGACAGTTGGTGGAACATGAATGGATGAACGGATGGATGGATATAGGAGGAGTGATGTGTTTGGGAGAATTTCGCGGGGCGGGGGGGAAGCTTAAATGGGTCAGGACTCTTTTCTCACAATAGCGGCGTTTCTGTGGGAGGCGCAGGGGCAGACGTACGAGCAGGTGGGGTTATGGGGGGACCTCGGAGCCCTGTGCGCCAATTATGGACATAAATAACATCCACACACAGAGCTGCCATGGAAATTAGGGTCAGAGGGTAACTGTGTGTGCAGGAGGTTTCATTGTCTCTCTGGAAGAATGAAGCAAAAACAGCTACAACTGTCTTATGAGAAACTGGAATTATGATTTAGAGGAGCTCTTGGGATTAGCCTGTTCACACCAGGCCTTGAAGTTTAATGCTAATTTGCAGCTAATTGGCTAATTTCTGTGTCTTTGTACTGTCCATATACTTAAGCTTAAGGTTGGGTGATATGGCTATAATAAATCAAATTGTGATCTAAACATGTGATGATTTGCTTCTTTTTAATGTAGCTCAATACTCAAACTCACCCTTCTCTACTCACTCCTATTGGTCAACCTCATTCAAGCTTAAAGTGAGTGACAAATATTAAGCCAATCACAGTTTATGAAGCATAAAAACTCTTTATTTAACACTTAATGGCAGATAAAAGATACTAACTGCATGAAACGTGATTGGGGATGTCAAAATTATTTGGTTAATCAAAAAAACTATATAATCGTAAAAAATAAAATACAATTATTGAGGAAAGTTAGTCTTTTTGCCTCATAGTCCAAAAAATACATCTTAATGTAAAGATGTTGTAGTCATGTCTTTATTTTTTCATTCAGTTAATTACATTTTGTCTAGCAGGTTCCAAACTTGAGGAATAGTAATGTGGGAATGGAAGGAGATTTCACTGTTACTATATTGAACGGAACAATAATTTTGGGGCTCAATATTTATCTTGTGTACCTTTTCTTTACACTTGTGGAGAATTTTTTCTTTTTTTTTTTTCTTCTTTTCTTTTTCTTGTATGCCCATTTGAGATTTTGAAGGCTGAAAAAATAACATACACGACTTATTACTGATTCTAACTTCATTCTGTTATTTTATATCACAGTTAATGTTTTTTTTTAAGAGGTGTTACTTTAGAAAAGTGTTTACAGCATTTCATTTCATTGCAGCATTTCCTGCATTAGTATTATTGTGTCAGTGGCATAAAGTAGTTTCAATATCATCGTTTATTGCAATATTTTGATTTGCAATATATCGCCCTTCTAATCTTGTTATTGTGAGTCCTAGTCATGATCTCAGTAATTGTGAATTGTGAATAAATTGCTTGTTAAATAATTAACTTAACACAAAATTTTGAAATTGTGACATCCCTAATCGTGATGAAATCAAACCTGAAGCTACATACTTTTCACATATCACCCACTCATACTTAAGCTCTTCTATTTGTCAGTGCTCAATAGACAATCACAGATGAGCTCTTGTAAACAGTGTAGGTGATTTCTGGTCTCTCTCATTTTCAACACAGTGAATGACGGCAATGATGAGAGTAAATCATACTTATTGCAGCTCTGGTTATGATTCAGTGATGCATCCTGCAACAAATTCATCCACCTAAACCAAATGAACCAAAGCATAGCATGAGCGACCAGGCCAACCATGGTGTTAAAATAACTGAAAGTAATACTCGAACATCAGTTTTATGCTCATTTTGTGGCAAACCTTTTGTTGATTTTGCTGTTAACTATGAGCTAACAGTGAGCTAGCCAAACATTGTTGTGCAAAGAGAGGATTTTAGGAATGCTTTGCAACAGTGAAGAATAGGTTTGGACTGCTGCGAACAGTTTAAAAGGAACTAGTCATGCTTTTCAGACCATAAAAATCAGGTACACCGCTTTTAACACACATCCAATGTATCCCCCCAAGTCTGACCTGATCTGCAAACTATTAGATCTTTATTTGATTAAAACTGGATTTATTGCCCAGCCCTGCCATTCAGTTTATCTTCTTATTAAAACAATATATTTTAAAGGGGCTGTACCTGATTTTTATAGTTTTGAAACGTGAAAGACAGAATTAGTTTTTTTTTTTACCCTCGTGCTCTCTTCAGTTGAGCTATACACATTTGGTCAAAGAGCAATATAATTTTTCATATCAGGAAAAAAAATTGTTATTTAAATGTTTTTTTTTTTATTGCATAAATTGTATGTTGAGTGATGTTTTGGACCACCCATAAAAATTTCATAGTGATGAAATCAAAAATAAATTTACAAAATCTAGATGGGGTCAAAAATGACCCAAAGATAGCGGGAAGGTTAAAGTCTTCACATCAGTCATGTATATCGCTCACTTCCCTAATGCAGTCCCAACATCCTAAATATTCATCGCAATGAATTTATAAGCACTTTTCACGAGTTTCTGAGTTTTGCCGTCCCGGGTAAAGCTAACAAACATTAGCATGCTAACACTGCACTACCTGCTTCTCGTAGAATAAAACGCTCCATAAATAGATGCAGAGAAAGCGCCATGGTCTCATTTCCAACCAAATAGATGCTTTTACTTATCTATAAATATGTTTATGAATATGTATAAACAGATTTTACTTTATTACATGCAAAAAAATACAAAGTACATGAACTAGTTCTGTTTTTCACGTTTCAAAACTGTAAAAATCAGGTACAGCTCCTTTAAAATAACTTTGACTTGCCCACACTTACTGTATTACCCACGTTTGCTCTCCCGACTGAATGCACAGGATTACATTGCGGGTCTAATTGACAGGTATTAAATATATATTACTTTAAATATAATATAAACGACTTCCCATGATTAGCGGTAAGTGGTGCTGTGTCATCGTTCGTATTAAGTTTTGTGGAGTGAAGTGTGTACTTAAGCGGAGAAGGTGCTGACAGTAATGACCACACTGATGTGAAGGTGGTATTTTGGGGCAGTTTAGGGCTTCACTGATGAACGGGTGGGAGGCAGATAATAATGTTAAACGTATGGGCAGATGACATAGTGTATATTATTTTAAAGCTCTGATTATGGAGTGAGTGTGTCGCGTGTCTCCGCACTCTCTCTCTCTCTGCAGTCTGCCACACACAGCTGTACCGTGTCACTCCCGCAGGCGCACACAGAGATGCCTCACCATTAAAACTGAGGATGTAGCACTTAGAAAGGAGCTCTTGACAAGATTAAGTATGGTCTAATTTAAAGGATATTTAAAGGATATTTATGTGCAAATGTTTAGAGGGCTACAAAATGTGTTTCTCCTGGTCACATAAATGTTAAATAATTAAAACAATAAAGTTCTTTCTTCTTTCAAGTTGGTTTTGGATTTACTTGCTCGAGCCAAAATAAGTATTCTCAACAGTTGGTGTAAAGACATTTAAAGCGCCTGTACCTGATACAGGTACTGTCACCTCCTTTCGTCCAATCAGGAACATTGTTCAGTAAGATTCATGGGACAACTGCCTGACATTATCTCAAACACTCCCGGTCATGGTGCACTTCAAGAGTGACACAAAAGCAAAATGTAGGCGGAGATTAGAGATTTATATGGAAACGACCACATGAGACAATCCCAGACAGTTGTTTCTGTGGAAATGTAGCAATATCAGAGGACTAAGTGGATGTGGCTAAAACGTGGTCCTGACTCATGGTACAAGCCCTTTTTAAAAAGAAATGAACAACAAATGAGTTGTTTCAACTGGAAATGGCATACAGTAACACCATAAACTTTACTAAAGAAATGTGTAACTCTCCACTTTGTCACAAGCAGCTCATCTCTGCCATCGAGGTGGTCACCTGACCGCATAATTAATGTCAATGGATTTTCCCTTTTAGCACGTTCCTTGTTCAGTGTCAAGACGTGAGCTTGCATACAGGGAAAGTTCAGAGAAAGTTTACGTTTCTTATGGATTAATATCTGGGTATCATTGTTTGAACTAAGTCCTTGTTTGAAATTTCTGTTTTAATTTTTTCTTTGACATTTCATTTTGCTCTTTAATTGACTCTTTATTTATTATTGGAAACGTTTGCAGTGTTATTACTTCATAACCATTCAGAATACCATGAAAACACTGTGTATTTGTTCAGATCTGTCTTAACACAAAGGAAAAACGGCTGTCCAGCTGCAGTCTAATCCTTTGCTGGAAGGTTAGAAGAGCAGCTAAATACTTTCATTGCTCCGTTGCTCTCTAATGACCTGGCCTGGAATCATGAGGAATGTTCACTCAATCTGTGAAGCCACTGTCGCTCTCCGCTCATGGTTTACCCACACTGGTCTTATACGGTTGTAAACACAGAAAACAGGAAAGCACACATTGTTTTTGGACCTTAACGACATTTAAGTCAATGGTTGGACTCATTTCTATGTCACACCAACCGCTTCAGCAGTCTTGCCTTTCACTCATTAATTATTTTAAGGCTGTAGGCTTTGGCTCCTCTACAATCCCGAGTGAGGCTGTTAAAGAGGAAATTAATTATGACCAAAAAACACAGTTCAATTTATATTCTGTTTGTTGTTTCATGCAAAAAAAGAAAAAAACGTTACTTTCAGATTCTTGCAAATGTTTTATGCAGCTTATTACAAAGTTCAAAAAGGACAACAGTCTGATCCTGGCATTTGGTAGAAACCTTATTGGAATTGATATTGTTGTTTCAGGATATTATCAAGCATTAGGCAAATCGATTAATAAAGGATAATAAAGTTGCACACTGTTGTTGTTGTTCTTGCATATTTTGATAAGCTTCAGCGTTCCCTTTGTTTTTGATAAGTCTTAGTTTCCTTATCCATTTAGGAATCAGTTTGTTTGGACTGAAAAATAAAAAAGGATACAGGCTTTTCTTGTACGAAGAAGAGATCAAAATTACCCAAAGATTTCTCAGTTGATTTATGGGACTAGCTTGTGACTGACAGACACTTTTGCTCTCGTGTTGCAGAGTGCAGCGATGGAGGAAACTGTAATCTGGGAACAGCACACGGTGACTCTTCAGAGGGTAAGTGTCTACTACTCTTTCATTCACTCGTCTCTCTCCCCGTTCCCTCCATTGTCCTGTTCCCGCCCTGTGCGTCTGTGGCACACCAGCGCTGCCGTGCATCTTTGCTGCGCACCGACCCGCCTCTCGTCTCTGAGCGGCCAGCTGCAGTGGCAGGATGTACGTCTAGGGAACAATGGTCGGAGAATCCAGATGGCAGGAAACAAAGCTAAGGAACTCCAACATCAGCACCGGCTTCCTTACTACATCTTCTCACTTCCTTCCTGTTGGCATCACACTCCTCCAAATAAAACTATAGAAACTCAAGGAATTTGTGTCTAAACCCTGTTGATGTAAAAACTGACAACCACAAGGCGATGTGCAATATATTGTTATGGAAAATATTACAATAAACGATAATATTTTAACTACTTAATGCCAGTGACACAACTTTAACGCTGGAAAATACCAGTAAACCTTATTCCAAAAAACAAAACAAACCATGAGCTGTAACAAATAAAGCGTAGAATGAAATGCTTAAGTAGTTTCTGAGTAAAATACATTAATCATTCAGCAGTTTAAAGTGGAAAATTTCCCCCAAAACACCCAAGAATTTCCTGTTTGTGCAAAGAAAAGAGACACATGATAAATATTGAGCCCCAAAAATACTGTTCAGCTTTCTGAATGATAAGTCGATATATAGTAATTATATTAGAGACCTAATAACCACAGTTTCTACCTGATCTTTCTAAAGTGATCAGACACCGCACTATTGGATGCGATCAAATTACGTTAAGCTCCAAAGATATAAAGAAGACACTTGTCTCCTTAATCTATCGTATTGTCTGGTGGTGTTTGCTGTGAGATGATAAACTCTGATTAGTTGATGCCATTGTGCTGTGGGATTGAGCAGAGCACCTGTCTAGACTGGCCTGCTTGTTGTAATCTAATTAGTAGTGGCTTTATTTGAGGCTGAAGGAGCGGCCCAGTGCGGCCTACACTTCTTAGCTCTGGTGTTGTTGTGGTTATAAGATTACATCACATGACGCCCTCCCCTGACGAAGCTCTTCCGCACTGGCAAAAACAGAGCACTCTTCTAGACCACAATGGAAAGTTTAATGTGTTTCTATGGTTTGGTCCATCATCAGAAGAGTCAGCAGAGGATGGTAAAGATGGTGACCAACGTGATGAATTTAGGACTAGGGCTGCAACTAATGATTATTTTGGTAATCGATTAGTCCAGCGATTATTCTTTTGATTAATCGATTAGTTGTTTAGAACGTAAAAGGCCCGTGAATATGAGATTTTTACTCACTTTTACCCAGGTAAAGCTGACGTGAAGCCGTGAAACACGGCCTGGTGGAGAATATTTACGGATGAACAAGTATTTTAATCAAAACACACAATTTACATGTTTCTTGTGTCATTTTTGTGTCACTCCTGCTCTGTCTGAGAAATAAAACCTCTAGAATGTTTTGGAATCTGTGTACAGACCAGGTAACGATTATTCGATTACTTAAGTAATATTTTTATAATTTAAATTATTTATTTCTATAATTGATTAATTGTGATTAATCAATTAACTTGTTGCAGCCCTACATAAGACTGTCTCTTCTGTCAGGACATTTATGAATGCTCGGTGGACAGGTGGGGCTATAGAAGTCTATCAGTCTCTTCCCCCGCACTTCACAGTAGAGCATTCTCAGATGTAAAACCAACAGAGCTTTGTCCCCATGTCCATCACTCTGCTTCCATAAAGAGATGCACCAATTATACTTCCGTAACAACAGTTGCAATTGAATCTAGGTTTTTATGTTTAGAGGCATTTTGAATTTTGGTAATTTTAACTCAGAGCAGTATCTATTGTATGATAAAATCTGTGTATTTTTAGTTTTCCTGTGCTCTGGCTTGTCCTTATTATATATTGAATGCTCTGTAGTTGCTCAGTACTTCTGCCCTAGATATATTTTCCCCTTTAGGACAATAAAATATGTTTGATTGAAATAATACAAACCATCACTCAAATACTTCTGAACTGAACTGTGTTTGTGAACAGGCGCCTGGATTTGGGTTTGGTATTGCCATTTCTGGTGGAAGAGACAACCCTCATTTTCAAAGTGGTGAGACGTCCATCGTGATCTCGGATGTGTTAAAAGGAGGGCCCGCCGAAGGACTGCTACTGTAAGACTTCAGACATAGCCACATAAAATGTTTTTTACAGTCGTGTTGTAGACGTTGCAGGTGAATTAATTTTTGTTGTAGGGAAAATGATCGCGTGGTGATGGTAAATGCAGTCTCAATGGACAATGTAGAACATGCCTACGCTGTACAGCAGCTACGGAAGAGCGGGAAGAATGCAAAGATAGTGAGTTCATAAATAATAAACTTAGATTAACTCTGCACAGTATGTATTGTAATCAACCAAATGTTCACAGACGATCAGAAGGAAGAGGAAAGTGCAGATCCCCGTGTCTCGGACAGGAGACAGAGAGACGATGTCAGAGCACGAGGAGGACTCCGATGAAGAAGCCTATGACCAGCGCGATGGTCCAAGTGCCTATGGGGCGAGTGGAGGCACCGGCACAGGGCGGCGGCCTGAGCGCAGACGGGACCACAGCGCCTCCAGAGAGCGCAGCGTCTCCCCTCGCTCCGACCGCAGATCCCAGGCCTCCTCTGCCCCGCCCCGGCCCTCCAAGGTCACCCTCGTCAAGTCACGCAAAAGTGAAGGTGGGCAAACAGGATCTGTAAAGCATACATGAAACATACCTTCAGTTTAAGATACTAACTTGACTCTGTTTCTATGAAAGTAGAATATGGACTGCGGTTGGCAAGTCACATTTTTGTGAAGGATATTTCTCCTGAAAGCCTTGCAGCTAGAGATGGGCACATACAGGAGGGAGATGTTGTACTGAAGGTATGATTGAACTATTCTTCAGATCATGATTACTTTTTAAAAAGGTTCATGAACAGGAACATGGAAAAGTATACCACATCCTTATTTCTTAACATTAGTAGTCCAGTTTAACTGTTGTTTTCTCTTTGTAGATAAATGGCACAGTTACAGAGAACTTGTCACTGATAGATGCCAAAAAGCTCATTGAGAGGTCAAAAGGTAAACTGAAGATGGTGGTCCAGAGAGACGACAGGGCCACTCTGCTCAACATTCCCGACTTAGACGACAGCATCCCATCAGCAAACAACTCGGACAGAGATGGTAAACCTGCTCATTTTCTGCTTTGTTTTGTAGAATTTGTCTTGAATTAGGCATTTTCCATAAGCTCTGATATTTTATAACATTTGACAGACATTTCAGAAATCCATTCAATAACGTCAGACCATTCCAATCGATCCCCCGGGAGAGGTCGATCTCGCTCCCCTGACAGAGCCGAGCCATCAGACCCCCTGCGCCTCTCGCCTCGGCCCATCAGCAACGGCAGGTAAATGAAAAGCGCTCACACGCACATGTGACACTCATCTGTCACGCCACCACAGGCGCTTCCATCTATCTCCTGCTGCGCGTCTCTTCAGACATCATTCACTCAGCAGGTTAGAGGCTGCTGACTAAGTAACTCACAGCATTAATGCATAAATCTAGAGGTAAAGACATAAACTATCACACGCTAACTTAACCCCCCAAGTCTCCATAATGCTGTGGTCGACAGGTCAGGAGGAAAACCATCAACGCTGCCTTTTTAAAAGGATTTTATTTGACACCATCTTGACCCTGTTCTTGGAAATTCAGATGCTTTTGTCAAATTTCTGCTGTTGTTGATTACATGAAGAGTTAATTTTGCAATTTTTTTCCCTTTTTGATACCATCTTCTACACATATTATTCATAACAGCATAGTTGAAATGATTTGCTAAAGAAGGGATGGAATGATATGTTTATGGCACTTAAATAGATTTGATTTTTATTTAAACACTGCATGAAAATAATTAATTGTTAAACCTTCAACATTTTATTTTTTTTCAAATTACCTGTTTTAGCAACTGAACTCTTCATATAAAAATAAGCAAATTGCAATTTTAGAAACGTCAGGTTTTCTCACAACAATGACTCATCAACATTCGTCGACTTCCTGGAAAAATGGATAAATGTTATTCAAGGGAGTGAAACAAGCTTATTTTGGGAACCGTATCCTCCCTCTGATGGAAATACTCAGAGGAATGTAAAAAGGATTTGACGCTTTTTCCTGACATTGATTATAAAAAATAAAACCATCATAGTTTCATTCACTGGACACATTATTATTATTAGTTAGGAATTGCCTCATGTCTATTTTCTTAGAATTAACCCCTTATAGTACCAAACAAAAACATGAAACGTAAGAGACCGTTTACTATCGGTTCGTTTAGGAAGTGAAGAATTTGACATACTTCCCACAGTGCTTTGCCCCGGGCCAGATGGTTCGCTGCACCTGATTGGCTGCTGGGCGCGGACACATTCTTTCCCCCCGTACACGATGCCTCTGTGTTTTTAACTGAACGGGTCAAAAGAGCTATTCTTCCAAACTGTCCGAGTGAGAATGAGCCGAACGTCGTACTAGAGGGAACTTTACGTTTAAGCAGCATGGTTCAAATAATGGAGACGGTTGTGTGAGTAATAATCATATTTTGTTTCATGGCTAATTGGAAGTGGGCAGTATATTGAAATTTAGCATGAATGTTGAAGTTATGCACCGTTTTAATATCGAGTATATTGTTTACAGTAAAAAATGCTACAAAAAGAATGTGAAAAAGTTGTGTTGTAAACTTTCAAATAAGGGAATGAAGTAATATTTCTGCACTTTTGTGATTCATTTTACAGACATTTCACGTTTGTCTGATCATTAATGTCTTAATTACCGCAATATGGATTGATTTATAGATTTATGATATGTTTTAATTTTAGGATTAAAAGTTCGCATTTTAAACACAACCAGGAGACGTAATAAAATAATAATTATGTGTTTCAGAATGTATTTGTCACTTTTAGTCAGGTTTTTTTGTTGCTTTTACTCACGTTTTTGTCGCTTTTAGTTACCTTTTTGTCACTTTTAACCGCATTTTGATGCTTTTAGCTGTGTTTTTGTCTTTTATACTCAAGTTTTTGTCACTATTAGTCATATTGCTTGTTGCTTATTGTTGCTTTTAGACAGGTTTTTGATGCTTTTAGTCTATTTTTGTTTTCGTTTTGTCAGTATTGGACACATTTTTCAGTTTTAGTCACCTTTTTGTCAGTTTTAGTTGCATTTTCTTTGCTTGTTTCAGAACATGTTTCAAAAAATCTAGTTTTTATGCGGGTTCAAACAGGATAATTTGTTGTTTGTGGATGAAAATGATGAAATTTGTGATTTTTGATTACTTGAGCAGCCCTTATATCACCTGACTATTATCTGGACTTCATTGAGACATTATGACCAGCCATTTTCTGTAAAGTGTAAATGTTGTTTTTTATTTTCTTTATACATACATCCAATTATTTTACAGTGTTAGACTGACTTACTTGAAAGAAAAAGTAAGTTTCAGCCTGCAGATTAGCGGCGTCATTTGTTCTTGTCATTATTTCTTCCTCTTTTTGGTTGCTCCTCCTCTTTCTGTACTGCGCTGTGAGATTGTGAAGGCGCTAGGGACCTGTCACAAACTTTGAGGCCTTTTTAGCCGCGTTCTGCAGAAGAGAAACAGCGCAGTCAGGAGTTACACTACGCACTGTTTCTCTGTACGGTGTCCGTTCTCTGGCTCGGCTTCAGTCGTCCATTGCAGTCCTCTGACAGTTTCTCTCATTACACTGTATCCGCAGATATGTTAGACTTTGGTAATCTCTGATGCAAGATTGTGTGTTACATATTCTTTAGTTGTTTAATCAATTATTTTATCAGAGGATTCTTAGTCAAGTAAATGGGGTGGGGCTATATTGACATAAGGTATCATTGATAGTTTTTTTTTTGAGACTCTCGATAACGATCAGAAGATATTATGTCAGTCCAACAGAAATGGGTTAAAACATATCCTTAAATGTATTAGTTGAGGTTTAATTATTAGACAAATCTGAAATGTCTGTAAAATGAATCACAAAACTGCAGAAATATCACCCTCAACTCTTATTTCTATGTTTTTTGTTTTTTTAATTGTTAATCAGCTTCTATAAATTACATACTTAACATAGATATTATGCATATCCTCAAAACAAGCATTCATAATATTATCCAAATTTCAGTCTCTTGTACATTGTTCAATTGGATGCAAATACACAAGTTCCAATTAAGTTCAAATATTTGTATTATTTGTTTATATTTCTATTGTATCCAACGATAAGTAAACTTATAAATCCCAGTTATATTTGTGCATTTAAAGAGAATTGTGGCATGTCATGAGCCACAGTTTTGATAAGTGAAGTGTATAACTGATCAAAATACTTCAAAATACTTAACAAAAATAATTGAACGAGTGCTCAAATGTGATAGCAGTACAAAGAGCAGCTGTTTGCTAGATGATAACATTGTTGGAAAATGGCACCGCACTAAAGGGAAAGCACAGCATGATGTAATAACAATCCAATTTGACCAAAATTTGCATTGTAGATGGCGCAGTGATAAAAATCGACAATGTGACAATCTTATCCGCACACACTCCTTCTATCAGTCAGAAGAAAGATCACAGTTTATTTATCTCACATCTTTCAGACAATACTAGTAAGTGCATGTGCATTGTAATAAAATCAAAATTGTGATCTGGCTCCAGGAGATTGTGATATTTGTTTATTGGTATATCTACCCCCTCTAATGGCCTCTGTGCACAAGGTGGCAGTTGAGTTACTTTTAAATTGTTATGCATTAGCGTTAGTATTGAGACACAAACACGTCCCTTTATAAACACACAAATGTCCTTTGGTGAAGTACTCGCTTGTTTTGTAAAGTCTTAAACGTGTTTCAGAGATATCCAGCACAACTCACTGTTCACTGCAAGATCTGTCAGGATTTATTTGGAGAGTCAATTGGAGATATTGTGTAATAGGCTCTGCGCACAGAATTTGCTTTTTATTTTTAAAATGGCTAGCTTATTATACTACTGAGTACTTCCTGTCCAATTCTATCTCTTTTATGTTTTTGCAGAATCACAATAAAATGAATAAATCCTTAAAGATCAGACAGTGAACAGTGAGCTGCAGTTGGATGTCACTGACAACATGTTAAAGACTTTACACATGAGATGAACTCTTCCCCCGCGGACACTTCTGTGTGGATAAATGGAGGTGTTTGTGTGTCAATGCTAATGCTAATGCTAATTTTGAAGCATAATCAAGATAAAAGGAAAACAAATTTAAATGTAAAAAGAACAGAAGTTATCTATAAATAAAAACAACCAGGTAGTCTTTACTTTACATTTTAATATTTTTTTCTAGTAAACTAATAAACAACAACTAATAAAAGTTGTGAGAAACCGTTAGCTTAGCCAACTGCTGCTGTGCACAGAGCCCAGTGTGTGTTTAAATGTAGTTTATACAGTGACAGTTTACATTGTGTTATCTGTCCTATGAGGTCTTTGAGCACAAACAATGCAGTGCAGTCTGTCTTTCATCTTGAGTGAGTGGCGCAGCCTGCACCTTCACATTCTTGCACAAAAGCTCCTGAATACTGCGCCAGATCTGTGCCAGCAGCAGTCACGTGACACAACTGGAATTCAACCATTGTTTTAAGCAGCACAGAGCCTTCTCCTCTGTTAGAAATGCACTCGAGCGCACACTCCGTTCTCCCGTGTTTATTTTAGCCAGGTTAAACAGGAACTCTGAAAAGTATCCTCTCACAAAAGTTTATGTTGGACAACTTGAATTTGACTTTTTAATCTTAAAATGGCTTTTTATGGGAAGTTCACGCTGTGGTTAAGAAAATAAGAATTTGTCTACTATTGGAAACTGCACCAATTTCATGACTTTGGTTGTACATAGCCTTGGTATATATATAGAGAGATGTATTATATGTACTGTTATTATACTCGTATGTATACTTCTTTTACCTTATTTGATCCGTCTTAATATTTTTGCTACTTTATCTGATCTGGTGATTATATTGCTGTGTGAGCCACTGTGTGTTTCCCTTATGGATCAATAATGTCTAAACTTGCTTAAATTTATATATTTTCTTTTCATTTCTGTGGTATTTCTGCAGTTTAATGCTGATTATTGTTCATGTTGTGGCCCAGTTGCTGGTCGTTTTGTTTTTTCCACCCTCCTCTTTTTTGATTCCAATTATAGGAAGCATTTGAAGTGTTTATTTTAAGAATCTCTTGATCAGTTGTTTGTGCTTTGATTTGTCTGTGTGTATCGTACTTCTGCAGTTAATTTGTTGTGTGCTTGTTGTGTACTTTTAGCCACAGGAGTCGAGATGAGGAGCGTCTGTCTAAACCAGGGGCCATGTCCACACCCGTCAAAAGCTCTGACGACGGGGCCCTGTCCCAGACCAGCGACCAGGCCAGCTCGGGCGGGTTGCCTCCTCTGCCTGGTACACTTACCTTTCCAAAGTGTCTTATACGGTGTCTTGTTTCTGTTCATCTTTGTTTAATACATTAGGGCTGTGCAATTAATCAAATATAAAACTGTGATTTCAGTTATTACTCCACTTAATTACAAAATGCTGTACTCGAGAATACAATTAATTACATTCTGTTCTGAACGGTTTGTGCACTCATTCAAAACCTGGAGAAAAGCCACTTTTCTAATTTACTGTGACAAAAGTATCGTAAAACCTTGTTGATAAAATATATTTGAACGATAGGTTAATTTTGACAGCACAGAAGTAATTGTTTTTATTGTTTGTGATTTCAACTATGAAACTATTTCTTATTATGAAACTATGAAACTCAACAATGTTTCCATAATACAGCTGCCCTATAATAAATTATTTTGATAGTTGGTAGTTAGCATAATAGCAAGGATGTATTTCAAAGCTGTTACATGTTAATTGTGACACAGTAAATTCTGATCTATATAAAAGTAATTTACAGTGCATTTAGTACACAAAACTAGGATGTAAGTAATTTCATAAATATCTGCCTGTGGCTCTTACTGTTTTGAAATGATTGTCTTCCTGTTTTGGCAGAACCAAAGCCAGTTTATGCACAGCCTGGTCAGCCTGACGTGGACCTCCCTGTCAGTCCCACAGACGCGCCGGTGCCCAGCGCTGCCCATGACGACAGCATACTCAGGTGTGCAGGCGCTTCAGCTCTGATGTGCTCTCAGTATTTTGTTATTCAATGAGTCTGGTGATTATATTTGTGATGAATTAATTAGTCATTAAGAACCATAAACATTAGATTTTTACTAAATTGTGCCCACAAGATGCCACTTGAGGACTGTGTTATGTTTACAGACAAATTGTTAACATTTCTTGTGTTATTATGCTGTAATTACTGCTCTGTCTGTATCATAAAACATCTTCACTCAGCATGTGGCATGTTTCATATTCTATGTATCGTGTAGATGTCAATTATAGACAAATGAGTTGATTATTTCCATAACATATTAGTAATGATTAATCTGATTAGTTGTTTCACGCTATAATTATATGACTTTAATTATATGTGTTTATAGATAATCCTTGATGGTGCTGTATATTTATTAGGGTTTTTTTGGTTGTTTTTTTGTCCACAGGCCGAGTATGAAGCTGGTGAAGTTTAAGAAAGGAGAGAGTGTTGGTTTGAGACTTGCTGGAGGCAACGACGTGGGGATTTTTGTGGCAGGAGTTTTGGAGGACAGTCCTGCTGCCAAAGAGGGACTGGAAGAAGGAGACCAAATCCTCAGGGTAAACACACAACTGTGTCTGTTTGAAAAGTGAACACCTGATTCAACATTTGTTTTTCAAGTGTGAACAAAAATCTCAAAAAATATTTTTCGGATAATTTATTTAATGACTCTGTACCTGGTTTTTATGGTCATAAAAACAGTTTGCCCCAGTCGAAACGTATTTATCACCTTCTTAACGCATTTCTAACATCACACTTATTCACCGTGAGTTTATAATCATGTACTTTTAAAGAGTAGAGCGCAATTTTACTTCCTAGTTCACTGACAATAAAAAATGTTTTAGAATTAGGGTTGGGGTGGTTTCATTTTGATCCGTTCCGGGGAAAAACAAATGTTGCTTTATTGCATGGGAAAAAATGTGTACAGCCCCTTTTTAATATCTATCACGAGTGAAAAATGTCGGGCATAATTTACAAGCTGTTGCGCTGAAAGATCTCTGTGTACTTTTCCTTTGGGTAAACTACTTAAATGTATAATGAGTTCTTGGATTGACACTACAATGTATTTGTCAGTCTGACTCATCCTAGAAGAGCGTCAAAACTCCCCTTGTTTCATTATGAACACACAATGCCCTGGTTATTGCACTTTGACCTTCACACAGTCGCCCTCTGTGGAGTCAAACACTAGAGTAACTTTGTTGTTTGGATGATGAAATGTCTTGATGTCATCCTTGGATCCTCGGGCTTGTTTACACAGCCATAGGATGACAACTGCATCAGACTGAAATAACTTACATGCTACAGATCTTTTTGTTGTGCTATTGACAGTATGCATTTGTTCTAATGAAAAGTACAACCTGTATTTACACTAAAAAATTAAGAGATTAGCATCAGCCATTCAATAGAACAAAATATATGGATTGATGACTATGAAAAGACAATGATAATAATAAAAACATTGCCTTTTAAGAAAACATAAGCTGGCAACTAAAATTGGATATTTTAAATTCAGACAAATATTTCTACAGCTTTTTCCTTCCTATAACCACTAATTTAAGGTTTTTTATTCATGCCTTCATAAAATCTAGAAAATAATGATAACAATAATGTAATGAAATGTTTAAGGAGCTTTCCTGAGTCTTAATGTCGATTATATTATAGTAGTATGTTCTTGTTTCTAGTGTTGTCACAATACAGACATTTCTGAAACTGAATTTCAAATCTAAGAAAAAGGATTGAAACTAATTAATACTGTTTTTGACACAACAATCATATTAAAATGTTCTTTTACTACTGTGCTTCTGATATAGATCAAGACCATTCTAAAACTATTTTGAAAAGATTAAAATTTTTATATATATATATATATATATACGTATTTAATTGAGTATCTATTTCCAATACTAGTTTTAGTATCAGTTATAATCTGTTTATCGAGAACTCCAGTTGCTCATGAATGAACAGTTTCTGCTGGGTGTGTCCGTCCAACTGTACAAACAAATTAATCTTTCAGGACTGCGTTTCCATCTTTAGTCTGTTTTCCTTTAGTTAATGTGCGCTCAGCGAGATAAAGACTTCAATTTCTCTGATTTCTGGGAAGGATAAAGGTGTCTCTCTGAGGTGGAGTGAGGGCCATGTGGTTCTAGTTCCCCTGTTGCCCCTGGAGCAGAGTCAATAAACACTCGTTATTGTGTTTGGGATTGCAGCAGGAGATGAGGAGGAGGCAATAAAGAATGTGCTCTCTCACTGGAGGCATTAGTTTTTTGATTCACTTGGTACAAAAAATATGTGTAGGACTTTTGTTGTTTAAGTAATTAATCTGTAAAGTTATCTTGTTCATAAAGCACTCAAACCTGGATAAAGAGAGTTTTCTGAACACACATTCATCCTAAAAGTTATGGACAATTTATGTCGTCACTGGCCAGGGGTTGTAACCAAAGCTCCTGTTTAATACGTATGTTGTGCTTTTGTTGTTTCTTCCATAGGTGAACAATGTGGACTTTGCCAACATTATTAGAGAGGAGGCTGTGCTGTTTCTGCTGGATCTCCCGAGAGGAGACGAAGTCACAATTTTGGCCCAGAAGAAAAAGGATGGTCTGTTATTTCCTTACTAGTAAATATAATATATATTGTACTATATTATAAAATAATAAACTTTATATTGTCTCTTTCCCCAGTGTATCGGAGAATAGTGGAGTCAGATGTGGGCGACTCCTTCTACATTCGGACACATTTTGAATATGAAAAGGAGTCTCCGTACGGTTTGAGCTTCAATAAAGGAGAGGTTTTCCGGGTGGTGGACACTCTGTACAACGGTAAACTGGGATCCTGGCTCGCCATCCGAATCGGCAAGAACCATCAGGAAGTGGAAAGAGGCATCATTCCCAACAAGAACAGGTGATGATGAAACACATACATTTAAACTATTTAATATTTTCTGTGAAGGGGAACTTCATTAGTGGTCTACCATATGTCACACAAACATTACCATATTGACACATCACAGCAATAAAAGCTTCAATAAATAATTGACTCAGTAAATAATAACCCAGTTCAAAATGTTTTTTTCTCTTAAACAAAATAAAAGTAATGACTGTTTTTGCTTGTCCCCCAGAGCTGAACAGTTGTCCAGTGTACAGTACACTCTCCCCAAAACAGCAGGGGGCGACAGAGCTGACTTCTGGAGGTTTCGTGGGTTGAGAAGTTCCAAGAGAAATTTGAGAAAAAGCAGAGAAGACCTGTCTGCCCAACCAGTTCAGACCAAGTTCCCTGCGTACGAGAGGGTGGTGCTGAGGGAAGGTAGGTGCATTTCAGTCTTGTTATAGTTCGAGGAGTCATGTACTGTTAAATTGGACTGATAAATCCATCTTTTTCTTCTGACAGCTGGGTTCCTCCGGCCTGTGGTCATTTTTGGGCCCATTGCGGATGTGGCCAGAGAGAAACTGGCGCGAGAAGAACCAGAAGCATTTGAACTAGCAAGTAAGTCAGATCCATTAGTCTCGTCTTATGTGGGACTTTTAGATGATATTGTCGACCCTAAATATTTTTGTGAGACATTGTGAGTGTGTTTTACGTTTATTTAATTGACTAAAGGTGTAGCAACATTCAATTACACCTGGAAACATTAAGGCTATTTAACTCAACTCGATGTTTGAGTAACTATATTGTCTTTTCAGAAACACAGCAACAACAAGGAGGGGAAAGTATGTCACATAGTGCATCAGCCTGTGTGCTTTTGCTTTTGTCATTTTCTTTGTTTAGTGAATGGCTGAATGCCTGGTGTATGCACAGAGAGGGATACCACTATATTTAATCCTAATACATCTCTTTATATTAACATGCATGGCTATCAAACTAAATCAATATTTATTTTATTTATCACTTAATTCATTAATTTCTTCACAAAACAAATATTTAAATAAACCAAATTAAAATAAATAGGAGTGACTTCCATCCAACAAAACCCTGTGTCCTGAGTTAGAAGAGTTTAAATTTAATGGTATTCCTCTTCTTTTTGAGGTTGCACAATGCTGCATGCAACCCTGTGTGCAGCAGAGGTCCAGTCACTATGTTTACATGCACACCAGGAAAACTTGATAAGTAGTCTGATTTTTCAAAATGAATGTATACCCGGGAAGGAAGTGCGATTGAGGCGTTTTAATTTGAATCCCAGACATTTCAATAACACAATCTCGAGAAGTCTGTGTGTAGTTACCGTGCAGTCTGATAAAGACCAGGAGCAGACGAGGAGAGGAAATCAACTGTATACGGGAAGAAACAGCAAAATTAGACATGTTTTACGGACGAGCACGTGTTGTTTTGTTTTGATCCGCAGCGTTAAAATGAAAGTAAAAACTGCAAAGAGCAAATAACTTGATCAACGCAGAGATGTCGCTTATCTAAAAGTCTGGTTGTGCGTGATGATTGCTGTTGTATCGTTTAGCAATGAAATAATTTAAAAAGTATTGGTGCTAAGGCTTAATTACTAGACCATGCTCATAGTGCCTCAGTCTAGACTGGCACCTGTTTCTTTGAGCTGAATGTGGACTGAGACGAGAGTGCTCTGACTGGTTTGGGGGCAAAGATGGATTGAGCTCAGTTGTTTAGCACGCTCTGACTTCTCTGTGCATGTAAACGTAGTGAGTGACAGAGGGGTAGATATTTTGTGGCTTAAGTCTTTCAGTTAAATACAGTATTACAGAGTATATTTTTATTTAGTTGTTAGATGTGTATGTGTGTGCTCCTCTACAAAACCTTTAGTCCAGTGAACAATCCCAAAATGTACAATAGACAAAACAAAGCATGTCTCTGTCAACACAAGAAATTGAAAGTTGTATGTGGATTTTGCATGGCTACATTACATGCTCTGAAGTGTAAAGACCCGTCAGTAAATGTCTTTAACTGCTAATATAACAATGACCAAGCTTTAAAACACACCACAATTTAATTCTTCATGTTCGACAGAATCATTGCTTTATTAATATATAAGTCCTAAACCTTTTTACACATCCTTGTTTGAAATCAAAGACCCACAGTGCCGTTGCAGAAAATTGTTATCGTACTTTGTTGCAGCACGGTTCTCTACCCATAATGCAACCTGACATGATTTGGCTCCCATCCATATTTTAATGTCTTGCTGTTTTAATTAAAATGCCATTGTCCCCCTCTTGTACAAAGATTACATTTTTATGGGTCTATTTATAGAAATGGCTGCATGCTACAAGGATGTCTAATTGGGGCAGAGCACAGTGTCAGTTAGGAGCTCGTGTGGTTGAGCTGATGCTGTAACTGTCCATTGTCCTTCTTCAGAGAGCGAGCCTCGAGATGCAGGGACAGACACCAAGAGCTCCGGCATCATCCGCCTGCACACCATCAAGCAGATCATCGACAGAGTGAGTTCAAACCTTACTCTATGCACGTGAAAAGCACTGACACATGTGAAATATAAGTACTATTGATCGCTTTGTTATGATTATGGACACGGTGTACTGTTAAGGTGGAATTATCTTGGTCACTGCTGCCATCTAGTGTACAATTCCTAATAAAGCATCTACCAATAACACAATTCATACTTTTGTAAGTTTCAAATGCTTTCATACATTGGTTTCTTTCTAATTTGATAATTGGCTTGAGATCCAAAATACAACATGTAAACATTTTAAGGGTTGTTTTATAATTCAAAATTGTTTTTATAATTGCGAATAAGTTGAAATGTGATCAGTAAATTAATATCTTGATGTCTAGGGACTCGGATAATAGAAATATTAAAAAACATTCCCTGTGATTTCAGGATAAACATGCTGTTCTGGACATCACTCCTAATGCAGTGGACCGTCTGAACTACGCACAGTGGTATCCCATCGTCGTGTTTCTGAACCCAGATACCAAACAGGGCGTCAAGAACATGAGGACTCGCCTCTGTCCCGAGTCAAGGAAGAGTGCCCGAAAACTGTACGAACGTGCCCTGAAATTACGGAAGAACAATCACCACCTCTTCACCAGTAAGTCTGCTGGCATAGACAGTCGTTTTACACAAGAAGATCAGTTCAAATTGTTTCACTTTATAATTGTCTCGTTGTGGAGGCAAAGAGCTTTTAAGATTACTTTGTGAGGGTGGCTTTGTTTAAAATGCCACGATCTCTAAAGGTAAAGCTGTCTAATTGTTGACAGCTAGGTTGTCTTTACTCACATAGCTGAGGTAGCTGAGGGTTGTTTATCTGATCACTGGGTCACTTCTTCGGTCAGCGGGTGTCAGTCTGGCTCAGGACAGCTGTGGCTAAATGTTGCACCACTGATTCTGTACTCCAGTTAAACTCATCATGCTTTCTTTCTGTTCAGCGACCATTAACTTAAACAATATGAACGACGGCTGGTTTGGAGCTCTCAAAGAGATAATCCAGCAGCAGCAGAACCAGCTGGTCTGGGTCTCAGAGGGCAAGGTAAACTCTTATTCTCTGCACTCCTGTGCCCACAGTCTGATGCAGATAGTGACTGACCTCTCTCATGTGTGCAGGCGGACGGAGCAGGTGACGATGACCTGGACATCCATGACGACCGATTGTCGTACCTGTCTGCCCCGGGCAGCGAGTACTCCATGTACAGCACTGACAGCCGCCACACGTCCGACTACGAGGACACAGACACAGAGGGCGGGGCCTACACTGACCAGGAGCTGGACGAGACGCTAAATGATGACGTAGGTCTCCCTGCCGAACCTGCCATCACACGCTCCTCTGAACCTGTTCGGGACGAGACGCCTGTGATCCAGGAGCCCCAAGCGTACGCCAGCTTCCCCCCTCAACCGGACGCCCTGAACCGCATCGACCCGGCCGGGTTCAAGGCCCCAGCGCCGCAGCAGGTAGCGTTTCTGAGGCCTGTGCGTCTCCCCTGTTGTCTAGAGGACGTGGTGTGTGTTAGGAGGGTGTTCTGGAGGCGCTATTAAAGCCATACTCTTACTCTACTGCTATTTACCTCTATAAGCTATTCCAAACTTCTGTGACCAACTATTTATTGCCATTATATTATACAATATCTATATTTAATATTTATTTCATATACACTATTTATATATTTATCTAATTATCAATAATTATACTGTGAACATTTGTGGCTTGATGTCTGTCAGTGGGAGTGTTTTTTTTATTTCCAAAAAGTGGAAGAATTGTATAACTGTTACCATTGTATTGTATTACCGCGAGTTGTCTTATTGCCACGACTGTTGCTAAATTCAAAAGAAACCTGTTGCTCAAGTGTCTGTTCAAGTGCCCATGTGAACCTCAGACTTTAATCGAAGGACTCTGAAGCGATACCTGAAGTATTATTGTGCATGTGCAATGCAAGTGTAACCAGTCTTACTGTGAAATGTATTTACCAAATCTACTTAATTGGCTGTTGTCATACCAAAAGAGCTAATCTTGTGGTTTCTGGAGTGTCAAAGACGAAGGAATTAAATGTATTGTAACCACAGTATTAAACCCAAAAAGTATACCCTGATTATATACATTTGTCCTGTTGCTAATTCTTTGCGGTTTGAATTCCAGTGTGATGTAGTCATCAAATGTAGTTGTAATCTTGTTGAAATTGCACCACAGCGTCTCAGCGCTTGTTATTAAACATTTCTGAACCACTTCACAGAAAGCAGAGGCCGCTGCCATCCCTAGCATCCCACAGCAGCCTGAGCCCCTGCCTGAGACAGCGCCCCCTGCTGTTGACGTTACTGTAAAAACTATAGGGGTTGTGAGCACTGACCAGGCTCCTGCAGCTGCCCTCAGCCAGCCCAGCCCCAGCCCAGAGGCAGGCTCTCTTAGGAGGCCCACCCCCGAGCTAGCGCCCCCCGGTGTCCCACCAGAGCCTCTGCAGCCTGGACTCAGTTCTGACCCAAAGGTATCTGACTGTCTGAAGATGTGGCTCGCTGACTGGGCCCTGCGCGGCTCGCTGACGGCTGACCTCTCTGCTGCTGCCTGTCTACTGCCTCCTGCTGCTTCTCTGTCTCTTCCTCCTGCATGCCGCTGACCGCAACAGGAGACCTGTGTGTGTGGGTGTGTGTGTGTGCACGTACGTCGGTAAACAACAGTGGAGCTGCTTGCTGTGCCACTTAGAAGACCAGTCCCTGTTGCTTACCCTCTTTGCATGGCCGCGACCTGTTCGACCCTGTTAACCTCATGAAGTGAATGTGTGTGCTACTATTATTAAACGTAAATGGTTTTGTTTCTTTGTAAAAGTATCCATTAATGCTTCGTCTCTCAGCCACATGGTGATTTGAAGTCTCCTGCCTATGATGAGATGAATCTTTAATGGATACTTATTGCAGATACAAGTCTTTAGATATTTATTCAAGACTGGATGTGCTTGTAATGTAAAATAAATTTATATATATAATTTAAAGTGATGTTAGCAGTTCCAAAACAATGGGACATTTGTCAGTGTTCAAGTACAAGTAGAAGTAAGGATGGTTTCACATATACTTTTTGTATCATGATTTACCTCAAACTAAATGACAAATGAATCCTATTGTGTTGGATCGACTGTGCCTTTGCTTTACTTTGTTTTCTTCATGTTGCATTGTGCAAAGACGAGATTTGTGTTAAAAAGTAATGTACTGTGTGAACAATAACTCGCTCCCTCTCAGTTTCTCTATTTCAGGTCTTTCCTACATTATCTCTTGTGCGATTAATTTTTCAAACTTTTAATGCTCCTCTTTTGCATTTGCATCTGGTTTGTTTGCATATTTTTAGAGATTCATATTTGACTGTGCACAAATGTTTGACTTACTCTTTATTTTGTATTTTGATAGATGTCTCAGAAAGATCCATACAGTGCAGACAACACGGGGCGTGTGAGTCATGGCATGAAGCCTGGGAGCTACAGCCCCCCACAGGGCTACCACCCGGAGCAGCCGCCCTACAGAGATTATGACCACCCGCCCAGTCGCTATGACATCAGCGCCGGAGGGGGCTACACAGAACCAAAGTACAGGAACTACGACACGCCGTATGAGAACAACGTGCCCCATTACGATCAGCAGCAGTGGAACCCTTACTCCAACTCCCAGAGCTACGACCGCCTGCCGTACGCCGATGAGCCCAATGACCACTACACGCCCCCGATCCGCTATGACGAGCCCCCGCCCCCTCAGCCCTTTGATGGACGGCCTCGCTACGGCAAACCCACTGGGCCTGCGCCTGGGCGGTTTGATGAAGTCCCTCCGGCTGCGTCCCACGACCTGCACTACAACCCGGACACCCACCTGAACTCTTACCCCTCGGCACGCTCCCCTGACCCCGCCGCACAGAGGCACAACTACAACCAGGGCCCGTCACTGCAGCAGAAAGGCTTCAAACCTCAACCATACAATGGCTCCCTGGTGAACTCCAGCCCCACGCCTCCTCCAAAAGCAGAAAGCCCCTCGCCTGCCCCTGTGGAGGTTCCTAAACCCGCACCTACAAAAGACAACAAACCGGACGAAGACCCAGCCATGAAGCACCAGTCCGTCCTGACCAGAGTCAAGATGTTTGAGAACAAGCGCTCTGTGTCTGTGGACCGAGTCCGAGATGCAGTGGAGCCAGCTGCCAACAAGGTAAAACTGCACAAATTAATTAAACATCATATTATGCATGAAAAAGAGATGTTTACATAGATCTGTTTTTCAGACGGCCGGAGTCATCCCCAAAGCCAACTCTTTGAGCAACTTGGACCAAGATAAGCCCTACAGGTAATGAGAACCATCAACTTAATGTTTAGAAACTTTCTATTGCTCTCTATGGCCTGCTCTATCTTTACCCTTCTTCACTCAGAGCTCCAGAGCCACAGAAGCCCCAGGCTAAAATCGATGATATTGTTCGTTCAAATCATTATGATCCTGATGAGGACGAGGACTACTACAGAAAACAGCTGTCCTATTTTGACCGACTTCAGTCTGGTCCCAGCAAACCACAAGCACAAACCAACACCTTCTCAAGGTGAGTTCTCAGCAATGTTTAAAGGTACTCTTCATTTGTCCATTTTGTATTAATTATGTTTTTCATTTGACCACAGGACTGAGTCAGTAGAAAAGAGATATGAGCCAGTTCCTCAGCTGACGCCTTCGTTGCCACCAGCCACACTGCCCAAACCTGCACCAGAAGGCAAGTCACTCGAAAAACATCAACCCTAAAACCATTCACACAAATTTGGGCTCCAATTATAATCAAAACAACATACTTAGCATTTTGAAGGGTGGAAATTAGCAGATTACACATTTTATTTTCGCTAATGTCTTCTAATTATGTAAAATATATAAATTAAAATGTAGTTTTAACTCAGCACACATTCTAAAATACTTTTTAGCAGTTCATATTTTAGTCTTCTCCAATTTCAAAAACATGTTGAAAATCTACACTGTGAACTTAATCAAGATTTTAAGCATGATCCACAAATTTAAACTCAGAATTTGGTTCTAGGGCTAAGAAATTGTTTGTCGACTGAAGACATACACTTCCAATCGAATAGTCTTAAGATTTTAAGTATCTGCCCAAACTACCACAACCGCATTGAAGTTGATGCAAAGACAACTATTTATACAGAAAAGTGCAAGGACGCTGTGTATTTACATGTAAAAGGCAGATTTACTCAAGATTAATTCCAAATCTTTAGTTACCTCATTCCATGTCCTCTCCTTTTCGCTGTTAGAAATATATCCTTATAATCTACACTGCAAACAATGTATATCTAGCTTTGCTTAAAATGACTTGAATTTATCATTTTTATCTGGATTTGAGTAGTAATTGCTGATTTGATGAAGAATATACCTGGTTTCAAGGTATCTCTGACTGACCATGTGATAATTTAACTTAACATAAGAAAATAACTTTGCCAATGGTCTAAGTAAAAGAATTTTAACCCATTGGCAGATAATTTGGTAAGAAGTAATGTATTGAAACAAGTCAAATAAACTTGTTCAGATTTATTGTCTCCGACTAGAGAAATTTGTCTTGGAGGCAGGGTCCATAGCATAAACATAAACAGACATAATACAAACAAAAATACATTTAGAACATATTACATAAACAATGTACAAGTCACTCAGGCTCGACACACCACAGTTCAAGTTGTTAATTAATTGTTCAAATAAATACTCTTTACTAATATTCACTAGTCAGAATATCTGTAACTAAGATTAATATCCTGGAATCATTTTACATTTTAACTCATGTATACATTTATTTTTTGCTGTGTACATAAAATAATTAGTCGACTAATACAAATTTTGCTCGACTAAGACACCATTGATCGATTAGGCGACTAAAAGACTAAAGGATTACAGCTCTGTTTGGTTCTATATATTTTCCACATTGTTGTGCCCTAAATCAGTGGTTCCCAACCTTTTTTCTCGAGTACCCCCTAAGCTTTGTCTCACACTCACACTCTTAACTTGAGTTTTATGCAAATAAATGGGTTTTGTAGTAGCATTTTGTCAATTATCACTATTACCTATATATTTTTTTTATTTGGTTTATGGTCCAAGATACTCCAAAAATATGCTAAATTTACAACTAAGAACACTTTTTTATTCAGATAAAAGTACATTTCCTCTTCTTTTTAAAATCTAAAATCATTCCAAGTACCCCCCGGTAACTGCTCACGTACCTCTTGTGGTCCCTGGGAAGCACTGCCCCAAATACTAATTGTGCCCGTCCGCCCACAGTGAAGCCACCTGCCAGCAGAGAGGACACAGTGCAGTCCAACTTCTTGCCTCACAAGAGTTTCCCGGAGAAGTCCCCTGTCAATGGCACAAGTGACCAGCACTCAAAAACCACCTCGAGCACCGCAGCACCACCAGCATCCAGCTACAACCGCTATGTGCCCAAGCCTTACACCACCTCAGCCAGGCCTTTCGAACGCAAGTTTGACAGCCCCAAGTTCAACCACAACCTCCTGCCCAACGACAAGACCGAAATGACTTCAAAGGTGAGGTTTTATCCACGCCTCAGGTTGTCTTGTGTGAACTTAATGACACCTGATCTTGCTCTCAAAGACAAGAAAGTAAAAATTAAAAAGTATTCACAGTTAAAATGGCTAAAGTAAAGTACAGATACCTGAAAATTACTCTGTAGTTTTAGCAGTACTTTTGCATTCGTACTTCCTTACTTTTCAGCACTGTTTATTGTTGATTCCCATTTGTGTAGTCAAGCTGTCACTAGTTCTTCCTGGGGTCTTGAGATGAAATTTGATAATGAAACAAAACTTGGATATTTTATTTACTTATTATGACTATGGAGGATAAATGACATGGTGTGTTTTTTGCTGCCCACATTAGACTGCAAATTAACATTTTGTAACCAAAGTTTAGGTATTTTATGGTGGAAAATTGGGCAACAAGAGCATGAATAAAGTTTAGTTTGAGATTCCCCAGTGATGGACTATTGCTGGACAAGAATGGACTAAAATGGATTTTGTGGCCTATGCACGCTTGTATGTTTTATTTGTCATGTTTATACATAGCTGTCTTTAATTCATTGTCATTCATAACAAATGAAAACCAATGGTGGATGTCTTTGTTTTTAAACAGGTCCAGAGCACAAGCCCAATAAAACCTCAGATTTCACCACAGCCTCAAAACACAGATCATGACAGTGGCGTGGACACGTTCACTCGCACCATGGACCACCGCTCCAAATACCAGCAGAACAATGTAAACGCCGTGCCCAAAGCCATCCCCGTCAGGTACTAACTGTTATTTATCTGAATATTTTACTTGAAAGCTAATATCAGTAAGAGTTGTGTTTTCAAATGCTAAAACCACTTTGCGATAAACCCAAAAGAGCTCTCACTGAATTTATTCCGATAATGTCATTCTAAGGTCTCATGTTTGCATTTGACTTTAAACTTTATAACCGCCGTATACTTTCAATCCCTCAGCCCCAGTGCTTTAGACGACGAGGAAGAGGAGGACGAGGGGCACACGGTGGTGGCGACAGCGAGAGGGATCTTTAACAGTAACGGAGGCGTCCTGAGCTCCATCGAGACAGGTGTCAGCATTATTATTCCTCAAGGTGCCATCCCTGAAGGTGTGGAGCAGGAAATCTACTTCAAAGTGTGCCGCGACAACAGCATCCTGCCGCCGCTCGACAAAGAGAAAGGTAACGTGACAGAAATAGACACGACAAAAGGAGGCTTCAGGAGCGCTCGTTCTTGTGATTTGAGACGCACTCGGCAGCTCGTGAAAGATACTTCTAAAGTAGAGATGCACAGTATGAGAAAAGCATTCAACTCAACTATTTTGAGACTGTTACTGCTGTCTTTAAATACTTTTTAGCATGGTACAGTCAATTAAAAGCAGAAAAATGTCATTCCCTATAGTCTAAAATGCAAATATTGCCATAAAAGTAAAGCATTGTTTAAAATAGCATCGTTTAAAATCATTCAAGCATCAGTTTCTGAAAAGGAGGTAGCACTGAGTTTTAAAAAGGAATCCCTCCATCTATATCATTGGTACACAACATTCCAACCAAAAATGCAAGAACAATTTACATGTGCAAGAGCAATTTTCAGAATAAATGTGTCACATATTTTATTTGTCTAAAAATAACAATTGTATAAATTAGGCGGGCTTTGGCCCTTGGATACAGTGTTGTTGCTAGGTAACAGTTATAAAATTACCTCTGCAAAATGTCACATTTGCTGCATGTGTTCAATCAGGAAGTCAGTTATAAACTTGACCAAAAATGTCAAACTTTAGAAAGCAAAGTAAGTCTTTTGTACATAATTATGTTATCTGTAGTTTTGTGAAATGCTTGGTCTTAACTTGTCTCATGCACTTTAACTCTGAGCCGCTGGTTGTGTCTGTTCCAGGGGAGACTTTGCTGAGCCCGCTGGTCATGTGTGGACCCCATGGTCTGAAGTTCCTGAAGCCGGTGGAGCTGCGCTTACCTCACTGTGCGTCTATGACCCCTGATGGTTGGTCTTTTGCTCTAAAATCCTCCGACTCCTCGTCGGGTATGCTGTGCTTTCTGTTCTTCGGGGTCGTTTGGGCTGGCTGTGTGATGATCTGAGGGTGTGGGGCACTGTGTCATCAGCTTTACCTCCAGATTTGATTCTCTTCAATGAAAATTACTCTCATTTTCAAAATAAAATTATAGTTTTTGCTCATTGGTGTGAGAATCAGTCTAAGGGTAAATCTGACCTTTTGTGATTATGCTTTTAGTTTAGTTTTTTGAATCATTTGAACTAAACTCACACATACAATGTTAATTTTGCTCATTCACCTATTTTTACAATTTCACATTGTTTCCCCTTGGCTTTCTCCTCCTTCTAACTCATAACTTTGCAAATTTGTTGGACTAAACATGCATGCGTTTACAACCATTAGAGTTTGCATTGTTAATAATCATTACTAGTTTAAAGTGCATGCTGCAGTGTGGAAAGTGCTTCTTCTAATCACATAGCCACCCCAATCCTGACCTGAAGAACAGCTAAGATGGTAAAAGTCTTTCTTGATTAAGACTGGGGAAGTGTTTTAAAACTCCTTTTCTTCTTACGTCCAGAACCCCTAACAGAATAACTTTGCTCAATGTTTTGTTTGATGTGTTGCTCATCTAAAATGTCCTTCCTTTCCCCGCGCTTCTCTGTTGCTCTGTGGTTAAAGTAGTGATCATTCTGGCAGTGGTCAGGATTAGTTGTTAATTAGCCTCATTTTTGGGCAGCTGAATGCGATGTCGGCCCGCTGCGCTGTCCTGCTGAATTGTGTGCGGATTATCAAGCAGCGCCTAATCCTCTTATTGTAAAGCAAGGCCACTCTCCTCCGTCCTTCTGCGCTCTGCTCTGCTTCTGCCCCTTTTAATGCTTGCTCAATATTTTCACTTTTCTAACTCAGGATATTTGATTAGACATGATTTGTTACATGCTTTAGCACAATGATAGGATTTTGACAAATTATTGAGTCAGAGAACTGAATAAAATGTGTTGAAACAGCAGACATAATGTAACAGAAACAGAACATATGAAAGACTGAAAACGATGTGCTCCTGCTCATCCGTCTTTCAAATGTTTCCTTGAACAGAAATAATTGCAGTTACACTTTAGAAATTTCACTGATTGAGGTTTATTTGTCAAAGCTGGACTGTATTCAACCAGTAAAAAAAGCAAACATAAGTTAAACAAAGTAAAACTGAACCATGGACAGAATTACCTTTCAAAATTAAAGTTTACAATGTCTGATTAAGCTCAATGCCATTTATTATAAAAGCACAATCAGATGTAGATGATCTGTTTCAAACTTTCAAAATGTTAACTTTATTTTGATACCAAGAAAAAAGCTCTCTCCATACAGATTTCCATAACACAGCGAGAATTAAAACTCTCAAAACTAATTTTCAACACAAATGTTGTTTACACTAGCTCTTAGATCAAGATCATTCAGGAAAGTTCCAATTTAGTCCTAATTATGTAATGTTCTTTTCAGTATTTATACCTGTTCAAATGAGTATTTAGTTTCAACATTAGTTTGGCTATTGATTAGTTGAATCTTTATTTGTCGGGAACCATGCACAAATTCATTAAACTTACAAAATAAAACATGATCTTCATCAGATTTAGCTACTGCTACTTTCTATCAGCAAAGAACTGTATACATTACAATCACAGGTAACTTAGCTCAGTATTAATATTAGCTCAGAAAAAAAAACATAATTTCAGAGACTGTACTAATTGGGAATGGTCCAATATGATTATTTTGAGCCGATACTGATATATTTTTAACTGTTGTGTCTGATACCGATAATAAGACCACAAATTTAGGTTAAGTCTCAGTGAAGATCAGAAATTAAAATCACAAAATGCATTTATCTGAAATATACAAACATTTCCTGGCACAATTTTCTACACATCAACAATACAGCTATAGTTTTACTTTTAATTGGCCTTCTACATATATTTCTACTCATTAGTCTGTTTAAAAAGTCAAATTTTATATAATTTGACACATTAGCACACACAGTCTTTTCAATATTGGACTAACACCGAAAACAGATATACCATCCCTAATACAAACATTAAACATAATGTGCTCATTTAACATTGTAACATTTCAAGTGTGATTTGGCTGTAGTGTCCGTGTATTGATTTTTGGACAGGTATGCTTTTCAAAATAAATGATGAGATCTTTGCAAATATCAGAATTTGCGCTCATCATCACAATTATATGCATTTAAAGTAAAACTGAAGTACCTTGATGCTGTTGTTGTTGATTTGAGGTATAAATGCATTCACAAGTTTGTTTAAATAAATGAAACAACTGTATTATACTTTATATTCTTTAGGTGATCCAAAGAGCTGGCAGAACAAGGCTCTCCCCGGGGACCCCAACTATCTGGTGGGGGCCAACTGTGTGTCTGTGCTCATCGACCACTTTTAAAAAGCCGCCGGAGTGAAGTTACTGACTGTGGAGAGACAACTCGAGTACAAAATCCACTCCTCACAACAAGCAAAAGCACGTTTGTTGAGAAATACCCTTTAAGTGCCATTTCACTGCAACGATGGCACTGACGATGAACACTGAAACCTTTTTTTTGTGGTGAAAGACTCTCCCCGTCTGATGTGTTGATGTGTAAACAAATGCATGCCCCACGTCGATGAAGATTTTCACTATTTACCAGGAATAATGAGATGGGTTTGCTCATATTACACCAGCGTAAAAAGAAAAAGAACCGAGCTGAAGAAACGTGTAGCTGTATTTATACTATATATGCTCACGTATATATAGAGAAATTGTACTTAACTTTACAGTCAATATACTGTCATTTTAATTGACTGAATATATAATTATGTATCTCTTTGTTTTTTAACATCGAGCAGGTTTTATTGAAGAGATGAAGATTGCTGTTGAAGTAATATTTTTTTTGTCGAAGGATTGTGCCAGATGTGCGTTTTGAGAGGCACGTTTTAAAAGCTCTTCCGATATTTTTCCTTCCTCGTTCCCGCTGCGAGACATTAGCGTTTCCGGCGATGTTTCTCCTTCCAGCCTGAGGGAGATCTATGCATGTTCTTTACTCAGGTCACCACTTCCTAACTCCTCGTTCCTACCCTTGAAGACTCTTTCTTTGTGCACTCAAAACACAAATAAGCAGCGATGCCTTATCTGCAGATTATTCACTTTTCAATACAATTATAAGTTATGAAAATCTGTATTGGTTGCCATTTTGAAAACCCATTGTATAAATAATTTTGGGTTCAGCACGCTAACAGCTGATAGATGACTAAAGGTTTGCTCTTCTTTTCTGCTATGCATTACTTAAAAATAACGTCGGAAAAGAAGCGGCTGTAAATATAACTAGCATATTGCCTTGTTTCTTTTTGTTTGTAAATGAACTTTTTTGTATCGTCTTTCTTTTTTGTATAAAATTTAGAGAAAACATGTTTTAAAAAGTGGAAAGAAAGTTAAACGTGGATATCTTTGTATTCTGGATATACCCCGAGCCTTGAACTTATAATAATCTGTAACAATAACAGACATTTTCTACATATTCACAATGTCATGAAGTCGACAAGGATCAGGAAACGCTTCGGCTAAAACTGAATTTAAAACATGTTAATTTGACAGGTGTGTCCCCCTCACCTCTTTGTGATACGGATGCTGTATCGTGTGCCCTTAAATGTATTTTTGTACTAATAGATGATATATTATGTAAGGCACATCAGTACTGTCTTATTTTTAGATATAACACAGCTTTAATTGGACATTAGATCTTCACGTGTGGCTGACTTTTTCTTTCCTCTCTACAACACAATTTTCAGTATACCACTGTATTAATAAATAAATCATTTTTAAAGTAACGTTTCTGTAAAATGTTCTTTGTCTTTGACCGACTCAATTTTATGCTGACATTTTGATGTACAAGTCGCAGTAATATATCTGGGGCAATAATTCCTTTTTTTTTAAATGTATTTTTTAATGTAGGCCTATCAAGTAAACATACGTAGATCATGATTTTACATTTTGTTAATTGTAAACTGCAATATTTATCTAAATCAGCTGAATAATAGGATCAGGTTAATTGACTTCCTGTTCTAGTCTTCAGAACAGATAAGCTCCGCCTCTTCTGAGTGGCATTTCATCACGACAAACAGTACATATTCATATTTATTTTATTATTATTGTTATTATATTATTATTGAAGGGTTAAATGGTTACGTGACATTTTAACCCTACATATATGACCCAGACTCAGATTAAAAAATAAATAATTGCAAGTAATTACAGTAAAACTTATTTAAAAAAAAAAAAAAAAAAATTATCAGAACAATCAGAATTACTTTTATTCATCCTGAAGGGTAAATTTTTTTCATTACATACATGCAATCAATCAACAGAGGAAAACAGAAGTTCAAACTGTGATATAAAATAATTGAATTCAATTTATTTTTGTAGTGCCTCAAATCCCAACAACAGTTGCCTCGATGGGCCACAGGTTGAAACCAGTTTAAATAAACAATGTTGCGGCTTTAAATAAAATAAACAAATTAAAGATAATTATCTCAACAGAATGCAGGATATATATGATTACATTTCTCAAACTTGCTTGAATCAATCAAAATAAAAACTGATGACACCATTATAACGTGTTTAAATGCCCATAAAAGTCCACTTTAGTCTATTTTACCTGGAAAAGAAAGAGGAAAAATAGCTGGTAAAAGGAACCAATCTGACATTAAACATAACGTAACATTATCAGTAAAGATAAATCAACATGGCTTATTCAGGTAAAAGTAAACAAACAGCCGTTCAAAGTCAGTTTTAATTAAAAACAATCTATGTACATTCATTAGGAGGAGTGGGAGGAGAATTCATTAAAAAAGGCACATAAGACTCCTACAATCTAAATTTGTTCTGCATGTTTTATTTTATCTTTGCTATTTTTTTCTTGCATAGGACCACTCACTAATTCAATAATTTATTTCCCCCTGAGTCTGAGGTGAGTGACTTGTCCTTCAAACATGTGAAATGCCCGGCTCCACGTGAGTAACTATTCGCTTATAATTTTAACTGTAGCTCTATCACAAAGGAAATGTGGGGCCATTGATTCTTCCACGCAGATATTACATTATTTTTGTATGTTTTATTTGCCCTGTGTGTGATGAATCCTCCCTACAGATTGTTCTATTGCACTGCGCAACTCTTTATCACCGGCAGATGGCGCAACGTGTCTCTGCAAGAGTTTGCTGCAAGGTCAGAGATAAAAATCATACGCAACGTGATGTTTGGAATAAACATATTACACAATTAAATTTACCAATCAGCTGTTAACCAATTAAGAATAAAAACCAAGCTACAAATATTACTATTACTCAAATTTAGGTCGGATAAAAGCATAATATTACAGATTTTAGTGACGCGTCTTTGCATCATTTTTATCTCCCGAGCTGTTTTGAATGCAACACAAATAAACTACAACAGAAAGTTAGAGATGGATATCTTTAGTCTGAACTCCGCCGCCATCACAGGACACGTGTTTGTCATAATGATGAGCCTCAACGCGATTCTCCTCAGAGCTTCAGGTTGTAAACATTGCCATTCATTTAATGCCACTGGGCTTTACATTGCACCACAGAGAAAAAGCGTGTGAAACTGGTCTATTTTCACTGGGAACAACACATGCCTCGAGCTGCTGACGATGCACGAGGTGAGGACACGTCTTGCCAATTGAAAAATGAAACCTTTGTGTCCAAATGTTGATCCATCCGCGCGCCAAACGACACCATCCTTCCGCGCTTTCACATCCTTCCCGTCTTCGCTCTCGCACACCAGCAGCGGCACTACATCATCAGTGGGGGCCACAAATCACACGCTGTTTTACCCTGATGCTGGCTGATAGTAGACGTCCCACCCCCCGCTCCCGTACCTCCTCCTCTCCTGCCTCTCCTCTTCATAGTAGCGCCGCTCTCCGCCATCGACGCGCGCAGCTCCGTCCGTGGCACGTCTCCAAAACGCTGTGAGCATCCTCTGTCTTCACACCTGACGGACTCCACCACCGGCACAGTCAGTCACAGCAGTGCTTTTTTGGAGATATCTAAACGGCAAGCGTGCGTTTTGTGCGTTTTTCTAGAGTTGTGGGAATAAAAAAAGCTGCAGAGGCGACAGCGTGACAATGGTGCAAGGGAGGAAAACGAAACGATGCGTCTCCTGGACTTTTTGAGTCATGGGTCCATTTCTACTGAAGCATCGTCTAAGAACTTACCGGGCCAATTTGGATTTCTGTGTCGCTGAAGAGCTCCCCGTCAGCTGGTGATGCGCATTGGTTCTCTGTGTTGGATGTAATCTCTGTTCTCCAGCGCTTCTCTCCGACTGTGTGAAAACTGACAATGCCGCTGAACGCTCTTCCCCGCGGCGGAGGCAGGAGCAGCGTGGCCGGGCTCGGTTTGATGGGTGTCGGGGCGTCCGGCATCGGCAGTGGTCCGGGATCGTTGAGTCCGGCGTCGCTGTCCCGCAGTCTGTCCCGGCTGAGGGAGTACCGGACGCGCACGCGGATCATGCTGGCGCTGGGGGTCTCTCAGATGGTCCTGGGGAGTCTGATCCTGGCCGTGAGCTTCGCAGCGCTGGCTCTCACCACGTCGCCCCGGGTCCGACACTCGTGTCCCTTCTGGGCTGGATTTTCGGTGAGTAACAACAAGCAGCACCAAGTCGAAAGTGCACCACATTGTGACATTGCATTGTGCCGGATCAGTTCAACATTAAACCGTGAATTCAACATTAAGGTAGTTTCTTCAGGCTGTAGGTCTACACTGACTTTATTGTAAGATTGTATTGGTCTCTTTGCCGAGACTTAACCAATATACACCAAAAATCACAGGTTATGCTGATGTAAAAGGGACAAAACTCAGACCAACTGTGTGTTTTATTAATCTATTGCTGTGATTCCTCTGCTGTTCTTGAGCTTTGCAACCCTGACATTTTTCCAATTTCTCCTAATAAAGGTTATCTGATCTTACTCCCCAACCAAGAGTAAAACCCACAGCTTGAGCATATGGTTAGGAGGTCTACATTTCACCTGCATGTCGTGATATCTATTTAAGAATCTCTCAAGTTTGACCCTCATCCCTCCTTTGGTTGTGCCTCCTGCACTTTATGTCTCCTTCTCCCACTTGTTTAGAAAATGTCGCAGCTTTTCAGTGGTGTCACATTCAGTAAACAGGAATTTTATGTAGAGGACATTATCACGCAGCATTTAACAGAAATCAAGACTTTCTGGGTGTAACTTGCATTCGGGGCTGTAATAGTCCATCCATTCTCAAGCGTTATGATAAAAACTGAAAGTCATATGGTTTTCTTGCAGTTATTATCCATGAGCTGTCTCTTTGTGTCACACCACATTCAACAACTCGTCTCTCTTTTTACACAATTTGAGGTGGTCACTCTACTCTGAAATGCCAACTATCCAAAAACATAGTTCTAGTAGCACACATCTAAATATCCTCTAAAGGGGAACACGATAAAGTGCTAAACTTGAACTGAACCTGGATTAAATCTCAGCCTAATTAAGACAAAAGTGCGTTCACATTTACTCAGACCACAACAAAACTGGTACTAAACCGGGACAAAACATGAAATCAGGGCCAGGGCAAAACCAGGACTAGAACATGACAAAACTAAGTCCACATCAGGACTAAACTGGGCTCAAAACATGGCAAGTGTGAGTTTAAATCAGTATCTTTCTGCATAATTTGTTGCTTAATGTTTTTTTTTTTTTTTAATGGACAGTTTTATTATTGTTCCATCAGGACTGTCCTGAAAAGTGCTGTAAAAATAAAATGTATTATTATTATTATTATTATTATTATAATCAGGGATGTGAATCAATCCAAAGTGAGGGTATGCACAGCAAAAAATGTATGTCTAGCCAAGTTTAAAATGACAATTTTTATCTGAATTTGAGTAGTTTTGACCTTAGGGTGTAATTGCTGATGTGATGCAGAATATTTATCTGGTTCCAAGGTATGATCATTCTATAGTTTCACTAAAAATAAGAAAATAAAGTTGCCAATGGGGTAAGTAAAATTATCGTGGCTTTAAGTAAGAAGTAATGTATTAAAATAAATCAGAAACAGTTTGAAACAAGTCAAATAATCTAGTTCTACTAAATAATTAAATAGTCTTTACTAATCTTAATTAGTCAAAACGTCTAAAATTAAGATAAATGTCCAGTAATCAAGACATTTTATGTGTGTTAAAACCTGTTTAAACCCCACTAGGTCCAAATATTAACTCAGGAAATCAATGCGACACAGAGAAGATAAAGGCCCAAATGAGAATCCCTTTAAAAGTTTTTGACGCAGGTGTTGAAACAAGACTAAACCAGGTCAAAACAATTTGAACCAGGACTAAAGCCTGTTTTCTCGGGCTACAGACGCACTAATTCTGCTGTTGTGGGTCGGTCATACTTCTAACGATGCACTGATCTCCACCCACCTCTGTTCTGTCCCTGTCTTAATCAGCGCTGCTCTTGTCGTAAACTCCGTGTGTGGAGTCTGTGGCGATTTCTTCATGTGAAAATGTCATGTTTGTTTCGGTAAATATTCATGACCGTCCGTGCGCACTCCCTTGATTTGCTGCCAAAGAGCTCGAGCACGTGCACGGGTCCCATTAATTATAGAGAAGTGGTGGTCTACAGGAGACAGAGAGGTTCATGGGATGGAGGGGGGAGGAGGGGGAGAGCTGTGACCTGGGACATCTGTGTGGGCGGGTCCAGGACTGGTGGAGGGTACGGTTACAGGCAGCCACATGTAGAAAACCGCTGAGGTCAAAGATTAAAGGTCGAACCGCTTTGTACTTCAGTGAGTTCTTGATGAGTTAGTATGGGCTTGGGTCATTTTAAAGATTTATTTTGTAGAACCATGGTCTGTTTAGTTGATTAATTGGTCAATGGTGTCTTAGTTGACCAATTTCATTATTTGATCAGGATTTATGGATTTTTATGCAACAAAACAGAAAAGGAGAAGACATAGACTGAGTTTGGGGCGTTTGGGGACCGTTTTATCTGATTTTTATTTATCTGACGTGTGTAGTTTTTGTGTGAGATTCGAAAAAATGTTGAGAGCTTTTGCCAGTGCCCCGGAGTGTTCCCTTTTAGTCAGTTAATGGAGCTATAGGGCATGTTGTTAGTCAACAAAACATGCTACTATTGTGTTGTATTATGATGTTTAAGGTTCAGATAATGCTAACAATGGAACTGAAATCACAATTTGAATGAACGCAACTAGAAAAATGCACCATAATTTCTCTCTCAAACAATTAAATATCCTGCTTTGCCTAAAATCTGTTTACTCGGTAGGTTTGATCAGTACAAACTCTGAAATACATGCGATGCTTTGATTAGTTTGTCAGTTTATAGACTTATTTCAGGCTGTTAATTTTCTTGGACGCGTTTACATGTGAATTCTATTATTAAAACATAAACTGCAAATACAATCTCAAAATTACTATTCGATATTTTTCAGCCCTATGCTCGCTACTGCTTGGGAGTTGTTTTGTTGCACACAGTAGTGAAGAGTCCAAGGGTCTCATGGATTCCTCATGTTATTGTGGATTCTCTCAAGAGGCTCCTCTCCCTCGTCTAAAGACACTCTGAATGCTTGTGTAGGTGAAGTGGTCAATCTGAAGCCGAGAAAAACGTGCACTGAATGAAATGTGAAAAAAGAACCACCCACTGGATGAAAAAATGCAACAAATTATTGTGTAAAGTGGAGCTGTTTTATGTTTACATCGACCAAGAATTTCTTTAGTCAGTTAGTTACAGCCCTAGACTATAACAGGTCTAAACCAGGGCTAATGCACGTCTAAACCAGGTCTATAACCGGACTATTCCATGGTCTAAACAAGGGCTGAATCAGGCCTAAACCAGGTTTTTAACAGGACTGCCCCATGTCTAAATTAGGGCTAAACCAGGTCTAAACCAGGGTTTAAACCAGGTCTAAAACAGGACTAAACCAGGTCTAAACTGGGGCCAAATCAGATCTATAACAGGACTATACCAGGATTAAACCAGGTCTGAACTAGGTCTATAACAGAACTATACCAAGTCTAAACCAAGTCCATAACAGGGCTATACCAGGTCTAAACCAGGTCTATAAACCAGGTCTATAAACCAGGTCTATAACAGGACTAAACCAGGTCTAAAATGGGACTACATCATTGCTACTAACCCAAAGGAGGAGAAAAATGTGGATGAAATTGAGGTCCACAGTTTGAAAACCACTGCTTTATTGTTATTGTCATGATGCTAACATTTCAACTTGATTTCAAATATGACAGAACATGATGATAAAAAATAATAATAAATAAATAAATCCTTGTGGTCTTGTACTTCTGAGATCAAGACTATTCTAACACCTTTCTGGAAATGTAAAATGTGAACCTATTTATATGATTTTTTTTTCACTATTGATACTACAAATGAGTATCTTGTGTTGACTTGTTTTCGTATCGTTGAGTATCGGATTATCTTTTTTAGTAACCCTCTTTCCATTAAGACACAAAGCTCTACTGGATGTCACTTTGGTTATGATTCATTAGCTTTTTAAAAGATTCTCACCCACTGCAGACCTTTCCTAAAAGTCGTTTTAAGAAATATTGTTTGGTTAGATTTTTGGTTTTCGCTACAACACCCTTGGGCAAGGTTATATTGAGCAGTTTGTTAGTGGCTGTGTTTTTGACTATAATATTCCTCTTTGTGTGTTTGCACTTAGCCAAACAACCACTTTTGTCTTCCATACAAAATCGCTTGCTCAAATCCCTACAGACCTCAATCTAATCTATACAGACCTGTTTTCAGTTTCTACATTTATGCCCCCCTTTCCCTTTCAGCTCCAGAAAACCATTGATTTTCTCCTCCTCTCCTCCCACTGCTGCTGGTGTGTGGCGGATGACTCTTACTTCAACAAACCAAACCTGAATTATTCATCTTTCTGTTACCAAATGGTGCAGAGCAGTTTGCCGACGATGCATGGCCCGCCCCGTTTAGCTCGAACGCTTAAACGCCCAATTTTTCCAGAAGAATGTCCTTGTCACCACAGACGCAGTGATAACTCTTAACAATGTGACTGAATGTGCATGAGACATGGTTAGCATCGAGCGCTTGAGTCTTGAGTTTTGCTTCCGGCCGACTGAACTGAACCGCGGTAATGAGGAGCATGACAACGCGCCTTAAACCTGGCTGTTTCCACCTCTGTGTATTATTAAACGCGTGTGCCGTCTCGGTGGGACGTCCCGGAGGAGATCTGCCTGACGAGCTCCTTTGTGAGAACTTCATCGGGGTCAGAGTGAGGAAACGGTGTCATTTTAATGTTCTGTAAAGGAAAAGGAAAGAGTCAGAGCACACATGCAGAGCTGCTGGTCTTATACAACTGACTGGAACACATTAGGAACCTACTGTCCTATAACTGTGTTGTTTTTTAAAGGATAGTAAACATGTTAATTAGTATATGCACGACTACTTCTACCTGACACTATCTGCTCCTGACAGTTTGCCCCAGCGGCATTGAAAGAACGAGACAGTAAAACGTACCATTACTGAACCTTAACACAGTCAGGATTCTTGTTTGTTTGATTGATTTTGTGAGAAACCCATACTGTTTCATCAGTCCTAAGTAAATGAAGTTGCGCAATGCAATGGTGAAAGAAGTACTTCATTTTGTTACTTACTGTAAAAGTACAGATACAAGAGCAAAAAAGTAGCACATTTGAAATCAACTTAAATTGGTACTCGACTTTTTGGGCAAGTTAGTAATAG
This sequence comes from Rhinogobius similis, assembly GCA_019453435.1. NCBI lineage: Eukaryota > Metazoa > Chordata > Actinopteri > Gobiiformes > Gobiidae > Rhinogobius > Rhinogobius similis. The sequence goes on from CM033621.1 coordinate 24,122,748, forward strand.
AGTATATTGTTAAAGCAGCACAATTTGACAGAAGTGTGCTGTCTGCATGTAATAATAACGTTTTTTATGGCTTGTCAACTGAGAAATAAGAGGTGAAAGCAGCGCTCTGATTGGATGTGCTCGGGGCGGTCGCGGAAGTTTCACTTTGCTGTCTGAAAAAAGTGGTTCTAAAGCTGAGCCCGCGCCTGAAAATGATGCACCAAAGGGTTTGTGAGAGCGAGGAACACAGTTATATCTTCTTGCGGTTTTGCTGTGTGTAAATTATACCCCAGCTTTAAGCAATACTTTAGTCTGTCCCTGTTTACAAATGGACTTTAAGAGTATTCTACGCAGATTTTGAGAACTTTAAAGCATTACATGTGTTGATTTGATTAAGACCTGTCCATAGAAACCATTTAAAAGTGGATTATATGTGTATGCTTTTGTTTGCTCAAAGCCAGCACTTGAACTCAAAACTTTTAGGCAAGACGTCACCAAGAACGTGCAAAAATAACTCCTTAAACCATATGAAAATACTTGATGTAGAGAGTACAGACAATGGCAAATGTAGTGAAAGATATCTACTGTAAAAGTAATTAAACTAAAGAACAGATACACTTATGTACTATATTACTAAATTATGAAATGTAGTGTAGCTGAGGAGAGCTTTGTTCATTGTCAGATACTATTTGCAAAATGTTGTTAAACTATAAAACAAAAATGACCATAGTACATTTTATACAGTTGGAAAAAAGTCTTTGTCGGCAAAACAAGCCCAACACTTGTTTTAAATTTGTCTTTACCTTTGGTCTTTGCAACAGCCAGAGCAAGACCACACATGCACTGACTTTCCATTGCCTTAGAAACTATTTCATCCCCTCGCATTCATTTTTATAAAGAAAAGCCTCAACCACAAGATCAGTCTGGCTCTTTGTTTAATATCCTCTTCTTTTTTATCCGCGCTTCTAAAGCTTTTACACATCACAAAAACTTTCCAAACGACCAGACATGAAAACATATATCCCTCCAGTCTCAAGCATATCCATTTATTCCTCCCTCATCCCCTTTCTCCACGCTTTCCCCGAACCTCTTTTTGATGCTTAGCTCCGTGTGTTTGACAGCTCCGCATCGCACCCACCCACCGTCCTCCTCCTAATCTGCAAAAATCTACCTCCTCCTCCTCCTCTTCAGCTCCTCGTAATCATCCCACAACCTGCTTTTTAGCCACAGTCATTTACTGTTTGTGTACCAACTGTGACAAATGGTGACGCGGTGCATTGTGGCCTGGCCCGTGCCGTTGGCTGTGAATCTTATCAACACGGGCTGCGTTTGGACCGATAAGTGCGTCGCCGTGGCCCGCCGCCGGAGCCAAAGGTGCGCTGTTGCCGTCCAGGGCTGACAAGCGAGTGACAAATCGGTGTCCACCTCTCGCGTTTAAACTGGAGCCACGCCAAGGATCCCTCTCCCGCTGTCACGCAAGATTAAATATGGGAATATGCAAAGTGACGCCTCTTGAGGAGTTATTGCTGCATAATTTACAAATTCAAAACAGATTATTGCTGTCGCTAAGTGTGATATCTCTGTTTTTATGACACTGGGCCTAATCCGCTCTCATCATCAGTCTGCCACAAAAGACTTAACGCTGAGATGGATATAGTTCCCCTCCGTCCTCTGAATTGATAAAATGGCAGTGGGCACATTTTAGCTCGATTCACAGACGGATGTGGTTGGCTGGAAAGATTCTGATTTGCATAAAGGTTTAAAGTCTCTTATTTTTGTTCAAAGACAGATGTTGAGTGCTTGTGGGAGAAAAAAAGAGAGTAGATTATGATGTTTCACTGTGTGTGGCGTCTGCTTTGATGTGTGATCTTTATGTATGAAGCAAAAGTATGAAGTAAATATACGCAATAAAACATCAATCTTTAAAGGGGCACCGTGAACACTGAAAAACTTTATATCTAGATGAGTGAAATGTCTTGATTTCCAGATGTTTATCTTTTTGACTGGTTAAGATTAGTTAAGACTATTTATTTGACGGAAGTAGATTGTTTGACTTGTTTCTTACCCCATTGGCAAATTAATTTTCTTATTTTAAGCAAATTCTCAGTCAAAAATACCTTGAAAACAAAGGAATATTCTGCATCACAGAAGCAATTAAATCTCATTGAGTCAACACTACTAAAATGCAGATAAAAACAATAAATTCAAGTCATAAGTGAGGCAAGATATACAATTTTTGCTGTGTAACTTCTGGTGAAGAGACTGCAATAAAGTTCAGACAATAGCAATGAATTGTAAGTAAGTGAAGTTTAGGTGAAAAAGGACGTTTTGAGTTTGAAAGAGTCAACAGAGTCCAGTGAGTCCAGTCCAGTGAGCGCTCCAAAGTCTGGGAGCCACTGACTGGAATCGGTGTCTTGCATATTACATACTACGAATTTTTACCTGAACTTATTCTTGGTTGTTGTTTAGTTTTTCTCTACATCTAAAGCACCACAGTAATTGTTAAAAAGATCTCTTCAGACTGAGTGTCTCTGCCTCCAGGTTTCATTGAGAGCTCGGTGTCAGCAGATTTTCTTGTGGAGTTTCCCCAGGGTTTGTGTTTGATTAGAGCTTTGTTTGAGCTGGCTGCAGAGCCAGAGAGAGGAGGCACAACAAGAGGTGATGCTGGACTGACACAGAGTGGGAAATGAGGTCAAACGTCATTACAAATGTGATGAGTGAAAACACTTTTTGTGTGACTGTTCTTCTATTGCACACAGATCATTATTATCCTGTGCAGATAGATGGATTCCCACATTTTTTCTTAAGAATCCATCTTGTTGCATTCAGTTGTGATCTGGACCAGCAGTGGTGTGGGACTGGACCAATCACAGGGCAGCATTTTGGTTTGTGGATGGGAAAGACGTTTGTGCTTTTCTCTGAACTGGGTTTAACAAAGTTTGATTTCTCTTCTTGTTCTGCTGTTGGGATACTTCAGCTTGAAGTATTTCCCAATCACTTTCAGCGAGAGCATTTCCAGATTGATTCATGTGTAGAAGTACATTCAGAGTGTTAGATTAGGACAAGAGTGATTACCTTTTCCAGGACCTGTCAATAATATAAACATGAATTAATACGGCAAAATGATTCCTTGTGAGAATGAATCGTCCCATGTAAACTCCACTTATAACTAGGGCTGGATCGAGAATCAGTCATGTCTAATCGTCAATGTTATGGTTGGTTTTTTTTTAATTAAGAGGTCCACAGACAATACTCTTTCAAAAAACAGTCAGGTCAGACATGGAAGTCACGTTTATGTTCATAAAATCATTACCAACCGTTTATGTTCATAAAATCATTACCAAAAGCCATTCACAAGTACAAAATAAAATCAAGTTGAAAATCAAGATCGATCAATACAAAGAAATCGCCCGGCTCTACTTCTAACCACGCTAGTCTCTCTTTTCTGAAAGGTTTAACATCTCCACTCGAAATGTTCATTTTCGTTCAGTTTTGATTTCTGCTTTTGAGACTGCTCCCTGATGTTCTTCTTCAATTCCATTTTGCTTCTGTCTGATCTTCACGTCTCTCTAAAACTTCCCCCAGTTGCCCGTCTCTTTTCCAAAATGTTGTCTTTATTGTTTTGAATTTATTTGAGGCTGCTCCCTGATGTTCTGCGCTCTCGCTGAGGGGAGTGAATCATGTCTAATTAAGAGCTTTATTAGGCTTTGGGGGTCTCTTGGCAACAGGTCTGAAAGCACATGCACAGATCAGGACGAGCGCAAAGCCAGGCATTTGAAGGCTTGACCAGTTGGATTGATAATGAATACAGATTGTGTGTTGTGATGGTCACTATCAGTATTCTTCCCACGAGTTGTCATGACTCACACATCAAAGTGAACTCTGCTTTTTTTCTTTTTCTTTTAATGTGCCTTTTTCGCCTCAATGCAAAACAACCCGGTTATTCCTTGCCAAAGCCAGTCCATCTGTAAGAGAGAGGAAATGTGCAGTGACATGATGCCCAGGATAATTATTGTTTAGACAGTTTAATTTAGATAAGCCATTTTCAAAGATACAATATAATCTGTTATCTTTGTTTATCAGTGCGGGGCAGTCAATCTGAACCTGTCTTCCTGATTGTTAGATGTGGTTTGTTCAAGCAAAGTTTTATTTGCAAAAACAGAAGGGGCCTTGAAAAATCAGAATTACATTTTAGTTGGTCAAAAACCATTTAAATCCATTAAAACAATGCCAATTTCTCCTTAATCAAAGTGACTTAAAGTGACAGGTTGGACTACACATTTAACTAAAATGCAGTTAAGATAAATATATTTCCAATTCTACTTTACTAACTTCTAGTGTGTGAAGAAATAAAGACAGAAAACAAATCTTAATATCATACGTAATTATGGAGAGAGCAACATGCGACCAAGCCTTTTACAAAAAGCATGCAACCCCAGGCCCACGAAAATAAATCCAAAAACGAGGCAACTATAGAGTCACGGAGACTCTGACTCTGAATTAGCGATAATGAGATTTACATATTTGTAATAGCATAATTTCCATCAATAACAACTTTAAAATATTAAAAGCTTGTATTTTAACCAATATTGGGTCGATTATTGTAAAACAGAACCGGAAAAAGACTAAAATAGACCTCTTATGCCCATAGTTGCTAATGTGAAGTTGACTTGGCAACGCTCTGCTTTAGACCATTGTTGGCCTCAAAAGTGCAGTAGGTAATGTTTCTGATGGGGGTCTGCTCCTGCTTGTCTCCATGGAGATGATATTGCTTTGCTTGGAATGTTTTAAAGGACACATATTATGCAAAATGTAGTTTTTTTGAGCTGTTAACCATGTTATAACATGTCCCTCATCTAAAACATTACCTGGTATGATAATCCTGTTTAGAGAAAGCTCATTTATGCTTTGTGTTTGAGATGGATACACATAGACACTCCTGTCCATCCTCTGCGTTGTTTTGTACGTCTTTGCGATTTGTTTGCTCCCTTCTAGACGCGTAGCAATGGAAATGTACATGTGCTGACCACTGGGGACAGACAGCGACAACTTTTCTCACCTCATTTTCTTGTCTCTTTTCTAACAAATGTGATCTAAGAACTGCCATGAGCGCCCACATTTTTGTTTTTATAGTGGCCCTTTTTCTTCAGTTTTGCTCAACTGCTCAACTGAGCTCCCTCTGGTGTCAAACCTTGACATTAGAAACTGTTGGAAATGCAAATGAAGAGCAGTGACCACGCCTTGAACGCATGGAGCTGTTTATGTATGAAAATGGAGCATAAATGAGCCTTAAGTCCTCTCCTTCTGAGCCTCAAAAAATACTCATTCTAAGTCCATAAATCATCGACAGACTCGAGTATTTATGCCTCTAATTGTTATCATTAGTGTGCGTCAGAGGCGAACTAGCATGTGTTTATCTCACCAATGTAATTCCCTCTGCAGCCAGTAGATGGAGCCCAAAGTCAATTTCGGCAGTGGCAGGAATGACATGAACTCGTTTTGTTTTTTGTAAACTTTTTATTTTGTTCTAAAATGTGCCAAAGTATAGGTACTTGAGAACATGTATAAAGGTCAACAACAATACAAACATTGCTTAATATTTGTTCTTTTCTGTTTAAACACATTTTTGTTAAATTGACATAATATCGGCTCAATATTGTTTTACTCCAAACAAAAAAGAGCAATACATTTTTATCTCCCTTTTCTACTTCAAACTGTCCTCAACCTCGTCACTTAAATCATGTCTGCTCTGATCGACCTTATCATTTCACTTATTCCTTCTAGTCTTTCACTGCAGCTGTCGATACATCCGTCTCTTCAGTGCTCTCACTCATCTCATCGTAGATTAAAAGCGAGCGTGTGGTCAACTCTTCCTGTCTTAAATCTCACATTGATCCAGCGTTAAAACAGACCTCCATCAATCATCGCACGGTTGTTTACATTCACCCTTACGGCAACGGTGGGCGGTTTTCTGCCTCACTCATCGCCGTGGTGACCTCAGATTGACGAGGCGGTGATGTCATGTGGCGTGGCTCCCCAGGGTGCTGTTGTTCCTCACCTTCTCGTGGATAATAAGGAGGAAGGCTCTTGGGCCAGGCCTGTTCATTACCCAGAGGACTTGTGCTCAGTGATGGGACAGAGAACACTCCACTGCACCCGCAGAAGGGCCAGTGTTTTAGGCTGTCAGTTTCACTAAAGGCGCCTTTTCACCTGCGCTTCTCCAGAAATACACTCAGGACTTATCTCGGACGCTCACCTGTGTTGGCTGCTTTTGGACTTGCTAATGATTTATCGCCACGTCTTTGCTATTTCTAAATGCTGCCGGAATGAGCCTTCACAAGTTAAATTCATATACAACAATTACGGATGTCAAGATAATCTATAATCATGATTATTATCACAATGTAATCTTAAGAATTTAACACTACGTTTACATTTTTTCTATTTAATCTTTGCCCCAAACAAGTAAACATTAATGTTTAGTGCTTTTAACATGGCTGTTTTTATCATAATCATTTCATGAAACTGGTCGCGTACTACAGGAACAGTAATGTATGTCATGTTTGTTAGTTTGTTTTATTATGTGTCATGGTCGTGTATACTTGTTAGTATACTGTGATGTTTTTTCTTTCAATAATTGTAATTCTACACGGTGACATCCTTAGCTCTCACTAGCAATGATTTAAGTTGTCGACTAGTCAGCATTTATTTGTCAGTTACAAGTACAGTTCATTGTAATTTTCAAAGTAGTTTTTGATCAAATAAAGATGGAAATATGACTGAAGGCTTTTATAGAATAGTTACAAATAAAGTGTAATATTGAGTGAAATATGAAATACTTTTTTGTCCTGCTTGTCTTGCTGTCTTTTTGTGTGTGTTTTAGAGTCTGTATAGTCCAGATAACGATTACAGCTAATAAACTGTTCAACTAGTCACGATTAGTCGATTAATCGTTGCATCCCTAATTCTCATGAAGATCATAACATTGTAGCCTAGAAGTAGATCAACATCAGCTGAACAACAGCAAAAATATATCTGGTAATCATTTTGTACAAAGAAGACCCTGAAAAGGTATTTTGTTGCTAGTTGTTTTTTAATGTTGTGCGATAAAGCCATCTGCAAAGTCAAGCCACAGATTCAATTTCTCTGGTGGATTTGCTGGATATCGAGGCATGTAAAATGCCCATGAATGAATGAATCTGTGCATTGTCTTACAGTCATTATGCTATAGTATTGTATAGAGACTGACTCAATTTAATCGGAGTTATTGTATATACGTTTCAGAGATGACAGCTGCTGCTTCTGGACTCAAACTTGATTGACTAAAGCCCAATCCACTGATGACATTATGGATAACACAGGCAGCTTAAGTTAATAACATTGACTGTCTCATTAACGTGGCACCTGTCAGAAAGTGGATTATTTATAAGGCGTCAAGGGCTTTGTTGCTTAAGCAGACGTCTGTCAAGAGGACACTGAAGAAATACGTGGGAGAAACTCATTGGCTGATTGGTCGCAGTTCATTATTTGTTACAGGATTTTGTTTAAAATATTGATTAAGTGCATAATTATTATTGAATACTGTCTGATTTCTTGAAGCTGCATCCCATGACTTTTCACTTGTAAATGAGTGTTAAGGATGGGACAAAATCTAGTGCCACAAGATCTCGCAAGATAAAACTGCCAAATGATTGCGCACCCCCTGGACAAAAAGGAGTTAACTTTGATGAATCACTCGAGAGCTTTTAGATACGAAAAACAGTATTACAATGACAATATAACCATTAAATGAAATAAAGGCCAAGATTGTGAAGTGAACTGTGTACCCGTGTCTCGTCTCGTAAAATTGTGTCTCATCCCATTGCTATAAAGTGTACTGTAAAAGCTCTGTTGTGACAAAAACAGACTGCTGTGCGCTGTCCACATCTGTTACTTGATTTTTCAATTTCCTCTATCAGACCCGTGTTTGTTGTCGTACCTTTACATGTTTCGACCGCTGCATCATCAGAAGAGTCACTTGATGTTGCTGTGAGCCTCTTCCAGCTGAGCTACGCAGTATTTGGCGCGGTCTTCCTTCCAGTAGAAGAAGAACAGCAGCGCCCTCTGCGGTCCGACTTGTTCACAACAGTATCCCAAGTGTGAGAAAGCAAGAACGCCCCTACATCTCCATTTAGAATTTCTATTGTCTCCTTTATCCAGCGGTGGTGTCTGTTGTTCTCTGTTCCAATGATTCTGTCTCCATCGTGTGTTATATTTAAGTTTATCTTTAAAGTTATTGATCTTGTATTTTTCTGTTTGCATGTTCAGTTCGTGCTGTTCTTGAGTCATGCGTGCAACACTGGAATGTCCCCAATCATAGATAAATAAAGTTCTCTTATCTTACCTTATCTTATACTTCTTTTCTCAGTTTTAAGAAGGAACAGTAAATAAGCATCTGTTTCAGTTACTTCAGACATATTTCCCCCCATACAATAGAACCAATCATTCTTCATGGACACATATTATGATCTATACAGCTTCTTTTGTCTCTTTGTGCTCAAACGCACTCATAAAACGTGTGTGTAATGCTTTGAATCATGCACTATTATTGTCTGAGGCTGTTTATTGAGCTTTTATTGCAGACGTTTGCTGACCCCGGAGGGCTTTATAAAGGCAGAATTGTCTTGTGTGGAGTGAAATATTTCTTTGCGTTTGCATTTACATATATCTCATCGTCCTCTCGCCGCGTTGCTCTGACCCTGATGAGAAGACTGACAGAATCCTGATGCGGCGATTCTTTGTAAACAGTCTCGACCCGGCGTGACTGCACTAAACTGAGACAGGCCAACTCAGGTCAGCCGAGTTTGGCAAAATACGACTACATACATGCTAAGATCAAATAGATGCTGCTGGTTGTATGACTTTCAAGATCAGTTTCATGATCTGCATTAAGAAAGTGAGTGATGCATATGACATGCATATATGTTTTTCAGTTTTCAAAAAAGTAAAAATCAGGTAAAGCGTCTTTAACTGCTGAAAAAATTAGCTTGAAAAACATGCTTTCTACTGTGAGGGGAGTCGTCATTCCACAGATCTGACCTGTAACTCGGGCTTGTGGCGCCACCTGCTGCTCTCCATGAAGATATGCTTACTGCCATTCATCTCTATGGTGACAGCACACCCTCCATCACAGACATTACACAGTCCAGCTTTAATTTTCATCATTATCTCCATCCTCTTCTCTCACGTCAACAGGAAAGACCAGCTCGAGTGTCTTTATTATGGTGCATCGTGTTACTTTGTTGTGCGTTGTGGTGCATTGTGGTGCATTACGGTGTGTTGTGGTGCATTGTGGTGCACTGTTGTGCATTGTGGTGGTGTTGCTGTGCATAGTGTTGTGTTGTGGTGCGTTATTGTGGCGTTGTGTTGCACTGTGGTGTATTATGGTGCGTTGTATTGCCATGGACTGCGTTATGGTGTGTTATGGTGTGTATGGTGGCGTTGTGTTGCGCTGTGGTGCGTTGTGTTGCACTGTGGTGCGTTGTGGCGCCTTGTGGTGCATTATGGTGCATTATGGCGCGTTGTGGTGCATTATGGCGCGCTGTGGTGCGTTTTGCTGCATTGTGTCGTCTCTCACCTGTTATCGAGCTGACTCTGGCCTCTGTCTCGTCAATGGCAGAACTGTGCTGACGGCAGCCTCCTTTTGTTCTGTGATTAGCTGAGGGTTTGTGTGGCTCACGTCTTTTATGTTTGCAGTGAGAGTGGGAGGCCAAGCACCACATGCACCTGACTCCGGCTGTAACAGAGCTGAACGGGCAGCTCAAAATGCACACTGTAGATTTTATGAGTGGTGTGCAATTAACAGAATCTTCAAATAGTCAATTATTAGTTTATGTCTTTATATCCGAGAGGTCCACAGCCAATCCTCTGATAAACTATCTTACTGAAAGTACTCTATGCCACTGACACAATAACTTTAAAGCAGGATAACTCTTTTCTAAATGTACAATGTTGTTTAAAAACATGTGCTGCAAGTAAATGGCAGATTGAAACACTTATTTATAACTACAATTTGCCATAGATTTAACTTATTCAACACTTTATATCTCAAATCTTATTGTACTAAATAAAAACAAACTAATATCTCAACAAACAACAGACAATAAATATTGAGTCCCAAAAAGTATTGTTCCATCTTATATTTATTGAACGCTAAGTTGATCTAGTGATTGATTGATTTATTTGATTAAGAAATGAATGGCACTGTTTAAATGCCTCTCTATCTTCATGAAATTAACTTTGAAAGCCATGATGACGTGTTATAATGAGAGGATATTAGCCATTTGTATCTGCTTTAATTTAAAAAAAATCAAAATTGAACAAAACTCGTGATCGTGATAATTATGTTTTTTCACGTGTTGTTCATGTTCATGTTGTTCACCTGTGCTTGTTGCATGTTATGGACATACAGTTTTCTCTGGGTGCATTCACACTCATTGTTGGGTATTTTAGTCCTGATGCAGTCGCGGTTTGGTTCTGTTCGAGTCGTTTCAGTTCTGGTCTAGGTTTAGATCCATATTTAGGCCCAATTTAGTCCCAAATTTGATGTGGTGCAGTGTGAAGACAACCTTAACCTTCAGCCTTAACTTTCAGGCATGAACCAAAGTCATAACACAGCTGCCATATGAATTCTTGTAAAATGGATAATTTGGCATTTTGTTATCGAACATTAAAAACCTGGATGTATTATGGTACTCAAGTAGTTTGGTTAAGTGTTTTTAAGTGTTATTTTAGGAAATCCACATAGATTACCCCTCCACTACTGATTGAATTCAGCGCCATATCATATTTATTACACAAGTTAGTATATCCTCCATTTATCACATATTTCCTGTCATTTTATTGTAGTCAAATGCTCCTTTTTCTCAACACAATCCATAACAAGCTGTGTGTGGATTAATTAGTCCAGAGGGTGTATTCTGTAACCCAGAGGTCAGGACTGAAACAACAGCTAAAAGGTCACTTATCGGGGAGCATATTAGCCATTAAGAGCGATCCGAGCTGAATTGCTCATCGCTCTGCGCTGATCTGATTTGTCACTCGCTGTTGTTTCTCAGCAGAGGCCATCTTCAAGTCGTTCTTCTGTGATAATGGCCTCAGTGATTTATTGAGACTAAATGAGACAAACTGAGTGCGTATGCCAGTGTGCGTGTCACCAAATGTTTCATGTGTTTAGAATTGAGGAACTTTTAAGTCATTTTTAAGTAATTCCAAAGCTTGCAAGTTTCATTTGATTCATTTTGGGTTCACTTTGTTTGCCTTTAGACACAAGATATGTTATAGTGTTTAATAAGACAAACCCGGACATTTGCTGCTCGTTTTTAGACCTATAATTACCTACTTGATCATGACCTCTGCAGTGGACAGCAGCCAAGCAAATTAGTCCTGATGCTCTGTTCAACTGTACAAGTAACAGATACATGTAAACGTTGTAGCAAATTAAGCAAAAGTAAAAGCAGCACATAACACATGTACCTGGAAAAAGTTTTGAAGATCCCATTTAAAAATGTACTTCAAGGGTAAAAAGTAAAAGTAGCTGCTCCCACAGATTTTGTTAAATGTGCGATTTTGATTATGAGTTGTACTTATTTTATGTCAAGTAATTTCTTGTTAAATCTAGGGCTTGAACTCAAACCTTTAGACAGAATGTTACCATGAATGTGCTAAAAATGACCCTTCAAACCATTTGAAATGTTCAAAATGTAGCTGAGTAGAAAGTACAAGTGTAGTGAAGTAAATATAAAATGTATCCACCGTACAAACGTAAAGTAAAGTTCAGATTTCTAAAAATTTCACTCATGTACAGTACTTCTATTTTTGTACTTTGTTACTTTCCATCACTGTAAATAATGCTATGCCTAAATCCAAAAGTGCATGTGCCTCTGGTTGTGAAGGACCCATGCTGCAAGGCATGATGGGAAGTCAGTGGGTGCTCAGCGATCCTGATGTAGGTTTATTCTCTCCCACGTCTGCTCTGTGAGTGTTTTTGCCTTCTTCTCCTCATAATGGGCTGAAACTCAGTATTTGAAACTAATGGAGATAAGTCTGTTATCTAAAGTTCGGGAGCAGGACCACACCTCATCCACGCCCCTTCCGGTGACTACTCTATTTAAACTTCCCGGTCACACACACCAGTGTTCGTTATTTCGTGCCCCTCCCTCCCACCCTCTTCTAATTATTCTGTCTTATCCTTTAGTCGAGTATCGAGGCCGGGAGCCTACTGCCCTCATCGCTAGAAGCCCCAAAACGGCATTGATCATCTACTCTCATGCATTTTATCGTTCTTGATCGCCAATAAACTTCTGCATCCAAGCTTGAGGTTGTGGTCCTTGCTAGTGAAAGAAAAAAGTTAAATACTTCAGTATCAAGACATGTTATAATAGTTTCAGTCACACTGAATAATAGGGCTGCTATTAGGGCTACTATTTTAGTAGTCGACTCTGCGATTATTTTTCCGATTCGTTTACTTATCAAACCATTATTTCTATTGTACATTGAGACTTTTTAAATACATTATAAACCAAATAAAGACTGAAATAACGGGATTGAAAGCATCTAAACAGGGAATATTTGAGAAGTGTATTACTGAGGAAAATGAGGTATTGTTTATTCTTTTTTTGACATTTTCATTTCATAATGCTGCTGTCTTTGCTATGAAAGGTCTTTTCATATGAGGTTTGTGGCCAGATGATACGATTATCAAAATACGACTACTGTCATTTTTGTTCCTTGCGGCCCTTGTAAAGAGGAAGAAACAGTATCGATACTTATTCAGATGAGAAGTGAATATCATCTAGTTTTGATTCGTTTTTAGCATTGTGTTTAGTTATGTTTTTCAACTTTAGCACAGCCAATCTTTGAAATTACTTTTTGTAGAAACTAATTACCCTGAAGAGCCATGTCTATATCTGTGGCTTCATTTTTCTATTACAATCTATAGTTATACCTCACCTGCAGTGGCCTCTATGTTCAATCAACTTCAGCCTCAGTAAATTATGCCGACTCAGAAACATTAATTTCAAACAATATTTCTGAAATGCCATTTCTTGTTTGTTGTTTATTGTCTGTTTCCTTTGAGCCTCATCCATTGTCTGATGTGTCAGTCATAAACTCAGTAATAAAGGAGAAATTGAATTGTTTGGTGACGGTTGAGATACAAAGAGGCGGTTTTTGGGTCGTTAACAGGTCGAATAAAGGTTTGATTGACTGAGCTGGAGACAGTGGACTTGGTGCCATGGAAACACCACAGTGAATTCAGACAGTAAATCTCAGCTCACATTTGATGACTACAGGACGACTTAAAGCATTCACTACTCATGTTCAGATAAAACAGACATCTGAAACCGAATAACTAATGATTTCACACATGTAACTAATCCAAAAGTGGTGTCAGAAACAATGAATCACAAACATTGAACAGAAATAAAAGTGAAACTAACTGTCTTAAAACCTTTCTACGTAGACTATATAAACCCTTAAACATATCTATCTCTAGAGACCAGCAGGTGACGCTACCTGGCCAAGTGACAAGTCAGATCTGTGGATAGGTGACTGCTTATTATAAGAATTCATGTTTTTTTAGATACATTTTAAGCCAGGGGTGTCCAGTCTATTTCCCAGAGGCCAAATGTGGCCCTCAGACCAATGTTTGTTGGTCCTCAGGGGCTTAATAGGCTTAAATAACCAAAATTAGTCATTTTCACTGTAAAATTGGGAAAACTCTGCTATCATAACCTAAATAACAAACACCTTGAAGTTATACAGACTTTCAACAGCTCCATGTCTTATAAAAAGGTGAGGCAGCACATCAAATCTATGGTAAATGCAAAATTTTGATTCTCATGTCGTTTGTGGCCCCCCGGTGTTTCAAAATCTGACCCTGTTAAAAAAAGTTCAGTTTTAGCAATAGAAACACCTGTAATTGAATAAATGCAAGAAAGATAGTTTAATGCCCTTCTCCGGAACATTCCAGGTTAACATGGAGTCAAGAAGGTGGGGAACCTTCACCAAAAAGTCACATAGTGCATCTTTAACAATAAAACTAACTTTACAACTGTAAAATATACAATGTAACTTCCTTAATAAACTCAGGGAGCAGTAAAGTAAGTCACTTTATGAGCTACAACTGTGAGCAAAACATTAATGTGAACTATTAATGTAGTAATTCTTTGAAAAGTGAACATGATAGATAGAAAAAGCCACAGCCCTTTTGTTTTTGTGGTCACAATGAGGTGCAGTGTTTGAGCAGTGTGTGAGGTAGTGAGTGGGTGAGTGAAAAAGTTGTTGCATTGCACTTTCTTGACCCTTTCAGACCTTGATGCTTTGAGCTGAAAAGTCATTTACTCTGTTAAAACTGTAAAAAACAGCTCTATGTGTGCAGTCAACTTTGATTAGGACCTGGTCTCTATGGAAACTCCAGACCATCTCAAGGCGGCATCGTTTGCAGGAGGCTGTGACCCACAGAGACGAGCGTCAAGACACAAAGTGGAGTTATTTATGAGCTCTGCGTGCTCTGCATTTTCATCTTTCTATAACTTTAGTCAGAAAAATCACAGTAAATATTGAGTATTTCATTGGCAACAGATTGAACTGAAATTATAAAAACTGAAAGGTTAATTCAGAATATCACAAATGGAAAGACCCAAACCAGGATTAAAGGAACAGACAAGATAACATGAACTCAGAAACCAGTTTAAAGCCAGGTCTGAACCAAGAGGAAACCAGGACTAACCCAGATCTGAACCAGTACTAAAGCAGATCTGAACCAGGACTAAACCAAACTAGATCTGAATCAGGATCAAACCAGGTCTAACCTTGGATTTCACCTGCCGATTTCTTGGACTATAACTGAACTGAACCAGTTCTAAAGTCATTAGATCCCATGTAAATGTACATTTGGACTAATCTTGTTGATGCAACAAGAAACATACACCATATCAATCTAAGTACAATATCATCGTCTAAAATAAACTACAGAATTGTTATCTGTACCACTGTTCATGAACCACAGCTTCACATTAAGTACTGACAAAAGAATGAAGAAAATAATTCAAAAGGAGCATAAGATCAGAGCTTCTGCAGAAACTGTTAAATAATTGACAAGCTGTTAAAAAGACAGACACGTGAACGAGAATCTACTACAGAGAGAGCAGAGAAGAGTGATGGCAGCAGGCTTAACAAGAAACATTTGGGTTCAACTCAATTACAGCTGCAGTTGTGAAGAAGAGTGCCAAAAACAAGGCTAAAAGTCAGCACAGACAGCTTTACTTTCAGCTGGATCGTGGTCAAAAGCAACTTCAGCACCTGGACAAAAACAACAAACTCTATTTGGCAAAAAAACTGTTGAAACTAAGCCAGAAAAACACTTTATAGGGGAATGGGGATGTCAAGAGTATTTGTCATTGTGATTATCCAAGCGTCAATATAATCGTTAATACTAAAATAATACAATATAAAAGCTAAATTTAGTCATTTCTATTCAATCTACAACCCAAAAAATTAAGCATAAATGTATGATGTGGCTGTTTATGTCACATTAACCTTTATTTATCATTCAGAAAGTTCACTTTTAATGCTGGTCACATACTCTACATAATCTACGGTGAGTGAAAATCATTGTCAATAGCTCTGCCACGATAACAAATGTCATGTAGTGAAAAATATCACAAAAAAAGATGACGTAAACAATTTTATGCAATAAATAAATATTACAAATTACATTACAAATTATATTACAAATAACTGGCTGAAGGAAGCACTTTAGTACTTATCGTCGATGTAAACCCTCATTCGTACAGGTGTGGTCCATCGTAGAAAGGGGTTCAGAGGTTGTCATCCGGACGCCGTTTAAAGATCGAGACGTTTCGAGTTTTATCCAAAAGTCATTGTCAATCAGAGAGCTGGTATGGGAACCTGGGCTTATATGCTACTCTAAGTAGTGGGAGTCCAGCCCCCAGGGAGGAGTCACTGAATACCTGTCTTTGTTATAAAATTGTTTGTTTGTCACCTGGGACTTAATTAATTGGTCTATCTTGTTTGATTAATGGTTGGCCTCACCTAGTTTCACCTGTGTCTAAAGGTCTATTGTTATCTTGATAGCTGGCTGTTGCTCCCTCCTCACTACTGATTACCTCATTAGCATTTGACTGGTCTATTGATCTGGACCAAGGTGTTAGAATGCTGTCATAAATTTTGGCTAAATTAAATCTTAAGCCCCCATTCCTGTTTAGTACTTATTTAAAATGAATTATTAGTCATACAAGTTACTCATTTCATCCTGTTCAAATCTTGTCATTCAGCAAAGAAAAGTAATCTTATTTACGCAGATAGACATTATGGGAGTCTTGCAATGTACTTTTTGAATAGAAATTGATTTCCCTCCCTCTTGATCACTCATCTATTTTTACTGATAATATCTGTAGAAATAGCAGCAAAAAGACAATATCTTTTTGGCAATTTTAAAATCAGAACTGTCTGTTTGTGGGAATTAACTCTACAATCTGTCTATTATGGGCTTAATGTTGGTGCGTCCAGAACAACAGTCAATGGAGGCTGTTCCATTTTACATTTTCTTTATTAATCAACACAACTCTTTGTAAATGTGTGTGATTCACATGCGATGCGTCATCAGAGGAACACGCTCCTTGAACAGTGACTAGATTTTGACAAACTGTGTGAGTGGGGTTTGGCATTCAGAACAGAAAAAAGCTTTGGAACCAGGAAATAATCACCGATACGCGGCCAGATCACACGGAATTCATCTCTTTAGCTTTGATAGACTAGAGGCAGAGAATTGGTAAATGGCTGATAATTGTCAAGATGATGGAACGGTCATTTAAGATTTGTCTGGTTTCAAGCCTAGATTTATGAAAGTATGATCAGAAAACACAATTTAGGTTCAAAATGAATAGACATGTCAAGAAATCTTTTAACAAAACCAAAGTTCGCGAAAGTTTTGTATTGATATGTGTTTACCAAATTGTATTCAAGCTAATCTTTAATCAATATTGTGTACCACTTTATAATAACTACACATGCTTTTGCCTCATTAAACACAAACATGAACTTAATTAATTCGCATTCACAAATAGCTTATTAAGCGTGATTCAGGATTAGTAACTGCTTAATTAAGGTTGGTTTTGGTTAGAATATTAGTTTTTGTTCATGATGAATTCTTTGTTCATGCTTTAATGCAGTAATAAGTGTAGTTATTATAAAGCGTTAAACTAATTTGCGGGTTTCCAAATTGGAGATAGGATTCAATCATTTCAGCGTCTTAACATGAAGCGTCCTCTTTTTCAAAGGATCAAAAGTAATTGGGACATAATAGACTGAAAGAAAGAGGAAATCTGTCTGTTTTCAAATGTAATCCACAAACTCAATTGATGCTGCAAGAATGTTGTCATGTTGCTTTCTACTCCTTTCGCGTGTAGTTTGACGGTTGTCCTGGTGCGATCCCGGCGCAGGTTGTGTGTTTGAAGAGTCTAAACAACATGGGACTCGTGGGCTTCAAATGCACCAGACACTTTGAACAACAGTGAGGACCTGATCAAATGTCACAGATCTGAGAGGCCAGGACTGGACTGAACCTCCGGGACAGCTGCCAGAACGGGCCCGTAAACTCTAATGGAGCAATCAAACAGGAAGTATGGACCCCGTGTTGTGGATTGTTAGTTCACAATTATATGAGCTGGGGTACAAACAGCTCTGTGCCGTAATTTGCAAAAAATAGATAAGTGCCAGTTAAGGGTGTACAATTAATCGAAACCGCAATTTTAAAAGACACAATTATCAAATCACAAAAGCTGCAAGTTTTGAAGTTCCATAATTCCCTCCACAAACAACAAAATACCCTGTTTCAATCTGCATAAAAACTGCAAACCTTGTAGTTTAGATTTGTTTAAACATGTTCTGAAACAAGTGACGAAAATGTGACTAAAAGTGACAAAAACTTGACTCAAAGTGACACAAATGCAACTGAAAGTGACAAAAATGAGACTAAAAGTGACAAAAGCGCAGAAAAATTTGAATGTGATATTTTTTTCCAAATCATCCAGCTCTAGTGCCATTGAAAAAGTAATTGGTGGCTTGCAGTTTGCTCTTAGTATAGAAATTTTCAAAAGTGGACAGTATTTTGCTGCAATCAAAACATAATTCCATCGCTCCTAGTTGAAGTCCACTCGGCCTTTTTTGCATTGGTATTATCTGTTGAAGATGGTAACAAAAAGAAAAACACTTTTGGACCATTTTTCAAAATGGAAATATCTGTTTTTGCTTTTGTACTCTTCAAATGTAATTTCAAAATACAGGCCTGTTCTGTTCTGGACTATTTTCTGGTGGAGGGTTTGTCACCTGCTTGTCTCCATGGAAATGTTATTGCCTGGAATGTTCCACAGTATGGCATTAAACCATCTTGCATTGGTTTAATTCGGTGGAACAGTGGACCAGAAAAGTTACATAGTGCCACAGCTGTGAATTTTCAGTAAAGTATTTTTCCTACAGGGACAAATAAAGTCTTCAGTCAAGGCACTGCAGAGGGTAAGGATAATAAAAAATCAGCAAAATGTGTTAATGCATTTACATTTTACTAAGTTTCAGAAATGTGTTTTGCTCATTGTTTAGAAACGTGAAAAAGAACCCGATTGTTGCATATAATCTGTGTTGTCCCAGCACAGATATATTGTTAAAGCATCTGTTCAGGTGAAAATTAGACCAGAACACTTTTCTTTTATTCTGCGAGAAGCAGGAGCATGCTAATGTTTGTTAGCTTTACCTGCGACGGCAAAACTCGCTTTGGGCTCGGAAACTCTTGAAAAGTGTTTATAAACTCATCAAGGTGATATTGGGATGCTGGGACTGCAGTATGAAAATGAGACACCACTTTAACACTTTAACACTTTTTAATATAAACTAGTTCCGTTTTTCAAAACAATAAAAATCACATACAGTGCCTTTCATAAAAGTATGTGTCTTATTATTGTGTTGTACATAAGTTGTCCTTATCAAGATTTTAAAATCTTTTAGTTTTTATTTCTGTTAAAGTCAACTAAAAATATCAGTAGTCATTTTAAATTACGTCATCAGAAGTTGAGTGTGGTCTTTTGGTCACGTATTAGTTTATTAAGTGTTTTTAATGTTTAAAAACAGCGTCTGGATGACAGCATGTGAAATCCTGGTTCCATAGATTTTGCGGTGTCTGACTGAGCTGTTATATCAGAGTCATATTTGATGAGGTTCAGACAAAGTGCGAGGCCCATTAACAAGAGACAGCCGACGTGTTGACAGTATCTTCCATTATTACCCTCCTCTTTCACACCTCCCTCTCTCGCTCTCTCTTTCTTTCTCTCTGTCTCTCTCTCCCTCTCTCCCTCTCTCTCTGTCTCTTTCTCCCTTCCTCTCTCCCTCTCTCTCTCTCGACTTTCCAAGGTCGCCTCAGACACGAGGTGTGATATTTCCCGGCAGCGTTTCTCCTTCTTAGCGTCAGAATAGAGTGGAGCCTTTGCGGTTCACAGCGGAGTGTCTAAACGTGGTGTGGCAGGTCTCGGACACGCGACGCGTCGATTCTCCTCCTGCGACATTGACTTATGTTTGATCCTCGGTGTGCGCTGGTTTCAGACAGAGCAGGTTTAATTGAGTTCAGTTCAAAGCAGGCACATGCACAATGTTTACTGCAGGAAAGAACAAATAATGTGGAGTAAACTGCCTTTGGGACCTGCAGTATAGTATAGTGTGAAATTTAAATGCATTATTAATGGTGATGAATAGTGTAAAAGTAGAAGTGTCCGCATTGCTTTGTGTTGTGAAATTAATTTAGTAATAGTTTTTCTCAGTCACTTTGACACATTTCTTAGATCAAGCCCTTTTCAAAACTCGCTCTTTGTGACAAACCACTTTATGATTTGCAAAAATAACCACACGATTTGCAGGTTGATCAAAAAAGGCTCTTAAACAACTGAGGAAAGTCTGTAAAAGATTGCATTTCTCACTTGACCAAGGTCTGATTGTACTGTATTAAACAGAGGGTAGATTGTCTCTTGGCCCTGGTTTCTCTTCTGTTCACTTCTATAAACAGGACGCTGAAACTCGTGAATAGCACAGTTTCTTTATGCGCTCGTGTTCACACCAGACAAAAGCTGTAGAGTAGCTGCTGTGATGAAGATTTGTCGACCACAGCACAAACGCTGTGTTGACATCGTACAAGGTGACTGTTGAGCTGCTCTGTTTGGATTACAAGAATAATCCTTTTATTATTTGACAATATGTTACCTGCGTTTGGCCTGACCTCTGCTGCAGCTGCACGTCAGATTTGAGCTGGCTTCACAGACAGAGAATAAAGATCAGAAAACTCTACTGTGGACCTCTAATGAAAAGACATTAAACATTTGTATGAATGATCTGAATGAAATTACATTTATGATGTATTAACTGGTATAATCCGAGTTTATACCAACTTCTTTGTGCTCTGTCTTTGTGTATTAGTAAACCATATTGTACTATTTGTTTATCTATGATCTTTTGTAGAATCCATTGATTAAATTATATGCATTTCTAAAGTTGCCTCAAACACACATTTAAACACAAAGGGTTAGAGTTAGTCCTAAAAGTAGTAAAATCTTGCACGAAAAATATCTGACTGTAGATAAATGTCCCTTGTCTTTGAAGAGTTTACAGTAATTTGACGACGTATGCATTCCAAGTAGATTAACCGACTGCTTTGAATCAACATAAATGAATTAATGTGTAACTTTTCTGGTGAAGGTTAGCTACTGCTTGTTTCCAGGGAGATGTTACTGCTTTGCCTAGAATTGTCTATAACGTGGCATTCAAAGTATTTGTAGGTTCCAAACATTTGTGAAGTCATTAACTCTTTGTGCATCTTATTCCACCTTCCAAAAATGTCCCAAAAATGAACAAAAAAGAGACCGATCCATGTGCAATTTAAATCACTTAGAACACGCACATTTAGGGTATATAAAAAGACGTAGCATGCATAGTGGTAAAAGAAAATAAAACAGTGACAGGAGGTTTAAAAAAAACTGCATTGAGGCTACAACAATATCTTGCTTTTTTCCCCCATTTCTGGTGTTTTCTTGCTGACACGTATCGTTCTTATTTTTTAGATATTTGCCACTGAGGCACAGCCACAATCATACAGTATGTTCATTTTATTTATTCATTTGGTAGAGATTTTAATACAAGACATTTTTTATCTACTGTATCTTTAGGCCTGTCATGATAATTACTATCAACTTATCGTTCAATAAATTAAAGCTAAAGCTATATTCTTTGGGGCTCAAAATGTATAGTCTGTGTCTGTTCTTTGCACTAACAAGAAACCTTTTGTTATTTTTTGGTAAAATATTAAACATTTCCAGTGTAGAGGGTTAATTAATAAACATACGACTCATTAATGCTACTAACAAACTATTCAAGTCAAGTGCTATTTATTTATTGCAGCTCATTATTTTTACAATATAGTTCATTTAGAATACGTTTTACTGGTTTTACTGTGTGTATATATATATGTATGTTTTTTTTTTTCTGGAACCATCATCATGCATGAAAATGTGTTACCGTGACAGGCCCATGTATCTTTTCCTGTTATGTATACATGCAAAGAGTTTAGTTAAATTAAATAACTGTTAGCAGTAGGGCTGGGCAATATGGTGATAAAAAATCTAATCTTGAGCTCATCCCTGTGACAATCAGCTATTTTTGTGAAATATGATTCACTATTTCTCTCTTTATTGTCGGTTCAAACACACTTTTTCTTCTGTTATTTAACCTCTGAAGCCCTGAGCAAATGACTTTAGACTCTAGACCGGGGCTGCACAATGAATTAAACCAAATCAACAAAATATCTTGCTCTGATTTGAATAAAAACTGCTAATACTCAAAAAATAAAATACAAACAACAAAGACGCGACTAAAAGTGACAAATTTGTGTTTAAAATTTGAATTTGAACCGAATCCTAATTTTAAAACATAAACTGCGATCGCACTGGTCAGAAAAATCACAATTAGATATTTTTTCCTAAATCGTGCAGCTCTATTATAGGCAATATAAAAATACAAAGTGAAAACAAATCGTGATAAAATCGAAATTATGATCTGGACCCAAGAAAACCGTGATAATACTGTTGTCTGATGTCGCCCAGCTCTGGTTAGCAGGCTCAGCTCTCCGTAGATCTGAACTGGTGCTCGTCTCCAAGGCAAAGCAGTAACATATCCATGAAGTCAAGCAGGAAAAGGAAAAGCTTTTTGTGCGCTTTTCCCACAGTGTCCCCAAAGAAGGTTATGGTGCTTTTGACTTGTGTTGTGTTTTGACTTATTGCCTAAAATAAGTCACGGTCATACAGTGGGATCAATAGACAGAATTACCGCCGCCTCCCCAAAGACCAATGTTGTTGTGTGGTAATGGAAATGCACTGCACATGAGCCGCTCTCTCTCCCAAAGTAATCCTCATTGATTTCGGGGCCACTTTGATAAATTGAGGAGGCTTCGCGTTCGTGTCACTCGGCCGCGCTCAGCTGTGAACGTGAGGCGCGGAGCAGTTTCAAAGTTTTTCCTCCGTAAACTGAGCGGATTCACCTCCCTGTGGGCTCTGCTTTACTATTCCACTGTTATTTCCTCATTATAACGTGAGCGCGTGGGAAGGAGAGTGCTATTATTATGCATGGACCCACATGTGCAATCAATAATTCACTGTTGCTGTAGCCACCAGCTTTGTGGCTATTGACATCAAGGAAAAAAATGCATCTTTCGCAACTTTTGCATCTTTTACATGATTTGGTGAGAGCTATAATGTAAATGTGCTACGCCAAGTGACACGTCAGGTCTGCGGAGAAAGAATGCATGTTTCTCAAGGTCTTTCTTTGGTAATGAAAATATTGAATAAATACAAGATTTTGCTTTTCAATGCAATAATTCTGATATTTTGACCTGTTTTATGTTTAATATCTTCAATCAGGGTCAGTCCATAAGAAAGTAAAACTGGAAAGAAGTGAACCAGAGGAAATGTATATTATGTATTGATATTGTTTACAGTAAAAAAAATATACAAAGAGAGTTGATTAAAAAAGAGGAAAAAATGTGGGCTGTAATCCTAAAATGGGGCATGAGTTAGCTGAAGATTTTGGAGTAAATTTAATAAATAAATGCACTGTTTAAAAATTGTTATTTTTTGAGTTTGTGTGCAGTTTGGGTCAGATACACAGAGATACTTCAGAGTTTCCATATATTTTTGCCACAACTAATCGGTCGATGGCACCGATAATTTGTTTAGTCGGCTATGTCCCTAAAAAATGTTACTTTCAAATGAGGATACATGATGATATTTCTGCACTTTTGTGAAAGACAATTTCATACATTTCTTTTGGTTTGACTTAATATCGTCTGAATATCAGTATCAAGATTTTCCCAAAAATACCAACATATTCCCCTAATGAACAGCATTACTGTTGTAACTGCAACTGAAATGACATTTAGCCACAAGATTAACGGCAGGTTTGTGATCTCTAACAAAATGATGCAGATAGTGCGTCACACTTTTCCTCATCTGAGATTCTGACATAAACCTATTGCTGTTGTACTTTCTCCTCTGCTGTCGGCGACTGAAGGGACGTTTCCCAAATGCCTTTGGATATGCTTTATTCAGGTGTTTGCAGACAACATTGTGCTGGGACAGTAATTAATTGGGTGCCAAAATGTCCTTGAAAGTTAATCGCACAGCCGTGAAATTAAAACTGGAGGCAAAGTATGCACACCTCTGCACTGCTGCAAAACGCTGATCCACACACGTTTTCTGTTACATAAGCAGCAAAACAAAAGATCTCATCAAATATCACTGTTATGAATGTTAGAAATAAGACATCAGAGGAGCATTACGCAATCCTCAAAATGTGGCCTTATTTTCCTATCAAAAGAAAAAAAGTACTGTAAAGCAATAGTACTACAACTAAGCACAAATACCACCATTTAAAGGCCCTGTAACCTGATTTTGACTGTTTACTAGTTCATTTTAAAGTCTTTACTTGTCACTTGTATCGCTCACTTTCCTAATGCGGTCCCAGCATCCTAAACATCCAGCTCGATTAGTTTATTAACACTTCATGAGTTTCTGAGCCCAGAGCATCATGGACCATCACGGCAGGCTAACAAACATTAGCATGCTAACAGCGCACTTCCTGATTCTCTCGTAGGATAAAACGATCTAAAAAGAGCTGTGGTTTCATTTTTACCCGAATAGATGTCTGTACTGAGACAACACAGATTTTACACAGATTTTTAAAAAAAATCTGGTACTAGTTCTGTTTTTCATGTTTGAAAACAGTAAAAATCAAGTACAGTCCCTTTAATGACTTTCATATTTTATGTGCTTTTACTATCTTTCTTTTACCACTAACACATCTTATATTACTATTTTTCCCAATGTTACAAAAATCTATAATGTTGATTGATCACATTTTTTTCTTCCTCTTCTTTTAATCTTTCTAAATTTATGAAAAATATAACAAAAACACAAAGAAAAGAAGAACAACAAGAGAGAGAGCACATGAAGTATAAGTACAATTTGAAAATAAAAAGGGCAACAAAAAACATCCAAAGATTTTTTTTTTTTTTTGTAATTAATTATATTTAGTCCAATGTAGGCGTCCCATTTTGTCCAAAGTCTAAATTAAGTCCGAATGTGATTTTTTTTTTTTCTCCTGTTTGATCATGGCTTTCAATTCAGCTTGATTTTGTCTTCTTAAAACCAAATAAAAATCAATTCTGATGTTTTTTTCCTGAACACAAACATAACAGACTTTTAATAATAGTAATTTAGCACAAAAATCAGATTTATTCCTATAAAGTCTGCTTTCTGCTCCAAAGGCTGAGCTTTTACTGAAAGAAGCTTGGCCGTGGACCCAAGCTGATCACTGACAATTAAATATGAGTGTATCTTGATTAAAATTTAATTGATTGCGCACACTTTAACAACTCAGCCAATGACTTATACAGCTTGATATGAATAATGAAACACGGGATTCTTCTATAATAACTGCAAGTCCCAGGTTGTGTTTGTAGTGACATAATAACCTGTAATTAGCCTTCATGTTTTAACACAATGATCCACAAGGTTCTGCGATCACTGTTCATTTGTTTACATTTTGCCCATTGTAATAAAGAGTGTGTACTTCTGCGGCCGTGGACTTCTCCTGTGAGCCCTGGTATTATCAGGGTAATGAGGAGCTGGGGATCTGCACCTCACAAGTGCAGAGTAATAGGTAAAACAAGATGGAGGTTTAGTTTCTTTGCGGTTAATTAAAGCATAGATGTGAAAAGCAAACTTGTTATGTGTAAAACAAAGATGATAAATGGGTTACAATTATGCAGATGGGTTGTAATTGCTGTGTGTGTGTTAACTTTATACATGAGAAACCCAAACTGTGTCCAGTATTGTGTGAAAATGAGGTGCAGAAACATAATGACTGTTTATATTTGGGAAAAGCAAACATGAAACGCACTTTGTAATTTGATGTAGTTTGTTGTATCCTTGAGGTCTGTTTTTAAAAGAGATTATATGTTTGACACTGATGTTTCTGTAATTGAAGTTATGAATAGTTTTTGTGTTTATAACTATTATTGTAGTGTTCAAAGGTTGTGTAAGAAGTGGTCATGATTGTATGATTTTGGTATTTATGGCAAGTTTATTTGTAGATCACAATGTGTACACAAATTGTATTCAAAGTGCTCTACATAAACAGAAAAAGAAGCAATACAATTAGAGTGTAAAATCCTCTCAGCCATAACAGAACTGTTTTAGCCTGGATTTAACCATTGTCAGAGCAGAGGCCTGTCTCATCTTCAGGAACTCTGCATAAAACTGAATGCTCCTCATGTTTAGTCCTGACTCTGGGACAAGAGGCTGGTCCCTGAGCTCCTCAGAGTCTGAGATGATTCATAGTTAGTGACTAACATATATCTATGCAATGCAATGTATAATCATAGGCCTACACATTAAATAAAGTATAATATTAATAATGGAAAACCTTAAAATCAACTTAAAATCGTGTTCCCATTCGTAGTGAAAAATAATGAACTGGGAAGTTGGTTATTTCCTACTGGACTATTACGAGTCCTGACTTCAGTCTTCTAATTGAATTAAAGGTAAACAGTATGGATAATATTAAACTGCAGGCTAAACAAATGTAAACATTAAACGGATGTCTCAAACATGCTAAATAACAGATTATGTCGGATTAACTTGTAACTAACCTTTACATCGTGGAGTGGTAAACTACTCAATACTAATACTTGTGGTTATTGTCGTTAGTGTAACGTGTCACAGTTGATCTTGGATGTGAAGTGAGAGTCTCTCTAAGTCGGCTTTACCAGTTGAAGTGGCATTCAGGATACTTTTTCAAGTTGCAGGTGGGAAATATCCCAGTTACCAGTTTCCTGGAATGCACCATTAAATCACATTCTATATCACTGCACAGGCCATCACCATAGAAACGTGGAAACAAGTGCTAAACTGCTGTGAGGGGACCTGCTTTTCAGTTTCACAGGTGAACTTTAACAGTTTTAACACACAGTTTTGTTTAATCCTCCTCCTCGTTCAATGCTCACTTAGATGCCGCTCACATATAGTGTCCTTTATTTCTAAAACACTGAATTAAAGCTTGCTCCAGCTGTTTGTCAGACTGTCAGACCTTTACTCAGCTTCATACTGGATTCTGTGAGATCTCAGCCCAGCAGCAGTGCATGAGTGAAATGGTCTCCTCGGCCTTTGTGTGAGCCTGGATCACATGAAGCGCGCTCACTCAGGTCACACAGACTGGCTGAGGGGTAATTGAGAACATTAGTCTGGCTGGCACACTCAGACTTCACAGCGATATTTAACGACCATATAATTCCTCTTTAATAAATGAACTCCAAACAGCGTCGGATACTTGAACAACAGCAACTCCCTGTTCAAAGATACACTTGTGGTGTAATGGGGCGGAACAGGGTTGTAACTTCAGGCCGTTCAGACGGTGTGTGCCGTGCAGTGTTAATGTAGGCGTGCAAATATGTCCTTGAAACTAAGGTAACAAAATGTACTTACAAGTCATAATGCTCAAGTGAACCTATCATTTTAAACTTTTAGGTCATATGAGCAAGTTATATTGGTTGAATTATCAGGGTCCTTTACAATTTGCTAAATGTAACTTTTCTACATGATTGTCTCTGTGCAGATGACATTGCTTTGCCTGGAATATTTCACAGTATGGCGTTAATCCGATAACTTGTTTTTACTTTTCAAATTCAGGAGTTTTTATTTCTTAAAAATACCAGTCTCCACAGATCTGACCTGTAACGTGGCCTGATGTCTTTATCTGCTTTTCTCCATCGACAAAGTTACTGTTTACTTTGATGCGTTCCAGACAAAGCAAAGTTATTGCCCTGACATTTCGATAATATTGTGAATGCTGTTTTGAAGATTTGTTATTTTGAGAATATTGGTTTCAGTTTAAAAAAAAATGCTACAAAAAGAGCTGAAATAAAACCAAGCAATCTCCTGGGGACAAGATGCAAACCAAGTACTTTTTGGGTAATAAAAACGTCTTAAACTGGATAAATGAAAGGTAGATGAGTTTATATCATACTTTGGAACCTTCCAGGCAAAGCAAAGATGATTTCATGAGAAATCAGGTGACGGAACCTCAACTATAAAACCTACAGCGCATTTAAAGACATTTTTGTTGGATTGACATTGTCGTATCGTTACCGGGATACTCCAAAAAGAATACTGACATGTTCCTTTTTGTAAATATCGTCCACATAGTGTAAAAGAGTGTGTTATTTTGCACTTTTCTTTCTAACTGTGTAAACCTGGCACACACATGAGCTTGTAAAACCACGTTGGTAAAACACTGATTGAGCTTTTTAGATGCAGTGTAACTCTAGTGCTGTCATCACTTTGAATGAGTTTGTCTTTCTTTTGTAGTGGGCTGAATTAAATAGGTTGTTTATTCTCTGGTTAAAAAGATAAAATGGAACAAATTCTCTGAGTCATCTTTGAGAGACATCTGTCATGTGTCAGTGTTAATTGCCTCCGGACTTGAAAGTGCTGTGGAGCCTCCTCCCTGTTGTTGGCGGTTTTCGCTCGTCTTAATGAGTTACAGAGTCTTTGGCTGTGAACAGTGTTGAACATCTCTGTGTAACCCAAAATAAAAGTTTCCCACAGGGCACAAGTTTGTTTGTTCCTTTTGGAAAATGATATGGAGATGTTGTGTGCAACGTAGGTATGTCAAGATTATTTGGTTAATCGAAAATCGTCGTGATTATAATTGTAAGAACAAAAAATAACAACTGTGTGATTTATCGGTTGCATCAGTTCACTCTATTCTCCAAATAAGTCAAACTACAGGTACTTTTTAATTCAGCAATCCATTAGACTAGAAAGAAAATGAAGGATATGAGATTCATTAGGAGATAAATACCTTTCCCAGAATAAGAAATATGATGAACATTGATTAGAGTTGCAAAAATAAAGTTGTTTTTATACTTAAATATTAGGAATGGCAGTTGTGTTTTTGTCTGACATGTCTGACAGAAACAATGCCAAGTAGAGCTGCAAGATTAATCAATCGAAATTGCAATTAGAACAAATGCAATTATCAAATCACAACATTTATTTAAGTGACATAATTTCCTACCATCATCAAAATATCCTGTCTTATTCTGTCTAAAAGCTGCCATTCCTTAGTTTAGATCTCTAAACGTGTTCTGAAATGTTTGTGAGTCCTTGATTAGATTTGCAGTTTATTTTTCAGTCTTTTCTCAAATGTTTAGGCGCCTTTAAAATATGACGTTGAATCGCAAATCTAATCTCAATCACATCGCTTTTCTAAAATATCGCGAGTGGATAGTCATTCAGCCGAGTCAGAGGTTTACTGTTGACCGTTTTGCCGCTTATTCCAGTGCTGAATTGTACTATTTCTCCCATTATATTTCCTCCAGTTGCGTACAGTTCAATGGAGAGATTGAAAAGGACTTCCACATCCGATTTCCTTCCTGTAAAACAAAACCCCGCTGTGTCTCTTTCTTCCTGTCTCCTCTCTCTTTCTCTTCTTTCAAACGTGGTTGGCTTCGGGGTGAGATTATTCTGTCAGCTCACAGTAAAGTCCTGAATCAGCGATGGTGGCACTGCAGCTGCATTCACGGTGATGTGTGCGGAGAAGACCCTGCAAACGTGTTAACCATCACTGACTGCAGCATTTTTCAAGCACTTTTTACTGTTTTAAGTAATATTGTACCGATAAAATGCAAGTCCAGCTGTTTATAGGCCTAATTTTCGAGTATGATATATTGTTTCAGATAATAAAACGATAAAGGATATTGATGGAGGCCACTTTATGCTACTGACTTTTACTTTTACAACTTTTTTCAAAATTTACAACAAAAGAAAATTACAAGAACAACAGAACAAGTAATACTTTTAAATAAAATTGGGCAGGAAAAAAGGAAGCTTATTTAGTCCGATGTAGGTGTCCCATTTTGTCTAAAGTCTTTCATATTGGTATTTTTTATTTATTATTTATTTATTTTGTCACATTCTGTGTATAATCTCAGTTCAGCCCTTAATTGTTGGTAAAGTTTGTGTCACCTCTCTCTTCTATCCATTGATCATTTCCATGGCAGGAGTTTTGAGGCCCAGTTACGTAGTTGATTTGACTAATATCAAGTGGGAAGGCAACATCAAAGACTGGAATGAATGAACTGCTAAAACATGAGCTGCAATTCATAAAAAGCACAATCAAACACTTTGATATAGGTGTGAATAAGTCATACATTTAGAAAGGATTTGACCCTCATATAACCCTCAATAAAATGTACACATGGTAAGTATGGAAACCCGAATGATTCATTATTCATTCACTGAATGAAAAATGGATTTGCAATTATTGTGACTGGCTCATGTGTTTATGAGATCCTCTTTGGTTGTATGTCAGACTGGTTTTGCAAATACAGCCATTTCTTTCGATGATGGGCCATTTAAATAATTATATACTGCTACTTTTGTTTGCTTGTTTGCTGGAAAATAAACTGAAACATGAGCCAGGGTTTTTGCAGAATCTGTTTTATTCCAATTCTTTAACTTAAAAGTCCTAAACGTTTAACCATATTGCAATAATTAAAAGCACATCTAAAATAGCGTTGTGTGTTTTCCACAAGTTTGAGTAATCCAGCAGTGATTCTTGACGGCACAACATTTAATCAAAATCCTTCCCTTCTTGGTGTCTTATTGTGGTGATCCAAAAGGGCTTCTCTGTGTTTTTAAAGCCCATTCACCTTTACCAAGTTTGTCCTAAAACTGTATGCATTCAGCAACATCTGAGCTAGAAAATCCACAGTTTGAGGATAGCACTGTAATTTTACCATTGCAAGACAAGGACATATTTTATCATGGGTTTAATGATTGATAATGCTAAAATGTAATACCAATCCTCAAAATAAATCAATGACATCTTAATTAGTGAAAAAATAAGACACATCGCAGCGATAGATATTGGTTTTAGACTTGGATTTCCTGTTCATATAAGACCACCCACAATGCCAGTGTTGGTCTCAGTAGGAGTCCAACTGTGCTTAAATTGCCAAAACATTTAATTTCAAATGTAAGATTTAGTCAAGATCTAGGCCGCTCAGCACATATTCTTTTGGACTTAATTTCCTGAGGCGGGCAAATAGTCAAGTTGTGAGTGTGAAATTGGTTCTTCTACAGTCAATTTAGGCCCGCAGTGCAAACACACCCCGATAATTGAAAAGAAAACCATTTTGAAGTCCATTCATTTGTTACAGCATCAAATGAAATCTGCAAGTTGCAGTGTGACAAGTCTAGATATGTATGCTGTTGAATTATATCTAAATGTGGCTTTTGAGTGCTCTGTTTGTGTATGTACATTTTAGCAAAGTCTAAAAAAGGCAAAAACCCAGATACAAATCTAAACTAAAAGCAGGTCTTAGATTCAGGTACTTATATCAACACCATGTATTGAAGTAGTAACCTAGTAACCTTGTGTTGGATAATTTAAAGTAGAACTAAGTAACATGTTTACCTTATTAAACGTCGTTGTAAGTCCATGTGGTGGTTG
This sequence comes from Rhinogobius similis, assembly GCA_019453435.1. Taxonomy (NCBI): domain Eukaryota; kingdom Metazoa; phylum Chordata; class Actinopteri; order Gobiiformes; family Gobiidae; genus Rhinogobius; species Rhinogobius similis. The sequence continues at coordinate 24,153,891 of CM033621.1, forward strand.
CAAATGTATTTTCGGGCTTGAAGCCCCCGCCGTCTCCCCCTGCTTGTCTCTTGTGCGGAAAACCAGCCTTACAACATTTCCTGATGCCGACCTGAAGACAGCTCTCCTGAGAAACCTTGGCTCTCTTTTTTTATATTTGGTGACATTAAATGTTAGCATGTGATTGTACTTCCTTATTTCAATAAAATGAAGGGGAAAAAAGGAGAAAAAAAAGCTTTTGGCATTATTTTACTGGGAGTGTATGTTCATTAGAGACCTGCAGGGGGAGCTCTGCCGCTGAAGTTACTGAGTTCTGCTTTAAAAAATTAAGGGCGTGGCACATGCATTTGTTGCTTCCATGAGTCATGGGTTTGAATCCAGTTGAATTTGAGTGAAAAAAACCACATTATGTTGTATACAGTCACGACTGCCAAAAACACACAATTTTCACTGTATAGGATCATTTTTAAAGTTTTATTTCATAGAGGGGGCTCAACTAGATTTTTTATGTTGTAACATCACGACATCTATTTTGTCACTGTACAGATAGATATATTGTGAAAGCAGCTCTTCATGTGAAAATGAATCCATTGTATGCGCTCTGAATCTAATTTTGAGTGTTTTTATGCTTTTTGTTTGTTTTGTTTTTATTTGGAAAGGGATATTGCAAATAAATCAGCATCAAACAATTTGCATCTGTGGTCCCTTTGCCAGATGTCATAAAAGCATCCTAAATTTTATTCTGGCAAACCAGGAAGTGCGCTGTTAGATGTTGTTAGCGTTACTGTGACGCAATGAGAATAATGAGAATGCTCAAAATACATTAGGAGAGTAAACATTACACGTAGACTGCTGCAAAGAGTTTAAAATGAATTAGTTCTGTTTTTTGCATTTTTAAGACAGAATAAATCAAATACACTGCCTTTTAATTCCCCATTTTTACTTTCTTATCATAAGGTATTGAATCTAATCCTAAGCATCAAGGTGTTCTTCATCATACCACCTCTGAATTTGAAATTTGACTATTGTGACACCTCTCGTACAGTTCGTCTTCTGCTCTGAAACAAACCAGGTCAAGTGCTCCCACCCGCACCTCTTTTCTCTGAACGAACATTTAGCTCGACAGAACTGTAACCAGGCATCTCCACCGCCCGAAGAAACCGTGCGTAGATTGTACAGAACACACCGTATGAGTCACTCCTTCAAGATAATGACAAGAACACAGCGAGAAACAACAATACAACATGGTTTTGTGTGGAAAAAGACATACAGCGGGTCGTCCTCCATCCATTTTGCACACGGCAGCTTGTAAATAAGTGTTTGGAGATTGAAGGCCATATTGCGGCTGCAGATTGAGACGGCAAGCCACAAGTCCGGACACACAGCGCCAGGAAACAGAAGTTGTTTTTGAATGTGTTTTGCTCAGTCTCGAGAGGCCAGCTCAAAATGTTCTGCTCGTTTGTGGCTGTTATTTGTGTTCTTCTGTTTTCACAAGAGGATAAATCATGGGCTTTGTAGTCGTCGCATGCACTGGTTTGCTCTTGGAGTGATGAAATTTAACACCATCGAAAGTCTTTTTCTCATCCAAACAAGCATGACAACTAGTATTTACTGGTTCCAAAATAATATAACATGTTTTCTTTGTTTGTGTCCAGTTTTGTTTCGTAAAAGAAAAAGTCAGAAAGAAAGAAGTAGTAGTAGTGGTGATAATATTAACAGTATTATTCACGATCGCCTATTCACACAACTCGTATGTGAAGAAAACAATTTAGCAATGCTGTGTTTTGTGCCAAAGTTGAATATGAACTGTGCGGAGTGAAATAGGGCTGCACAATATATCACAAAAGTATAGATATCGCAACAAAGAAAATATATCGCACCAACACGAAAGTCTTCCATCTGATAGAAGTGTTCTGTTTATAAATTGAAAACACTGAAAAGGGAAAATCCACAATAAAATCTAGCTTTTTCAAACTGAATTAACAGAAAAATGGCAAAAAAGAATAGACTATTTCTGATTTTCCTCAATTATACACGTTATTCATAAATATTCTCTAGTCTTTATTCACAATATTTCAACATTTATTTGGTTAAAAGTTTTAGTTTATTCTAAGTCTCAATGTCGAAATAGAATAACAGAAATAATCACTGACTGGATGACAACTAAAATAATCGTGGGTCCCACATATATTCAAAAAGAGAGCCATATTTGTGATTAATTGATTGATTGATTAATTGAAGTCATTAGATTGTGAAATGCCCATGAATATGAGAATTGTACTAAATGTGACTCAGATGAGGCTGAAGTACAGATGCTTAAAGAGTGCATTTACTGACAAAATCGATGTTTTAGAAGCAGTTTGCTAAGTGGCTATGCTAACTGTTTCTCACAGCTAATGCTAACTTTTAAGACGTAAAATATAAAGAAACAATCAATTAAAATGTAAAGACTACCTGATTGTTTTCATATATAAATTAATGTCTACTAATTTAGTTTGAAAAAGCTAAAATGCATTCAGGATTTTCCCAGGTTTTCATTTTATAAACAGAACATTTTTATCAGATGGAAGACTTGTGTTACTGCGATATATTTTGTTTTCTTGCGATATCGTTATTGCGTTAGCCAATATTGCGATATCGATACTTTTGCGATATATTGTGCAGCCCTAGTCTTTAACATGTTGTCATCCACCTGCAGCTTTCTGTTCACTGCTTTAAGGATTTCTTCATTTTACTTTGACTCTGCAAAGAACTGGACAGGAAGTACTCAGTGGTACAATGAGCTACTTCCTCTCTCCATTGTTACTACATTCATTAGAGAAGTTTTCAGTTGTGAATATGATAAGCTTGCTCAAATAGATTGTTTTGATTATTATTACTAGCCTACATAGCATTTAGTCCATTTTCATGCACGTTGACCAGGATGGACTCTTGGAACCGAGCGACTAACATTGACTGGTACAAGTATCTGGAAAAGCAGGACATGAACCACCACAATCTATCTGAGCACTAGCCCAGACCTGCCCTCGTTCGCGCTCTCGGCTTGACCACCTCTGGGTGACTGATTGAATGTGAGCACCCATCGAGCGCACATTATTAGCCACTTGAGATCCCATAGGTGCGCAGAGGAGTGATTGGACATACAGTGACACATCTATCTTCTGGTACAGAGGCTCTCAGATATAGTCCATTTAGTAGACCTCAACATGAACCCGGTTTGGAACATGTAATAACTACACATCACTGGGTTATGAGTTAGACTTGAATAGTTTATAAGGCGGCAGAAAGGGTGTGCTAGTTGAACGACCAAAAAAGAAGAGGAAGGCGAACATTTCAGGATCGATTTGCAAATCAGAGCATGTTGGGGTTTGGATGTCTTAATAGATTTGACGTGACATCTTCAATCAATCAATCAACGTTTATTTATAGGGCCCTTTACAACACTCAAGGTGACAAAAGTGCTTTCCAATAAAATACAGAAAAATAGAAATAAAAATGCATAAAACCATAATACAATACATCCACTATACAAAAATACCTGCACTACTGAGTGTTAAATGCCAGTCTGAATAAGTACGTTTTTGACTTGATTTAAAAAGACCAAAGTCTGTGATGGATCTCATTTCAGGGGGCAGTTTGTTCCAGAGTTTGGGGCCAGCGACAGAGAAAGCTCGATCACTCCAGTGTTTAAGTCTGGCTCTTGGGACGTCCAGTGGAAGTTGGTTTGTTGAACTTAAAGCCCGGCTTGGGTTCTGACAAGAGCTCGGTCAAATAAGAGGAAGCAAGGCGTTAAGAGCTTTAAAAACAAAGAGCAAAATCAATTCCATCTTAACTTTCAACGTCTATATTTTCAAATTGAGCTTGAGGGCAAGTCTAAATTATATAGAACAATTTGAAGATGGACCTTTTTGACAGACTTTGGATCAAATGGGACGAAATGTGCCAGGATTATATTTTATTTTACTGTATGTCTTACTGTATAATATTTTCTCTCTCTTTTTTTTTTTTTTTTTTTTTTGATGCTCTGTCTCTGTGTCATATTTAAATGTTAAATTTGAAGGGAAAAAACAGTGTTTTGACTTGAATTATTAATGAATCCATTTACTCGGCCCGTCCACGCTATTGTGATATTATTTTATCACCGTTGTTACAAGAAGTTATGGTCATGGATTGCTGTTCTACTGGTTTGTTTTCTATAGAGTGCTCCTTTATGGAAATGTGGAAAGATGAACTCAGTCTTTCTTCTCTAGTTTGATTTCAATTTTTTTTATCTGATAAATTTGACATTATCACTAAAACTTGAACCTAACCTATAAAGATCAAAAACATCTGGTACAAAGGTCAAACTGACGGCAATCAATTGTGATTATTGTACGCTCCAAACCGTCGTTGTTTCACCGTCCATCAGAGTAGCATATAGCTGTTGAAAGCTCCTATATCAGAGGTTTCATTACAATGTACATTATGGTTCCCCTCTGGTCTGTTATTGTTGAAGAGCATTGCTTTGTATCACAACATTCCTTTGATTCATGCGCTGAGCTCGAGGTACAGTCCTCGGAGACACACCCCCCTCTCCCTCCAATACCATCCTTCTACTTCTGCCTCTGCCACCGAACCTGCTGTTGTCCCGCTGTTTCCATGGCGACGGGCGGCGGTGGGGGGAGGAGTGATGCTGCGGTGTGTGCGAGGAGTGGGGGAGGGGTCCGGATGGGGGAGAAGGAGGAAAGTGTTGTGGTGGATGGATGCTGGAGCCGAGATGGGGGCTTTTGGCTGAGTACTATTACTGCTGCTGCTGCTGATCGAGCAAGAACACAAGCCAAACTCCCGCTCTCTTCTCTCAGTTATGTTAGCGCTCCAGGCTGCAGTGCAGTGAGGAGGACCACACTAAAACGGACCTATTTGCCGCTCAAGAGTTCACAACATGACTCATGCTGACGAGGTTACACATGTTGATTTAAACTATCGATCGTTCCTATTGTAACAAGTCTTTTAATGCATTCGCCAGTGCTATTGATGTTCTCTTATCCAGATAATAGGTGGGCATCCTGTTTGTTCTTTGCTACAGTTGCTGTTATTTTCTATCACGGGTCAAGTACTACATAAAAATTTGACTAGAATACGACCTTACCAAAATTCTGCTGCTAATTAATTGCATCAGTGGCCATGAGGTTTGCATTCACCTCGCCGCAAGAAGGATTAAAGTTTAAGTCCCGCACTGAAAATGTGGAAGGAGAGAATGATGAGGAGGATAAATGCAAAGGAAGAAGCAGCGACGGGACAGGTTTAGTGAAAGTTTGCGTCTTGTAAATGTCTAAATGTGCAAGTATTTGTATTTTAACTCTGCCAAAGTTATGTCTCACTGTTTTTCTTTTCTTGTTTTAAGATTAAAGTAGGGCTGCACAATTAATCGAAATTGAACTGAAATCGCAATTCGAATGGACACAATTAGAAAATCGCAATATTTTCCTCCAAACACCAAATTTTATTCTGCATAAAAAGCTGGAAATCTTATGATTTTTATGCTAAAAACGCTACTAAAAACTAAAAGTGTCAAAAAGTTGACTGAAAGCAACAAAAACAATACTATAAGTGACAAAAATACTACTAAATGTGCCAAAACGTAACATAAAGCGACAAAACTTTCCGTAACATGATTCTTTAATTAGTTTGTCAGTTCATATTTCAAATACTGGTCAGAAAAATCATAATTAGATATTTTTTCCAAATCCTTCTCGGATGAAGTACCTTTCTACCTATTGAACACAACATGGTGAAATCCTCCAGCTGCGGTCCTGACCAAGCCCAGCTCAAGATCTGCAGATGCTGCTCCTGACCGTTTGTCACTGCAGCATTGAAGGATGGGTCAAAAGCAGAGGACAAATGCTCCTACTGGGACTATAAAGTATACCTTACCCACTGAACGAGGACAAATCTGCAGAAACAAATGCAGTTTATAGAAATCTTGAAGTGATAATTGGTGATTTCAGAATCTCCCTGTGCTCATCCTAATAGATTTAAGGTGAAGTTCCACGAGCACAAAGCCATGAGATGTGAAAGAGGTTTTGGATGGATCAGGTAATTGCTGAGCGTGACATAGAGGATGGACATGGGTGCGCTCCATGCCCCGCTGCTCCCTGATGCTCTGTGGAGGTGATGTGAAGGGTAAGGCCTAAATCGTCACGTGAGCGTGAAGCCCCCTAATGGTGCGGCCCACCTTCATTTGACTTTGATTTAGGACACGGCGTTGCAGCAGGGACACAGACAAAGAAACGTCTTCAAGGTGACATTAAAGGAAAATCTTTAAATTCTTGTTTTTTTCAAAGATGAGTGTGTTATTTCCCAAGGTGCAACTGACCTATTTTAAGATAATTTGATTCAAAGGTAGACGGTAGTGGCACAGTAAAATGTAGGTTTTGGAGTATTTTTTTTCCGTTTATACAGCTTTGAAAGAATGCATCAAAGCGAAACAAACATATAGAGAAGCCGCTTTGCTAAGGCTGTGGCCATTTATTTATTTATTTGACAGTATAGAATCAGACCTAGTTACAAAGTAAGGCTTGCAGCTGATGCGGTGAGCACAGAGTAAAGCTTAACAATCCCAATACTTTAAAGCCAGAGGTTAAGGAAGTGTCTTTCACTTTCATTCTCCACATATATCTTTTGACAAATTGACTTGAAAGGCCTTGGAGGCAACAATGTCGATGACACTGTTGTCCAGAAGAAAATGTTAAGTCCACATCATTGCATTAGCCCCCAGCAAGCGTTCAAACTTTTAAAATAGTGAATACAATTTTGGGGGAAATCTATGGGAAAAATGAATGGGAAATTTACTGCTACAACCTTTTCCAGACAACATTACACATTATATCACACATTACATTTAGAGATTATTCAGTTACTCACATTAGAGCACATTAACTTCAGATACTCACGCATACACCTTTAATTCATTCTATTTACAAATGGGGTACAGTTTATGTTGGTGTGGTGAACATCTTGAATACAGAAATGCTTTTTATTGTTAAAAATATATTGAGCACAAACTTGGAAACAGATCTGTTTCAAGACTAAATTAAATACATTTAAAATTTTAACTAAATTTAAAAAATGTCTTTCGTTTATTTATTTATTTTAAGTCACCATCTTTGTTCCATATCCCCCAATTGTTCTTAAAGGGACATATTAATCAAAATGTACTTTAATAAGCTTTTAACTACGATACAACAGTGTTCCCTCATCATTCATTTACTCAAAGTGGATTTTTAAAATTTATTCTTGCATATTTGTATTGTTCTGCAACTGAGGCTCGAGTGCTCTGAAAATTCCTGTTTTCACTTACCCCATATCCCCGCCCACAACCCTGTGCTTGCAGTTTGTTGGAAAATGAAAACTCTGAGTGTTACATGTAGGTCCTGAAATGTCATGCCACTTTTCAGGAATTAAAACCTGTAAATTACAATCTGCTGCTTGTTACGATGTCACAATGCAGAGGCGGGGCTTATCAGCTCTGAACAGGAAGTCAATGGCCCTGTTTCTGTTATTAAGCTGTTTAAATCAATATTGCGATTTACAATGAACAAAATGTAAAATGATGATCTATGTATGTTATAGTTTAATACGAAATAGCTGGGAGAAAAGCATCATATGTCACCTTTAATCCATACTGTTCAATCATGAAAGTGATTTTAATTTTGTTGTTTTATCATAATGCACTCTTTTTTCCTTCACAATGCGATTGAAGTGGTTCAGTGATGTTATACTGCTGGTCACTGACAGTGATGGATGGAGGCAGATGGTCGGATGTTGAAGCCGTAACCACAAAAGCCTCACTCTGTCTTTCCATGAATTTGTCAAAGCGCCATCTTTGCACAATATTTTCACTCTGGTCAGACTGTTTTGGACCATACATTGGAAGCATGTTCATCTGTATTAAAATCTGCTAGCTTCCTATGCACCATCTGGACCGCATTTCTAGTTATTAGCCTGTTCCTCGTACCTCTCTCATGCACATCCATTTAATCACCTTTTTATTTCATTAGCAGACACTTCCTCCAGACGCACCGCACTCAGCCAGTTTACATGTCTGCACTTAAAGTAAAAGCTTCTTCAAGTAACATTAGCATAGATCACACAGACCTATTTACTTTACCACTGTGTATTTATTGAAAACACTAAACATCTACAATGTTTTCTGCAACAACACAAATTATATTCTTTTTTGCAAAATATTGAATGTTACTAAGTTTAAAGGGCAAGTAGAGCTCCTTTATTTTAGACTTCAGTATGGCTGGTTTGGTCGTTCTCTGATTTGTTTTGTTTGTTTTGTTTTCATACTCTACAATGTAATGCCCACTCACAGATTGTGGGCCTGTGTCAGTTTCTCTGTATTGATTGTACCATGTTCTTACTATTAGTACAATTTTGAAAAGTGAAAATTCAAATTGGTGGAACAGACACATTTTCAGGTTTATAATCCCACGAAACACCTGCACAAATCAGCCCATAAAAGTTTTAATTTCAAGAGCTGGCAAAGAGATTTGGCAAATTGCAACAGTGGCAATTTTTGAAGTGCCATGATTTCCACAATCAACAAAAGTCTTATTCTCCACAAACAACAACAACCCTAATTCAACAACCCTGTAGTTGTAGGTGCTGGTGGCTTTAGTTTTATGAGACAGACTGTGTATTTGCGATGTTCGCTTCACAACACAATGCGGTGAAGCCTGACTTAATTTGGACAGCAAATTAGCACCAAACAAACAAAGTTAGGCTTCTCCCACTTTGAATTCCCTCCCACCTTTTCCTCAAGCTCCTGCGCTCACATCTCATGTGGTCTCTGTCCATTTTTTTGTTGAGGAAAGTTGAAAAGTCAGTGGAGAAGTACAGAGTATCCATGCTGTGTTTATCTGTCGGCCTGATCAGCACCGCTCCAGGAGCAGAAGGGGAGGGGCTGTGTAGACGCTAATGCTGCAGTGCATGATGGTAGTTTTAACGAGTTCTATGCGTTTAATCAGCGGGACATTTATCATACAAATTAAAAATCATCTCGCGGGCCATCAGAAATGATCTTGAGGGCCGCATTTGACCCGTGGGCCGTGAGTTTGAGATTCCTGCTTTATTGTTTGGAGGATTACACAGACTTTTCTCTCTCTATTTTAATAGTTTTAATTATAGACAATCCACTTGATATTCTATGTTTGCAAATTTCCAAAACAACTCTTACAATATCATCCATTTCTCTTTTTCCCCATGCATTTTTTTCCTTCTATTTTTACATGTTACAAATATAAACAAACAGAGCAAACAATCAAATCAAAAGGAAGCCCAAAGAAGAAACCAGAAAATAAAATGTCAGTCAGGCAAATTAACCCACATGTATTGGCCCCATGACTTTTTACCCTTTCAAAAGATATAATATTTTGTTTTGAGTTGTTAATTGCTATGGAAATGGTCCTAATTTTTCATCATTCTGAAACCCATGGACTCAAGGCACAATATTGGACCAGAGACAAATGCAGTGATTTGAACATTTGTTGTGATCCAAAAATACTGGAGCTCTTCACCACCAAATGGCTCAAGTGTGAAAATAAGTGTGTCTTCTGTGACAGTGACCAGCAGGGGGCAGTGTGTGGCGGGGGCTGTACATATGTCGCGTTGGCCGAGCATCGGACTGTGACACAACCGTGAAATGCCACACGTGACGCTGTTTGTGGGGGATTTGGCCGAGGGTCCCCACGCTCGGTGCAAGGGCTGATGGGAGATCATTACGGATCCTGGCCAGAGTGTGGTTACCGGGGCAACCGAACTGTCTCCATCCGTCTTGGCTTCGGTGACGTTTGAGACACGCCTCACTCTCAGTAATGGCCTTGGTGATTGGTGTCGTGCATAATTGAACGTGAAGGTGAGAAGTCAGATTTAGAGCAAAGCTGTGGAAGTTTTAGGAGATACACATCTTTAAACATGTATGGGTCCATGACAGTTACAATCAGATATTACAAAGTCTAATCTGGGATAAAATTTATCATCACATAATCATTTTGAGGTGCGATTTACTGATGAAGAAGATACAGACGATAATTTTTTTCTGTCATTCACGACATAAAGACATAGTCTGGGTTAGACAGTTAAAAAAATGAATGACAAGAAGCAGAAAGAAGAGAAATCTTATGTATCAAATGTTATTTGCCCCCTTCATAATAATAATAATAATAATAATAATAGTAATAATAGTAATAATAATGAGTCATACAAGTTTTCAACAATTTATCACATCGCAGTGCGGAAAAATAACAAAGTCCGCCTCTAGCTACAAACGATAAATATCGACTCCCTTAAATGATCATTTCATGCATCAAGTCGATTATTAAGTTATTATTGTGACAGGCCTAGATTATCAAGCAATCTGCAAAACACTACTGAAAAGATTTGAAATGTTGGCTATAATGTCGTTTCTCTGAAAGCTAAACACAATGTAGAACGGTACATTCTGTTCCACATCTTTCAATGTTGTAATTTTGTTCCATTCTTTCAGCATACGGCATAAACAAGTCATTAAAACAGTTACAGATTCTATCGCCTAATTAAACGTAAGTGTATAAGAGGAGTATGAATCGCGGAAAAAGTTTGACAGCAGTGTGACAAAAATGTGAAAGCTATGTTATGAAAATAGCCTTAACTTTGCAATTAATTTTACAAAACCAATTCCTTGCTCTAATGAACGCAATTTAATATTTTCCCTGCGCTGCAGCATTCAGAATTTACGTTCCAGAGCCCTCACATATGGTCTTAGTTTGTCTTAATCAGCCAAACAGTAGAGGATGAAAATCTGCCATGTCGTTTTCATCTCTCAAGTGAAAACCGTTCCCTTGTTTTTGCGTCAGTCGTCTGCAGTAACTCACACTTTATGTTCTTGCTGTAAAATGCACTAAACGCTGTTGTCAGCACCGACACTGGTTCAGGCTTCTTCAAATATATTTCTGGTCTTTGCGCCTGTACCTGCCGCGGGCTTCTCCTGTCTGTTCAAATGACAGTGGTTTTATTGATGTCCTGTCATCACTGCGCCCCCCGCGGCTCGCACGGGGACTGTGGGGACTGTGGGACCCCCTTCAGTGCCGTCCCTCTGGAGACAGCTCACACCTCATTTAAACAACAGACAACCAACTGAGCCTCTTCTACAGACTCTCAATCATTCAACTCAAAGTGACGCACACAAGAAACAACTCTAAAGCTCTAAGCCGGCACTATTAAAATACTTCTTACATGTTTTTAAAAGGGACAAAATTGACTTTTAAGGGCTTTTAACTACGTTTTATTTGTTTTTCCTTCTTATGTATCCATTTGAAGTTGGATTTCTAGTGATTCATGCATATTTGAGTAATCTTTATTGTAATCAAAATGCCCTCAAAATCCCTGTTTTCCCTGACCCCCCAGCCATGCCCACCTCTGTGCTTCCTTTGTACTCTGATACTTTTTTCTTCACTCTGATGAGGTTTCTGTCGTAAACTACAGCTCTACATAGACAGAGCAACACTTTACTAAGTTGTTATTGTGATTTAAAATGTCCTAAATATAAACTAATGATCCACGCTTCTTGAAGTGTTTGCGCCCCAACCGGACAGTACAGTGTGCATTTGTATTCCATAATCTGTGCTTTGTCATCAAATCAAATCAAATCAAATCAAATCAGTTTATTTTTATAATGCCCAAAATCACAACAACAGTTGCCTCGATGGGCCACAGGTAAAAGCAGTTCAGATAACTGTCCCACAACAACAGTTGCCTCGATGGGCCACAGGTAAAAGCAGTCATGTTTTTATAGTTGTTTTTTTGTTTGTATGCCCTGACTGCGTGCTGTCTCTTGGCCAGGATTCCCTTGAAGAAGAAGTTTTTAATCTCAATGGGACTCTCCGTGTAAAATAAACATTAAATAAAAATAAAAATTCAGTCTTAAAGGGGCTGGACCTGATTTTTACAAACAGAACCTTTTTTTTTTTTTTGCATGTAATCAAGTAAAATCTGTGTTGCTCCATACTTAATATATTGTAAAAATGTCTATTCGAGTGAAAATGAGACCACAACCTTTACTCTCCGTTTATAGAGTTAGCATACTAATGTTTGTTAAAACAGTAAAGATTAGGTACAGGCCCTTTAACAGAGATGTATTCCTGGGTAAGTCATTTCACATGCAAGAATCTTTTGTATTGATACTATTACTGTAATATCAGTACGTGTGACTGGTTATGACAGGAAGGGCATCCGTTTGTCACTTGCCTCCTCTCAATACAGCGTACAATACAGTGTACAATACAGTGTACAATACAGTGTACAATACAGTGGACACAGTGAGAGAAAGGGTTTGCATGAAGCTACACAGAGTCCTTTGCGATTAATAAAACAGAGTGAGATGAATAACACAGACCACACATGAACACTGAATCTCACACATATTCACTTTTCAGTGGAGCTGTGCGGATGAGGCAACTGCTTCTATTGCACCAGCAGCAGGTAAAGCATGTAATTATTATAAGCACATTTCACACATTGTGCCTCTGACACTGTTTTTTTTCCAACAAATGTCAGGGCATATATTTCCTAGTATGAGCTAATTAATTGTTCGGTACACATTTAGCTCTTCACTTTTTTTTTTTCAGCTGATTATTTTCTCAGCGTAAACGCTCTCTCCGGTGAGTCATAAAAAACACTTAAACCAATAAAGATAAATATTCACATGTATTAATGATTATTTTCGGAACTGTGAAGTAACTACAAACATGCAGAAATATCAACTTATACTGTATCATTGTTTGAAGGATTGCACTTCACGTTTCTCTTATTTTTATTGTCAATAAGCCTTTTCTTTTCTACAAAAACACTGTATGATGCATTTTTCAATATATTTCCAACCTCTAATTGCACTGGTAATATCCTTTAAATACGACAAATTTTATTCTGATCGTTGTCACAATCAACACTGAAATGTGATACTTTCTTTCTTTCTAACCATTATTTTACTGATAAACGTTAACCTCCTTGTTACCGCAGTAAGTGCTTTCCCTCGTGTGAATGAGTGAAAGCAGAAAAAGCCTGTTGATCGCTCTCGTGTCTTTGCTGCAGAGCGTGTGGAGGTGAGAGCAGCGTCGGACTAACAGAGTCAAGTATTATTTGACGGCAGGACACGGCTGCTCTGATTCTGTCCTCACAAAAGTCTACTGTGTTTTTATGTCTCTGCTCCATTTAGACCTGTCATCACGGTGTGTTGCTGCTCTTTGTTTGGGTCTGACAGGGTTTAACAGAAACATAAGATGCTTTAGTGTTCGGTGCACAAATAGAGATTTTCAAATACCTGTGTGATGTTTTTTTTCTCAGATGTGAGATGTAGGTGCAAACATCTTCACAAACTATAATTGCTTATCAGTCTATATTTGCTCGCTCTGAGCTTTGTTGTGTGTCCTGAGTTGTCCGTGGCTCAGTGGCAGACCGTTTGCCCTGCAGTGTAGAGGTTAGTGGTTTGTGCTCAGGTCGTTACCTTCTGTTGTTATGTCTTTGTCCATGTTCTATAAAGTTGCACTGTGTAACTTTTTTGGTGAAGGTTCAACCACCTGCTTGCCTCCACTGAGATGCCATTGCTTAAACAGGTTTATATAACATTTATTCCGTTTCAAATTTTCTAAGTTTGCATTGCTTAAAAAGAATCAGCTATCATGGTGTCATCTGTTTGTCTCCATGGAGATTGTTACATTTAATGCCATGTTGTGGAACATTTAGGCCAGTGGTTCTCAAACTGTGGTAGCTCCTTCAGGTCGTACATGAATTTCTCTGCAGTTCAGTTGTTTAATTAATGTGTGACAGGTGAGATGTCACATTTCACTAAAACATAGTGAACATGATCATATTTATGCTTTGACTAATCATTTTGCCTTTTTCTTTCCACTTTGACACTTTTGTAGTTAATAATGTTACTTCCTGGTTTGATATGGACAGCAAATAGAATAGATGGACATAGATAGAGGAAAATCCACAACTGTTACCGAGCAACAATTTTGAAAACAAGGGCCAAAATCCATATAAATTACAATTATTTTTCGTTTTGTTTATTTTCAATGGTACATCGCTTTTTGATTTCATAAAGGGATTCCATTTTAGAACCCAGCAATACTTCCTGTGTAGTTTTAAACTTTTATTTTTCAAAATGTCTTCACAACTGCAACTTCACGGATGTAAAACTATGATAAACACAGCTGCTCTCCCACAAAACTCAGAATTCAAAAGTCAGAATTAGGAAAATATGTCACATGTCACACTTGTCATATAGAATTTAAGTTTGGCTTCTTTTGGGCTGGGTCTTGTTTAGAAATATAGAAAGAAGAGCAAAAGAAGTCCTATATATATATATTTTTTTAATTCAGCCTTAATTTAGATCTGGAATAGTCCTGTTGTAGACATGGTTTAGATCTGTTGATACTCTGGAGAGCAAGTTTTTAGGTAGTACTTGGTGTGAAAGGTTTGAGAAGCTAAAATAACATCTCAATGGAAAAGCACAAACGTCATGTAGTATTGCACCTTTAACTCGCTATTCTCACCTGATAAACATATTTTAATGACTCCATAAAACTAGTTTGTATTCTGGTAATCTAAATCAAAAGTTACATTTCATTTTTTTTCCTGAAATGATAGAAAATGTGAAAATTGTTTTGTTTTTTGGGTGAAATTCACATCCATAAAAGATTTGTTTGACTCTGTGTCTTCTGTCGCAACATGGGGTTAAGTTCTACTTTTATAATCATATTTCTGTAGCCAGAGGTGTCATCAAACTCAAACAATAACACAGAAGCCCCTCTGTGACACACGCTGTTATTGTGTTTGGATTCAATAACAAAACAATAGTCAAACTTGTCCAGGCTGTCTGCCCTTGTCACATCTGTTTAATCAACACTTTTCTGCCCAAAAATCTGCTTCATGCTTCAGCTTCCAAAACAATTAAAACGCCTCTAGCTTTTCATCAAGCCCTGTTTTCTGTTTTGCTTTTTAAGAAATGTAATATCTCTCCAGTTAGATTTATTGCAGTCTTTTTAGTCTGATGTTTATAGGCTGTGATTCAGGAAGCCTTTTTGTGGTGTGGGTATGTGAGAGAAGAGAGTGGGTTTCGGTGACTAATGCCGCTAAGTATTGCATATTTAATCCCGTTTCAGGACGCAGCGGAGGGGAAAAGCCTCCTGTGATTGAAAAGCAGAGGCGCTGTGTCGTCACGTGGCTCTGGAGCTCCCACAAAATGACATGTACAGAGTTAACAGGGAACACAGGCTGGGTTTGTATGGTCCACATGTGTCCGATCTGTCAGCAGTCACTCGAGCGGCTCCATGTCCTGCTTTCATGTGTGACAAGAAAGAGAAAAATAGCTTCTAGTTTTAGGAACAAGGCGCCTGTTTTGTTTGACATGGGTTTCCACAAATAACTCTGGCACCAAAACAGTTTACATTAAGGAAACATTCAAGCTACTGTTGTCACGATACTAAAAATTCAACTTGATTTCAATAAGGAACAGGCTCAATACTGCATTGCATAGAAGTCTCTTTAATATTTCTACATGTGTGGCCTTTACTAGTTCTGAGATAGATCAAGACCAGTCTAAAACTTTTTAAAGGTCAATTGTTGTCGCTTTAATGGGATTTTCTGCAGCTTTAACACTTCTTTTCAAAGAAGTAGCTATTTTAATGTGAGTTGTAGTATCAGTTTCTTGCAGGGTTGAGTTATTCAAGCCTAATTCAACAGTATTTGGAAGTAATTGAAAACATGTAATGAAAATACATATTCAGAATTCTAATTTAGAGTAACTCTTCATTTGGTGGTCTTTACGTTACAACCAGAGAATACATTGTGATATTTGATCATTAAATTTAGGCTTCTCTTCTAAAGTGAGTGAATATGCAATTTTCCACTCTTTAATTTGTGATAAAGGTTCTCTTCTCTTATAAATAAATGCAGAACAAAAGTCATATTTTCACAGTATAATGTAATGGAACTCAATAGGAAAGTATTGAGAATAAAGTACTATACCAAGTAGCGAAATATATTACACAATTTTAATGCAGGTATTCAGTTTTCTGTGATTTAATACATTTTCAAAGTGTTCCTCCCAACACTTTTATTCAAACGCTCTTTCATAAATGACATTTTTCCATGCACTGTCACACCAAGCTTGGCCCTTTATTCCTCTTACAATGGAAGCATGGCCTTGAATGGACAGAACTGTTGAGTGTTTGCGTCTCCGTTTGTGTCTGTTCTGATGAAAGTGCCATTGGAGAAGTGTCTTGCTCAAGAACACAATGTACAAATTCTGTGCACAGTTTGGAGCTCTGTTTTGATGTATAATGAAAGTAAACACAGACAGTAATTGGGAAAATCACCACACTGCGTCTATATATGAATACTGTACTTTGAGTCAGTCATCATACTTGAAGAATCAGACTCTATTAATTGATCATTCACAAACATTGTTTTGTTTGAGTTTTTTTTCCCATTCTCAGTGTCAAGGCCAAGACCAAAATCCGTATCAGTATAATTAACTCAACTTTGCAATGGTGACCAAGCCAAATCATTGATATCTTATGATCCAGATAAAAACCTCTATAATGAACATTTTAGTATAATTGTTGATCTGACAATCCTATAAGTATTAGCTCAACTCAACTCAGTCAAATCAATCAAGCAAGATTTTAAATAGCTTAAAAGACAATTCTAAGCATTATCTAATTATTACATCAGTCCATGGGGCTTGGGGGGAAAAAAACGTCACATGTGATAAGAAATGGACATAATGTGAAATAATGTGGACATAATAGAAAATGTAAATGAAATGACTATTAACATTAACTGGTAAAATTTTGTGGATTTGCTGCCTATTCTTGTTTTTCACTTTCCTGTTTTTGAGGCACAATTGTGAGGCCTTTTGACCATGCAAAAGATAGTTTGTTTTTAATTGTTAATTACTCGAAGAGGTTGGCGAGACTGGAAAAAAAAGTATATGTTGTTTTGTTTTCGTCATCGTTTCTGCAATATTCCAACAATATTTTCACAGTTCATCAGGAATGTGCTCAAACTATCTGCAAAAGCCTTGATTGAGTGTCAGATGTCTCATAAAATGTGAATGGGCCAGAAAATGAACCACAAAAGTGCAGAAATATTGCTTTATAGCTTGTTTGGTAAATTACATTATAATTTACCAAACAAGCTGTACAATTTAGTTTTGATCAGCTCTTTTTGCAGTCATGTTTTGTTTCAATTATATACAAAATTCTCAATAATCTAATTGTGTATACTTCCAAAACAACAAATGATCATTTTCGATATATTTTCCACTTCTAATTGCTACACAGTGCTACTTTGAAACTGGATAATGTAAAATGCTTTTGTATGTAAAAAACCTTTCTTTCATTTGTTGCTCAAACTCCATCACGTGTATTATTCTTCATCTTTCTCTGCCTCTTCTATTGGAATACATTAGACTGAGCGTATGGTAACGAAGAAGCATTTTACCAAAGGCAGCAGCAGCGAGATAGAGGCTCGGGCTTTGAGAAAGAGAAGGTAATAAAAACCCAGGCTTCTGAATCCTGCGACGGTGTGGGAGCAGCACAGGAGCGGAGAAATGCAGAGATAAGAGTATGATAGAGGCCGAAATTGGGTTGGAAAGAGTCGGGGAGAGAGAATGAGAGGAGCAAAGCATGATGGGAAGAAATGGCCAGAGAGTGTTGGTGTTTAATGGAGGGTGAAGACGGATGGTGTAACAGTCAGGAGGAGCCTGGAGGTTATGGTGTCTTTGTTCGTGTGCTCTTTTGATGTCCTACCTACCTACCTACCTACCTACCTACCTACCTACCTACCTACCTACCTACCTACCTACCTACCTACCTACCTACCTACCTATCTATCTATCTATCTATCTATCTATCTATCTATCTATCTATCTATCTATCTACCTACCTATCTATCTATCTATCTACCTATCTATCTATCTATCTATCTATCTATCTATCTATCTATCTTCTGTTCTGTTCAATACGATACATTACAAGAAGATTGAATTCTGTCAACTGGACAGACGTTTTTAAGAGTGAATATGTTTCGCCACTCATCCAAGTGTCTTCTTCAGTTCTTTCAGAGGTCTGGTGACTGCCCTAAATATCTGTGTCTGAAGGGAGGAGCTAATTACACTGAAACAACACACATTATTTGTGATTAGTTACTGTAAGTCTAATGAACTACGGTGTGATTTGTCCTCTGAGTCATATTGTGTGCGATGGTTCTAATGTACTGTTGATCAAGGCACTTCTAAAACTATTCAGGAAAGGTTTAAATGTGGCCTATTCATTTGTGATTGTTCAGTATTGATGCTTGTTCAAATGACTATTTAAGAGAGTTCTTATGTTTTTATAATTATGACTTTATTTGGTGGATAGTTACTGTGGTAAATATTGATCTTTGTTGCAGATCAGTCAAGCTCCTGTTTGTGAAGAAAATGTAAAAAGTAAAAGTTATTACAGGAAGTTCTGAGTTTGAAAACAGAATCCATGATGTCATCAATATGCGACATTCAACATCAAAATGCAGGGGCAATTTACAGCAACTGACTCACTTTTCTGAGACTTTATGTGACCATTTAACAACATAAAGATATTATCAGGTATTTTTATTTGTCAAAACATAACTATTGTGTAAGTTAGACATGGTTTGACCACTGTTTACCGCCTGGTTGCTAGGTAACAGTTGTTGAGGCAGTACAACATAGAATAAAATTCACCAAAATGATCAAACAGGGGAAAAATGTTTTAGTGAAATATTGTCTAAACCTGCATATTCACTTTAAGCTTTGATCTCATATCAAAATGTACTCATTAACACTGATTAGTCCTCAAAATCAATGCGTGAAGCACAAAGAATTTAACCATATTTTCATTCTTGCTATAAAAAAAAATCTTGGCTTGTAAGCTTTATAATTGGTCATGACCGAAATTACAAAAATAACAAAAACCGAAGACACAAAGATAATAGAACACCATATAACTCAGTGAATGTCTCAGTTAAAATGTAAGACAGAGACATGCATCAGGTGAGTCATTACCAGATGGGGTGATAATCAAAACGGCACAAATCGTCTCATCTCACCCAAAGCCTGGAGCTAATAGTTTCAGGCTGACAGAGCGAGAAACTGTGTGCATAACATGTATACAACAACAAATCAGAACGCACACTTAGCTCAGAACAAACAGTTTTATTCGACGAGAGTTAATGTCCCAAATGTGAGTGTTCTTAAGCGGCAAAACAAACCTGGCACTGTAAGCATCACTGTTTTATTATTCGCAAAAAGTATAGCGGTGTTAGACCTAACTGTGCAAATGTGAAGCTATGAACATTGACAAAGGAAGATATTAGGAATGTCACAATGATTCAGTTGATCAATTATCATGATTATTCAGGTGACAATGTAATCATAAAAACTGCAAACATTATTATCGTGAGAATCGTAGGCAGCAGCAATGAGTCATTTCAGTTAAATCTATACTCCAAAAAAGAAGTCAGACAATTTTTAACTGGCTGTTTATGTGACAGTATCATTCAATTTATAACCCAAAAGTTTTATTTCATGAAGCGAGACGTGTGAAAGAAAGCAAATTTAGGATTTCAAAAGTTGTCTGGTACCATCAATAGTGATTCATTGTAAAATTGTGATGTTTCTTCTGACGTCAAACATTATTATTAACATTTTATACTGTGACATTCGTAGAAGATAGAAAGTAGAAACAATCCGAATCTTAAAAGTTATGTCTTTGTCTGTTTTATGAATTCTAAATGATCAAACGTAAGGCCTTTTTTTGAAATGTCATAATTAGTTATCCATCTAAATGTTTGTTATTAACTATATCCACATTTACTAAGATTACGAAACCCCATTGAGTGTAGGTGGATGTACAAGAGGTGAAAGTTGAGCCGGTAAAATCACCAATACTCTTAACAGTTTCTATTATAAACCAGCAAATGTAGAAGCCATAATTGCGTTGTGTGTTGTTCTGCCAAGTCCATCTCTTCACATCGCTCTTTGTTTAAATACTTGAGCCGTGATCTCGTGACAGATCTGCCTGTGCGCTGACGATAAACAAGAAGACAGATGGGTTCACTGAGACACAACTCCTACATAATCTGTGTACAGCTCCGCCATTATGTCGACAAAGATCCTCAATCATTATTTAACAGCAGAGGAGAAAGAACCAAACGCTTACTGAAAGTCTGCTTGTTACTAGGAATGATCATGCTGTTAGACAAAAGTTTATGTTACATTTAACCACAAACTAACGGCATTTCCTGTGTTGTGTTTTAGGTGCTGCTGTCTGGACTGATTGGAGTGGTGTCCTGGAAAAGACCGCTTTCTCTTGTGGTGAGTCAACTCTGGAGTACTGTTTATAATCAGCTAGGGCCGCAATCTTTATTTAGATAATCGATAAATCTAGCAATTATTCTTGTGATTAATCTGAAGTGGTTGAAGAAGTGCTCAGTTTTGTTACATTAGTAAAAGTACAGTTATGGGAGCAAAGGATTTACTAAAAAGTAATAAAAGCATCACTTAGTATTTTGTGAATAATTAACTATTAAAGAGTGAAATGAGGCAATCTTGATAAACCATTGTCCTGATTAGTTTCTTAATGTTTCTTGACCTTTTATATGTACATATTTGTTTGTCCAAAGCCAAAATTTGAACTCAAAGACTGAATCTGCTAAAAGATAACCCCTCAAACCATACAGAAAGTACTGTGCTTTTAAGTACTTTTTGACAATGTAGTGGATTAGAAAGTATATATATACCTGATTTAAATTTTAAAAGTATTTATTCACTGTAAAATTTACTGTTGTAAAGCACAGATACCTAAAAATTTACTTAAGTGCAGTACTTTTACTTTTGTACTTTGTTATTTTCCATCTGTCACTCGCCGAGTTGTTGGGATCCCAAAAAGCAAGTGAATGTGGTTTTTTTTCCCCCCTTTTTTTCCTAAATTTGACCTAAAAGAAGCTAGAGTGAAGCCGCTTGAGGACATCCTGGAGTACATTTACAGACAAAAACACAAAACTTTCTTTCTTGACATTTTGTGCATGTCATTTTTGCTTTTGTCACAAAACTATAGTCTGTTCTGTTTTTGTTAGTCAATGTAATCCCTCGTTCTGTATTCTGGAATTGCATCAAAATTGAGACTAAGGGTGCGTTCACACTTGCACTTGTTTGTCCCATTTTGAGCCAAGTTTAATTCTGGACTTGTTTTGGACCTGTTCTAGTCCTGGTTTTACCCTGTTCTTGTCCATGTTTCATTCCGAGTTTAGTCCCAGTTTAGTCCCAATTTGATGTGTTTCTGCAAACTGAAGATGAAACCCAGAACTAAACCAGGACTATAACCAGAACTAAACCAACTCTGCAAGAGGCCAAACCAGAAGAACTGTGACGCAGCCTGAATCTTGTTCATTTTGGCATGCTCACACCTGGCATAAAGTCATCATTTTGAACCACTGAGCCGTTTTGACTGATAAAAATAGTCTGCTCGTCAGTGCTACATTCATGTGTCACTGATTGCAGCTAATCATCTGAACACTTTGCGGCGCAGTGTGATGTGTAATTAACATGTACAACTAGTCACAACGGAACATTTATGAGCATAAAGAAATGTATGAAACATTTTTACACTGATAAGGGGAGGGGCATTTGACCTAAACACAAAATAAATGACCTCCTTAGCCTATTCAAATTCTGAACAATCTAACGGTGGTGTTGACAGCATGATCAAAAATGTCACATCACAATACATCAGATTTGCTCAGTGAGTTAGAGAACACATTTTGAAAGAACAGTCCTCACACAAATGCCACAAATTTTGAACCTTTTTTGCAATTTTAGCAACTGACTTCATAAAGTCACTGTATTACTCTGGAGGATTGTTGCACAGTCTATCAGTGACAGTAATTAATAAACATTTATGTCATTAAAGGGGCAATATTTGTGAGTTTTTAGGCAAAGGGTCCAAAAGGTTTTATTCAGAAATGTTCTCCATAGAATAAGCATAAAATTAAATAATCTCCATGGAGATAAGCACCAATCAAACCAAGAATCATTTGGCAATAAAAACCTTTTGAAGACATATTGATAAAAAAGGAGTATCCTCTATGTTCATATGTGCTTTACAGAGAAGACACAATTACATTACATGATTGAATTCTATCCCACATTTTGGCTTATCATACTCACTGATATTGTATAAATTTACTGTACAACTACTTTTCTCAGCTTCTGTTAAGAAACTATATTGATTTATGAAACTAAAATATTGCCTCCAGCCTTTCCGGAAAGTATATTATATTCATGAGTCAAACCAATTTGCATTTTTACTGTGTGCAGACAAATGAATGGTAGGTTTTGCCAAAGTATAATCATAAATTTAATGTCACTGTTTGGGGCAGATTTTTGACACTTTAGACAGATTTTTGACACTTTAGACAGAATGGTATGAAGCCTTTTGTGAATGTTCAATCACTTTATCTTATACCTTAAAGATGTTGAAGAGTTTGGTAAGATCTAATCAAGAAATGGTTCAATCTTGTTAAAGGTCCACTGTGTAACTTTGCCCACCACCTCTTTGTCCCCATAGAGATGTTATTTCTGTGCCTTAATGTAGTGTTAAAGGTATAGCAGTAAAAATATCGACAATAATTTGTTGATTATAAACTGAAATGTCGATCTAAAAG
This sequence comes from Rhinogobius similis, assembly GCA_019453435.1. Classification (NCBI taxonomy): domain Eukaryota; kingdom Metazoa; phylum Chordata; class Actinopteri; order Gobiiformes; family Gobiidae; genus Rhinogobius; species Rhinogobius similis. The sequence continues at coordinate 24,176,643 of CM033621.1, forward strand.
GGGTTAATAATAGGAAAAGGTGCATTGATAAGCTCTGCCTTTTGCATTTCACTGTAACAAGCAGTGGATTGTCATTTACAAGTTTTTATTTTTGAAAACCGGCTACACGACATTTTAGACCCTACATGTGTCACTCAGTCTTCATTTTTCAAATAATTGCACCTTAGTACAGGGATGTGGGCAGGGACAGGGGGTAGGTGAAAACAGGACTTTTCTGAGTTGTTTCCTCGCAGTTGCAGAACACTACAGGATTGCACAAGCACAGGAATCAATCAAAATACAACTTTGAGTGCAAGAATAATGAGGAAACACTATTGTAACATGGTTAAAACACGACGGCACGGTGGCACAGTGTTTAGCACTCTCGCCTCACAGCGGTTGCGGAAGCGATTCCCCTTCAAGACCGGGCCTTTCTGTGTGGAGTTTGCATGCTTCTCCCCGTGTCTGGGTGGGTTTCCTCCAGGTGCTCCGGTTTCCCCCATCAATCCAAAACATGTACATTAGGTACAGAATCCTCCGGCTACGGTAGTCCAAGCATAAACATCTGGAGATGGGTCCCGGGAGCCGCACGGCAGCGACCACTGCTCCTGAGGAGATGCCAGCGACATTGAAAGATGGGTCAAATGCAGAGGACAAATTTCCCTACAGGGACATTAAAGTGTACCTTAATCTTAGCCTTAAAAGCTCATTAACGTTTTGCAGAATATGGCTCCTTTAAAGTGTAACACTGTAGGCATAACGTGCACCAAAACATACGCAATTGCATCTTTAAGCTTGAAAGAACTGTAATAAGATGATGATTTTGTGCATGTTTGGTTTTATAATGGCATTGTTGTGTAGGTAACTTATTAAATGTATAACAAGGATTGCTAAAATACTCAGAATCTTCTTGTTTCTTTCGTAGATCAAAGAGCATTCCACAAAACTGAGGTGTGAGAGGAAATTGGTCACACATTTTGCACACAGACATTAGCAAATCCTCTTACCTCTATCCCCCAAAAGAGCGTGACTAATTTTGTGTTAAAATCTGAGGCGGCAGCAGGAGAGATGTGCGCTTCCTGTCTAAGACTCGTCAGTATGGGTTTATGTGGGACCAGGCTCGCCCCAGAGATGACTAAAGCACCAGGTGGACACTTTAAACCAGCAGCAGCTCCACGGGCCATCTGCTGACACAAGCTTGTTGGGCTGCCTGCCACTGTATACAGGACGCTTCCTCTTTGGCAAATCAAAGAGCGTAATGAAAATGTTTAGCTCCACTAAAGCAGATTATGGTTTCACCTGCTGCATTCGGTATTTTGTTGGTTGGCTAATAAGCAGAACTGAAAAAGCATAAAATACATTGATCCAGGATTCTCTAAAAATGCACTACAGGGACAATCAAACTAAATGCTTATTCACATAATAATTTGTTTTTACTCAATTGAAAAAGAATTTTCTGATGTCATTTGCTGTAAACGCTAAAGTATGGGCCAAATTTAGAGGAGAAATTGACCAATAATGACAAAAAACTTTGCAATAGCTTTAAGAGGCTGTACCTGATTTCCACTGTTTTGAAACATAATTAGTTTGTCTTTACAGCAGTTAAATGCCGTTCACTAACCTAATGCAGTCCGAGAATCCGAAATGTTCACTGCGATGAGTTTATAAGCACTTTTCACTAGTCTTTGAGCCCAGAACATCATGAGCAGCCCTGGATCCAAGCACTTCTTGTAGAATAAAACACTCTATAAATAGATTTAGAGAAAGTGCTATGGTCTCATTCTTATTTGAATAGATGCTTTTACAATAGTTCTGCGCTTTGGTAAAACAAATGTTATTTAATTACATGCTTAAAAAAATTGACTACATGAACTTGTGCTGCTTTTCACATTTCAAAACAGTAAAAATCAGGTACAGCTTGTAATCCGTGTACCATTTTGCTCAAGGCATTTGCTTGTTTTTCAAATAATCAATCAATATTTTGTATAAAACCAAGCACAATAACCAACAATGACACATGACCTTTCGAAAGCAAATGTTTGCATAATTGATATGCAGATTACTCACAATCACAAACACATAATGTGAATGAATTACTCAAAATGCAATACTGGCATTTTTGCTGATTTATTCCTATAAACCCAGACAAATGTGGGATATAAATAGCAGGAGGAGGAGACAGGTAGAAGACGGCTCTGACACGGCAGTCTGGCCATGTTTGGGTTGTTGGTGACAGCGTGTTTTTGAGCGCATAAACAAGCCGGTTACAATGACGGCGGTGGAGGAATGTGAAATTGTAGGCCCCAAACTCACGTGAAAAGACAACTTCTGATGATCTGACTTCTCCAGCGAAACAGGCGATGCAGTCAAACACCCAGCAGATCTATGTCTTTCAGCTGTTATTAAGCCCGGTAGTTTCCTCTCTTTGTTGTGGTTTGTGCAGTGAGAAGCAGGAGCTGCAGTGTTGTGCTGTTTGTGACCGTGATGGATGAGGTGAGCAGAGACACAGAGAGAAGTGGAGGGCACTCAGTCCTTGTTTGTCCTGTCAGGAAACAACTGTGCGATAAGCTGCAGGAGGTGATATAGATGCTGGAACACTGAGGAGAAGCTGGGGCTGTTATCATAAATAGACTTGTTTGCTCCAGGACTTAAATCTTACTTATTCTGTACATTGTTGATACGGGCGAAAATGTTAATCTCAAAATTGTTTCGGATTATCTCGAAGTCGTTGTTCATCCAGGATTTGCTAAAACGTAAATGCCGCAATTTAGATTTAGAAATGGTAGTGTGGTTTGGCAGATTATATTTTCACTTATTTGTAAATTATAGTTAATTGATGATAATGATACAGTTACCAGCCTTGTAGCAAAACTGCCCTTGTAATTTCTACTTTACTATTACTTACTTACTCTACTTTCCAGACTCATGTCTTTGGTTCTGTCAAATAGAGCTCCTGCACCATGTGACCAAATTGGTTGAAAGCGCCGTTACGGCAGGGAGGAAATATCGATAATGAAGGGCAAAATGCCTGAAATTAAGTTTTTAGAGATTAAAAAGTCATAACACATCTGCGACCCTTCCCTAGCACGAGTGGGCTTTTAAAGAGAATATATTGCGTAGATTGTAGCCTAAATCTGCAAAATCTGGACATCTGATTCACTTTCCACTTTTTAATATAATCAAAAACTGTCCCTGGAGATGTTTGTGAGAAATAAGAATTGCCAATACACAATCTTGATAGCTTCCTTCTGCCTTCCATCATTCGTACATCCAGGTCCAAATAAATAATCCACCATCTCTGAAAATCCAATAAACTTTGATAATTGCGGCTGATACCATTTGTTTCATTACAATACTTGTTACATGTGAATTTCCCACCAAACCTCCCTGCCACTGAGGAGTTTGCTGGTGCATGCTGGGATAACGTAACAACGGCAGGAGCTCTATGGAAAGAACCCTTTAAAGCAAAAAAAACGTGGAACGTGTTTTTCTCTATTTTCCCGAAAACCTTGAAAAATGACTGGGGCATTTTCACTACGAAGCTAACAATTTTCACTGTACCAAAATACCAAATAGAATGAAACGTTAAAGGTTTTAAACTCCATCTAGTGTTCCACATAAACTGAAGTGACTCCGCTGGTCCGTTCTGTGAAAGCAGCGCACAGGAGGCAGAGATGAGGTGAATCGGTCACTGCTCTCGTTCAGCGTCACAGACTGTGGTGATGCTAAAATATTCAGAAAGACAAGTGTTAGAGGTCGCTGCGAGAGCGAGGAGCGCCCAGAGTCACCCTGTGTCCCCCTGTGTCTGTGGACAGCTGCGGGGTCAGAACTGCAGGGCGGACACTCACAACCTCTGCTAATGTTTTTGTCAATATTGGTTTGGTGCTTGGAGGTAATGTCATAAAGGATGAACTCCTGCACCTCATGTTCCATTAGCTCTGTGCTGTCACTTGCGCACTTTAAATCCCTGCTTCTCTTTGGCATTTGACCTGACGTCTTTTTTTATATTAGTCATCTATTTTTGCTGGTACGTTCTTGGCTCATTCTATTGTAAAATGCTGCTTTTTTTCTTGATGTTCTTTGGTAAGCTTTGGCTGTTTTACATGTTCTCTATTAAGACATTTGATCAGTTTATTGACAAATAACAATTGGAATTTTTGGTGAAGAATAGTGGGTGAAAGAGGAAGAGATTATTTTGTGAAAACACATCTTTTTCCAGGCAAGTGAAAAATAAATGCTCTGCCTAAAGATGTTCTAATCTAATTGAGTGGAAAAAGTAATTTCAGTGTTTGTTGACCACATTGTAGAGCAACAAAATGAAAATGGATTTTAATATTTGATCCCAGCTTCTCAAGGTTGGACAAAATTGTGAAAAGAAGTTTAAATTGTAGCCAGACAGTTTGACTTTTTAGAGGAGCACTTTTGATGAATCAGTGAGCATTAAAAACCACTGCTGTTGAGTTTGTAATGAAGTCTTGCTTGCATTTGAGTTCATAACACTGCTTCATGATGAATACATAAATTCAGTGGGGAATATACATCTTACAAATATTTAAACCTCTTAACTTTTCTTATTACTCTGACTAGGACAAAACTTAACCCAGCAAAACATCCTTGAGAAAGTTTAAATTATCGGCAACAGTTTCAGAAGCGTTGTGGCTAAAGGCTAAACTTGTGCTCTTTGGAAAAGGACAAACACTGCATTTTGAATCAGATGCCCGCCTTGTCTGTGATGCATTCATTAACCTTTACACAGATCATGTTTCATATTGCCTCGGCTGCTGCATGTCAGGCTCAAGATATGGACGCCATCACTCACGTTTGACCTGCGAAGAAACAAATGATTCAAGTCCGCTCCAGGCTGCCACTCCATGGATTCAGTGTCCTTTTCTGTACATTTGACAGTTCAAAAATGGTCTGCACTTCAGGGATGCCCAAACTGCCGACCAAAATGAATACGTACCAAACATATCTATCTTCAATTCAGTTATTCAATTTTTAGGGGGTTAGACTGGTTTGGGTTTTCCTACATCCCTTGACATTCTTTTTTGTGCAGGGATGAATTAAAATAGATGCTTCTTACAAAATTCAGCACCCCTTCATGGGCCAAATTAGACCCCCTTAGGACCAAGTTTCCCCCGGGGGCCACTGATATAGTTATTCATCTCTACTTTCTTTTAGTTAGTTTGCTCTGTCAACATTTAGGCTCGTCCAATCGGCTCCTAAAGATGTTTTGTTATTATTTTTTATTCCACTTTATTAAATAAAAATTCAAACATTCATAGATTTTCAATTTGCTTATTTCTGAAACAGTGACTCACCCATAAAATTATAGGCCCCTTCTCTCCGTCTGAAATTATAATTATTATGAATTTCTGGACAAAATCTTTTCAGGAGTTTCAAGTTCTCAAGGCAACTTTTTGAGAATTTACATTTTTGACATTTGACTATTTAAAAGATCTAATATTTTGTTTTGTATTATTCATTGCTATGGTAACTGTGCCAATTTTCCCTTTATTTCATTCATTTCTGCTTCACTCTATATACTGTAACAATAAGACCACCACCAGACAATGCACTCTGACGCCTTCTCCTTTACATCTGCAGTTAGCTCTTGGATTGGCATGCATAATAGACGTTCTTGGATACATACAATTACATTTGTCGTTGTCACAGCAACACAGGAAGAAACGAGTCGTACTGAATAAAGACTGGTCTTCTAATTTGAGCTCATAGCAAAAAGAAAAATGGCCGATGAGTAGGTTAAGTATGATATCTTTAAGGTTGTGAACATAGACTGTTTAAATCACTGGACTGCCCTAGCCTGCTTGCCTGGTATCCATGGCTGGACCGGCTCCATCAAGCCGAGCCGCCATTCACTTTCTATTGGGAAATTGGTGCCCTTTACTCTGTTACTACTTCGGTCAAACTCACCATCTTGGACCTAAAATGTCTGTTTTGACACACTCTACATGATCCTAGTGTCGCATGTTACCGCCATCTCCGTGGTTGCCACGATACGCACTCGGATTTCCAAATATGGAGTTTGGCTCCACTTTAGCCGCTATAACTGCTAGCCGCGATTGGCTTCATTTAGCTGGAGCCAAGCGCTATGGGTGACGTCCATTGTCCCGGTCCATTGTTTTACGGTCTATAGTTGTGAATTGATAAAGCAGCACAACCATAATATTACCTGCTGTAAATGTTTCCAACAGTACAACATTAAACTAATCTGTCTTGCATTTATCCGTTAGAGGTTAGATATTAGAGAAAAAAACATTTGTACACCTTTAAGTGAACAACAACATTTACATTGTCTTCTTCATAAATGCTCCAAAACTCTCCAAAACACAAAGACATTATTACAAACCAATGTTAAGAGAGTCCACCTTACACTTTCACCTCTCACTTTGTTGTAGAATCGACAAAAAACAGGAATTATCTCTGCCTCATTAAACATCTAATTAATGTGTGGTCAAGATCAGCCATGTTCCTCCATGTTTGTTAATTCTGTTGAAGTTTTTTTCACGGTTTAGAAGCATGGCAAGTATCTACAGCCATTCATTTGTTGACTTCATGACGAGGTTAACTTACAATACAGTCTTTTTATCCATTTAAATCGACTTCTTATATAGTTCATCACTGTTCTTCCTTGTCCTTTAGTGGTTCCTCTACTGTCCATGGATTGTATGGAAGAAAAATTAGCGCTGACCTTCAATACGCGTCATTGAGCAGCATGTATAGATGTGAACGTAATTGCGGACATGTCAAGACAAACATGATTTGTATGAAGCATCATGAATACAGCTCTGTGGCTAAACGCTTGTCAGAATAGATTTGGTGCATTGCTTAGTTTAACAAATGCCTGAGAGATAGTTTATCATTCACTGAAGATATTTGACTTATGACACAATTTTCAATCTATGTCGATTTCAAAACTTCAGTCCAGAGTATTTTACCGCCTCTTATCTGATAAACTTTATGACTAATGCCCACAATTACTTACACAGTTAATTCTGATTAAACGGTGCCTTCCTTTGGTCTGGAATGGCTAACGATGCACACAAATCAGAGCCTGGAGAGACGTTGTGTTACGATCTCATAACTACAGCGAGGGCAGTGGACAGAGGTTTATGGAGGTTTATACTGAGGCTCAGTGACAGCCTCTGACCCTGACAGACTGTAAATAACACCACTGCACAGAGAGGGGGAGAAGGGAGAGGGAGAGGGGGAGAAAGGTAAGAAAGTGAGAGAGGGGAGAGAGAAAGAGGGAAGAGAATCGTAAGAAAGGGGAGAGAGAGAGGGGAAATGAAGAGTCGAGAGAGAGAGAAAGGTGAGAGAAAGGTAAGAAAGTGGGAGAGGGAGAGGAGAGAGAGGGCCACAGAGAGAGAGAGAAAGAGGGAAGAGAAACGTAAGAAAGTGGGAGAGAGAGAGGGGAAATGAAGAGGCGAGAGAGAGAGAAAGGGAGAGAAAGGTAAGAAAGTGGGAGAGGGGAAATGAAGAGGCGAGAGAGAGAAAGGGGAGATAAAGGTAAGAAAGAGGGAGAGGGGAAATGAAGAGGGAAGAGAGAGAGAAAGGGGAGAGAAAGGTAAGAAAGTGGGAGAGGTAGAGGAGAGAGAGAGGGTGAGAAAGAAAGAGAAAGAGCCAGAGACGGACATAGAAAGACAGAGACAGAGAGAAAGAACAGAGAAAGAGAGAGATAAAGAAAAACACAGAGAGAGAAAGACAGAGAGAGAGAAACACACACAGACAGAGGGCGAGAGACAAACAGAGAGAAAGATGTAGGAGGGGAGGGAGAGAGAGATGAGAGAGTGGGAGAAAGGATGATAAAAAGAGGCTAAGGGTGAGATAGAGAGAGGAGAAAGTATGAACCATATCAAAAGAATGTTGAGAAAGTGAGTAAAGATGGGAAGAAAGAGGTAGAAAGAGGGGGAGAGAGGAAGCGAGATGACAAAGAGAGAAGAAGGAAGGAGAGAAAAGAGGAGAGAGAAAGGAAGGAAGGGAGGGTGAAAAGGAGGGAAGGAGGATAAAAAGATAGGAAGAGGAAAGAGAGAGATGGTGAGGAAAAGAGAGAGATGAGCGAAATAGATGAAGAAAGAAATAGAGAGGAGAAATGAGAGAGGAAAGGAGGGGAGAGAGAGTGGAAGAGAGAAACGGGAGGGGGCAGAGATACAGAAAAGAGGAAGTGGGGAAGACAGAGATGAGAGACAATGACAGTGAGAGGGCGAGAGGAGAGAGAGAAAAAATAAAAAGACAATTCAATGGGACATTTTGCCATAGTTTCACGACCTTAGTTAGATTAGATTTAGTGTGTTACATCATCTTTTGTTAACATACAACAGTTGGCCGTTATAAAGTACTGCTAAGTTTGTGACGTCTCGTTCAGGCCATGTCTTCATGCCCAAAGTTTCAAGTCCTCTTCACCCTGAGGAATTAAAGATTAGTGATGTTGAGTATGTTGTGACGCTCCTAAATCTGCTACAAATTGGGCCTTTTACACCCAGCCCAAATGTAGCCTGTAATCAAACAATTTCACTCTGGCATATCCTCAAGCCGAAGCTGGTTGAAGTCTGAATCTGACAAATAGTAGCAGTTCAGCGCTCACATGCCAAACTCACCCAAATTTGTCCAAGTCTTAGATTGTAATTTTTTGAAGGGATTTTCCTTTTCACTTCAGCTGATGGCTAATTGTTTGGCTTGTGTGCTGTAGTTATTTTTCTAAAACAGAATTCCACTTTTCCAGCTCTGTGTGGGTTTGTCCTACTTTGAGTCTAAGCAAAAGATATTTTACAAACAACCACAAATTTTCTCTCTGAGCGGTTTAGATTCACTTTTAATGAAAAACTAATGAGCAATAAACACTGATACTGAGGCGATGCAGCTTTTGTTTTGATTTGAACAGGCCCTCAGTGGATCATTGTAAGTACTTTTTATTGTAGGCAGTGAGACTGGATAATGAGACAATATGAGAAGTGCAGAATAATCACTGCAGCGGCTCAGGGATTAGCACCAACGCTACACAGCAGGACGGTCCCGGGTTGGATTTCTGGGCCTTCTGTGCAGAGTTTGCATGTTCTCCTTGTGTTAAGTCGTTTTCCTCTGGTCAGTCCGATTTCAACCCAAAACATGCAATTGGTGAGTTTGAGAAACTGCCAATGAATAGGTCAAATGCTCTATTGTCCTGAACAACTCATGATCTGGAGATGGGTCAAATGCAAAGGACAAAGTGTATCATTATCAAAACAGTACTTTTTCATCATAATCATTTTTGCTGAGATAAAAGTATTTCAGGAAAGTAACAGTTTAGATCTCAGCATTGATGTAGAAATATAAAAACTAAAATATTCTAACATTAAATCTTCTTTTATATCTCCTCCGTAAAGACCCTGTACCTGATTTTGAACCGTGAGACAGGAACTTGTTTTAGCCCCGCCCATACAGCCCATGACTAAGAAACGACTGTCTGAAATAGTCTTATGCAGTTGTTTCCATATAGTTTCTCTAACTCTCATTACAATTAGCGTTTAGCATTTTTGAAACTGCACCATGACAGAGAATCACATGTGTCAAGCAGTTATTTTCCCATGATTCAAAGTGTACAATGTCCCTGATTGGCTGAAAAGAGGTGACCCTGACAAACGCTTCTGCACTAGTTTTTCCCTAACAAAGCATGTTTATAATATGCACAGATTATACATTACAAACCCAGTATCTTTCCATGAAGTTGTCTCTAGCAAACAATGTGTGATGTAAAGACAATTTATCTTAACTAGAGTAAATAAAAATCAGGTACAGGGCCTTTAATCCGATGTTTGAACTTGTTTTCACATCCAACAACCTGTGCCCCGTCCCAGTGCATAATGTGATTATTAATGACTGACATGTCACCAAGACAATGGCAGTTCTGGAGAGGGCGCACAGTTAGCAGCCGAAACATGTCAACAAGGTAATTACATCTCCTAGTTTATTGTCTTTAAAATAACAACAACAGCAACAAAACAAGCTTACATACTCAAATATTGGAAATGGAGACAAAAACAGTGTTCGATTGACTAAACCTTGATGCATCTTTACCTATTTAAATTACTGAACAAACATATGAATAATAAATGCCCTTTTAGCCAGACAATAAAAGCTAATTAAAACATAATTTTAGGTTCTAATGAAAATGAGAAAGTACAATGAAGATGTCCACTGCCGGTGCTGTGAGATAAAAGCACGTTTAGGCCTGACAAAGCAGCCATCAGTTCAGCAAAGTGTAATTATACAAGTGTTTATTATTCATCAGTATTAGTGAGTGAAAGAGGCTAAATAAAAGACTAAGTGCTTTATAGATTATTTAAGCTTGTAATTGTCTATGGAGTTCCAGGCAACATTTGCAATTAGACTGCATTATGACATACAATAACAGAGGAGTCATGGGACAATTCGATCTGCAAATGCAAAATGCTTTAGACCTGCTTCATTTCTACAGTGCAGATGTGCAGATTAAGTACAGATGTGACCATGTTAAATGTTGATTATTGTGAGAAAACATAATAATTTAAAATAACTAATGATGATAATTTTAATGATTACTGAGAGTTAAAGTTAAATCTTTCATTTTCTTTCATTCCCATTGTCCAACATGTTGCTATTCCTCAAGTTTGTGCACAAAATAAAGTAAATGTGACAAAAAGTACTTTCCATTTAGATGTAACTATAGATTGAATTAATTTTGCTTAGAAAATACTTGCAATTATTATCTTTTAATTCTTACGATTGCATTGTGACACTTATCGATTAAGCTAATAATCTTGACATTCCTACTTTTGAAATGCACAAAACATCGGAGAGCTAAAAGTTGGTTTGGAATAGATAAGACACAACATTTTAAGGTCATTTTTTCCAGTTGAAATGTTTATTTTTTTAATGCTGTACTTAACAATCTATTTTAAAGCACTATAGTGTCTAATCGCATTGATAAAAACATTGTTATGTTAAACACCTTAATGGCAAAGAAAACGATGTAGTAGTACATGAAGCTAAAAATAAGCCGTAATGTGTGTTTTTGTAGTGTTGTTATAGAAGACGTTATTGTTGTTGCTCTGCTCTGTTTGTCTCACTGTGACATTGCAGTGTGTCAGAGTTTAAGAGCAGCATTAGTGCCACATTCGCCGGTCTGAACCAGCCGGAGCTCCACAGTCCACTGAACTCTGTGTGGTCTCTGTCAGCTCCGGCGTGTAGTAAAAAGAGTCAGCTCACATTCATGTCGACATCACAGCTGAGCGCACAGACACAGAAGACTGGCTTACACTTGGCAACTACTTACAACAAATCAACCGCCTAAATAACCTTAAACGAATGAGATAAAAGAAGACGCTTGTTTTAGGAACTTGAGTTGTGGAACAGCGTCAGTTGTACAGAAAAGACAATGGACACGTATCAGTCACACACAAATTAAAAATGGCATCTGCAAAAATATAGGTCCTGGAATCTCTGTGGGACTTTCCGGGTTAAATAAAGGTCAATAAACAGTAAACAAAGACAAAAGACGGACAATAGAAACAGAATGCGAGAGCGAATTTGATACCTGATAACACCTTTATTTTATTAAATCGTTGTTTAAACTGTCAGAAAATCGTGTCAGTTTTTTATTTTTCAAATCTTCTTCACAAACTGACACTTCACTGATATAAAACTTCAATAAATATTTTCGCCAATAATAACTGTTCCACCAATCTGAGCGTGAAAACCTGTCAACTTTAATTTCATATGCCCTTTTGACAGGTTTAAAGGTTTAGCAGAGCACTGACTCCTTGTTTCGGAGACAAATCAGAGAATTGTAAATAAATAAATACCCTCAACTTGGCCATTAGTTCGGTTGTGAGATTGACCACAGTGACCTTGGCTGAAATTTCAACCCACTTAATGTGAAATCCCACCACACTCGGTCGTGTCATCTTCCAGTCCAGTTAGCATTCAGAGTGGCTGCACGTGTTAGCACAGTGCACCATTCTTCAGAGACCACACATGCAAACAATCACTGGAAAATAGTCCGATTTGTGTATGGATTTAGACTGCATGGCAATACCTACACACATTTGAAAGCAGCCCACTCTGCAGCCTCACAATGTGGAGTGCAGTCCATATAGTCTTGCATTGGCTTTACTCAGGTGAATGTTCTGTAAATGTCATTATGAACGCTTCATAGCTTTCTGCTTTTCACGCCTTTCTTGTGTATGGATGGCTGAGTCAAGGTGCGAGACGCCAGCAAACAACATTATAGGTGCGTATTTTTCTGAATGCAATAACAAACATAAAAATGTTCTCCGAAAGCTATAATTTCTCTGCATATTTACTTTTAGAGAGAAACAAAATGCATGAAAGTATAGGTGTGTGAGCAGAGAATTGATGGTTTACGACAAATGAAAAGCTCCACAGAGATTTCAGGGCAGTTTTCTCCAGAAGCGTGTTTCCTTTACCACGAGGCCGTTAATAACACAGGCATAAACATGAAGAGGCAGAGAGGAGTGAACATGTGTCCTGTCGTGTCAGACCATAAAGTCGAGGAAATGGCCATGCTCACCTGTAAAAACAAATTTTATTCCTTAAGGAGGACAAAAGTCTTTCATTGGTCCATTTAATATCTCTGATGCAGCTGCCATGACAATTAGGATTGTTAAAATGTAGGTATGTTATGATTAATATTATTAAACCGAACATAGTATGGTAATAAGAGGAAGTAGTATCTGTTCAAAAATGATATATTCACCTTATTTAAATGCACATGTCACCTTTTCTTTTACATGAACGTATATATTTTAAGTAAATCATCTTAAGGTCTAAATCAGTGTTTCCTAACCAGGGGTATGGGGACCCCAAGGGTGAGGAATTACCAGGGGGTACTTGGAATGGTTTTAGGATTTAAATCAGAATCAGAATCAGAATCAGAAAGCGGTTTATTGCCATTGTAAGTGAAATTCACAAACATAGGAATTTGCTTCGGCGTAGGTGCAACATAAAGCAATGGATAAAATATAATATATATAAAAAGGCATGCATAAAATAAAATTAGAATAAAATAGACTAAGATAGACTAAGATAGATGAAATGTACTTTTATCTGTAAAAAATGTGTGATTTAGCATCTCTTTGGAGGATCTTGGACCATAAATATGATTCAAAAAAGACATATAATAGTAGTAATTGACTATATTTAACTAGTAAACCCATTTATTTGCCTGAAACTCAAATTAAGGGGTACTCTGGGTGTGAAACAAAATTTAGCGGGTACTCGAGACAAAAAAGGTTGGGAACCACTGGTCTAAATAATTTGCTTTGGATTAACATAAAATGATTAAATGTAAAATCTTGACTTTTAATGGTCAATATTTATTTGTTTTTGTGTACGTGTGTCTAAAAGTGTCAGGGTTACAACAAAAACAGGACAAATCTGACATTTAAGTTTATTTCATGGTAATATGATTAACCCACTCACACGTTATGTACTACAATATATTATATTTTCCTGATAATAACAAAGAAACAGATTTGCAAGTGCATGTTGTGCTAATTTAATTCTAATTTCTATGCTATTAGTGCTCTTCTGCTGTAAAATAAAACAATGTGTAATAGGCTTTGGCAGATTATTGAGATGAAGTATTATCATACAAGATTCTCCATCTGCGCTTCCAAAATCCACACAAGCAATATTGTTCTAGTTTTCAGCAGCTTCCAGTGCAGCCATTAATAAAGCTGTTATCTGAACTGAATCTATTCAAAATTGCAACGTGAAAGAAGGAATGGTTTTCTGCAACATTTTAGAGAGCGTTTAGCATTTGAAAATAGTTGAAACGCTGCCACTCTTGACTGCCTCCAGTGTAATTATAGGAATTGAGGGGCCTCGCTGTACAGATGCTCTCACCAGCACTGTATGTTAGGGCTGTGCATTTGAATAGAGTCTGAGTGAATAAAAACTGCAGGGAAGTCAAGCATTTGCTAAATAAATGCTCTATAAATGCACTTTGTAATGGGAAAGACACTGAACTCTATTTCAATTCAGCCATCTTCCAAATAAATGTTACTTTTAAAAAGCTTTAGCAGTGTCTGTAGACCAATAATATATCGCGCCAAGTTGTATATTTCTGTGGGACAATATGATTTCAATTTACAATTCATTCAGTGTTTAGAGATAAATAGGTCTAGTAAATGATCAACTTCTTCTACTTCATACACAGTGTTTCCATTAAATCACCCCCAAATGACATCTGGTCCATGCCCTTTATACAATGTGGAAGTATGACTTGTGTTCTGTATGTTGCACTGTATGTGGTGTACGTTCTTGGCCTGTTCCTTAGAGACCTGTTAAATTGTGACTTGACCCAGATGGAGGGGGTTAGTGGAAGATGTAGCCCTCCATCCGTTAATATAGGCCCTGCAGGAGGCGCTGTCAGAACGCACTAAAGACAAACACAGAAGTATGTTTTCAGTCACAGAGGAAAAGAGGAGAAATGTGTAATGTGATTAAAGTCCTGGTTTGGAGATAAAGAGGAAATTGTTAAAAGAACAAATCTTCAGGAAACGATGCAGCTCTTCAAACAGAGACACGCTCAGAAATCGCTCCAAGAGGATTATTCCTATTCACATGTTCTCTGTGGGGCGTGAGATTTCAGCTCTGATTTGATCTGTTCTCATGAGTCATTTTACAGAGCGATGGGGAACAGAAGAGCCAGCGGTTTGAGCTGAGATGGAAACAATATATAAAGAGTTTAATAAGGGGCTTTTTAATGCACCATCGACATTTGTTATATTTACTGCTAAGATACACCAAAAACAACAACAGTGCCAGGAGGTATTTTTTTGTACATGTTTGACCAAAGAAAAATGTGTGCTTGTTGCTAAGCAACATCAGCATCACGCTGCATCCTTGTTCAGATTTCAAAGTACTTTTGGCTCTGGATGCTTCTCTGAATGTGTGTGAGCTCGCTCTTGTAGACTAATGTTCTGTGTGAAAGACTTGTCTTTCATCTGCTGCACATCCTCAGATTCAGGACACACGTGAACACATGAAACAGACTGCTGAAGCTCCGAGGGGCAGCAGAGCTAATGAGAATCAAAGACAGTAGCCTCACTCTGTGGTAGGTACGAACTGGGCCTCACATATATCACATACCTCTGAAATAGTACTGTAGGATTTTTTTTCCATTTACAGTGCTAAAAATGAGCACTGCTAGGATTTTCACTCAAACCAGCATAAATGGTTTTGCCAAAAGCAGGCACTTTCCTCAGGAGCAGTGATTATGATGCTGACGTAAGCGCTGGAGTTGCTCTGAGGTCTTGTTCAGGTCTGAGCTGTTTGTGTCGGAGCAGTGTG
This sequence comes from Rhinogobius similis, assembly GCA_019453435.1. Taxonomy (NCBI): domain Eukaryota; kingdom Metazoa; phylum Chordata; class Actinopteri; order Gobiiformes; family Gobiidae; genus Rhinogobius; species Rhinogobius similis. The sequence goes on from CM033621.1 coordinate 24,191,976, forward strand.
TCATGTGCCTTGGTCTCACTTGTTGGAGGATGTGTGTGTGACAGTTTGCCCATCACCTCTGGTCACTTTGCATCAGTGCTCTCTCTCTCCCTCTGACTCCTCAGATCACATCCACACAGAGACACCATCGTCATGGACACACAACTCTTAAACTATAGTCATTTATTCACTGAGTAGCTATAGAATTTACAGTTATAAAAGAATCTGGATACTTCTATCTTTGTGGGCATCATAAAATACTACTGGGGCTTGTAGTTATTAAACTACAACGTTGTGATCCACAAATACGTCACAATCTGTTTCAGAAGAGAAAATACTACAAGCTGATGATGTATTACTCTTTAAACTAAACACACTGCCACGAGTAGAGAAACCACCCTTAACTTCATGACACAGGATAATGTTATTGCTGTTACATAATATGGCGTTAAATCTACTCAAGCAGGTGACAAGAGAAGAGGTAAATCTGCTCACAGTGAAGCAGTTTTTCAAGGTATTTTTGAGCAATAAAAACACTTGCTATTGAATAACTGAAATTGAATGAATCCAAGATAGAAGATCGATGCCTCCACGTGGAACCTTTCAGTTAAGCATATAACAAAACATGTCCATGACACAAGTGAGCAAGTGAACAAGAAAAGTCAAACAGTGCACCTTTACATATAATTCACAATAAAAAAGAAAAAAACAGAACCGTAACAGCTCAGTTTTCCTCCAAATTGATTTGACGCATGTACAATATTTCGTTAACAGACACAGCTTTCAGTTATTTCTCTATATTTGATCACACAAAATTACAATGTGAAGAAAATCTAACTTAATTTCATTCGGAGCCACAATGAAAGGCAGAGACGAGCATAAGTAGAAGGAAAGCGATCCAAAACGGGTTTGTCTGAACTGAGGGATGTCTCCCCTGCAGCAATTTCAACAGTTTTCAACTCCTTCTGTCTCAATTTTTCTTGATTCCAGCTTTCATTTATATCACATCGTTTCAGGCGAATGCTGTAACTATCTCCCAGTCTTTATTTTCATCTTCAGCTCCTGGTTATTGTGTGAAAACAGCCAGAATGTGCCAGGTATAGGACCAGGAGACAAAAGGCTGGTATCTGAAGGGAGAGAGTGAAAGAGTTGTGCTGATAATGGCACCCAAAGGCCCAGAGAAGCCGGAAGTGTGGCTCCATGTTAATTAGAATATGAATCAGAAGGAGCTGTTATCTGATGGCACTGGAGAGCGATGGGAGCGTGATCCAGGCAAAGAGCGGCTTCTGAGTCCAACTACTCTACAGTTAATGTGATTTTTGAAACCCTAACCCAAAAGACATGTTGACAAAATATATTTCTCCTGTCAATATTGAAAGTGACAATTACGATCAATAAAGCACAGGATTATAAGGCTGTAGTCGACTAAAAAAAATCTTGTCGACCAATTAATAAACTAAAAGGGGGTTTGGCAAAACTATATCAAAACTCGCAAGTATTTCCATGTATCTGACCCAAACTGCACTCAACAGAACACAATTGTCAATGAATTCATACAAAAACAACTATTTTTGCAGATAAGTACAAGGAAACTGTCTATTTATATGTTGAACTCACTTCATATCTTCTTGTTTTCGCTGTTTTTGCTGTGTAAATCCTTAAAATCACAATAAAATAATTAGTCGACTAATTAAAATGTTGGTCGACTAAGACACCATCGACCGATTAATCGACTAAACGACTAAAGGTTTACAGCCCTACAGGATTATGTTGGCATCTCAGAGAATTTAGAGTAAAATAGAGTAACCCAGTGGTGATGCAGCAGAGGGTTCTTTTGGCTCTTTTGCTTACTTTTTATGTTGTTTTGAATGAATGTATGTCATGAATGTTTGGCACATTTGGCCACAACTATACATTTTTTATTTGATCCCGAGCTAAGAAGTGGAAAAGTAGTTAGCTTCCGTCTTCCTGCAGAAAATGAGATGTTTGTACCATATCATTCTTTCTTAGTTTCATCTAATGTCCAAAGACAAAGATGTGTTGTGTAAATTGCTTGGCTCGTGTTCAGCCAAGCTCAGTAGGAAATAATAACTGTGATGTGGTAAATTATCAACTAATTAAGTATTTGAATATTCCCCAATGACTACCTGTGATTAAGAACATGGATATTACATAAACACAAATTTAATCTCATTCCCAGAAAAAAGATAAACAAGCATTGTTTGAACAAAAATAGATTTTCCAGTTTGAGATATTTGAGGTTGAATGAATTGAATAGGTAAAATATTTTTATTTCTTTGTCGTTTGAAAATGCACATGGATTTCTGAACTGTATAACTCCAGTAATTGTGTTGTCATTATAGTCCCTCCTTCACTTGTGACAGGAGTTGTATGTTGTAATAATGAGCTGCCATTCATTTCCTGTCAGTGCTCAGAGCTTATTTTCGGACTCAACAAGTGCCCTGCTTATTTGCTCGTTACTCTTTTCTTTACTATTACATTAGGCTATTATTTGACGCTTGTTGTGTTGTTCTTTTGTGGTGAGTGTTCATTATGTTGGCCTCCCACCACAGACGGCATCGCTGAATTGAAACATGGAGAAGTGTGGGTTAACAAGCTGACGACCCACTGCAGAGACGGACTTTCATGCAGGGTTAGCTTTGTGGATGTGTAGCAATTTGTGTACGCTTTTACTTTCACTGACGTTTTATTTTGTACACCACACGGCCTTCTTGATAGTTTTCTACTTTTTCCAGGCAAAGACTGAAGAGATAATTGATTTGTACGTTTTTGGGTTTACTTAAACTGTAAAAAGTAGCCTAAATTCACACACTCATTTTCATTGTCACGCTCAGGTTTGAAGATACGACACATAAACGTGATCTTGGTGGTAAGAAGTAGAAGCATTGTGGTTTTTTTCATAATTAATCAGCGGTCTCTGTTGCCATGTTGAGCAAAGGTCAACCAGTTCAGAAAAAGCATTAAAAATTGTATAAATAAAACCGCAAAGTGCCATTTAACAAGTGTCCTTAGCTTTGTCTGGTCTAGCAGTGTTTCAAAAGCCACATTTTCGTACAATAAATATATTATTCTATGGCTTCTTAAGCAAATCTCCTCAACAATACGTGTTCTTAGCTGTATGATAGAAGACAGAATAAAAAAGAAACAAGCTGGAGATATCTGTTTGTGCAAATTAACTCTTCACTTGTACGTCTGTAACTGTCTTTTTTGTGGTAAAGACTACTATATGACATAAAACAATACTTTAACAAGATTTAGGCTTAAATTTGATGTGTTTGTGTCTACATTTCTTTGGTTAACAGTGACAGATTGAAAGGTTTGCTTGTATTCAGACACACACTGACTAATTTGACCGCTCTTTTCTCTTTACCTTATCAATTGCTCACTGTCTCGCCAAGAAAGAAGCCCAAAGATCATGCATTTGAGTCCTGATACTGCGTCTAATTCGTCCGGTAACAACAGCCATTGCATTGTATTCTCCTCAAGAGGTCTGAACCACAGGAAGTGATCCATCAGTGGCGTGGCCTCTCTGACACGTGTCACTGAGGCTGTACATCACTGTCAGGCCGCAGCGTCGTGTGGCGGCATTTAACAAACAAGCTCCTATAGCTCCATAAAGATCCTTCATATTGAATAGTGTCTGCAGTGAAACACAGGCGGATCAATATAAAGGTGTACGGAGGTGACCACAGAGTACAGACGGCATGAGGGGACCGACTTTCTTTCGCTTTTTTACATTCTGGGTTGACACAATAAGTCAAACTTAGTAGTAGCATAGATTTAGCATGACAAGGCTTGGGAATGACTAAAAGTGCATTGGTTCATGACATTAAATTGGTAAATTGTTGTTGCTAATCTGGGAACTCACATTTTTACCTCTAAATGTTTTAAATTCTTAATATTGTATCAGTGTAGCAGTTCATATTTCAGTCTACTCTCAAAGTTATTGCTCCTGGACAAGTTGGAAATGTGCTCTATGAACAAAACCTGAATTTAAAACATAAACAAAATTGTAATTCTAGAGAAATTGCAAGTGTACTATATAGAAAAAACGATTTGTGTGATGATTGAAGCAAGCAGTTTGTTACTCTACCTCCAAATGTTTCTACAAGGAACATTAAATATACATATACAGACATTTTGTACATTGCGGCACATTGTAGCTATAAATATTGCAAAATATTTTGACTTGCCATGAAAAGAAAATGAGGCAAGTTATGGCAAGGTCTGTTGTGAGGTTTTGCGGTGACCGTGGAACATGCACTAGCAAAGTTATAATTTCTACATATTCCCACAAGTTTAACATTAATTTTCTTCTGCATTAGGCCAACGCTCGACTTCTCAGATAGAAAATGTGTTATATATTCAATACTTAAACTGGAATCTGTGCGTTAAAGTGTGGAGTGGCTGATGAGCTCATTAATTCAGTCATTAACACCAAGTCTGGCTAATTTTATATTATATATTTTACACATTAATTAGAACAGGAAGTAGGTGTGTGTCGACATACTGCTGTGAGTCTGAATGTACTATTTTAATGGCGATTGTGTCATTTTCATGTACATGATTCATTTGAAATAACGCGTGTAATGAAGGTACTGAAAATCTACTATTACTTTAACATGGCAACAGTCCTCCATGAACATCATTTAAACTACTCAAATGTAAATATTGTATCATTTGAATGGGGAAAGGTTCTCACAAAGTCCTTTAAATCAGCATTCATTTTCCTGAAACCCATGACACCAATAAACAATACACTGTTACACTTTACTGTCACCATTTTTGCTGATAACACTATTACTATCACTATTACTACCCTGTTTGTTGGTAATCGCCACAAAAGTAAAATACTTCGCTTGACAGAAAAAGTGACTTCCTCAGACTTTTGTTTTAAACGGGTTTTTAAACGTAATAGAGTTTCCACAGCTGGCTGTAGAGATCTCACACAAAGTAGCTTATTTCCTTCAGGATTTCCTTCACTTGTGAAGTGTAGTTTTAGTGTAGTTCTGGTCCTGGACAGTTGTTATCACCTCCACAGAGCTCTGAACCCCGCAGTGCCCCTCTCCTCGCTGGATCAGAGGTCCAGCCAACCTGTTACATCTCTTTAGCGTGATGTCCCCTGGGACGCCGCGCTGAGAGCTCCTCTCAACACCTCCTCAATTTATTTGGACTGGCGCAGATCCAGGGTCACTACCTTTCACTGTTAATCCAGGACATGTGGCTCCAGCCCAGGATCACACAAAGAAATATATGTTGAAGCTCTGAGCACGGACAGGCTGCAGACTGTGATGGACTCTGGAGTTTTGTGAATCTTGGGGTTTTGCTTCTAGGATTTTTGTTGTTGTTTAGAGATGGTCATTTATCACAATTAATTTGATTGTATTTCTAGAAAACGCAAATCTTCAAGAGGTTTTCTGTAACTTTTCTGGTGGAGAGTTTGCCTCGATCTTGCTAAACTTTTATGAAGACACTACCAAGTCAAGTTAGACACAGGAGACCATGCTCAGTTGAAGAATGTATGTTTTCAAAGCTTTTATTTAGCAGAAGGAAACAAGATAAGATACTTCCACACAAAGCAATAACATTTCCATGAACACAACTCCCACCAGAAAAGTTACAAAAAATGCTAAAATCAAAGTTTATGTGAAGGTCTTGCAGCATACATGAGGAAAATGTAGTACGACAGTAAGAAAAATGATTAACAGCATAATTTATAAAGGTACAGTCAAATATTAAGTGCTTAATTTGTCATTATTCAACCAAATCTAAGCAGGTTTAAAGGTTTAGTTCTGAGCTGCTGCTACCACTGGGCCAACCTGATGCCAGTATTTGGAGGTATGCAGACACAGGGAGAACAAGCAAACGCCACAGAAAAGCCCTGATCAGTCCAGTGTTAGAGAAGGGAGAGTGCAATCCATGTACACTTTCAAAATCTACAATATACAATACCAAAAAAAGAAAAAAATGCAAGTGACAATTTCTTTTGACGATATTTAGGCTAATTTGTGTTCTAGTTCTCATTTTCTAAGAGCTACAGAATTATATTTGGCTCCATGTGAGGACAGATGTACAGTATCAGAGCGGAGTCTTGTCAGATGTGTGGAGCTGGAGTGAAAACAAAGCCACAGAGCTGTGTCTCTCGTGGCTCACGGATAATTGAAAATAAATAGCATCTTGTCGCAGTGCTGCTGCAGACTAAATACTAATGCTGCTGCAGCCATGCTGGGACCAGTGCACACACAGCATCAGGCTAACATTCTGTTCTTCATATATGCAACATAAAAGTGGATCAAGGTTCCATTCTAAAGAAGAATGTTTAATTTTGTAAGTCATAATTATTCGCCATTTATTGTGACTTAAATTAAAATATACAGTCATTTGTATTGTGGAGTAAATACAAGCCAAAATAAGCACAACTTAATCTTCTCAAAAACAATACAGCAGAAGTAAATATAAGAGCTTTTGTAGAAGGGCAGGTGGGAATTATTTTGACTTTAAATCGCGAACGGACCCACCATTTTAGAGTATTTGTTTGTATTTATAATATTTTATGTGGTCTCTATTCATTAAAAGTGCTGTACCTGAATTTTTATTAAAATGTGAAACTTTACTCATCCATTTAATAAAACTAGTCCCACTCCAAAATACACACAGACAATTTTGCAGACAGCCCACAATGGACTCATCTTCACCCAAATAGATGTGTTTTACAACTTATCTGTCCTGTCTGTGGCGACACTGATTTGACTGATTTATTGAATACGGCCTCTTAAAGATTGAAAAGCATGGAGTAAATGTATTGCCTCTTATAATATCCCTTGCCCGACGTGCTCATCGGTGCATGCACATTTGTCCTGGTTATGTGGACTTAGTTTGGTCCTGTTCTAGTCTTTGTTTTGTTCTGGTCTAGTCCAGGGTTAGTTCTGGGTTTAAGCTCTGTTAAATCTATTTGGATGTGGTGTGCAAGAGTGAATGCACCCTTAATGTCCATTAAATGTAAATATTCTTCCAAAAAGTCTAACAGTGCCAGCTTCAGAAGTTGTCTTCTACAATGGCATCCTGTCAGCAGCAGCAGATCCCTTTCTCCATTCAGTTTTATCTCTGGCCCATTTCAAATAAACACATTGATGAATGGGCTTGTTTTGGTGCTGGCGGCAGTGCAGACAGATGGAACAACACAGAGGAAATGTGTCTGGATTAAACCCACCTCTATTTTTGCATCCTCTCCTGTGGCTATTTCAACAAATGTATGGATGGAGATGAGAGAGATTGTCTTTACATATGAAAGGCAAGTGCACCCAAAATGGATATTGACAACATTATTTCATATGCTGTTTTGTTTTTATTTGTTTGTTTATTTTACAACCAACTGTGAGACACAAACAACTCAAGATCATTTATTTTTCCTTAAAGATGCATTATGTAATTTAGCTAGAGATGTTTGGCTTTGCCTCGAACGTTCCACAGTATAGCGTTAATATTATTATTATTCATTGAGACAAGCACAAGTCATGAGTAAGCCAGACACCTATCATGCTATCATCATCAAACTTTACTGTTTTAGCTTTGAACCATATTATAAAACATTGTTCCCTCATTAAAACATACCTTCAGAAGTCTTATTTAGCCTCATTCACACTAGTTTGATGAATCCTGCCCACTCTGAGCGTCAAAAACTCCCAGATTTTAGATATTATAGACATCATAAGTCGAACTCTGAGATCTTCGCAGTTTTTAAGACTCGTTCTGAGCATTTCTTCCATTACTCAAATCACTTCCCTTCCCCTTACAACTGACCTTTTACAATTGCATGTCGGAGGCATGTTAACATTTGTTTATCTCACCTGTGTAATACCCTCTGCAGCCAGTAGATGGAGCTCAAAGTCATTATGTGTTTTGTAAATTATCTGTATTAGTTCTAAAACATGAGATGCCAAAGTCACTCAGAAACATGTTTAACGGCCAGTAACAATAGAAATCATGCATACTATTTGTCTTTTTGTGTTTTTTGAGCAATAAAAATGAAATTAAATAAATGTAACACCAGAAAAGTTACACAGTGTACTTCTAAATCATGATCCCATAGTTCAAGTCCAGGCCTGGCCACTGTTTGCTTTGGCAAAAATTAGAATTCAGCTCCCTCCAACAAAGACTTTCACCCACTAAAAACAGATCATTGCATTTTTATTCAAACAATCAAACCATAAACCAATAGCACGCTCTTGAACCTCCTTTATATTGTACGGATGCTTTGCTGAGATGAACTAGAATGCCTCGATAAGCCTTTCTCTAATTGACATGCACAGAGCAGCGCAGCAATAATTAATGACCGGAGTTAAATGGCGCGCTGTGATCCAGGGGGCGACGTGGAGCAGTCTCTGGTTTAGAGCCAGAAGAGAACACGAGCTCACAGAGTCCAGACCTGCAGGGCGCGCAGGGCGGTCGGGCCAGAAGGACTGGACCCAGTTAAAGGCGCGGATCAGCTCTGTTTGGAAAGTAATCACAGTGTTGTTGCCAATTACGGCACAATTCTGCTGCTAAAGAAAATCAGTGTCATTATTTTTGGCATCTATATAAACTCACTCACTCAAAATGTAGTAAAAAAATAAACAACATGATAATTATCTGTTTACCAGCATTGAGTGAGTAAGTTTTAAGGCGTTATTGTCTTGAGATACTATATCATATTGTAGACAGAGATGGTATTCAATTACATTTACTCTGTTATATGTATTTCAGTAACGTTTTGAAGGAATTTGATACAATTTTCCTGTTGCTTGAGTAAAAGTTTTGCTTCCTTTTATCACTGTGAGTCTAGGTGATAAACGTTTAAGTATCAAATTATCTGTTAACATCTGTTTCTTGCCCCGCCGCTTCAGATACGATTACATTTTTATCCTTAGAAAATACCAGATTATGATCATTATTGACTGTTTTGTCCTTCCAATTACATTAACACTGAATTATAAATCAGATGTTACGATAAATATTTTTTTACTCTATCTTGAGTTATTTCTTTGACCGCCACTTGTACTTGCACTTGAGTAATATTATTTTGAAGCAACGTTTCCATAACTAGTTGAGCACTCTGATTGTAGAGAGCAGTCGTATGTGATGATCTGATTATTTAATGTTATTTGAACGTGAATACTAAAGTGTGACTCTTCTCCTGGTGATAGTGAGAGATGCGTCGAGGCTCAGCTGGCACAAAGACAAACCCACAAAGGTTTCATTAAATACAACTTACAGGCGCGCTGCTGCGGAGAGGACTTTTACTGCGTCTGCCTGTGCATTACAATATCCTCTCTCTGATAGTTATTGTCAGTCCATAATTCAACTTGAACGCTTTCACCGCAGTCTAATGGAAATGCGTTCTGCTCTGCTCACTGCTGCACTTTGATAAATGTGCCCAGTGTCACTTTAAAATGGTAAAAAATTACAGTTGTGTTTGGTGATCAATAATGCCTCCGGTTTCGCTCTGAAAATCTAATGGAGGCGCAGATTGGTAAAACTTGAAAATAGGATGTTTAATCTGTTTATTCTTGTTCTTTTCGTCGTCATGGGAGATGGAAGTTTATCCCTGCATCTTGTTGCTGTATTATTTAAAGGTGCACTATGTAACTTTTCTGGTGGGGGAGTCTGACACCTGCTTGTCTCAGTTAACTTATTTGTCTTGCAATTATTCAATTACAGCTGTTTTTGTTGTTCAAAAATACCTTGAAAAACACAGCTTTTACTTTACTTACTTTATTGTGGGAGAGGTCGCCTACTCGTGGTGCCTCGTGGTGACACTTGCTTGTCTCCATGGAGATAGATACATTTAATTCCATAGTGAGGAACATTTATTCTATGATTGTATGTGTTTTGTTGAGTGCTTGATTTTATTTAATGATGTGCTGCAATTTATACAACATTGTTTGTAAAATGTGCTATAGAAATAAAGTGCATTAGATTGAGATTGCAAGACAATATTATATCCATGGAGACGACCACGGGGCAGACTAGAAAAGTTTCATATTGCACCTTTTTAACAGTAGGGTTTCAAAACAATGTCAGTTGTAACGGATTTTAACTGATTTTCACTGTCTATTTGCTGTTCATTTTTTCCAAAGAATTAATTTGAATAATGTCAATTAAATTTGACAAATGTAATGTTTTTTCTTCATCTTCGTTTTGCAACACTTATTTTAATCTGAAAATAACAAATACTATGATGCCTTTATTTCCAAATCTGTTTTCTCTTTGTTCCCACCACATTTTTCTTTTGTGTAATCTTCTCTCACAAGATTGTTTAGTCCTGAAGGTCTGCCACAGCTGCCAATCATTCAATTTTCCGCTGGTGAAAAGCTTGTATCGCTCTATTGTCTTTATAAATGACAGGTTTCTTGCTCTTTCTGTCTCCTGTCCCACACTCTGATATTGTCTGTGCTTTCACACCAGATGAAGTGAAAGTTTGTCCCTTCTTTCTGCCTCAGATCACCTTCTTCATGCTGCTGTCCGCGGTGTGTGTGATGCTGAACCTGGCGGGCTCCATTCTGTCGTGCCAAAATGCCCAACTAGTCAACTCCCTGGAGGACTGTCAGCTGGTGAGAATGACTCAGTATAAATCTGTTTCTACTCTGCCTAAATGTCTGTTCCTTTAATGAGCACACTAAATTGTTGTTTATTTTTACAAGCAAAAGAGACATATTAGTAACAAACTATAACCTGCGATGCTGCTGATGGCGGTGATAGAGATAATAACTGAAATGTCGTATCATATCCTATTAAATCTCACAATAATATGTTAATATATCAAGCTTAAATGTATTGTTTTGTTGCATCAAAAGCTAAAGAAATAGAGAGAACTACACAGAGGGGTCCATACTGTTTTTATCAAGGGCCACATACAGTATTTAAACATTACGTTGTAGAGGGCCGTGACTCATTCAATTAAGATTTTAGCAGAGGTTTTAAAATGCAACCACACCTACATTTTGTCTCAGAACTTTAATATCAGGTCTGTCTCACATCTAAATGTTAGATATGAAGGTTATAATAGAAGAGAAGTTTAAACTTGCAGTTAAAAATTCACCAGAGAGTCTGAAGGCCAAGAAATTCGTCTGAAGGCCACAGTTCAGACACCCTTGACATCCTGTGCTCAATTTCAGTGCAGACAAAATTCAGACATGGATTATAACAGTGTTGACACCGAAGTCTTAAAGTATATAATATACTTCTTATATACTCTGTAAAAGATATTCATTCATTCATTTTCTACCACTTATTCCCGTTAGGGGTCGCGGGTGACTGGAGCCTATCCCAGTGACTTTGGGCCTTAGGCGGGGTACACCCTGGACAGTGGCCAACTTGTCGCAGGGCTAACACAGAGAGACAGAGACAAGGACAGACAACCATTCACTCTCACATTCATACACTACGGGCAATTTAGAGTTGTCAATTAACCTACACAGTCATGTCTTTGGACGGTGGGAGGAGCCGGAGAACCCGGAGAAAACCCACGGCAACACGGGGAGGACATGCAGACTCCACCCAGAGAGATCGTGTGATGTTAGGGTGGTCTGGGATTCGAACCCACGATTTCCTTATTGAGAGGCAGAAGCTATTGCCCTGTAAAAGATATAATTTCTACAATTCTCAATATTGCAGTAATTGCTGTAACATTGTGATAATATTGTACCTTGAGATTTGCATATCATTACACCCTTTATTAAGTCTTTGTTCTTTAATTTGGATTTAACAAAATATGTGTCATTAAATAAGACTTATAGGTAACATTATCAACTTTTATATAATCATTTTGTAAACGTTTGGACAGATTGTTTCATATATTCACTTTTGAAAGCGAAGACTGAACACACTAACAATGATTCAGCTATTTTATTATGAAATGTGTAGTGTATATCATTCCAGGATTCCCATACTGCAGCTTGCTGAGTTTGAGCTTAAATCTGAGTCTGACTTTACTGAGATAACCCTGTCCTGCCAATGTACAGTTTTCCAATTTACATTTAGATGTAACTCTTGAGCTACTTTCCTATTCAAAAATATTCAGGGGTTAAGAACGCTGGTTTATCTCACTTCTGAATGTATTTATGAAGCTTTTCTTCTTACCGCCACTGATTGGATGACATTGAAAACAGAATACATTTCAATAATGAGATGCTAAGCTGATTTTTGAATAAAGTTCAGGAACTGATAACCCCAATACATAAACCGTATCTCTGCTTTTGTGGCGACTGTTTGCATTTCTTCTCACGATAAAGTAAAGTATAGCTTCTGTAGTCGGAGAAAGCTTTATGTTCCTCCCACGAGACTCCTCCCTAAACTCTGGACTGAAATATTCTCCTTCTCGACTCCCCAATGTAATTAACCCTCGTTTGTTCAGTTCACGTCCTGCTTTTACTGAAACTGGGACGCTTCGTCGACATGCGCTCAGCTACACTTACAGTGCAGTATATCAGGCGACTCCTTTGTTTTACTTTGAACTACGGCAAATACATCAATTCTGTGTTCACTCTGGCTTCAACGTGGCCCAAACCTGGTTCAGATGTTCAGAAATAAAGAAGCGACGAAAGGACATGGGTTGTATTTACTTTGTGGGTCGCGATATTAAAGATACAATCAAACACTTGCACTTTTGTCCTTGATCTTGCCTTTGTAATTTTCTTTTTTTTGTATAGACTATCTAGTGCTTAATTTATTCCCATTTGCTGGAATTCATTGTCTTTTTTTCCCTTAATATCTTGGGAATCCAGGAAATATCTTTAGACGTCCAGCAATCATGAAGTAGTATGTTCCAGTAATTGTTCCTTCTGTCCAAAAGTGCTCCATTAATGAAGCACCACAGACATCACTGCAGGGGAAATCACAATTAAATCATTCAGAATCATAATACGTTTATCATAGTGTCAATTTTTGTGTGTATGTTTATTATGAGAAGAAACATCACAATTTTACGATTATTCCTGAGTGCCACCACGATCAAACAACAGCAGATGTTTTGTTTTGACCAGCTTCACGAAATCAAATTTTATTGATGATAAAGTTACATTGATGGGACGTAAAAAGCCAGATAAAACAGCTCTTTACATTTCAATTTTACTTTTTAGAATACAGATTCGTTGATTTAACTTCATTTTGCTCTAAAATGGTAACAATTATATTTGTTTAGATCCTACAAATTATCATTATATTTTGACCTGAATAATCATGACTTAAGATGAGGCGCCGCGGACAATGTTAAGTTGACGCTGTCACTGACACTTCTGCAGCAATATAATCAGCCCTTGCTATAATCACCCGATGGAAACTACATAATTAACTCTTCTGAAAAACAAACCTTGATTTTTTTTATTTATTAACTTTTATTTCACCAGGTAAGAAACCAATTGAGATCAAAACCTCTTTTTCAAGGGTGACATGGCAAGTTAAATGTGACACAAACATCCAGTATAAAAAGCACTTTACATTTAGAATTTTGGAGCGTAAACTGTAGCGTAAACGTCTTCAGATTATATTGTGACCTATAAAATCACAATTATCGATTAACCAAATACTCTTGATTTGTTTTCTTTACTGATGATGTTAAACTCAGGTCTGACTTGTGCTCTTTTGTCCTTGTCTCTGTGTCGTCGATATCTCCATCTCTCTCTATGTTTTTGTCGTGTCTGTCTGCCGTGTGTGTCTGTACGTCGTCTTGATGTTTGAGTGCGGATGCGTGTTCCCCCCTCCTCACCCTCCTCACCCCCCTCGCCCTCGTGCCGCCTCTCAGCTGAAGTTTGACAGCGACGGTGTGTGCGTGTGCTGCGAGCTCCAGCAGCAGAGCTCCAGCTGCAACAACCTGGCAGAGACGCTCAAACTCAACCCCCTGAGGGACTGCAACACCATCCGCCTGCGCCTCAAGGTGAGCCGCCCGTCCCGGGACCACAGTAAATACTCATCAGCCCACAGAGGAGCAGGGAAAACTGTGTGCACGTGTTCATCTGTTGTTCTTACACTGGAAGTTGCCTTTTATTGGTTATAATGATCAGAGATGTGAAGTACTCAGTTACAGTTACTTGAGAAACTCTTTGAATAAACTGTACTAGTAATTTTGTGACACTGTACTTTTAGTTTATTTGTATTTGTTTGAGTAAAAGTTTTGGTTCCTCTCCCCTCTGTGAGTGAATCTACAGTCTAAAGTTTTATATGAACTACTTTAAACGCTTACATCTTAAGTTCACAAATTATTTGTTTTTGTGTCTGTTCTTTGGAAATGCCAGACTCTGAGCATTATTTAATGTTTTTTTCCGTCCTCAAATCATAAATACATTTTACGTCCAAACTGTACTCAAGTATAGTTTCTTCAAATACTTTTTCATTTTTACTTGAGTAATAATATTTTGAAGTAACTTTAGTGTTACTTAAGTACTTTTAACTATACTCTACCCACCTCTGTTATTTATGCTGTATTTTTAACCATATCCAAATGGAAAGTCTAAAAAGATTGATGTTTGTTTACATAAATCAGAGACAGAGTATAAACTAAATTTTACTTTCACAAAAATTTGCCAATGATAATGGCTTTGTGCAGAGCAGTTGACTACGCTTGTCCATTTTAGCCTGACTGGACGAAAACCCCATTGAAATGAATTAGACAGGAAGTACTGAGCTAGCATTTTAAAAATAAACAGACCAACTGCCACCTTGTGCACATAAGATTTAAGATTCAGATATCTCTGAAACACGTTAAATACTTTACAAAACAAGCAAGTACTTCACTAAAGGACACTTGTGTGTTTATAAAGGGACGTGTTTGTGTCTCAATGCTAACGCTAATGCACAACAATTTAAAAGTAAACAACCCAACTGACATTCTGTGCAGAGTCAATTGGACTGGAAGTACAAAGTACAAAGATCTAGACATTTTAAAAATTAATAGTCCGTTTTTCCTGACTCTCATCCCTTTTAGAATTAGACTTAAAGATTATTATGACTCTATTGATGATGATATTAAGATGACTATAATAAAACTCAGCAAATATGACTTTTAAATCTACTAAATGTAAATATTAAATTCATATAACTTCAACTGATGAAACTGTTTCTGTAATTTGTATTTGTTTAATACTAATACTAATTTGGCCTAAGGCCTATGCAGTGATCTTTCACTTTCACTTCTGTTCAGTTCAGTCACCACCTCAAAGGCAACAACACAATTTGCTCAAGCCTTTGAGCAAGACACTTTGTGTGTAGAGGGTGTACTTGGTTGGTTGTTGTTTGGCCCATTGCACTTTTGTCTGTTTGAACAGCTGTGGAAGTAGATTAGCGCCATGTGTTATGACTGAGGAGTGAAAATGCTGATTATTATTTTTAAAACTGTTTAAGTGATTTAGTTCACTGAGAGCCTGGAGCTTTTGCAAACAGAAATTAAGAAATCGCTTCAGGCATTCAATATTTAATTAAGAACATACTCACTCCATTACCAGATATGAGAATCTTGCTGACTCAGATTAATCCTTGTATTTGAGACGGGAGTTTGTTTTAGTCAATGCTTCAATGGTGACACTTCAGATCAGAACAAGGGTTAGGGTTTTCATCATTAACTTTTTTATATAGAATAAAATTATTCATTGAAAAGCAGCCAATCCCTGTCACTTGTTAGCTGCTCTAAATATACGTTAATACATTTGAATTTGTTGCCTCCAGATTTTAGGCAAACTTAGTTTGAAATGATGTAAACGATGTAAATTGCATAAGCGTGAGAGTTTCCGGGCGGAGTAGATTAATTGGATGAGAAGAGGAGAGTGGCAGCGTTTGTCTTTCCCCAGAGGCTCGACTCTTAATATTCAGCTGCAGCATCAGGACTGAGCTGAGATCTGTAGATAATCGTGAAGACGCCAAGAAGATTTAGAACTGAATGAGGGTAAAGGACAGTAGAAAGTGCCAATCTTGTTTGTTGTTTAATGCTTAGGCTGCAAACTGGGTTGTTGCAAGGTTTTGAGTACAACCCTCGGTGCAGAGCAGAACGTGAAAACTATTTTGTTTGCAACACACTTATTTGGCCCAAAATGGTATTGTTTTGTGCTGTAGCATGTCAAATGGGCGCTGTGATTGGCTAAAACTCAACTGAGAGTTCCTCTGACCGAACGATTTTAACGGATGCTATTCCAAATCGATATTCCAGATCTATCCGTATTAGTGCTGTGATCAATCTGTTTTTTCAAGGTTAGGTTTTACTATATGATGATAGAAATAAAACATTATATATCCCACTGTATATCTGCATAAATACTTTATCAAGAAACAATAATGTAATCAAACAAGTAACAATGATCTTTTTTTTTTTTTTTTAATGAAAAAACATAGGAAAGAACATTCAACAGCAACGATGACATTTCTGATTGATTGTGGTACATTAATGACAAATTAAATAGTTGGTACGGAGATAGAAAATTAGTCTTGTCAATTTGATGGCTTCTCATGAAAGTAGAGGTGGGAATTAGTGCTATAAACCTTTATAAACCTTTATTAAAAGTGTCAGAGTCATCAGATGTACTGAGTTATGGCTAAGACCTGCTCCCTTGAGTTTGCATTGGCTTTAATGAACACTCCGCTCTTGGAATAAAACCCCATTCTCTGGAGAAACGCTGTATTTCTCTGCAGTACATTTTGAAAATGAAATCTACATCTCATGCATATTCACGTTCATTTGTACCAAACCACTTCACGTTGTTTTGTCTGCATGTAAATCCTTCTGTCAGTCTTGTACTTGCGCTGGCGGCTGTGGACATCGGGGAGGGCGGGAGAACGGTAATAATTTGTGATTTCCTGTAACGGGATGGGTGCATGACCTTGCCTGATAACCCCGCTGGTGCCACGGGCGCAGCTCAATCTAGACGAGGTTAAATATCTGGAGAGCAACTGTGTCAAATGCATTTCATTGTTTGCCCAGAAGGACTTATTATGCAGCATTTACACAAACTGCTTTGTATGGACAACTTAATGATGGAGCGTGATAGTGTGTCCTTATGCAAACTTCATCCTAAAGCGATTTTGTCTGAGTGATTTCTCTTGGTTTATGCTTTTGAGACACTGTATTTTGCATTCAAATAAGTCAAGCCAATCGATGTAATGCCAGACACATTTCCAGTGCTGTTAATATTCTGCACTTCATAGTTTTCACTGAATCAGCGCGATATTAAAATGTATAATGTTGTACAAGTGAGTTTTGCCTCTTGTGGATGATGTATGTGACCTGAGTTAAGATAAGCAATCTGTCAACACAAGATGCGCCGCGTTGAAAGGACATTTTTCAATCTTGAAAAAATATGGAAAAAATTACAGCTAGAGGGGAAAGAAAGCGTCATTGCTCAAGTAGAAGTAAAAGTACATTAGTGCATGACTGAATATGGTGGATGTTTATTTGATTTTATGAATGTGACTTGTTTTGGACAAGTTAATGCAGAAATGTGACTTTTTTTTACTATAAAAAATGTATTTATTATTTTATTTATTTATTTAGATAACACTTTGTTGCACATGGAAGTGTTTTATGTCCTAGATACATTCATAGTTAACTGGTATGTTAATGATAAAGATATTTTTTGCTGTGATATTATCGACATTTTAATATTAACACAATAGATACACCCGTCATATTTGGGGGCGTGGTGTGGCTTGCTAGCATTCTTGAATAACTTTACAAATGTGCGCTGTTGGACAACTTTATTCTTCTCTATGTCTTTGTGTATGCATTTGGCACAATAAAACTCTCTAAGCTCAGAGCTCAGAGCAGCTCTGACACATTAAAATGAAGGCATTGGTTTCCCCCAGAAAGCTCTGTTAGTGGACATTCCCAGCAACAATTTTAGCTATTTTTCAGTTTCTTATCTCATGATTTTTATCAAAACTAGCAAACTGATATTTAGAGAACAACTTTTTGATCACTTCAGTCACTTCTGTCAATAGTTGCAACAACAAATTCCGTAGAAGAAAAAGAATCTATTTTCCTCGAAAAGGTTGTTTGCCAACAGCTCCTCTTAATAAACAACTCATTTGATGTTTTTCAGTCAGGTTTTAGACCTCATCACAGCACTGAGACTGCTCTTATCAAGGTGACAAATGACATCCGCCTGAACACTGACGCGGGCAAAGCCTCAGTCTTAATTCTGTTAGATCTGAGCGCTGCTTTTGACACTGTCGATCATGGGATCCTCCTACAGAGACTAGAGGACTGGGTGGGCATCACTGGCACTGCCCTAAATTGGTTGAAGTCCTACCTTGAGGACAGAGAGTACTTTGTTGAGATTGGTAACTGTGTCTCAGACCACGTGAGCTTGACCTGTGGGGTGCCCCAAGGGTCAATCCTGGGACCCCTTCTGTTCAACCTCTATATGCTGCCCTTAGGTCAGTTAATACTCAGCACAAATGTGTCTTATCACAACTACGCAGATGACACTCAGATCTATGTCTCACTGACGGCAGGTGAATATGGACCAGTGGATTCACTCTGTCACTGCATCCAACAGATCAGCGTGTGGATGCGAAACAATTTTCTTCAGCTAAACTCAGACAAGACTGAAATCATCGTCTTTGGGCCGCAGAAACAGAGAGAAAGTGTCAGCAGTCACCTCCAGTCTCTCGCTCTAAAACCGACAAATCAAGTTAGAAATCTGGGGGTAATAATGGACTCAGACCTGAACTTAAACAGCCACATCAAATCAATAACATCAACAGCTTCTTACCACCTAAAAAACATTGCCAAAATTAAAGGTATAGTGTCTAAACCAGACTTGGAGAGACTTATCCATGCATTTGTCTCCAGTAGGTTAGACTACTGCAATGGCCTGTTCACTGGCCTCTCCAAACGAGCTGTAAAACAGCTGCAGTACATCCAGAATGCTGCTGCTCGGGTCCTGACAAGAACCAGGAAGTACGATCACATTAGTCCTGTGCTCAGGTCTCTGCACTGGCTTCCTGTGGCTCAGAGAATTGACTTTAAAGCAGCTCTGCTTGTGTTCAAGTCTCTCCACGGCCAAGCACCAAAGTACATCTCTGACATGTTAGTGCCATATGAACCATCTCGCACTCTGAGGACCTCAGGGACCGGCCTCCTGCAGGTGCCTAGAGTCAGGACTAAACATGGGGAATCAGCATTTCAGTTTTTTGCAGCTAAAACCTGGAACAGTCTCCCTGAAGATGTGAGACAGGCCTCCACTCTGACAATGTTTAAATCCAGGCTAAAAACAGTTCTCTTTAGACGTGCATACGACTGAAAGATCTATCTGCACTCTTCTCTTTTAAAGTACTTTATTTTAAAATGATTTTAAAATGATTCTGTGTGTCTTTTTGTGTTTTGTGATTTTAATGCAACTTTTCCTGTTTATGTAAAGCACTTTGAATTGCCCTGTGTACGAATTGTGCTCTACAAATAAACTTGCCTTGCCTTGCCTTGCCTTCTTTTTACTCAACAGTTCAGAGGTGCTGACCTTTTGATTCTGTGAACAGGTCACATACTGTGCAGAGTCAAACGCTGGTCTTGCACTTGTGTTAAATGACAGAGCCTTGGCTTTGTGTCCTGTTCTGTCCTTGAGACGATCACAGACATGAAGCCCTCACACGCTGCTGACGCCACATGAAAATGAAGTCAACCAGAGGAAGTTTAAGCACAGAGAGATTACAAGAAACCTTCAAGCTCTCGATGTTTAATTAAGTAAAAAAGTAAAGTAAACTTTTTGTAATGAGAGGCTCGAGGACGTGGACTCAAAATGCTCGACTCAACGAAACAGTATTTTAAACAGAATTTTATGGACAAAAGATGAACAAAATAAACTAAACAAGGGAAATGCAAAAGCACAGGTGGGACACATAAGGTAAGGCCATGTGATTACATAAGGCGGGAAACCAAATACAGGAAAAGGAACGAGACATTAGAACCAAAATAAAACAGGAAGTACAAACATAGCTTAAACTAAAGTGCTGGATGTGACACTTTTTATCCCAATGTTTGATTATAATTTATCTATTCTATTTTCTATATCTATCTATATACCTGGGCTGTGTCCCACCAAAGTGGGTTAGCCTAGACAGGGCACACACCCTCACTCCCCCCCAAACCCTCCTCCCGTGACCCCCCTCCCCCGTCTGCACCAGTGCCCCCTCCGCATCACCATCACAACTTTTTTCATTTTTTTTTTTTTTTTTTTTTTTTTTTTTTTTAAATAAATTTTTTGTAATCATTAAAAAACTACTCATAAATATTGGACTACAATTAACAAAGCATTGAGCATCGGCTTTCCACTTGACTTCAATATTTTGGGCCTCAAAACTCATTGATGAATACATTTGGGGAATACTTTTGGCAGCAGTAAAGATGGCCATTACAGAAAAATGAATGACACAAATTGCACCAATAATCAAGGACTGGACAGAAATGATAAGTGACTATTGAAAAATTGACAAAGTTACATTAAGACTTCATTTGAAAATTGACAAATTTAATAGATTTTGGAGCAACTGGGATGACTTGTCTCTCTGTGTCTTGTTCTGTATTCCTTTTATGTTGTTCAAAAATCTCAAAAAGCATAGAAAAATCACATCCAATGGTAAAGAATATGACTGAACACAATTTAATGGCGGTAGGAAATTGGGTTATACATCTTTTCCATGTGTCAAACTATAATTTCTACATTAATTTAAAGGCATTTTTTAAATTCCTAACTAATATCTGAACTAAACTACTGCTGTATCTAAAAATACTTCATTATACATTTTTATTGATTATGAAATATATATGAAAGCGACAGATAACGTTAATCTCAAATACAACTATGCTCTGCACCAGATTTTGCAATAAGCTTCAAAACAACTGTCTTTTGTCTTTCATCAACTGAATGTAATATCGAGGCTTCTTTCCAGCAAATGCAGTGCTCTTCTCCTGGAAATGACAGCGCAATAGCCCACAGCAATTACAGTCTCATTTATTCGGTTATACATATTGGAAATTGCTCTAAAATAAAGCCACTTAAAGCTGATCATTAGAGCTTTAATAATAATGGCGTATGGCAACATCAAAGGGGTCGTAGTCCTTGATTCCCAGAGTCTGTCCCTGCACTATACGCCTCAGTGCTGCTTATTCTTTCCTTTTGGCTTCTCTGTTGAGCTGCTTTAGGGTTGTTTATATAGACTGGACACTTCAAAGATCGTATGTTTTCTGTCAATGCCCTTATAATTACTATATCGGCTTCAATAAATAAAGCTAACATAATATTTTGGGGCTCAGTAATTGTGCGTATCTTTTCTTTGCACAAACAGGAAACGTTTTGTTCTTTTTGGTAGTATATTAGCATTCCAGCTGTAGAGGGTTGAATAATTAACATATACGGCTCATAAATGATACAAACTAATGACTTAAGTGTTTGCTTCTGTTCTTTATTTATTACAGCTCATGATCTTTACGATGTGGTTCATTTTGAATAAAGTTTATTATTGTGTTACTATGTCAGTGGTGTATAGTAGTTTCAGTATTATTGCTTATCTGTCTGGATTAATACTGTATATCACAGCTAAACTTAATTTGTTATTGTTACAGGGCTTTGTACATGTCCAATATATAAAGTATTCATGCAGCAGTCTTCAAATTTTCCAAAATATATGCTGTCCCTCTGGAAAAATAAACCCCTTATACACTAGTTATTCCGGTGGTATTTAAAGGGAGTCTGGTGTTTGAATAAATAGGAATAAATAAGGAATACTGTTCATTATAGTTGGTCCCGATTCCTTTACCACCTTCTATGTTTGCGTGCAGTGTTGTGTAGTGACCATTACGCAGTGCTAATAATATTTTTTCTTATGTCTTCCCCATAGGAGCTGCTGTTTAGTGTGTGCGCTCTGAACGTCATCTCCACCATTGTGTGCGCTCTGGCCACAGCGATGTGCTGTATGCAGATGGTGTCCACTGATGTGCTGCAGATGGTGAGGCTCCACATAAATCCTTCTCTTTATTCTCCGTAACGTCCCGTGGGTTCAGTCTGAGGTGCAGATGAGGCTTAAAATGCTTAGACAGGTTAAACCATACATTTCACTAAGTTATTATGTTTAAGAATTTTCCAAAAATGTTGCTTATTTTGTCCCAGTTTGACAATTTTGCTGATGTACTTCCACAAAAAAGGGCCAAAATCCATATAAATTACACAATAGTTATGTTTTGTCAAATATTAATCCCTGACAACACCTTTATTTTGTTGAAAGATCGTTTAATCTGTCAGAAAAATGTGTCCGTTGAGTGTGCATTGGTGACATAGATAGAGGGATTATGTTCAAGAATTCAGATGGACTTCCTGTAATTTTCACTTTTATTTTTCAGTTTTTCTTCACAAACTGCCACTTGACTGATATAGAACTATATGATAAACATTTACATCAGGCTCTATGGCAGCAAACTAAATAAAGAATGTGACATATGCACTTTAACTGACTTGAGCTGGATTTACAAATTCACCATTATACCAAATATACTAAGAGCAACAGTGGAACAAATTGGTTCTTGTAAAATTATACAGGGTGCGTTCATTTCCACAAAAACACATCAGAATTGGTATTTAACTGGGACTAAATTCAAAGCGTTGACAAGACAAAGACCGAGCCAGGACTAGAACAGGACCAAACCAAGTCTACATCAGAATGAAACTAGGCTCAAACCAGAACCAAAAGTGTGAACGCACCCTTAAACAACATGCTTTAGTTCTTTGGTATTTGCTCTTTAAATTTAAAAAAAACCCAACGACCTCCATTTGCACCTGAGATGTAATTTATATTTTTGGTGTCTTATCTTTTACCAAAACATAAGACCTTCTTTACTGCAACATTTTATTTCATTTTAATTGAGTGATCAATCTAACAACAGGCAAACTAAAACTATCAAAGTCAATTGTAGATTATAAGATACAATGCAGTGTTCACTTTTGCCTCATTTCACTTTTTATTAAAATTACTAACATTTCAGTATTAATTGTTTTGCTTTTTATCGATTTTTCATCTGGTTACAAATCCCCCAAAATTCAAAGTATGTACAAAAGAGCAGCAGTAAAATGCAGTGTTTGGTGCAGAGCTGTTCCGATTCAGACTGTGTTAAAGGACAAAAGAGTGAGTCTTATCTGCAGCGTCCGCCACATTTCCCCAGGAGCGCTTCCCATTTACCACGAGAGGTGCTAACCTTTTATTTAGCTCAGTAAATTTAGCAGAGTCAATAGCCGCAGTGGCAGCAGGGAGATTAGAAAGGGAGCCAGGAAATTTGGACCACTTAGGAGAGTGTATGGTGAACTGGAGAACATAGGAGTTTGAAGTTATTGCTGTGTCTTTGTCAGAAAAGTTGTAGCGTAGTCAGATGTCAAGGCCTGGTTCAGCCTAGTATTTAAACTGTACTTTGATTGGATTTTGATTGTTGTATTAAATGATCTAAAATCTCACACAATGGACAAGGTTTAGCTGATAAACCATAGTTAAACAGTTCTTCTTTGAATGGTTTATTATTATTTTATTTCACCTTTATTTCACCATTAGGGATGAATCAGATTAACCAGTTTATCTCAAGTAATTTAGTAATGGAATAATTGTTATCTGGAATGGACTATACAAAACTTGTTCTGAGAGATGAGGTTTTATAACTCAAATAAATCGAATTCCTACTACAGAAGATACATGAACAAAAATAGTTTTTGATCAAAAACTTAATTTGTCTGTAAATATACTTTATCAGGATGTCCTCAAGCAGAGTCTGGGTCACATTGAGTAAAAATCTGATATTTTCGGGCGTTTTGCATCTGAAACATGAATCGATTAACAGAATAATTATAATAAGCCCTATTAATCACTGAATAACACTTTTTTAGTTAGATGTATTATTCAACTTTTGTGGTCATGGCCTGCTTGTCAGGAAATGTTATTGCTTTGCCTGGAATGGCATTTGCCTAGAATGGCATTAAACGTATCTATCGCCAAGGAGACAAGCATTAGACGATACCAGGCCAACAACAGCAGATCAGATCTATGAGGCGCTCATGGAATAATGCATGTTTTACAAAGAACTTTTTCACAATTGAAACATCTGTAATTGAATAAAACACAGACCAAACAAGTGCCAGTAAATCAGATAATCTCTGTTTGTTTCCAGTTCATGCCACACAGAGCGCGCGCCCTGAACCCTGACTGCATGACTCCACATGGGACCATCCTGCACCAGACGCTGGACTTCGACGAGTTCATCCCGCCCATCCCCCCTCCGCCGTACTACCCCCCGGAGTACACCTGCACCCCCTCCATGGACGCACAGAGGTGAGAGTCACAGCACATCACAACAACGCCATCCTTCATGAGAGGACGATGACTACAAGGGGAGTGAGACACAAAAACACAACAGCTCATGATTCATTGATAAAAATCCCCCAAAGAAGTAAAACAAAACTAGCATAATACAAAAATACTGCTTATTGGAATTCTATTTTAGGTGCAGTCAGCCCAGCACAATCTAAAATTAACAGGTGCATTTATTGTAAATAAAAAAAATTCAATCATCATTACAATGTGTTTTGTGCAGGGCCAGATAAAGGTTTAAGCCTCTTGAGTAGCCCTACAATTCTGCTTATAAAAGTTTAGACAAAAAGCCAATTTCGCCATTGTCTAACTGACCACCACACATGGGGAATGTTCTCTTCTGCAAAACTTCATTTGCTCCGAGTGCCTTTTCAGGGAAAGGAGCTAACATTTGGAACGCTTTACCTGCTCACATAAAGACTATTATCAGACTGTTCAAAAAGCAGACTAAAGGTGCGGTTATTTGGTCCTAAACTGAGCCAATTTTAGTCCTGTTCTAGATTTTTGTTAAGTCCTGATCTTGTCCAGGTTTTGTTTCAGATTTATTTATTTATTTATTTATTTTGATTTTGATGTGGTGAATGAGTACGTTTGAATGCACACTAATTCCTGGTTCATGCAACAGAAACAGTTTATGTCGTGTGATCCAAAAACTGTGTGAGTGGCAGAGAGTGCAAGTGTCAAGAAAGTCAACAAAAGCATCTGATCAGGCCATGCAGTACAAACATCTGCGCATGTCTGAGCCGTGGACCTGGACTCTGATGGTTCATAATGTTGCTCACAGTAAAAATTAAAACATACAAATACATGACCTCACTCTTTTTGATTTAGGTTCTCCTTTGTAGGGATATTAACTTTCAGTGTAACTATTACTATGAGAAGAAACACATTAGAATTGTATGATTATTGACAGACGTCATGACTTACTCCTTCCTGCACATTGAGGGCCAGCTCCAGCTCGTGGTGCCTAAGACCAGACTTAGAACCAGGGGGGACAGGGCTTTCTCTGTGGTCGGCCCCAAACTCTGGAACGCTCTGCCTCCCCACGTGCGAACAGCCCCCACTGTGGAGTGTTTTAAGTCTCGTCTTAAGACCCACTTTTATTCTCTGGCTTTTAACACTGCGTGAGTTGTGTGGTCCTCTGTGTTTTATCATTTTTAAATGTATTTATTCTATTAATTTATTTCTATTTTATGGTTTTATCATTTGGCTT
The DNA here is from genome assembly GCA_019453435.1 of Rhinogobius similis. Taxonomy (NCBI): domain Eukaryota; kingdom Metazoa; phylum Chordata; class Actinopteri; order Gobiiformes; family Gobiidae; genus Rhinogobius; species Rhinogobius similis. Next base: position 24,217,546 of record CM033621.1, read on the forward strand.
GGATTTGATTTTACTGGTTTTACAAGCAATAAGATCAAATTGAGTTGTTATTATATATTGTGTTTTGCAGTCTTTATGTTTGTGTGTGCAGCACTTTGGAAACAGGTCTGTTTATAAAATGTGCTATACAAATAAAGTGGATTTGGATTTGGATTGTCTGACAGATCACCATTCATGTAGTATGTGACCAGATGTAAAATTTAAACTTTCTGACTGATAAATAATCTGAACATTCCTAATCTCTTACAATGAATCCACAAGCCCCACATTAACACACTGTCACTCTGTGTCCTCAAACCTCTCTGACACGTCGGGCCTCAGCTGCTGTCACACCAGGCCTGACCTCTCCCTCATCATCTTCTGTATTTTCTCTGGTCCTGCACTGAGCGTGTCGTCGCCGCTGGTGAAGCCATTTGGCAGCGAGCCGCATCTGTTTGTCAATTATGCCATAAACATAAACAAGGCAGTAGCAGCGTTTATAGCTGGCTGCCCAGTGTCATGACATCATCACAGGCCAATGATTGGTGGAAACGTGCAGGTTGTATTTCACGCGCTGCCACTTTAGAAGAGAAGGGGCTGGTAATTAAAAGATATGACTGCATGCATGGCTGCACCTCCTTAATTGGCGCCATATGAAACTATGATAGAACGCACTCAATAATACAATATGGATGGATTACATTGTGGAGGAATTGGAAAAGGAGAAAATGTGGTGGTTTAAAATGCTCTTTCAAAATCTAAACTTTCTCCCATTCTTTATGTCATTGACAGAGGCCTGCATTTGGATTTTCCTCATTCTCCTTTCAGTGCCATCTACGGGGTTCCCATCAACAGTCCCGGGACTCTTTACCCCACGGACCTGCCTCCTCCCTATGAGTCTGTGGTGGGACAGACTCCTGCCAGCCAGGTTTGTCAGAGCAATGTTACTAATGCTTTTAGTTCGTCATGAAGTTGTATCCCAGCATTCAATTTTGGTTCAGTTTGGCACTTTTACTTGACAGACTCTCCCGTAAAAGTGGATGTGCGCATTGTTCCTGTCCTGTATTTGGTTCATCTAGATATTTCAAATGAGATGATGTAATGTTGTAATGATGTATTGGGTAGAGCAAACGCACCTTCTTTTATTTTGGTTGTTAGAGCCTATTGATATAGATTTGTGGTTTGTCATATGGTTAGACATTAATACTAATTACTACAACGCATTCTAAAAGCAAATGTTTATCTCCCTGTTGTCATGGCTGTAGAAATAACAGCTTATTAGGGAAAATAGTGTTATAGCGCCCTCTGCTGACCAAGCTGAGAAATTCAATATTAATACCTCAGCCGTACAAAGGCTTTTTTTCTTATATTTTACTTTGTCATATTTCATTTAAAATAATTATTTTTATTTTATTGACCTTTATTTAACCAGGAAAGTTAATATATAACTGTTTATTCTCCTCATCACAGGTCACCACCAGCATTGAGCAGCCTGCCACAGGCTCCAGTCAGTGCGACAGAAACACCACTGCAGGACTCAGCACCCAAGGTGAGGGAGGCCAGAGGAAAAGACTCATGTCTGCTCCGTGTGTTTCTTACGAATGTTCAAATGTTTGTGTCTCTCAGCCTCAGTGGACAGCGCGTCTCTGATGGTGTCTGAGGTGGCTGACCCGGACCAGACGTGCTCCTCTGAGGACCTGTGCTCTCTGGAGGTGCAGGGCTCAGACCTGTCTCCGTACGGGACACTGCACACAGCCCCCACTGACGGCAGCTGTACCAGTTTGGAGCTGTGCACACGACACTCTGGTTGTCACCGCGGCCTGGTGTGCTCAGAGGCACGTCCCAGTGACACTGGCTACAGCGAGTCGTCCCACACTCACGAGGAGCGCTCTCCAGACTGGTCCTCAGAGAACTACAGTAACCTGGACCAGGAGGACTCCACTGAACACACTCACCCCAGTGAGGAGCTCCGGGCCATGCACATCAGTGACGAACTGGCCTCAGCCAAACAGTTACCTGAGGAGCCGCCCAAACCCTCTCCTCACTCCCTCATAAAGGCTCGCATGATGAGCCGCAAGCTGACTCTCCCAGTCACCGTGTCGCCTCCGCCACAGCCCTGCTCCCCCACATCAGTGGCCTCTTCTGGGGGGACTTCTGCCTTCAGCCCCCTGGCCCCTTCTCTGTCCCCCTCGCCTCCAGCTCGGGCTCGAGGCCCACGGTTATGTTTCAGTGTGTGGTCTCCTGCATCGTCACAGCCGCCCTCCACTTCCTCTACCTCAGCTCAGGGCAACTCTCCCGACCGACCGCGGGGGCTGAGAGTGGCCAGGAAGTATCGCAAACTGGCACGCATCGTCCGCTCCACCAGCGACCCCCTGGCTTGCTCTACCACATCAGGAGGTCTGTTTGGGAAAAGAAATTCAATGTTTTTTTACTGAATAAAGATGCGCAAACCTTATTTATGTTAATTGATTTCAGGAGAAAATTATGGCTGTGCTGCAGCAAACAACTCTACAGAAGATTCAGTGCGTGTTTCTCCAGAACAAGGTAAATTTACAAAACATAAGGCAATAACTTTGTTAGAATAACTCCATGTGGTAAAAAAAATGTAACTTGATTTTTTTTTTTTTTTATGGCAAAAAGTGGCAAGCAAACCCAGTCACACCAGCACTAAGAAGCAGCAGAAGGAAGCCAAAAAGATTGACCTCCAGGTGAAATCCCGGACCACACACCCCTCTCATGAGCGCCCGCACTCTCTTGCTGACCTGAAGATGTACAAAGACACCAAAATTCTTGTGGCTAAGTTTCTGGAGCACTCGAGTTGCAGTCTACCTCCTGAAGTCCAACAGGTCGTCAACAACATCAAGTGTGTCATCAAATCAGACGAGAAACACATGGAGGAGGCTATTTTCAGTGCCAACGTCATTGACCAGGTAGCTCTATTAGATTTACTGCTGTGAAGAAATGTCAGTCTAATGAGGCTTTGACGGCAGGGAGCAGCACGTGCTTGTGCTTGGTGGAATGGTCAATAACATTGATTAAACCCCCTTAATTTACATTCATATTATTGCTACAGCAAGATTGGGCTATTTTCATTCACAATTAATTTAGCATATAATGGAAAGTCACTGTGTTATGTCCACATAATCCTTCAGTCACTCTTGTGTTTGATGGAAGCCGAAATGTCTGACCCTGAAAACTTGTTTCCAGTTGACAGCGTTTTAACTTTTGTTTACTATGTATCAACAAGCAAAGGAAAGGCTAACTTAACTTAAAATGTTACTGCTTCCACAGCATAATCGTTTTTCATTTACCAACGAGAAATAGTTACCACCTGGATATTGGCAGTGATGAAAAATAAAGTATACAAATAAAATCTGCATCCACTGCATTTTTAAAAAGGACTGAAAAGCAAAAAAATACTTTCTTTGTGGTTTGAGGGGATATTTTTAGCACCCTGATAATAACCCGTTTAAAGGCTTTGAGTTCAAGTTCTGGTTTTGTGCAAACAAAAATATACACATAAAAAGAAATAAATTGCATAACTAAAAAAATCTGGAAAATACTACTCTTGAATAGTCGGCGCAAAATATGTTTACTTTTTACTCTAAAATTGAATATTCAAACATGTACTTATACTTTTTCTGACAAAACTGAGAACTTTATCCATCACAGGGTATTGGTAAACTTTACCTAATAAACACAGGCTTTTTCCTCTTTTAAAAAGTAGACCTTTGTCTTTCAGAAAAAAATAATATATATCATGACCTTTTTGCTTGTGCAGATGATGACTCTGCGGATCACAGGCAGCCCCAGAAAACATACCTATGAGGACCTGCACCTCCAGAGCTGTGGGGCCCTGAGCTCCTCCCCGTCCCCCTCTCTGCACCGTCCCACACACGCCCAGCCCCACACAACCAGCGCACCCACCAACCCCCCAGAATCGCCTTCATCTGAACAGGGCGTTTTGTGCAGAGAAACTATTCTTTGACCTCAATGAGAACATCGAGGGGTCATTTCAGGGCCCTGGTGCAGCCACAGAACACTCCGTGTCTGAGCAGTGACTTCCAACTGCTCTTGCGTTGGAAGATAAACTGCAAAGCGTAGTGGGATTGCAGCAGTTTGCCCAAAATGGACTCCATGTGTCTTCTATAGTGCCCAGAGAGACTGTGCCAAGTCATCAGCAGAAATGGTAGCAAACTCGAGACTGAGCCTGCCACTGTCTGTAGTGACTATTTTTCTCATCAAAAACAGGAATGTTTCTCCCTCAGGAGATGTTTTATACCGAATTTCATCTATAAAGAGATATACAGTTCTGCTATGTTGGATGTTGGAGTGCCAGACAATGATTAATGTTGCTCTTTTCCTTTAAAGACACAAAGGGAAATTGTTTTGTATTAAACTGTGAACTGACCAGTCTGGGCATAAGCCATTCTTTTCAGGCGTTGTGGAGCTGTTTCTGATGGTGAGGTGGTGGTGGTGGTGGTGGTGGTGGTGGTGTGTATTTTGTAGTGCCACTGGTTCAAGAACATTGCAGATGTGGAGTATTTAACTTACCTCATTGTGTTAAAATTCTTATCAGTGTTATAATAAACTATGGATTTATATGTGGTGTTTGTTTCTTATTTTACCTTAAAAGAATCACATTGGTATCTTTACTTTCATATGATGAGATAATACAGCTATATCACAACTATAACCTAATGAAATGTCATGCATGTGAAAACATAGTCAGGATAATATTACTAGTGAAGACTTGGAGACTGCATCAAGCTAAAACTATATTTATAACACTCTTATTTTGAAATGTTAGCGTCTGTGTTTTAATTTGAAACAAACCGGAAGCTGTGGTGTTGCCAGTGTTTACCTTCACAGAAAACACGATCTGAATCAGATTTGAGAAGCTGCGCTTTTTTACTCTGAGGGGTCTTCGTCTCTGTAAGGGTCCATTGTTTTATTGTGTGCTTCATGTCTTTGATCTGAAGAAACAGACCTTTGTGTTTGTGTCACAGCCTGTGTTTGTCTCCTCGGCTCGTTGTTAGCAGTGGACAGGTTTAGCTCAGTGTCTCTGTGTCTCTGTGTCCTGCAGGGATAACAAACCCAGTCTAACCCAGCTCGTGTGGAAAAGCATTTGTCCGTGTTTTTGCTCGGATCTGTAGCTGAACATGTCGTAGCCTTTACAGACAGATCAGTTGACTCGTAAGCTAACGCTAGCTCGTGTCTGTCGAGGATCTGTCCACGTCTGTGTTTAGCGCTGCCAGCTGGACAGGCCACGTCCCCGGGCGGATCACTCACGTTGGACAAACTGCAGAGATGTCAGGTTTGCGGAAGCAGCGCTCAGACAGAAGAACAGAGAAGATGTGAGAAGTGTTCGACAGTGTCAGAAGGTGGTTGAATTAGATCCGCGGCATGTCACGTATGCGGATGAGTTTGACACAGGGACAGTGCTGAAGTGGCGTTATTATTTTTGAGATGGTGGGTTTTGGTGCAAATCGACGTGGAGGCCGCCTTCCGTCCTTCATTTTGATCTTTTTGATGGTGATCATCGCCATACTGTCTTTCAACTACTGGACAGTGTCCAACAAGCACGGGCGCCTGCTGGACGAGCTGGCCGAGGTGCAGACGCAGGTGAAGCGCACGGATGCGGCGCGGAGCCGCCTGGAAAAGCGTAACTCTGAGCTCATGGTGCAGGTGGACTCTCACAGGAAGCAGATCGACCAGAAGGACGGAGACTACAGTGTCCTGGAGGGCAAACTACAAGCCCGAGAGGCCCTCATCAAGAAGTGCTCTGACGAAAAGGTAACTTCCGTTCCTGAGGGTGAATGTGTTTCCTCCTGTGTCAGAGGTTTGCAACAGTGCACCATTACAAGTGTTGAGGAGCATCAGGTGTTTAGGTTTTACTGTAAAGACTCCCCCTATTCTAATGTTTGAGGCATCCACTTGAACTATGTCACTTACAGCCTGTGGGCCTTGATAAAGTTAATCAGTATTAAGAATACTGTGATCTCCTCTGATTGTCATCAGTGAACTTGACATTTCCAGGGCTTTGCAGGATAAGATAAGAGAGAATCACTGAGCTGCCCATGGGTTTCAGAATGACGAAAGTAGGACCATTACCAAATAGATTTAAACCAAACTTATCTTTTGTTGCCTATAACAGAAGCTGACACTCATGAACTCCACTATATTTAATCACACACTTAAATTATGGTTGCTCACTGTCACTGGTATTTTACATTAAGATCGCTCTCCGATGGTCATGTTTAAGAAAAGCAATCGTAAACTCCAAGAGACACAGTGAGCATCAGTGGGACATACAGTATACTTGACAGTTGAAGTACACTCTTGGAAAGATTACATTCAGATATAAATAATTATTAATTTCCTGTGTTTTGCCTTCTGTACAACACAATTATAAAACTCAACACTTATCTATTTAAGTGTGCTAAGGACAATCTTCTAGAAGGAACTGGTCCAACCTTTTCAAAATGTTTATTTTGTGCCACTCCTTTTTATCAGCAGCCCAGCCTTTCACAAACACATTACAATACAAAGATTATGTTTGCGTCTTGCTAAAATACTCCTTACTCCTTTGATAGTAAATTATTAGGTGTCATTCTTTTATACATTTTCTTTTTCTCTGTAGATTCAAGAAGAAATTAAACAATATCAAGACGATACAGCCAAGAATCTTTAGTGGTCATAGAAATCATAGCTATTACCGATTTCAATAAAATATTCATACTAATTCTAATTAGGGTGAATATTTCATGGACACACAGCTACTGCTTAATAAAGATCTTTACACGGCGACTAGAGCATGGGTTTGTCAGATGTCGCATACAAACCTGACAAACTAGTCTCATGCCTTACTGTTCTGTAACCTGGTAGATAAGTATCAACAGAAATGGGTAAACTAGCTTCTTCTCTTACCAGATTAAGTTACAAGGAGATGTCACAGCTCAAATGACTGAAATCCAGAGACTCAAAGGTATGTTTTGTCCAGCAGAGGGCAGTCACAAATTATATGCCCTGTGTGAAAGCTATAGCAGGCTCTGTAATTGAGTTTGTTTTGAGCAGAACAGCTGAAGGAACTGAAGCAGGAGTTCATGAAACAAGAAGAGCAGCTCAAAGAAGTGAAGAAAAACAGTACTACGTTGGAGAGAAAGCTGGAGTATGAGAGGTATGTTGAGAGGGATTACCGCTGCTCGATTTATTGCTAAGGAGCTAAGTTTGAGCTTTATACCCGCAGTTTACAATGTGGCCGTCAAATTGCACAGCTAAAAGAGGAATATGAAGAAACAAAAAGGGTTTTGGAAGTGGAAGCATCAAAATTAAGACAGGTTGGTCAAGTATTATGGGCTAAATCACATTTTATTTAGCCTCTTAAATGAATACGTTTAGGTATGGTATTTCTCTGGTGCATTTCTTCTAGTTTGTGTCAAATACAATGTTTATTTTTTTCAGAATGTAATAGATAAGCAGAAGAGTGTTATTGGTAAAGAAGGAGCAGAGGTAGTTGCAGAGCGCCATCCAGTGACGACTCACCAGCATGGTACCCCAGAGTTAAAAGGTAACAGTATTTACAATTTATTGTAATGTTGTAATGTAGCATTGTTCGGGGACCTCCAAAAATCAGTATTCAGAATTAAAGCTCTACTATGTTCCAGATGAAATGGGGAAACCTGGCAGTGATGCTGGCATGCCTGGTATTGAGGATAGCGAAGTGGGAAAAGTTGAAGACAATGTACATTTTGGTAAGTATTGTCCCTTTATTTTGTAATATAATGAAACCCATTTACTTGCATTCTGACTCATTCTTTGTGACTATTGTTCAGCACTAAAGAAACCGGCCATCACTCAGAAGCAGAGTGAGGCCCTGGAGGCGGGGCTGGCTCCTGTCGGTGCTGGAGTTGGAGCGGCTGATGGACCCGGAGCTCAGGGCCTTTTGCTGGACCAGCCCAGGTTGCAGCAGGACGCTCAAGCACCAGTTGTAGTCGCGAAGGGCTTTAACAACCAAGACAGACCAGTGGTGTTTGAGGAAGACAACAAGGCAGCTATGAAGGCCGATGAACTGGGCGAGCAGCAAAGACAGCTTCGAGGTACTGCACTTGTTATCACATTTCTGAGGGTCATAGTTGCGGATAAGATTAGAGAGGTTCCATTTAGCCCACAATAGGGACATATCAGTTTCAACACAAATAACAAGTAAAACAAAACAGAAATGGAGTAAAAAACACTGCAGTTGAGTAAAACTTTAAGACTACAAAACTGTTATGTACATTAAATGGCTGTTACTGTGGTTATGTATAGTGTATCATATGGACAACTATAAACAGGTAAAGTGACTTAAGTGTATTGTACCAGTGTATTATAATTTGTGTCACATTATAATACAGTAGCACCAGGTCAGTCAGTATATTCGGACAACTGGTCAAACCACTGCCTACAACAGAGAACGTTCAGGTTTTTAAGAGCAGGCTCAAGACCCAGCTTTTTACCTTAGCTTTTGATTAATATTTATTATTTATTCTGTATTTATTATATTTATTTCATCTATTTGTTATTATTGTTAGTTATTTTAGGTTTTAGTCTTGATGTTTTTACTTTAAACCTTAGGTCTTAGGTTTTCTGATCTTTGTACTCATTTACTTGAATCCTCAGTGTTTCCTCTGAGGGGCTCTCTGTCCTGGGAGCGGTGGTCGGCTGTGGCTGCTGGGCCCTGGCTCATGGGCCCCAGGTGGAGGTTTGGTGTGTGCCTCATCTCTCCTCTGGGCCCTGAGTCTGTGTCCTGTGGTTGTGGCTGATTCTCTGCTCCTGGTACAGACAGCTCCTCCGATGGTGCCTCCTCAACAGTTTCATCTGTACTCAGCCTCGTGCGTGCGTGCAAGTGTGTGTGTGTGTGTGTGTGTGTGTGTGTGCGTGCGTGCGTGCGTGCAGGTGTTTGGTGTGCGGGTGATTTCACACAGTGAAACCACAGTTTAGCAATTACATAGAAGCAACATTGTGCTAAATATATATTTTAATGGGTTGTTAATGGGTTAAGTTAATTTTACTATGACCCGTTAAATGTATTAAGTCGCAGGTTGACTGAAGTATAGGTGTGAATGCCGGGGGAGGGGAAATTCAATTACAAAAAGTCATTGTTTTGACACATCTGTATTAGTGATTAGTGATCTATGTTTTCTTAGACGTGACTATTTTGTAAAGCTGTCGGCCTTAAGTTGATTACTCAGTTGATAGTGTTTTAGATGACCAAATGTTTTATTTGTTCACTTCTTATTTTATTTAGATTATAAGAATTATTGTTGTACAACAGTAGAAACTATTGTTGTTTAACTGTTTACATTGTCCTTTTGGCAGCTCCTGACAATGTCCCAGGAAATATCGAACATCTAAAGCCTGTTCCTCTGCCTGCTAACCCTGCACAGCTGCCCAACCCCATTCAGGCTCACCGCCCCAAAGACCAGGCAGAACCCATGCACCACAGGCAAAGTGAGTATCTCCGCTTCAGTTTATTAGGATGGGTATTTTAATATTTGAACAAGCAGCTTATAAATGGCTTTTATTTTGGCTTGCGTTGCCTTCTGCACATCTCTTGACTCACAGGTCTGCAATGAATTTACAAGTTTGTCAGTGGAAATACTGGATTTTACATAAAAGATTTAACAATCAGGAAGTCTAGAGAGGGCTTGATTGCATCTGGCAGGAGACAAGTATCATACATCGGCTCCCAGTTTATCCTTTACTACCTGGCTTTCCCCCGCTTTTCCTTCTCTTCTCACTAGAATTCTTTCTAACAAATACCATCAAATGAACGTTAATGCTGTCTTTGACTCGCTGATTGATCAGCCCAAACAGATGAATGGAATGGTATACCTAGACCTCTTTTCTAATGAATGATTTTCTTTTTCTTCTGTCATTAACAACCTTAATTCAAAGCTACCGACAATCAGTCAGCCATCTCACTGGCTTTGTCTTTTGATATAACTATCTGTTTGATTTGATCACTGTAACACTCCCGCCCCGCTCCCTGCCAAATCTCCCACAACTGCCTCTGCTCTCCTTCCCCTTCCTGATGAGGCCCTTCTCTGCCTCCTGCAGGCCGGTTCTTTGATGAGAACGAGTCCCCAGTAGATCCGCAGCACGGCTCTAAGCTGGCGGACTACAATGGGGACGATGGCAACGTGGGTGAGTATGAGGCAGACAAGCAGGCCGAGCTAGCCTACAATGAGGAAGAGGATGGTGATGGTGGGGAGGAAGACGTCCAAGGTGAGCCAGTTCTGAGGACTAGAACCAAACTGTGTCCACCACCATTCCTCATTCCTCCTCACTCCACCCATGTCCTGCTGCCACCCCTGCGTTTGTCCCAGTAGTGCATACAGTCACAGTAGCACACAGTAAATCATCATTACATTCATGGCAAAAACGGCACAATTATAAAATGTATATCAAGTAATTAAATACATTTTAATTTTCGGGTTAATCTGTGTTTTGCTGTGATGCTACTGTGTCTTTTGGCATCTAACCAAATACTTTCAGTACTACCTCCGTTGTTATAACAGTACTTTGATTTTCCATAAAGCATCTAAAATCATTGTTCCATCACCAGAACAATACAACCGTGGCTGCCTTTAGCCAATTCATGATTTCATGTACTGTTCTGTGAGTGTACCATGATAGTATTTTCTTTTCTGCCTGCTCGTCTTTTTAGCTGTACCACCTGTCAGTGCCCACCACATCTGACCCACATCTAGCCCACCAGATAAAATTAGCCCTCTGTGTTTATGTTGAAGTTAGCTGTAACGTGCATGTTTTTTTATGTGCTTCCAATAACTGCATTATAAAAAAATAATCTTTGTTCCATACTTTCATGATTTTACGCCAGTTGTGTGAATCTGCTTGTGTGCTTTCAATTCCCTTTTTTTTTTTTTAATTATGAGCTAAAAGTTTGGACTCACTATGAGTGTCCAAAGTTTTGACTGGTATCAATAGATTTATTTCATGCCTTTGTAACATTTTTTTATTTACTGATCGTATTAATCACGACAATTATTTAATCATTTTTATTTTATTTTGGGATACAGCAGTTTCAGTGTTTTGTTTTTTGTTTCTAGATGATGAAGACCGTGACATGCAAGGAGAGCGGGCTGTGGATTATGGAAAAAGACATCAAGCTATTGATATTTTGTGAACATAAACCTCTGGAGCTCCTTAAACAATTAGATGTTCCTCCATCACCAAGAAGACCTTTTGTTTTTTGTTTTTGTTGTTTTGTTTTTTTCATTGCTGGATTTAAAAAGTCTGTCTTCAAAGTCATGAACTTCTCTGAAACATGCATTGAATTACAAATGAACTCAAGATCACCACTGTGGGCAACGTTGTGGTTTATAGTCTGGTTTTAAGTTATAACAAAACTAGATGTATATTATACATTGACTATTTTGAATCCGAAGAGTGGTCTCTCATCTCTAATGTGAAGACAAATGGGTCATGTTTTTTTTCCCCCTACATTTCACGCACAAACTCCAACCATGGTATGTTTCTCTAATAATGAAGAATCTCCAGCTAAAAAAACTATGGACTTCTTTTGAAATAAAATGCCAGTGACTTTGACTAATAATTAACTACTTTGCAGTAAAAGACACTCGCCATTCAGTTCAATGCATGTATTTGAAACCGTAATCAAAACAGGGCAAAAAGTACTGATGTTTAAGCAATACTTAGAGGAGTTTCTTCATGATGTGCAAACCGTTGCACTATGGTACTAACTTTCTTCCATGTCCACAAGAAGACTTCCCTCCATTATGTCTTGTACATAAATGAACTGTTACAGTTTGTATTGAGAACAGCCTTTAAGGGAAATAAAACTAGCTTTTGTGATAAAATATTGGTTTGTTATAAAAAGGCACTGCAACTGTCATTTATATATATATATAATTATATATATATATATATATATATATATATATATATATATATATATATATATATATAATGTATGTATAATAATAGAAATTATTGTTTTTATATACAATTTATTTCAGTGATGATGATGATGATGTGCCTACTATAAGTCATACAAGATGAAGGTTAGAGGGACTACCTGGATCTGATATTGGTTTCCTCAATGAAAGATCAGTTGCATGTGATTCTGTATACACATAAGTTTATTATGAGCCATAATGATGATGCCCGCTCGTCATGATTTGCATGAGCTGTGTGCAGCAGCAGGTGACTGTCCCCTGCAGGGTGCATGAGGTGCAGGGTGCATAAGGGTGCATGAGGGTGCAGTGCTGGTGTGAGGGGGTGTGTCTGTGTTCATACGGGTATTTGCTGCACAGACTCGGAGCAGAGGCGGGAAATGGCGCCTGCTGCTAAACTCGACGCGGTGTAGTGTTGTAGACGCGGCCCTTGAGCAGATCCACGGAGAAAGTCACACCGGGAAAAATACAAATTCCTTCGCTGTGATGTTTTTTCTGCGCTGAGCTGTCATCTCCAGAGACTGCGGATCACTGTAATGTAAGGCGATACTGTTTGTCCGTGTGTTTGCAGCTCGGAGTTTGTGCAGCGCTGGTAGCGATAGGGCGAGTATGTCTTCACCGTTTGTCCAATGTCCACATCTGTGAGCTCCGAGCACTTTACGTGACGCTACGAGCTAAGTGTGCTAAGCTAAAACTAAGCTATAACATCGGGAAGGACAGAGCTAATGTGCGGCCTAGTGCCCGGCACGGACACGATTAACACTGGTGCAAAAACACGGCTTTGTGCAAAAGCACAAAAAATGCGGTTCTTTTTGAAAATAAAGAGTGGCCATTGGCACACCATGTAATTTCAACAGAAATCTAAAAAAAAAAGAAAATTGACAAATCTCCTTACGGTTAAAATTGTTCTGTGTAAAGTTGCTCGCATATAGTGTTAATACGGTAAATGTGTTAGTAACATGGGATATGCTGGTTATTCTGTTTTGCCGTGTTTTGATTGAGGGAGAAATGACTAATGGCCAGAAAATGTGTGCTCAATAATGTTATCCTTATGTTTATTAACATACGGTGTAATGAGGCACACCATTTGCTGATAGATTTTTAGATAAAATATCAACTCTTTGAATCTCGTCAATTAAGTTGAGCTACAATAATTATTTTGTTATGTTGACTGTATTTGGCGCTAGCTTAGCTTCGGCTAGCATGGGATGCTACGTGAACCGGGACAAACTACAGTCTTGATTATCGATATCTATAAAACTACACTACGTGGTGTTGAGTGTATCACAGCACATATACTAAAACAGTCGTATTTCGTTACTTATTGCCTTTAGATTTATTTTACCTAACCCCCAATAAGGTGCTAGCTAACACGCTAACTGTTTGGTTAAATTAGCTGTATACTGGTAATCACGCTAATTGTTGCTTGTTTACGGTAGATGCTCCCGGTTCAAAACGTGTCCTCTCTTTGTGGACCATGTGGACTTTCATTAAACTCCGTATTGTTATGGACACATGTAAAACCTTATATTAAATCTCAGGAATGGAGGGCCGCAGACTGATTCCTGTAGCTAACACACAAACTGTATATGAGCTAAACCTGTAGCCCGAGCCTCTGTGCAGCAGTGGCATGTTTCTATTTCCCGCTCAGTTTGTCCGGACCTACTCCACTATCCTTGGGAGATTTTGCATAAAGGTGGTTTACATAGATTTCATACTAGAGTCAATAACGTATATTTGAAAGCAGACATTAGAAATATTATATTTGTTACTGTAATTTGTACCATGCGTATCAGTGAACTGTCACTGGTTAGTGACATACAATAGACTATCAATGTATGCCTTTTAAATTTCCGAAAATGTTTTTAAAGTACATTTACTTTTGTGGCCAGATAGTTTTAGTTTGAGTAAATAAAAAGCATATTGTTTGCTTATTTACTGAGACTTTCAATGTGTTTTAACAGGGTGCTTTTGTGTTGAGTTTCTGCCTGATTTTGGATATGTTCAGACACATTTTTAGCCAGCTGTTGTTACGCAAGACTTTGGGAGGCAGGCACAGCAGACAGACAATTCGTGTTAGCTTTCAATAGTTTCAGTTTTTTTTTTCAGTATGCATCTTAGCAGAAAACTGACCAATTATCCAGCTTACTGTCTTTATCTGAAGACTGGTAGGCGACCATACATTTTAAAGATCTCGATTAGCTCTTTATTTCAAAAGACTGGATAGCACAGTGGATTTTACTATGTTTTTCTTCTACTGTATGGACAGAACAAAAACAGCTGCTGCTGTGATTCACTGTGATGTAAGTGTAATGGGATCTTAAATATATCCAGATGTTAGTGAAAATGCACTAGTTTACTTTGGTGCATAAAGGAAACTCATTAGTACTTTATTCTTTGTCCCCTCTATGTACTTTTGCCATTGGTGAATTGTTTTTTTTTTTGCTCTTCTATCATATTCTACTTGTGTTTTTAACAGATTTACATGTGACTGCTCCAACAATGAGGCTGAGAATGCGTAAAGCGTCTCAGCAGTCAAACCCTGGGCTGGCAGGGCGCCCAAACAGGACCAAGCGGAGGCATTCAGAAGTGGAAGAGGACACTCCTACAAGTGGTGGCAGAGGCTTGTTCTCCACCATCAAGAAGTTCATCAGAGGAAATGCTGTTAAGGTAATGACTTCCTTCTCTCTTTTGATCTAGGCTTTCCTCTTTACCTAAAAATTAATGCCATTTTATACCACTTTCCTTGGACGAATGTCTGTGTTCTCCTGGACTTAAACACAGTGTTTCTTTGTGCAGAGTGTCATGTTTCCCAAGAAATGATTGTAGGAATGCAGCGGCTTGTCGGAGTCCAGCTTGGTTCTAATTTTAGATACTAGCTCACAGAGTTTGTGTGCAGGGACAGAAGGCGGGAACAAGTGGTAAAATCTATACAGCTACAATGAAAAGCTTTGTTTCGTGATAGAATGGTTTGTATATATTTTGTAATAAATGTATTCAAATACATTATATGTAAAACTTCAATTTTTACCACAGTGGCCTCAAGATATTAGCCCAACATATTACTCACTGTACTTACTGTACCCTTATACTCAGCAACTTCAATTTCCATATTTCAATTATTCAATTCAATTTAGAATGTGGTCAATTTGGACACACCATTCTAAAATGTTTTCATTGCATTTAAAACATAGAAAAACTAAGCATCCTTACTGTGAATGGACTCGCATCTCCACAAACCTCTGTAGTAAGGCCCATCCAGACAGGACACAGTGAGCGAATGCAGCTTGAAACCCTATTCATGTGTATGTGGGTGTCAGCGCAGGAGCGCAGTGCTGTGCTGCCAGAGAGACCACGTTTGCGAGGTGCTTGCGCTACAGTTGGATTTATTTTAACTGGAGCAACGCACAGAGACATCAGCTCATCCAATCACAAAGCCGGAAAAGCAGTTTCCCGAAAGCGGAAGAGGATCAGTTCCCTTGGTCATTATGTTATTATCAATTAGAAAGAGGCAAAGGTTGATGCCTATTCGTGCTCATAGTCTTCACAACAGCCTGCTCCCTGCACTTCTATTTCTGCATCTCGCTGTCTCCCCTTCAACCTGTGCTCCACTCAGCAGAAAGCACGGTGGCATGCTGCATCCTGTGTGCACGGGCCTTTGCTCTCACACAGGACTCATTTGGCGTGGAGGAGCCTCCTGCTTATTCTTGTGGAAATGTGTTTCCTTTGGCTATAATATAATAAAGGATCAAGAGATTTATGGATGTTGTGAAGAGGGGGTGAAGATTCTCTGGTGAAGGCTGAAAAGGAAATGAGATTCATCTCACACTAAACTGTTATAACCAACATGTGTGATCTTTTAGGTACAGGAAAACCCGGCCAAGAAGGCACGAATCCAATGCGATGTGGACAACAACCTCATCACTTCCACTCCAAATGCTAACACACCACGCAGCAGAGTTGGCAGGAAAGGCCCTGTTAATGGCCGTGAGTCACATAAATTAACAAAATAATAATAATAACAATTTCGACTCCATTAACTTCTGTTTTTGTTTATAACAGAGGCCACCAATCATGACACGAGTAAGGAGAAATCTAATGGAAGCTTGGAGGAGGCCAAGGCTGCCGAGGTGGCTAGCCCACCCAGAACAACCCTTCTTGGGACCATCTTTTCTCCAGTTTTTAACTTTTTTTCACCAGCTAAAAATAGTAAGAAAACAAAAGTACAAATTACTTTTATAACTAATAAATTGGGGTACACACCATAGTTGACACTTACATTTAATGCTTTCAGCGTCGTCGGGGTCCGACTCTCCAGACCAGGCGCTGGAGGCTGAGGAGATCGTCAAGCAGCTGGACATGGAGCAGACTGTGGAGACCCCGACCAGCACTGGAGCATCAACAGAAGAAATGTGCACAGCCACAAATTTCTACTCCAGTGTTTCACACCTGCCGCCACTGCGGACCCCTCACATCCCTGAAGTCATAGCTGTTGCAGAAGAGGAGGCAGAGCTGGAGGCGGATGCTGACCTGCCACCGCTCACAGGTGAACAACAAATACCTTATCAAGTGACCTCATTCAATTATAACACTTATTAACAACTGCTAATGTATCTGTTGTGTTGTTGCAGCTCCAGGCTCTAGTCCAGAAATAACCTACGTGGATTCTCCACCGGCTGCAGTTCCCCCAGAAACCTCTTATGAGGAAGACTGGGAAGTGTTTGACCCGTGAGTGACACCTCAATATCACTAAAGAAAAAAATGAACATACAACAAATTTTCTTCATCCATGGATTTTTTTTTATTTGACAAAAACCTTGGACCTTGGTTTAATTGTTTTCTGGTTATTCTTACCTCTGCAGATATTTTTTCATCAAACATGTCCCTCCGCTGACAGAAGAGCAGCTCACTCGTAAACCAGCGCTGCCCTTGAAGACTCGCAGTACACCTGAATTCTCTCTGGTCTTAGACTTGGTTAGTGAGTTTTATTTTTTGCTAGTGCTGTCAAAAATGAATCTGATTAATCACACTTTGGAACTGTGATTAATCACATTTTGCGCTTTTTGCCATTGTCATTATTTACATGTCAAAGTGATTTTGCACATTTTCTTCAAAAAGAAAAATAATAATTTATTTCACAAATGTAAACAAATTATTTAAAAGCCCAACTGACAACAGTTTAAGTCTAGACATTGCATTTCATGTTAATCTGTGTGGCCACGTTTCAAGTAAATGTAAGATACATGACCAAACAACAAGTTTAATGGATTAGGGGCCTTCATACACTCATAGAACTATAGCGCCAGAAGCATTTATGGCGATAGATGGAGCTGCTGGTGTTGATCTGGCGTCTAATAGTTTCTTAAATGTTTGGCCCATTTCACTACTTTCAGTGTTCACATGTGTTTTGTTTTTGCCACGGAGTACACGCGGTTTAACATGAGATCGCTGCCGCGTCTTTGGTCGTTTCTGTTGTGCGGAGCAAAGCCGAACCGTTCGCCTATGCTCCGCAGCCGTTGAGTGATCTGCGCTTGTCTACGTGAGGAGGACTGATCGATTATATGTGTAAAATGAACTTCGTGATTACAGTTGCTCCTGTTCCTTCCTCGTTCCCTAGGGTAAAGCCCTCTGCGTGATCTAAAAGAGCGTGGTCAAATCAAACCGTGTGATTAATCTGCGTCAATTTTCTATGATTAATCACATGATTTAACGCGTTAACTTTGACAGCCCTATTTTTTACCCATGAAAACAATTTTTGAAACTTACCGACTGTTCTTTATTTCCCCACAAGGATGAAACCTTGGTTCACTGCAGTTTAAATGAACTGGAGGATGCTGCACTAACCTTCCCTGTGCTCTTTCAGGATGTCATCTACCAGGTACATACCACCCTCTTTTTGACACCGACAGGGGGCGCCAAAGCCATTTTGACAGTGTTGTAACTAGCTCCAACTATAGTGTTAGATAATATTTTCTGATGCATGGACTTGTACTGGTCATTCTGTGCAGGTGTATGTCCGTTTGAGGCCATTCTTTAGGGAGTTTTTGGAGCGGATGTCTCAAATCTATGAGATAATCCTTTTCACAGCATCAAAAAAGGTGTATGCAGATAAATTGTTGAACATCTTGGATCCTAAAAAGCAGCTAGTAAGGTATTTGAAATCTTGGTTAATATTTAAATTTGTCATGCTGCCACTTTCTCTTAGGTTTAATTGTTTTTTCTTCTGTCATGTTCACCAGGCACAGATTGTTTCGGGAGCACTGTGTCTGTGTCCAGGGAAACTACATTAAGGACCTCAACATTTTAGGCAGAGACCTGTCAAAGACCATCATCATTGACAATTCACCACAAGCCTTTGCTTATCAGGTAACTCATAACAACAACATTTTAAATGTTTATTACTTTTTTATCTTTACATTATGTCCAAACTATTCCAAATGTGTTTAGTTGTCCAACGGAATTCCAATTGAAAGCTGGTTTATGGACAAGAATGACAATGAGCTTTTGAAACTGGTGCCCTTCTTGGAGAAATTGGTGGAGATGGTAGGTTCTGTGACAAAGGTATCCAATTGGCTTTGAATGTATTAATTAATGTTTAATTTTGTCTTTTTGTCTTTACCTACTTCCACTAGAACGAAGATGTCCGACCACATGTCCGAGAGAGGTTTCGGCTTCACGACCTTTTGCCCCCTGACTGAATGTGACGTCTTTTGCTCAAAGTGGGACATCATGAAACAACTGACAGAGAAAACAAGTGTAAAAAGAAAAAAAAATCTATTGGATTACAAACCACAACATTGCCATTTTTAAACGTTGAGCTTTTGTTTGGCCTTTTTACTTTTAAAACCCATCATAGTTCTTTTTAAAAAAAAATCTTAAAACAAATGTTTTTGCAAATATGGACGTACTTTTCTAAATCTCATCACGTATAAACAAAAGCCCATATAGACCTTTGCATTGACTCGTGGAGCAGGACCGTTTTTCTTGGTGCTGACTTTGTGCACATGTGGACGGGAAAGAGAAGCTTCATCTTACTGCATCTGGTGCTCACACAGGTGACTCTTTGGCTAGAGACTGATATCAGCCGCCTGGACACTGTGTGTACGTTTACTTCAAGCAACACAACACCTGAAAACTGTAGCCGCTAAAATCATATGCATTCCTCTGTAGCTGGGTCACATTTCTATAGTTGGTTGCAGTTTATTTTTCTGGTGTTTGTAAGCAGATAGGAAATGTATTGGTTATGTTTGTAATATATTTTAAACAGGGGTGTGTAACATGAGTGCTTTCGTTTCCGTTGAAGACTATGAATGGTGCGTAATAATGACGGTCCACTCCACAGTAAAACAAAAATATTTTATTAGAGAAATCCATCATTGTACAAAGTTTTGGGCATTCATTTTCAAAGTGATCAGTGACAACATGAACCTCTAACTGTAGTATTTTTGTCATTTGTCTATAATCAGTATTGTATTTTAACATATTCAAGTATTCTGGCAAAGTCACAGTTTTGAGTTCTCATGTATTGTGGTGGCTATGTCTGTAGCATTACGGCTAATGTAGCACATCTTTGCCCGTGTGTCTACACAGATCTGTGGCCAGACCTTGTACTAGCCGCCTCTGGCACCAGCGTCCCACTTGCCTTTTGGGGTAAAGTTCATCCTCACTGCCCCTCAGCTTGTTAACTTTTAAAAGCTTTTATGTTGAAAAGCACAGTTTAAGTAAAAGTAATGTTTAATGAGTCCTAACTTCATGAATGTTTTCAGCTCAAAACGGATTTTGAGCCCAATTGTTAATGCTGTTTTACCAGAGTCAGGATCCAGTCATGTTTTTAAAAACAAATGATCTTATAGTGATAAGCACCATGGTGCGATTTAAGTGCATTTTATGTTTTTAAGTGATTCAAGTATGTCTGTCTGGTCTGGATTGCCTGTACAGTGCCATACAAGTACACTACCAAAATTGTCCATCTCCTGTTATAATTACTCCCTTCTTTTAAGCAAATGACAATCAGAACTTAAGTCATTGTTGCTGAAACCTGGAAATCTCCATTGAATGTGCAGCTCGTGTTGTGTGTGACTATTCATTTAAAATTTACGCTGGCTAAATCCATCTTTTTCAAACTTTTGCTAGCTTTACCTTTCTGCTCCACAAATTAAAATGTTCTGTATTTAAAGGGCACAATGGCGGACACATTGTCTTGAGTGCACTTGTCCAGACAATGAATGTAAGAAATATGGGTCTGTGTCTTTAAAAGTTCATCCTTATGGTCCCTAATCACAAATTGGTGCACATCATGAAGAGGAGGCCTCGCCCTTTGAACCTAAACCTCGTCCCATTGACCATTGTCCATTGACATCACACTGTTACTACCATCCCACAGAGACAAAACAGCAGCTCTATTCCGTACTGAGTGTTCTTACTTATGGCTTGTATGTTCAGGATCGGTGGAAGTAGTTTTTATTCAGCTCATTTATTGTGCATTACCAGTTTGTTCTACAAGTGTACAAAACATGCAACTTCATGTTTTAAAAAATCCTTAAAATAAGGAAATCTTTTGTATTTTTGATTTCAAAAGGCATGTCATATCTACTTTTAAATGTATTAATGAAGATTTAACTACATCAAATGGAGTTTTTTTTCGTACAAATATTTGTTTTAGCTTAGCGCAATGTCACTGAACTGTAACTTAGCATGTAGAATACGCCTTGCTTTGGAAAAGTCCTGAAGTAAATTTGAATCATGGCACTTTTTCTGCAGAAAAGAGCAACATGTAGATATCGTTATCCATTTACCCTGTGCTGAGGATGTATTTAAAAAGACATCTTTGTAAACCAACTGGCTGTATGCTATTGTAAAGTGTATATACAGTTACATTGACTTTCTGAAACAAAGTTTTAAAGGTGAAATCTGTCCATGCTGTGATTATTTCACTTTTGATAAATTATGGTTTGGCAGGGAGGGCAAAATGTTTAACAATAGAAGAACTGGAAATGTGTGAAAGTAGTTATGCCAATAAACCTGCTAAATACAAGTACTGCTGTTACAAAGGCTAACATTGGACTCAATTACGAGTAAAAGTAGGCCCACTTCAAAATGTATCTATGACTGGGATGTGAAAGAATAGGCAGCTGCAGTCAGTGCTGTTGGCACTCACTATGGCCCTACATTATGTCACTAAACGTGCGGTCAAGCTGCTCCTTACGCACCTCCAGTCACTATATTCATCAGCAATTAAGCATAACATTGAGACCGGAAATACAGGTTATTATTTCTAACAGTTTAATGTACTCAGCCTAATTCTTTATTTGCCACCACAGTTGGTAATAGCCCATTATGTGATCGGGGCAGATCTTTACTCTTGGCTCTCTGGTGTCTGCGCTGCTCAAACTCGGGTTTCAGACGCTGGAGGTAATCAACACAGCGCATGAATAATTCAGCCGTGCGGGCTGTGCTTGTTGCCGAAAGAAATCCCTTTTGCGTTTCACGGCCCTCATTTCGCACCTCCGTTTGTCCCTTTGCCGCTGGCCTTAATTACACCGGGGCCCGGGGTCGGTGTAGAGTGTCAGAGGCGCAGACACTGCGCGTCCTGCATGGTGCACTCTGGACTGATGAGCGCAAGAACACGCGGACACTTTCCGTTTATCGAGATAAAATAATGTTCAGCCTTATTGTGTATCGAGCCCATCTGATCTATCTGAACAATTCATCCAGTCCAACTGGATAAACTCGTTTTATTGAAGAGACGGAGACCCGAGGATCGAGCATGAGGCTGACGGGAGCAGCGGGAGCACTTTTTGGTGAGTGGAACAAATAGGACAGTGTGATAATTGAGTTCCAAGTATTATTAAACTCTGGTGCGCTTGGGCGTTTGACACAAATTTTGAAAGGATATTGGGGAAAGATGGAAAATATAATACGCCTAATTAGACATTTCTGTTTTTTTGGGATGGTCTACTACTTTTGGAAGTAGACCATCTTTGTTGCCTAAACACCTGATGAATGACCCACAGTTTAAACTCAAGATGTTTCTGAAACCTTTTGAGTATAAAAAAATGACTGGGCTTTTTGTTAAGCTGAGACCTGTTTGTAGTGATGATTAACTCATATCTGGTAAAAAGCTTATGCATAAAGGGAAATCAGATTTCAAATATCTTTTTTCTTTTTTTAATGAGACTTAGGGACTTGTAATACCGTTTTTTTAAAGTTTCATCAAAATCCAAGTATTCAATGTTTGTGAATTCTAGGCTTATATTTTTATTTGTGGATTTTCTCTACAAACTGAACCTGATTATTCTCCGAGTGGTTGTTTGACTGAAAATACATGCACAGCTTTTCCCTTCTGTTTCACATGAACAGGAGGAGGATTGTTCCCTTTTATCAGATGGTTTACAAAAAGGAATAAAGGGGCTCTCTGAATTTTATTAAGGGCTAAAACAGAATATGAACTTGTGGTTGGCTAATTTAACATTGTTGGCAATCCACTGCTTTGAGAGACATGATGAAATCCTACACTTAAAAAGCCAAAAAATCTGTTATAGCAATTTTAACTCTGTTTCACTCTTTCATAGCGATCATCTGCGCTGTCCAGCAGGCCTGCTCAGAGTCCAAAATCATACATAGAAAGGCAGTCTCCACTCCGGCCAGCCCCACCAGCCTGGAGGAGGACATCCAGATCATGATAAATCAGATCCACTCTCTGTCTGATCCCAAAATACAGGCCCGCAGCAGTGACCCTCTCCCTGTCCAGGGCGTGGACCTAAACGCTTACTACAGTGTCATCACCAACCTGTACGTGCTTCTGCAGCCTCTACTGCGAGAGGGCTTCATAGAGGACCTCCCGAAAACATTAGTTTGTGTCTTGTCTGGGAAACAGGACTGCGGACTGGAGGCCGAGCTGATCAAGGCTGTGTCCAAAGAGATGGGTCCAGTTTTTGTGGCTGCATTGAGCTCTCTGACCAGTCCCAGGTGTTCCCCGCTGGGCACCGGTGGAGAGTCATACAGCTTCTTCTCAACATATCTCCGGATGAGCGACCCCACTATAGCAACACTGACTGGGATGCAAGACATCTTTGTGAACATCCTGACTTATTACCCAGTGTCTGGAAACCTGGTGAATGCGGTCAGCGGCCTCATGGACACTCTAATCAAATACATATTAGAGGTTTTGTTTTCGGTTTTAGAGATACCAATGGAGTACATAAAGATAGCGCTGCAATTTGGCATTCGAGTGCCCACACTGGACGAACAGGGGAAGTGTGAGCACGGTAAGAGATTGCTTAATTATTCTGTTTATTTTCATTGTATTTATTTTGATATATTAATCTGAGTAAATGCTGGATATTGTGTTTGTTTCACAGGTGATTTGAAACAGCTTATTATGTGGTAAGTTCTCACAAATATGTTACATGATTAACGTTTCATCATTGTAAATACAACAGGTGATTTAGGCAAGGTAATTCATATTTTTATTTACTTAAAGCAGCCATTCCCAAACTCAGCAGCGTCGCAGCCTCCTTATCAACCCGACAATAACTTGGGGCCCCACTAATAATTTTTTCTACATTCAAAAGAATATGTAATGTTTTTCTCGTTAAATTTACATATAAAAATAGAAATTACTGTGGGCTTAATATTGATTTAAATATATATTATGTTGAACAGTTTTCAGGCTCAATTTTCTTTTATGAAAGTTATGTGGACAACCTTTGGGGGCCCCCCTGCAGTGCGGGCCTCAGACCACACTTTGGGAAGCATTGACTTATTCCTTTTGTTATTATAAGCAAGCAAACTGAAAAAATGTACATAACTTAACTTTCCTGGTAGTGAGTCCGCCTGTTGTTATTGCTTTGCCTTGGAATGTTCCGTTGCATTAAACTTTTACATTTATTCTATTATTTCCATCCATCTTCTTCAGGTCAGATCTATGGAGAGGAAGCCGGCTCACAGTAAGAATGCATTTTTCAATGGATTTAACAAAAAAAATGTTTTGAAAAATGTATTCTTACTGTGAGAATGCATGGTCTAGTGGCATCATCTTGTCTTTATGGAGATAGATATGCTAATGCCATATTGTGGAACATTTCAGGAAAGTAAAGTAATAACATTTCCTTTGAGACAAACAGATGGTGGACTGTCGACCTGAAAAGTCACATTGTACACCTTCAATTTAATTTTGTAAAATAATATTAGTAACAGTTTTTAATACATACACTTATTTTAGCCTTAACAAAATGAACAAAGACTTAATTCATATTGGACTCATCATTCTTAATTTAGGCTTAGACACTATTTAATTATTTCCCTAACCTTAACTTCTGACCCTAACCAGTTAATTAAGCAGTTACTGAGCCTGTCTCATTCGAACTATTTGTTCATAATGAATTAAGTCTTTGTTCATGCTTTATTAAGGCACAAGCAATTGTAGGTATTATAAAGGTTAATATTGATGTTTTGTTCAGGGGTCTTCGAAACAACGTGAGCTGGTCTTTCGGGACAGCACTTACTGACATCCTTCTGGACGTCTTTCTGGCTCCAGACCCGTCCGGCTGCACATATCCCGGCCCCAACTGTCCAAGCCCCTTCCAGCGCTCTTCCCTCGGCAACAGCAACATAGACCTTTACCGTAACATCCTGCTGCAGTGCGACAACCAACACTTGGCAGAGCTAAACGACACGATTTGTTCTGAAATCGTAACAGGGTCGAGTCAGACATCTTCAGTCTCTGTGCTGATGTTCTGCCAAGCCCTTAGCTCCCTCAACGCCCAACAAAGAAAGCTGGTGTGGAGCAATGCTTGTCATGTGTTTCAAGCTGTCGTGTCTCCACTGACGAGCAGGACGGCAGCTGATTGCACCGGTGTAGGCACTTTCCCCTCCCCTGTCATCAACCCGCCCCCCACAGCTGCCCCTGCGAGAAAAGTCAGAGAGGCGTATAACCTCAAACAGCTCGCCTGCAATTACAACAGCTGGATGACCAATATTTTAGTGGACCCCGTGCTGGTGTCGCTGTGTGGAGACAACCAGCGAGAGGAGTTCGTCAAAAATGTGTGTAACAACGCAACGCTCATGAAGAAGCTGGTTTCGGACAGTACAAACCTGTGGTTGTACGCGTATTGTGGAAACTCCAGTGCAAACCTGGGCTACATGGTGACAGAGCACTGCCTGTACGAGCAATGGATGTTCCAAGCTTCAGTAATTGACCCGTACCTCCTTGAGTTCTGCACGATACTAGACAAAAACCGCCTGTCGCTCCTTATATGTCAAAACGTAGGATTCTATATGCTTTTATTTTCCAGTCCTGCAAATGTACATCTCATGCCCAACTGTTCGCAAGTGCTGCCCATGCCTTTAATCCCCGACACCACCGTGGACACAGTTGATCCTTGCCAATACTCACTTTGGCATGACCTGTCTCTGATTCATCTCAACATTATTACTCTGTGCTCTCAGTTTGATGCAGAGGATTTCAACAGGGAAGTGTGTGCCAACCAAACGTTTCTGAACAAGCTTCTGAACAACAAGCTGAACGAATGGCTGCGACCACATTGCGCGAAAGCTGTTTTAGAAATACCATCTCTGACCAGTGACAGCTTTAACACGACAGAGTGGTGCGATTATCAAACGTGGGCGAGTCGGTATGTGGATGACTCCGTGGTTGGTTTGTGTTGGCAGCACGACCAATTATCTTTTCAGAAAAATGTCTGTTGCAATGTGGCAGTTTTTCAAAGGCTGCTTCAGGACCCTCGCAACGCTTGGCTACGATCAGTTTGCAATGAAACTGAAGAAATTGATAAGGCACAGCTCATACAACAGGTGAGTAGTTATTCATGTCAAGTTGAAAATGCTAAATTATGACTATGATAATAATAGAGTTTTGCTTGTTTATATTGTTTTAAATAATTGTATATGTCTTTGTTTTGTTTTTTAGGTTTGTAGGTATGCTGACTGGACAAAGCCCATAATTGTGGACATGACTGAGGTGGCTGTTTGTGCTGTGGTGGACCCTGATAACTTCCTTTCCAAAGTTTGCCTCAATAACACGGTGCTCAAAAACCTGCTGGCCAATCTGGACAACACTTGGCTAATTCAGCACTGCTCCAACCACACTGGCACCGTGGCACCGAACGGAGGACAAGCCGTTGTGGGATTCAAACCCAGCGAGCAATGCCTGTATTTGTCCTGGAGCGTTTCACTTCCAGACCCTGTTCTCGTGACTCTGTGCTGGGAGCATGACCGCGCCAATTTTGTGTCCACGATTTGCCCAAATCCAAATCTTTTGTCTGCACTGTCGCAAGAACCGCCGAGCGCCTGGGTGGGATCTACGTGTGCCACTCACGCCAACCTCACTAGCGATGGGACAGAGGAGCCTCGCGCCTGCTTAGCCCAAGATTTGGTGAGGAAGTTTAACTGGACATGCACACAGGACCTCACTTTAGCCTGTCAACCTGGAGCAGGACAAAATGCGGTGATGCAAATGATAGTGCGCTGCTGGTTAGAGAACCTGAGGACCAGGATGGATGAGTTGCTGACCCCAGAGGTGATCACGGTGTTGGACCAGGCTGTGAGCTTGACTGTGGTCTCATTCTTAGCGCTGGAGGAGGTTCAGAACACCACTTATCGTGTGGCTGAGAATGTACGCCTCAATATTTTGTCGTCTGTGGATAAGTTTCTCAAGAAGGAAACCAACTTTGTGAAGAAGAGGGTGTTATTGCAGTGCTTTGGGGTAAGAAGTTCTAAAATGTCTAATTATAATGTAAAAAATGTGCGCTTGTTGAATTTATAATACAAATGAAAATCCAACCCAACTTTATTTGTAAAAAGTGGAGACATTTAAAAACAAATAAAATCAATGCTAAAACAAAATGAATGGCCTGACAGCTCAGTAAACTAACATAATTGAAAGTTAAAGAAAATGTGTATTCAAATTAAAAGAAGAGACCTTTGTATAGCAGTCTATTTAATGAGTAATTAATTCTTTAATCATGCGGCCTTTAATGTCATTGTATAGCTTGACCTCAGCCTACAGTTGACACTGGATATAGTTACAATCCTGTCACTGACATCTGCATAATGAATGCAGTGTTGTAGTGCAATCTTTACAAACGTAACGCTTGCTTTCACAATCAGAACACAACCCAAAACAAATGAACAGATTAAAGATAATGTGATCATATTATTTCTGTGTGTGTTTTACAGAGGGTTCTTACCAGCCTAATGCAGATGACACGAGATATCAACCAGGACGAGTTTGGCTTCATCCAGGTTGTATTTCATTATTACTTGTGTATTATGTTATTTTGACCATGATATTAACGTTTATCTGGATTCAAACATGTGCATACAGGAGTACTTTAACATACCAGTGGAAAACCTGAGGGCGGTTCTCAGCGGATCTCACATCACAACCATTCGGATGATCCTCGTGTACTACACCACACACAAGAACACACTACAGGTGCAAAAACACACGCAATTTCAATTAAAAATGGGAGGTATATTGAAACATTTAAAATATTGCATATTTTGGAGATGCAAAATTACAATAGCATGTATAGTATCTACTTTAAAACAGCATCCCTGTTTTTAAAGTAGATACTATACACGCTATTGTACACCGATGTGAAATCTCTTGAGACGAAATGTCTTACTGTTGTGGCCAATAACGGATATTTGTCGACGCTGATAAAAACACCACATAGTTATGTTAAGTTTATAGTAAACAAATTAACTTCTCACTTTTGTTAAAAAATAATAACTAAATGTATAAGGTAAAACAATTTCTGCA
Organism: Rhinogobius similis; assembly: GCA_019453435.1. Taxonomy (NCBI): domain Eukaryota; kingdom Metazoa; phylum Chordata; class Actinopteri; order Gobiiformes; family Gobiidae; genus Rhinogobius; species Rhinogobius similis. The sequence goes on from CM033621.1 coordinate 24,245,290, forward strand.
TGATTGTGTAAAAATACAATACACAAAACATATTCTTTTGCTCAATTGTCCAATTTCTATTTAAAAAGACAAATTGGTAACACTTTATAATAACTACGCTTATTCCTACCTTAATAAAGCATGAACAAATAGTTTATAAAGAATGATTCAGGCTTATACGCTAAACCTTATTCCTAACCTTAATTAAGTAGTTACTAAGCCTGAGTCATGCTTAATAAATTATATGTTCATTGTGAATTAAGTCTTTGTTCATGCTTTGTTAAGGTGTAGTTAGTAGAAAGAGGCACAGATAAATCTTATGCACTGAGGACAAACTTGGGGATGACACATAAGCACTTACAGACTCGGGTGGCACAGAAAAAAATATCTGTATATATCGGCTAAATTCTCCAAATCTGATGGATGCCGATATCTGGGGAAGTCCTCCGATTTCACCAATGTCTGATAACCGATATACTATCCCTTCTATTCTCTATTTCTGCAAAGAGCTGATTAAAAATAAGACACATTTGCAGAAAGGTATACTATACACATCTTTGTTTATTTTTACAGACCATACACTTCAACTGTGACATTTACAGTCACAGTCAATTTGTGTCATCACTTCACCAAAAACAAACATATCCATTGTTGTCAATATTTCCCATCCTTACTTTTTCATCTGCTTTCTGTGTTACTGGATATTTGGGTTGAAAGCCGGTATCACATTCCTCCTGACATAGATCTCGTTGGTGTTTTCCAGCTTCCGGAGAAGTACTTGTCCACACTGGCGTCAGTGCTGTTCCAGACACACTTGGCCTCTGATGGGAGTCTGTTTTCTGACCTGTCCTCTCTCGTGGCTCTGGTCAGTCCAGTCGACATCCAGGGTCTGCCCCTGCTCCAGAACAACATCAATGTGTAAGTCCAGCAGGCTTCATTGAGTCGTGCGTGGAAGAGGAATTATGTGTTACATCACGATCCTTTTGCAGCGAAGTTTAATGTAACTCTTGTGAACTAAAGCTGTAAGTGGCCTCTTAAACCAAGACATCACAGGCATAACACACTTTGTGTCTAAATAAATTAAAGAACTTGTCCAATGTTAACAGAAAGATTTTTTTATCATCACTGAATCACCCTCCATCTGTAGATTTATATGAGAAACTAAAATTGCAATGGCTGTTTTCCTAAAATGCTCTTTTCTCACACTATGACCCAAATATCTCATTTTTTTTCTCAGCAATATATAATAATATTTAAGTAAGTAAGATAAGTAAGATCAAATATTATGTGTCAGTTGTTTGTAATACTCAATAAATTGATGAAAGAATTTTACCCCTTTACTCAAAATATTATTAAAATGTATGTACTAGACATAGATACTTCACAGTGTCTTGCCGTAAGACTATAATGAACAAAGCTTCAATCTAAACTTAGCTCCTATATCAGGCTGGTCTTAAGAAGCGATACGTCATTACACACTGAAGTGTCAGGGACATACATTATGCATAGAAAGTAAAGGTAACCCATTCACTCCATAGAATTAAATCTTCTAGGGGTAGTTTATATGTTAAGTGCTAAGTAAGTATTGACTAAACAGGTCATTAGATATGATTATGCCCCTCCCTGCCCTTCAGATTTCTTTGAGTCTGCACTTAAGATTGACTTGCTGCTGTATAATATTAAATGTCAAATAATATTACTATCTGCACTTGTCTTTTGGTATTTGAGTAACAGATAATTTCATGTTTACACACGTACAGATTATATCCAGAGATATAAACTAATAATACTACATTATGTTAACATATAATTATAGAATGTAATTGCACTTCAAACAATATATAACACAACAATTGATTGATCTTAAATGCTACTGTTAAAAAGTAACTAGAGATTACTGTGATTACTTTAACTTTTACTTATGCACATATTGAAGCAGCACAGGTTCTTGTATTTGAGTCAATTTTTTGTCATTTAACTGTACTTTTACTCAAGTACATATTTGCAGTATGTACATCTTTCCAGCAATGTTTATATCTAATTGAAAAGATGCTGCTGTTAAGGGGCAATATACACTAATCTAATCTCTCTTCTTAACCAAACTTTATCTTTTCAGGCGAGAGACCATCAACCTGAACTTGGACCAGATGACTTTGGACCAGCGGCTTGCGTTTGGCGCCTGGTTTGGCACAGCCATGCTCCCGATCAACATCACCAGAGGTCAACAATCGCTCATCAGGGACACCGGAAACCTGATCGCTTACCTGCCCTTCTACAACTTCCAACACCTCTCGGCTGCTCAGGTAACAGCCCTGTGAGCTTTGATACCAGGCTGGGAAATTGGAGAAGCCGGGCATCTGTGTGTGCCATTAGCCCTGAGGCAAAACACTGCTACAAGTCGCACTCCAGCCAAGAGAGCACACAAGCTGCTCTGTCTCTGTCACATTGTATATGCTAGGGCTTCCTGCTTGTAATCAATAAATTAACATAGGGACACTTACATTTTTAATAGCATGGTTACTGTCAGTGGATGCATTTACTTGATGTATTGTTTAGTAATTTGCTTTTTTTCTGTTTCCTCTCGCATTGCCTTCTCCCCAGCTCCTGAATGGGTTAGATGTGCTGCAGAGAAACACCTTGAGCTCCATAAAGCAAGAGTTTATCGCCCAGCGCCTCATTGGGACGTACAGAAACCTGACAGTTCAGGATTTTATTAGGTCAGAGAACACATACTATATTTATATACCTCACAGTCTTTTGTCTTTATTGCACAGACAATAAATGAATTTATTGTTTTTGATTAATTCATTAGTAGTTATGATCATTTATGATTTGACAGGCTTGGTAGCATCACATGCAGAGCTGATCCAGAGGACCTTGTTGTGTACAAGGGAAATGAGGCCTTTCCTGTTATCCAAGACCTCGTCAGAAACTGCACCCGCAATGGACTCAATCTGCCCAGCCACTTGGTACTTTTTGCTATAACAGCAATGTTTAATGCCTTTTCCCCCTAAATCTAAAGAAATCCATGTGCACACTCCTTGTGTTTTGTAGCTTTCCTGTTTGCTCCTGAACAGCACTCAGTCCAACGACCCGTCGAAGCTGACAGTGAAGGAGATGAAAGAGACGGCTCACCTGCTGCCCATGCTCGGAGTGAGCTTCATACAGAGCCTCAGTCCATCACAGCTGCTCGACGCACTGCCTCTCATCAAGTCAGTCACATTTAGCCCAGCACAGGTACAAACTACAGCAGATCTAATACTGTATAACACCATACTCTATTGCAGGGGTTCCCAATCTTTTCTGGACGGGACCCCCAAAACAGCCATGCAACCGACTCGAGACCCCCAAAGTGAAATGAAAAATAATTTATAGTGTCAAAGCATGTTAAATCAGGTTTAATATTGGTTATTTAGTTTATTGTTTTATTGCACCCTATTTCACTAAAATATACTATTTTTAATTACAAAAATACAGCAAATACAGGGTCATATTTATTAAAATTAAATCTTGAAATAATCTCACGACCCCCAGCTCATCCCTTGCAACCCCCCCGACCCCCACTTTGGGAACCACTGCTCTATTCCACCGTGTTGTTACTTTCACTACATAAGCCCTTGTTTGTTTTGTACACGGTTGATTTGCTGCAGCTGGCAGTGCTGACAGACAGCTGACAGGCTGCTGTCTGCAGGAAACTGAGCCCATGAACCAAAGACCCGACGTGGCTTTAGAAGCAGCAGCCTCACAGCTGTTGTCTCGCCCATGTTACCTTAGACTATAAAGCAGATCATTTCAGGCGGTGGGCAGGGGCCAATGTAACTCAATTGGAGAATCACTTTGTATGAAAGAAATATCCAAAATGAGCCGCAAATGTTGCCATTTGTCAGTACTTAGAAACTGTATCCACAAATTTGTCATATTAATCTTATGGCTTAAAGTTCAAAATCATGTCTTTAGGGTTGAATAATGGCACCTCTTTCAGAAGCTTTAGTTAAAAAAAAAAAATCTCTTTTGTTTATTTAAAAAATGTCAGACTTTGTGCCAATTTTTGTTTCATGTGGTTCAGCAGTAATTACAGAGACCATTAACCATAACCCTGTCTTCAGCTAAATTTTTAACTATTGACATTTTAGAGTGCTGTGATGTCGTGTGAACGCAACCTATTGTTTATTTAGAAAGACTTATAAACTTTGACTAACTTTATTGAGCCACAATTAATTAAAAAAATATTATTAGTATTAGCATTAATGAAATACATTGTCAGGTGCATGAAATTCCACGCACATTAAAATTCTCTTTTTTCTGTCAGGCCTCTATAATTGTAGACAAGTTGTCTTCAGTTATGAAAGTAAGTACTCAATGAATTATTATTTTGTATTAATACACTTATTGACACAAATATAAATCCTCTGTTCAGATGAATTCACCGGGGACACTGCAGCAGCTCGGGTCTCTTGTTGTGGGAGTTAAAAGTGAATTCTTGTTGACATTGACCTCTGAAAGGCTCCTGTCGTCACTGCCATCTATGGCTCAACAGACTCCCAGCTTCAGCCCAGCCCAAGCTAATGCCATTGCCACAAAGCTCTGGGTAAATCAGTCTCATGTTAAATAGTTTAAAATATATGAAATCATGTTTACATTTAACAATACACATCCTGGTTTTGAACGTCACATCTCTGGCCTGGTTAGGGTTTTTTAGATGTGCCGAGCTGGTTGGATAAGGTAGAGCCTCTACTCTTTTGTACTCCTTTGGTCAGTGTACTGCCCAGGACTCCTCAGCTGGTCACCAACCTCACCACATCAGCCACAAAGCCCTGGAACACACAACAGGTAGCCACTTAAACTATACCTAGCGTGTGAGGTCTGTTCTTCTCCGAAACTTGTTCTAATCTGGTTAAATCTCTTTCCTAATTAAAGATGCTTTTTCTGTTGGTGCTGTGAAAAGGTGTATGACATGATCTCAATTAGCTCTTAAATATTTAACTTGAGAAGCAAAAGCTTCTCTGACACTTTCTTGAATAGACACACCCACAATGACACTGTTTTCATATCACATTACTGCCAACAAATGTGTTTTTCCATCCAGGCCCAAGCTATTTTCAACAAAGTACTTGAATTGAAGCCAAACTTAATCAAAGAAGACTTCCAGTAAGTTCTATGTGTTATATGGTCATACTATATGTTATGTAACCTCATTAATATTGTCCTTTTGTAATTAGGAGTCTCGGGATGATCGGCCAAGGAGTGAGTTGTAAAGTTTTACTGGAACGACTGAGAGCCAAGCGGTCCGCTTCATCAGTGGGAGCGATCCTGCTCTTCCTTCGAAAACAGCCCAATCTTCTTCACACCTCATTGGTATAAAATACTAATATTAGTTTTTAGCTTTTTTATAAGTTTAGTGTGTTATATGGACATCTCAAATTTGATTTTGCTTTCTGGATAGAAAAAATGTGTTGTTGAAGAGGTATACCAATACGAGTTCTTCCCTCAAGTTTTACCAGATTTTGGAGCTGAAATGGCTCTCGCAATGCCGTAAGTTTTAAACTTACTATGTGTTTCTGTTGTCCCTTAGTTTTGTCATGTAAATGCATTATACCAATGTACATTGAAGCTGACTACTTTTTCAAATTCCCTGTTTTTTGTCTACAGGGTGACTGTCATTAAGAAGTTCACAGAGGACATCATGCAATCTCTCAGAGCTCTTATCATCGCAGATCCTCAATATTTTCTTTTACTGTCCAGAAGGAAACAGGAACTTCTGGTGGATAAAATTGTTCAAAGACTGGTCAGTCTTTGCATAATTTATGAGTATTACAATTCAAATACCTGCTTGAAAGTCTAACACACATTGTTGATCTGCAGAGCATGTACACAGGTGTGTACACTGCGGAGGAGTTTCGCTCACTGGGGATAATGGCAACATTTGTGACGGATGAGATCTTAATTCAGCTTGACAGAACCTTTTTTATGGAAAACATGGAGTTTCTACAGACTTTCTGTTACAGCACTTCTAAAATGGACATAGTAGCACGAATCTTGCAAGAAACAGACACTTTTGGGTAAGACTTCACTCTCGAACGTCTGTATGTTTTAATCGGGGGGAAGTTCATTTTTTTCCTTGCTGTGCTTTCTCATAGACCTGTAAAGACATGGACTAGAGGCACACTTAGTCAAGTGGGCAGGTTTCTCTTCTTTCTACCCACCAATAAACTTCAAGAGATCCCACAGGTGAGTTCTCTAACAGATTCCATGTATGTTCAGAGTCTATAGTGAGGAGTAAGGATTGTTACATGATATAAGGAAAGATTAGGTCAAAGAAGTAAATCAATCTCCCAGGTGTCACATCGCTGTAGAGTCACGGTAGAGTCCTTCCTGTTATCGCCCAGTGTGTGCCAATGCCCATGTAACGTTGTTCCCCCAGGAGTTCATGACTGTGGCCCGTATAGAGAAGCTGTTCATGGGGCAGCAACAGTGGGAAGGTGGGCCTATTGGAAGCCACTGTCTCGATGCCAGTGAGAGGAGGAGCAACTTTGAAAAACAGCAATTTGTACTGCAGTTTTTTCTGGGCTTCCTCAAACCTCTTTCAAGTAAGTTGTGCTGAAATTAATAGGGAAAATGCTGTAACTCCACCCACGTGAGTTTATGGATTTTTACTTTCCAGCACCTCTGTTAGTTCCTACCTGTGAGATTCTCCATTCAACCACTCCCTCTGTTTGGACGTCTTCCAGCTTGACAAATATGTCATCTTCTGCGTTCGTCAACTGTTTAGAGTTAATGGGTCAAGACCCATTTTTGCCCTCTTATCACCGCAACCAGTTGTTACAGAAAGTAAAAAAAGTAAGTCAGTCTTCATTCACAGACATATCATAAAAAATATAAATTATGTATTTTTTCTTTATGTTTTCCAAAAAGATGTATGGTCCAGTTTCCTCCTTTTCCCGGTCCCTCATCTCTCAGCTTGGAAGAATAGCAGTGGAAATGACCAATGAAGAGTTGAGCAGCCTCCAACTTACTGAACGAAACACCATCTCTGCTCTAGGGGCTGTCGATCTGTGGACCAGCAAACAGGTTTGTGTGGAGGAGTTAGAGAGATTGTGGATGAATCATGTTAATCATGTTAAATACTTACATTTTAATTACAGCAAGAAGTTCTCTTTGCGGCTGTATTAAACTCCACTAAACAGACTGTGAGCCAGCTGGACTCCAGCACTCTGGTGGCTTTGGGTTATATTGTGTGTGGGGCAAAAGCATCTGAAATTATTTATTTCAACGCAGTAGAGTTCAGGTAAGCAAAATGTCAAATGACCAGCATTTGTCCCGAGCTTGGTTTACTGAGCCTGTACTATGTCTCCCTCTGGTGGCTCCAGTAAGGCAGTGCACTACCTTGGTCAGCTGAAGTTACAGTGTGCAGAAGACCAGTTGAAGGCTATGGTCGGGCTGCTGAACCATGCCCTTGCCTTTGGACCCACTCCATTCTGGGGAACTGATGTTTTAATTGAGATTGGAATAATAGCAGGTAGGATACTTTTATTCTCTAAAAGTGGCATGCACTGCAAGCATCAATAGTTGATTGATAGTTCTGTCCAATAAATGCACTTACCATTTTTTGTACTTTCATAGCTGGTATTCCAGATATAGATATGTCCTCCTTGGTAAAAGCTCAAATCGAAGGAATTACACCGCTGGCTATTTCTGTCATTCCACCTGCAAAATTTTCTGTAAGTCTAAAAAATATACACAAAATACATGTATAAAGCTTGTATTTGTAGCTTTTATTATATTTAATATGTATATTTTTTGTCTCTTTGGATCCAGGTTGTGTTCAGCCATCAGCAGATCAGCATGTTCTCACATGAGCAGGCGGAGGCGGTGTCCTCCACAGTGATCAGTGCACTGTCTTATATGCAGAAGCAGGCTCTGGCCATGGTGCTGACGCCCTGGGAGGACCGGCCTGTGGATGTCAGAGGTACTGTTTAAGACCAGATGAACAAATGGCACATTGTTGGATTGGATCTTAACTTTATCTTAAGGGTCCAAGTAGAGCTTCAGTATGCTACAAGAAATGGCAGTGAGACAAAAAAAAAAGTAAACATTTGATTGAAAACAACAATTAAACTGAAAAATAGACTGTTCTGCACCTGATCAAAGGACCACATTCCTTTCAAAGCCCAAATCTGTGCAAAAATACGGATTCAGTGTCATTTTCTGTCAGGTATTCACACTGTCATGACGTTCTGATGAAGGCAAAAAAAGAAGTTCTCTTTTTGAACGTGGTCGGGTTGTTAAGCTGCATAAGCAGGGCCTCTCACAGCGCGCCATCGCTGCTGAGGTGGGACACAGAACTGAGCTGAAGGATCCCATTGGCTGTCCGTCAAGACACTGGACACTCCTCTTTTGGACCATCATGTGTGTTCCCCTTATCTATATCCAATTGAAAACCTTTGGGGATGGATGGCAAGGGAAGTTTACAAAAAAAACAGTTCCAGACACTATGCCCTTCATGAGGCCGTCTTCACCACTTGTTCTATTTTGATCAGCTGCAGAACAGTCCATTTGAGTTTAATTGTTTTCAATTCTCAAACCTTTTTTTGAAAAATATGTGACTTTTGTCCATTTTTCAACTGGTTTTAAACTTTTGATCAGGACTGTACAACTACTACAAACATAGATGCTAAAATTACAATAAACTAATTAAATAAAACATTGTTCTTTGGACAGGACATAAACCAAGGTATAAAGAAGGTACAATTCCTAAAGCCGGTTATACACGCTTTTTATTTATCCAAATAGAGATTCGGTCATTTTGAATCTTCAGCGATAGGCTCTAGTTGTGTTAATGTTAGAGCTCTGTAGACAATTTTTGAGAAGAGTTACGGTTTTGGAGGAAGAAATTGGGATATTTTTGTTTTTATTGGCACTGACTTTAAGTATGTTTCATTTGCGTTTATGAAATTAAAATTTAACAGAATTTTGTTTTTAAAAAGAAAAAAGTATAATTGAAACAAAACTTGTGATTGATCAATATTTTGAGGTGGAAAAAATCAATATTTCTTGACATATTTCTTTTTTTATCATTTCACCCATCTCTTCAACAACTTGACATGTCCATTTTGGTTTCACAGGGAGGTCGTTGGGGCTGGCACTGAGCCACTGTCCTGTGTGTCTGTTTCTGGGTTTGCTGATGCTGCTGGTTGTCCCATCATGACCTTATCTGCGCTTGGACATGACCCCATTCACCTCAGCTTCACTACAAAAACCTCCCAACATGTGTTTCATTTGTGCAATATATCTATTTGTATACACAGCACTTCAAATTACTATGTACAGTAATTTATTTGATTTTCAAGCACTGAATAAACCAAAGAATGAATTATGAATGTAAAGGCCATTTTAGAGGTAGTATTTATGTATTTATTTAAATACCTTTATGTACGACACTGAGTTATCTTGATAAAACTTGAGTTAGAGTCTATGTAAGAAGCCTAGGCCTGTTTTGTTAAGAAGGACCATTGTTTAGTGCGTTTTTTGTATTGTTGTGCAGACACCCTGGTTTGACAATGATCAGACTTAATAAAAGTAGCACACTCTCTGCAGTCTATTTGCGTTATTGCGTTTGTATGCTTATAATGAATGTTTATTATCAATACACACATTATGATCACCATTATTATTGAAATAATACACATAATTAAGCCGTTATTAATGTTTATGTTTACTAAGAACCTTTGTTTGGATTTAAAATCTAAATAACGCGTAAGTTCCCTCAAAGCACCCACTCTTGTTCCGTCGAGTCCACAGAAACCAATACTTTGGGCTGATTTGAAAGATAGGGACGTGTATTTGCATTATTTACATGAGATGTAGGCTCTTTAGTGGAGGAGGACTTTAGATAGGACAGCCGCTGGTGACGTGCGGGAGGTGGAGTGGAGCAGACTTCAGTGCGAGTGTCAAACACTACACAGGCAACATGGCGGACTGGGGTGAGAAACTAACTTAGGAAGGATAGCACCTATAAAGCTATCCCGTCCTTAACTACTCTGCTTGTTAGACGAGCTCAAGAGTGTAGTATTGTCGCTCAACTTAGTTAGATGTGGATTGGTCTAACAAATTTAATGTTGTCGATTTTTCAGATGCTGACAGCTTCGAGCCGGAGGAGCCGATTAATAAAAAGGCGCCAGTGTTGGACAAATGGGAAGGCGAGGACGAAGATGAAGATGTTAAGGTGAATTAAAACTTTTACTTTGATGGGGTAATGTTGATGTAGTCCGATTGTCAGCACGAAACACGCAGATGGGGCTTTGGTCTTAATGCCTTTGCGGTTTCCTGTCTGACAGTGTTAGCTCCACATTAGCAGGCGGCTAATTCATGTGGTACATCGTGCAACAGCAGCTGCTGCTTACTGTTAGCCGAGCTAACTGTAAAGCTAACTGTATTGCTAATGTTAAAGGGCTAAAGCTCGGCCTCTGTCACTCACTCTCTCTCTCTCTGGATTTAGCTTTGACGCAGGGAGAAAAGTGTTTCAGAAAACTAAGCAAAACTATGATATCTTGTCACATCTGGTCAGGATATGAAGCTAAGCTAGCAAACAGGAATGAAAATGGCATTCACGTTATGTTGCTCGATAGGTTTTGGCATCCAGCGATCTGTTTACTTATCAGTAGATGGTTAAATTGCTTATTTTATAACACTCTGCATTTTGACCTACGTTACTAACATTGTATACTATTTGAGGATTAGCGTTTGCCCCGAATCCTCTCTGCTTGAGTAACACGAGACAGCCTTAGCTTGAGTTGCTACCAACTTTAGCCACACAAAGATGAAATCATCTGAGATGATGACTCAACCCAGAGGAGCCAGGCCTGGGATATTCCACTGGTGTCACTCCTCCATTATATGTTTATTATCCATGTTTACCTGGTTGTTGTCTCTGGATTTGTCCAGAACCTCTAAATATTCACTCAGGGAACGTGCTGGGAGAGGCCCCTTCAATTGTTCACTGTCCGTTACATATGGCACTGTGTCTAAAGACACTGATGTTTTTAAATGGAGTACTTGTGTCCCAGTGTTTATTACCATGTGACTGTGTGAAGTACCACTTTAAAGCTTATGGTACTCTACCATTTGAACTACACATTTACTCTATCAAAATTCAAGCACAAATGTTAGCCTTTGAAAAACATATGGAGGACAAGCTCCTTTTTCGTGTTTTGATTATCATGTTATTATGTGTATGGATCTCTCTTAATGTGCGCTCTGTGTACTGATGTATAAATACATATTAGTTTGTATAAAAGCAGTCTTTGAAACATGACAGTAAAGTAAGAAACACACAGATGACAAGCACACAGTTTTGATATTCTGTCAGATGCACCTCTGGGGGAAGTCGTTATATGGACAGTAGAATGTTATAATATAGTGTTTTTTGACTGTTCTATATGGACCCCTGGAGTCAGAAGTATTTTATTTTATTATTGTATTTTTGCAGGACAATTGGGATGATGAAGAGGAAGAAGAAGACAAAAAAGTAGAGACTAAAAAAACTGGTGAGAAATTTTAACCATTTAAATAGAATATGTAATCCATATTAATTTTTGGAGTGTTTTCTTTCATAGATCCAAAGGTTTCAGAAAAAAAGAAGTTGAGTGAGAAAATCAAAGAGAAAGAAAACAGGTTAAGAAAAAAGCAACAGGAACAAGAAGCAATGCAACAAAATGTGATAAGTTTTGTTTTTATAAGTTTATTCAACACATTTGAGAACCTGTTTAGAACTATTCTATTAACTTTTCAGCAAGAAGAGCTTAGCCCTGAGGAGTTAATTGCAGAGAAATTGAGAGTGAAGAAACTACAGGAAGAGTCCGACTTGGAGCTTGCGAAAGATGCTTTTGGTACGTTATGACTCACTGACACTATATTTTTAATAGGCATAATTATTAAAAAATAATAATTCTGGCTTTATATAGATTACAGTTTTGTACAATATACTTTAATGGAATGTTATTTTTGTCTTGATGTTTTGTAGGTGTTAGTTCTTCAAACAGTGTCAGTGGCATTGATGCCATGTGTCCATCTTCCAGAGAAGACTTTACAGAGTTTGAAAAACTGTTGAAAGATAAACTATCTCAGTTTGAAAAATCAGTACATTATTCAAGTTTCTTGGAGTCATTGTTTCGGGAACTTTGTATTTCATGTAAGTATATCAAATTGTGTAACTCGATTATATTTAAAGTGAATGTTTTATTTACCAATGTCCCTTTGGCTTTTGCAGTGGAAGTAGAAGATTTGAAGAAAATCAGTAATTCCCTGACAGTTCTACTTAGTGAGAAACAGAAACAAGAAAAAGTGTGTTTCAATTTCTTTCAAAAATATTTTACCTCAAGCTCAATAGGGGGAGCTATTTACCAAGTTCCAAAGAGCTTCAGTTACATGCACTTAGTTGTATCTTTTATTGTGGTTACAGCAAAACAAAGGAAAGAAGAAGAAGAAGGGTGTAGTCGCAGGAGGTGGTGGCTTCAAAGCGAAAATGAAAGATGACCTTGATTATGGAGGTTTTGACGGTGACTACACTCAAGACTATGAAGACTTCATGTGACACTGGCTCCTTCGCCGCTTCCCTCTCCTTCTGAACCCTCGGAAATGCAGCTGTACCTTCTCATGCTGTCCAGTGCCATCCTGGAAAATCGGAACTATGTGTTGCTCTCCTTAAGTTTGCTTTAAAGACCACAGGGACGTTAACCAGGGAGCAGCCAGTTTTCACCATTTTACGTTCATATATTGAATTGCCTTTTCTCTGTTCTCATTCAGCCTTGGCTCTAACATCCTATAATCATGTAGTTTCTTTTGGGTGACCCAACTTCAGAGAAGAAAGCATTTTGAAAACCGCTGTTGGATATTTCTCGGGGCTCTTTATGTTAATTGTTGCTCCTGATGATAAAATGACAGACCCAGTATTGCAGTTGTTAGTTTAGAGACATAGAAACAAAGGTTCTATGCAAATCTTATACCAGAATGTTGAGTATATTTTATAGGTCTGAGTCGTCTGACCATACTGTGGGGGGGAAAGTATATAGTATCTATAACTTTTGCCAAATGGAGAGCTTATCAGTGCGTTGGACATCTCTGGGCAGGTTGCACTACTGGCAAAAATTGTATGTTTGATACAATACTTCAAAAGGACGACTTTTGCTTGGAAAGGGACAGAGGATGAAGTATAATTTGAGAAAATAAGTGACTTCAACACCTCACAGCCATTCTCTTGATACACCTCTGGAATGTTGTGAAATTTGGCATTCTTACAGGTCTATTTTGTGCATAATAAACATTTACTAATTTGATTTGTATTAATGCAAATAAGATCAGGCAAGTAGATTTAACTTGCTAAAACTGGTCTTCTAATTACTGCTTCGGTAGGCTTGTATCAAGTTAGAAGAAATGTGAGGACCTATGGGCTTCACACCAACATGGCTTCGTTTGGGCTACAGTTCGTTGAAAAGGGGCATTTTCCTTTTTTCTAGCAATGGACAAAGTGTCAATGTTTAACACACAATAGGATGAATACAATGTGGAAAATACAGCATCTGCAGTGTTTTATAAGCATCTAATTTAATAAATCACTGGTCAAAAGGAGCAGTTGTGAGTTTGTCATTAGTAACAAATTTTGGGAATATCAGACGTTCACAGCAAGTCAAATAAATACTCTATTTACAATTTCAAGTACACAATTACCACAGTACAGTTAAAAGTTTACAAATCTACACGTTAATCCAAAACTGAAAAGTAATGATCAAGGTTTTTAGTTGAACATTTCTGTAAAAAATACTTTTTTGTGACAATTATAATTAGCACTTTCCATTAGTTCACTGTTAAGCTCTTGCGCCTCCCTGTGGGATCCCTGGTGCTGCGTCTGCGACTGTTTCGTGGTGCATTAGAGCCCCTCTGTTTCCTCCGGCCCTGCCTGCCCTCCCCTCTCACCACACTGCTCCCTGCCTGCGCCTGAGCAGCTTGGACCGTCTGGAAAACACTTTGGCGAGTCACTTCCCGGTCCCCGCAGGTGAACGCCAGCGCTACGCCTTCATTACTTTTCATTACACGAGAAGTGCCATCCGAGGTGCCATCAAAGCAGCGTCCCAGAGCGATCTCCTTGGCTGTGCGAGGGTCCTGGTCTGTCACTGTGTAGATGCCATAGTTGTGTCCAAGCGGGTCCAGTGGTGCCAGCATAGTGAATTCATTGGTGTCATTATTCACTGCTAAAGGCAGGTGGTTGACTAAATACTCCTGAAGCATTGTGTTCACTTGATCTCTTTTACAGCTTCCTTGTGGGATGATCTTCACCAGAGTCCTGTCCACTCGTTCTTGGTCATACAACATCCCACTGCATTTGAACTCTACACACACAGCAGAAACAGTTGATTGATCCATATCTCTTATACTACGAGTGTCCCGGAGGCCGTACAGTTGACCCACTGTTTTGGGGTGAGTGCCGCCCATATTTCTTGACCTCACATTGAGCTCATGTGGGCTGTTGAGTTTAACTTTAATGTAGCACGCTCTGTATTCCATCGGCTTGGGCCACCAGCTCAGATAGTCCTCAGTCCAGCTCATGGGATCATCTTCGTTGAATGGTACAGTGTTGTAATCATATCTGTCTCCCTCTACTCTTGAGAAGCGGAAGTGAGCAGCACTAAAAGGAGCCTCTTCACATTCTTTTAACCCTTCAAAAGCATAAATGGGGCCATTTCCCTCCTCAGCTGCGTTCGTACGTGGTTTTGCCACATTGATGCTAAATGCAGTCTTCTTCAATCTGTTGTCATCATGGTCTGTGCGCCTGTAGTTGAGTTTACCTAGTAAGGGCTGAGGTACACCTATGAGGTTGGGGTTAATTTTGGGGCTGGATGGGACTGCCTCCAATTCCTCTCCACCAAGATTGGCCATAACAAAGGCAGTGTAGGCATCTGCTTTCAGTTCGTCGCAAAAGGCAGGAAGACAAGCACCGTTTGGACCAGTGATGACACTATCAAATCTTCCCCACGCTCTTGGGTTTGTGGAGAAACCAGCTGTGGGCTCCATGTTTATAAGACTAACTACAACTCCTTCGACCTGCTCACTGGGCATAAAGCGCTCACTACGGAAGGCCCGGACTTTGACGTAGCACCTGCGGTTCTCTGGGACATCCAGGTTAAACAGTCTTCTCTCCCGGATCTCCATATTGCCAATCAGAAAAGTCCTCTCCTCTCGTTTACCCCTCTTCCTTTTCTCCATCTGTAAGCTGCCCTCTTCCTCCCACAGTCCAGTTTCAGGATTCAGTGACCACAACTTCATATTGTCGAGATGTTCGGGCATCGTCACTTGCGCAGAATCCAAAAACACCTTAACTTCACCTGCGTTTAGGGGTTCATTGTTGTCTTCACCTCGAAAATCCACTGAAAACATCCCATAAGTTCTTAATGGAAGAGTGTCACCTTCTTCACCAACAAAGTTTAGATCACTTTGAGCTGCTGCAGCTGTGGACACATCTCTTGGGTCGAGGAATGTAACACTAGCTTTGACATTGCCGGTGTGGACCTCTCCACTCTCAGTATAAAACGAATAGGGAGGAATTTGCAGTTGAACCATGGCTTCTTGCCCCTCCATTTCTCCCAGCTCAAGTGTATTTGTCTCTGTCGAGCTAATAGTCACGGGGGCTTTCTTTCTTATCAATTTGATTTCATGGTAAACAGCTCCTCCCTTTGAACTGAATGGAAGGACTTTTGTGGTGTTGATGAATTTCTGCATGTTGTCCACAAAGGTTAAAACTAGTCTCTCTGTGTCTGGAGGGACTTGGACGGAAAAGGTGCCCTTGTAACCCGTTCGACCGATCCGAACTGCATTCATAAAAATATGTCCAAATCTCATTGGCTCGCCGTTGTCTGCAGCGACGGCCCTGCCATACACGACTGTTTTGGTCTCCACACATTTCTGACAGCCACATTCAGTCACCACCATAGTAGGAAGCTGGTAACCCTGGCACTGCAGCTGCTTCTCCTCCATCTTGGCCACACCGCAGCAGTAAGAAACTTTGTCTTTGCACCTGATGCCACTATCCAGCTGTCCAGCGCATGCTCTGGGAGGACATTTGCCCACATCATAGTATAAAGAGTTGGTGCTCTTTTGGAAGCAGTCATAGGGAAGTCGGATGAGGTTTTCTTCAGGAAGGGGATTGCATGATTGCTCTCTGTTCCCTGAAAATAAAATACATAAGAAATTAATTTAAATAAAATAGTTAAATCTTTTAAAACATAATTTTGTGACAATAATCTGATACCAATGACTCTGAGTGTAGCTGGTTTGGTCTTGATGGCTCCTGAAGGTCCACGTGCCCTGCAATAGTACTCGCCCGCCTGCTCAGGCAGGAGGTTCTTCAGAACCAGTGTGCTCTCTGACTGCTTCTCAATCAGGCTGTTGTTGTGAAACCTGTTCAGTTCATTGCAAATTAAAATGTGTTCACGATACTTAAGAATGTAATAGCAACTTGAAAGTAAATTTGATATTTTATCTAGTAGTGACTCATTCATTAACAGTTGTCCTGATTTCTTTGAGATCTTACCACTGGTACGTGTCTGGAAGAGGGGTCCCTGCCACTTTGCAGCAGAAAGCTGCAGTTTGTCCTTCCCTTCTGATCTTGCTCTCGGGGTTACTTGATACATGAAGCTTCTCTGAAAAGAGAACGCACAGTACCTCCATCACTCATGAACGCAGAGATGCTCATCTCTCATGGTTCTGTGTAGACAATAGGCTATAAGAGTTATCATGTATCTCACCTGTTCGCTGCAGCTGGACACTGAGCACAGAGGTGCGGTCAGTGCTCTGTGGCACCACCACATTTTGAGGGGCGTGTCCCTGCAGCATCACAAACAGTGTGGTGTTGGCGTCAGGACAGAGGCCTGGGACTCTGAAGTGTCCGTTGTGATCGCTGACAGTGAGCAGTTTACCGGAGCGCAGGATCACAGCCCCCTCTGCAGCCAGGCCCCCTGCCCCTCGCACTGACCCCAGCACCATGTGGTCCTCACACATACAGGCATCGCAGTCAGCATTCACTCGGCCCATCACACATCTCAGCCTGCACTCTGCTAAAGGAGGAGATGTTCTATATTATACACCAACTATTTCTGTTGTATAAGTTCAATGGTACCCCTCACCTTTCTTTGGACATTCAGGTCCATGGCACTCTCTGCCTTCCACTTTAGACCCAATGCAGGGCACAGAGCTGCTCTGGCACTTTCTGTAGCGGAGCTGCATCCCGACCTGCCCACAGAGAGCAGGACATTCACTCCAGTCTGACCAGGGACCCCAAGTGCCCTCCACATCCACACTGTCTGTGGAAAAACCTGCATGCAAGACAACTCATCATTACATCTCAGCTTCTGTAGAAATCACAGATGAGTAACAAACACATATATTTTCTTTTTTAAAAATGCATTAATATTAGTGACCAAAAGCCTACACTTTCTGATAATTGTGTTCAGTGAGAGAAACCACCTTTTGGACAGAGGAAGCGCACAGCGTAGTTGGAGCAGTTGCGCTCTGGCCCCTGCTCTTCATTGAGGCACCAGAAGCCCACAGTGGGGTCAGCGTGGACCTTTTCCCCGGTCTCTCGGGCCGGGACCCAGTCTGTGGTCCGGGCCTCCAGCGCTCGTGGGACGGCGCACACTCGGGTTTTGTAATAGAAACGAATGGCCTCAAGCTGCTCATAGTCTCCACGACCCCCAGGATGGTCCACATTGAACCAGGAAGTCCATTCATAATTGTCTGAACACACAAGACACTTTTGTTCTATAACTCAATTCAGAAATGTAACTGTATTCTAATATTCTAAAATATGTACCATCAACATGGAATAATGATGGGTTGAGCTCTCTGTCCGTCCGCCATGGTCCTGAAATGCAATTCAACATTTAAAATACGGAATACAATGCAGAAAATTATAGTCAACAGAAGTATATTGACACACTTAACCTACATGCATATTTATTAAATGAAGATTATATTTTCAGGTCACAAAAGCCACTTACCTTGAGCCTCTATAACAGCAGCTGCAGTGAGTCCCAGGACGAGAAGAAGAGGTCCCACTGCCATTATGGCACTCCACCGCTACTTGAACTTTGACCTCCGTTTATGAGTGTAACTCCACTGGAGATAATGCCTCAGTCTTTGAAAGGTGAGCCTAAAACAGTTTGCAAACCACTATTATTTTGTTTTACAAGCTTGCAAATGCCCAAATAATATTTTTACATCATCTAGCAGTTGTATAAAGACCATTTTGTCACATTTTAAGAAATTGCCTTTGATTCCTGATCTAAAAGTATGTAAAAAAGGGAAAGCATTGACAGACGGAGCTCCCACTCAGATTACACATCTGTGTTAGCCATCAGCATGTATCAGGGGAACACTCAACATTTCTACAAGCGCTGACAAAAACTGACTATCCACCCCCGCATGCAAACTCTCTCTTGTAGGCTGTTGGCTTTACATATTTTTACCAACCACCGGGTTAAACATGCAGGTAGAACCACATCTAAGACACTGGCAGTACTTTGAGTGATAATCAACTGTAAGAAGTTATGTTGACAATAAACAATATTGCTTTTAACTGAAACCATATGACTACAATGTAAGGAACATGTTATAAACTGTGTAGTCCTAATGCCTGTACTGAATGTTGCTCATGCTTCATGTGTGTTTCCTTACCGTGCAGTTGTGAACTTTTCTTGCTTCTACCTCCAAATAACTTTTTGAAACTCCTTTTACCTCACTGAAGTCCTGACATGCCTCTCCTCCAACTCTCTTGTTTCTGGTTTAAGTCCTCCCCTGTCTTTTATACCAGACTCTGAGCCCCCTCCCTCTCTCTCCTTCCCGGCACCGTGCCACATTGTCCTTTGATTGGACTATTATCTGCTGAATTTATCACTCTTATTGTACACCTAATGGTTATTAGATGGTGTGGTATGGGAAGGAGGGCAGTTGGGGGTCTCTTACAAACGTGGGTCTTAATAAATCGGCGGCCTCATGCCCACAATCGATGCTGATTGAGTGGAACTGGCATTTGTCCTGATCATGAGCTCGGCTGCTCTCTGCACAGGGGACCAACAGGACACTTATCATATCAATGCAGCTCTATTCAATCAGTGGACATTGTTATATTTCAAATATTAAATCATTACTTTTAGATTTCCATAAATACATTTGAATATAATTCGTTGCACTGTCAGTGTGGGTAGCACGCCTCCCTCAGCCATGCAGCTGTGTCTGGGTCCTCAGGTCAGGGGCTGCTGATGTTTAGATATCTTATACAATGAGCTATTGAATTATGATTAATGTTTATCACAGCTCCAGAACCATCTAAATAGAGTTTTATAATTATTGTTGCTGTTTCATTTAAAGAAGCATATAGTAAATCTTGATTGAGATTATTTTCCATCATAATTTAGTTCCATAAAAATGCATCAATGTCAATATTTAATTAATTGTTACAATAATAAAAATAATTGACTATCTTTGTCATAGTGAAAACATTTTTACAACAAACAACATTATCTTTAAAGCACACATGGTATCCTTATGTTAGTTCACTGATGCTTGGCATGATATACAGGGCACTTCAAGCTCTTTTCTGCCCAGGTTGCTATAAAGATGAGGATGTGCATTATTGTCTATAAAAATAGATATACAGTAATATGCCAATTCTGGACACTTGCTGAAGTCTCCAGAGGTTAGGCTGATGGTAAATGATGGTTTTTCTTGCTCCAAACTGTAGTTTCATGACATAATGATAAAAAGCTCCTCCTGGGTTCACAGTTTTATTGTAGTTGGTCTCAGGAGACAAGCACCAAACCCAGAGGTAAACAATGACAGTGAGCCAAGCAGAGGACATATTTGAAAATCTATACTCCTTTTCCATTTATATTGCATTCAGTATAAAACAATATTGTCTTATAAATTTCACCTATTTCAAAGTTAAAACCTAGGGTAAAGTATTTATGAGCCACCATAACCCTCCTTTATGCATTATATATTAAAAAATATAGGCTATGTGTTCTATAAAATAACAGGCAGCTGATTTAATTTGATTCAATATCTGATTTTATGTGCCAGTATAAATATTTAATCGCTACCCAGAGGTGAGCGTGTTTTTCCATATTCACTGTCACTAAGCCACAGTCTCTCTTGCACTGTAGGATTTTTGACAAGTGCTATAAATTAAATTATGCAAGCTTTGAAGCAAACAAAGCATGGTTTAATCAACAGCGTGACACTGTCAGACTCTGCTCTCTGTGCACTAAATCACTCTGCACTCTCAGGCAACAATGAGCCAGGACTTCTGAGATTAAAGGGCTGGATCAAGTTTCAGGGATTTGGGATGTGATCGTAGACTGTACAAGACATTATAACATTGGCTCCAAAGACAATGTTTGAACAACCAAGTGCATTTGCTTGAAACAAATACAAATGTTGAACTAATGCAAACCAGTGTTCCTGTGCTCCCTTCACTTCAATGCTTTTCTGGAGTCCTTGGATTCTCTGCCACAAAACAGGCACTTCTTAAACGACTTGATAATATACAGTGATCTTAACAACAAATGCAGGATTAGTAGATCTATTAAAGATATTATAATTTTACAGTATTTTTTATTAGGTTATTAATTTAATCCACTTCATCTATAATTTTCTATGGGACATTTTGATGTCAAAGGCCATCTTCTTAAAATGCGTTTTCTCTCTGTAGTGACATAAAGATCAGCAGCTCCTACACACACCAAACTTTATAATCTTGTTCTTAACAAGATTTTAACAGAATCGATGAAATGGGTTCGTTGATATCTGATTCTAAGCCTGATTTATTAAAGTTTTAAGTTTAAAAAATTTGACAAAATATGGCCAATTTTCAGTCAGACATCACTTACTCAAAAATGGAATAAGATATCCAAAATCCCCCCTGTATTTATTTCAATAACTGATGTGTACAAAATGAACCAAAAAATGCATACCTGGTTTTGTAAATTTTTCAGATTTGAATGTCCCAAATATGTTCATTTTTGGCCAATTTTACACATGAAATGTCTTACATGATGAAAAACCTGTAATTCCCTTTTTTTCTTACATTTTAAGAATTTAAGAATTTTTCCTTTTCACCTGCAGTGTCTTGTCTTAAATGTGTCTTTTCTGATAAATTGTTGTACTTTGCCTCCCATTGTTCTTGCATTTTACACCTATTGCTTATGGAAGGCTTCTCTTTGAAATCAAGGGTACATATTGATGCATAAATAATACTGTATATCTGGGGGATGCTTATCTAATTACTGAATCACTTTTCAGGTATGGTCCTATAATTCCTAAATTGTTATGTCCAGATCAGTAAAGGACAGTGAGTAGATGCTGCAGTTTTGGGGGTAGCTCTGGTCCCCTGAGTTAATGACTCTAGCAGTCAAACTATGCAGAAACAAGCTTCTGTTTGAGTCGTTAGGGGCCAGACATCACTCACAGGACGGAGCGGAGAGACTTCCTCCAGGACCCAAAATACTTATTCAGATTCCACACTTAAACACTATGAAGAAATCTGACTTTAAGGTAAATTACGTCATCTTATCTTTCATGGACGTTACAACTGGGACAAACTGGAACGCTCTGCCCCTTGCGTTGGAACAGAATTTTAAGTATTGTCTTTATTCTCTGGCTTTTGACGCCGGGTGGTTGTATGGTCCTCTGTGTTTTTTTAATGGTTTTCCAATTTTATTTATCTATTTTTTTAAACACAACTGTTCTTATTTACTGTTACATTCTTTTAATCTTTTATTTGTTTCGTCCTGCACTTTGGAAACGGTTTCTTCTTGTAAAATGTGTTATTTCAATAAAGTGGATTGGATCAGACCTCATGTCAGAAGATATTAACTTGAGATTTTCCCTCATTGAAAATAATGGCAATTCCCAAGATAATTGCAATGCAATGCGTATTGTTTTGTGTTGCGTACTGTCCAACTGTCTGTAACTGCAGCTGTCTGTTATCTATTGTGATCCTGGGACCAAAAGTTCTTTACATAATGGTTAGAGATAATTTTATTGGGCCATTCTTTTCACATTTTAAGTTATCTGGCTAAAGTTTAGTGCCAGATGCTATCTCAAGTCATGTACATGGGACTGGCTCATCAAAAAACAATAAACCATACTTATTATAGACAGACAGTTACCTGACACATACCTGGATACAGCCTCACTCTAATCACACACACAGCACATACATGTAAAGGTCAGCGTCTTTCCCAAGGACACAATGACAGGATGCACTAGAATTGAATGTTCAGATTCTTGCGTTTGTTGCTCTACCACCTGAGCCACCGAAGCTTGATTCTCTGCCACCGAATCGAAAGTACATATAAATCATTTTGTCACCAGCTCACACATACTTTCTGTCCATCTGGTAGAACGCGAACCACATTTCAATAGAGTTTCCAGCCTTGAAACGCTGGCTGTGTCTCAACTCCCCGTCTTTCTCACTCCTGTCATATTTCTTGAGTTTTATCTACATTGTTAGATTAGATTTCTTCAATAGATTTCTTGTAGTGTCAGCGAACCGCTATGTGTAGAGTTACGATGCAGAGCAATAACTTATTATTAGCCTTTACAAGTCTCCAAAAGACGATAAAATTAAATTACTGGATGTGTGCTGTTATTGGGGAATGTGCTTCGCAGGGGTTTATTTGACGTTTAAATGGATAATATCAGAGGAAGTGTTCAGCGCAAACATCCTACAAAATGAAAAGGTATTTCTCTACTAATGTTATAGATTACAATGTTGTTTCTTGTTTTGAGCCCATTACACACAAAATGTTCTTACTCACCAAATTATGTTTGTCTTAGCTCCCGATTATGAAACAACACCAGATGCTTTTGGATGCACGAAATGAAGAAAATACTAATATTTAGGAGTATAATGTGAATGGACAGTAGCTTGGTGTCCAAACCTTTTCCGTCGAGGGCCGCATTTGAATATAGACCAAGCAGAGGGCCACAATCAGTCATGAAAGGTTAAAAAAAATCTGCATTTATCTGATGTTTTAAGTACCACCAAATCTATATTCAGTCTCAGTGCCTTAATATCAGTTCTGTATTAGGCTAACATGTTAGTTATTTAGGTTAGAATTGTAGAAAATCTGAAATTTGGTGTAAAAAGTACTACCCTGGACAATGTGGGCCAATTCACCAGGAAGCCTGAGGGCCAAGAAAAATTGGTCTGGCATTTGGCCCCCGGGCCTTAGTTTGGACATGCCTGGTCTAGACCAGTGGTTCTTAAACTAGGGGTCGGGACCCCAGTGGGGAATGGCGAAATGATTTCTGGGGGTCTCCAGATGATGGGGAAAAGTTGATACATTAGTGTTAAACTAGGTTTGACTCCCTTCAATTGCAGTGGTAAATGTAGATTTATATTTGTTGGCCTACTAAAGTAATTTTTCTAGGTCTATATTCTCAAAATAAAATCAAACATTAGATATAAGGCTAATTTATCACTTTGGGTGTCGACTATTTTTTGTGGTTGGGGGTCGCGACTGAAAAAGTTTGAGAACCGCTGGTCTAGACTATAGTGCATATAGAGTATAGTCGCAGTTGCATTAGTTGCAGACTAATATAGACTTGTGAAGGATTATTGATATTTCGGTACTGACAGTTTTGTTTTATCAATTTATTTATTTTGTATTTCATTTTTAGTTTATCTGCATGTGTATTTTATTGTTGGACCAGATAATGATGAATTTATTTTAGTAAAATTGATATTGTTTTCAGTTACGTTATCTTGATTTTCTCTTGATTTCTTTTAGGCAGACAATTTTGTTTGTGAAATGTACACTATCTCTACAAAAAAGTCGCTAAAAAAATCAAAGGTCACCTGCTGTAATATTTTGTTGGAGCGCCTTTAGCTTTGAGCAGCACACATTCACTGTCCCATTGTTTCAACGGGCTTCTGTTGGTTCAAAAGAGTCATTTCATTTCAGTGTTGCATGACTTTTTCACAAAGCCTTCTCCAAAGATTCTCAACGAGGTTAATAAATGTATTAGATTAGTTTGTGCTTCTCCTTAGATGTTTTCTCTGTTTGATGCCAATGATTTGACTCTTCTCAAACATACATCTTTTACACGACCGCAAGATTTGTCTTTCCACATTTGTTACAGACATAAGAAGCCACTCACTGCATCGGTTGGGTTTAAGTACAATGTTGCAGCTGAAAGACAATTATCCATGAAGTGATTATCCAATAGGAAGCTCGTTTTTATGTATCTACCGGCCGAAACATGAAGGTTAAAACGTCACACTGACAAAGTTGTTTGCCTGCAACAAATCAAGAGACAAAACTGATGCTCACAACAAAAGCACTGGTACAGCTCATCACTAATAACATGCATGAAAAGTAGCGTGTTTTAGAGTAGAAGAGTATATTTAAAAAATCCTGTTTGCTTTATGTTTTAATGTTGTTAATCTTTATTTCATTGCAGTACTTTCAACTCTGGGCCTATTTTCTTCCACCTCCAACTCGATCAAAGAACTCCACATCTTGTTGAAACATGTGTGAAGAATTGACCAACACAATCCAAACCCAGACGGCTCTCACCGTCTAATCAGAAGGAGCAGCGCTTATGAAACCAGTACTTTATTATTATTATCACCGAGGTCCATCACACTTCCACTCACACATCTGCACAGAGCCACAGTATCCATGTGTTTTACTGCTGTCCCATTACGTGGAGCACATGGAGAGGTTATGACACTCCTTTATGTTGGCCGTCCTGCTCCGGCTCTGCAAAGCTCCAAAGACATGCAAAACCTACATCTAGATTAGAACCATGTGGGACTGACCGAGGAGAGGGAGGATTCGTGCTCCGAGAGGTCGTCCATTTTGTGAAGTGGCACCCTCTGGGGACCACGCCGCAAATGAAGAGGCTTTAAACTCTGAGATGAAACGTACACAGTGGTTTTCACATAAACCTTTTGCCCTGTGCGATTGACGCTTTGTTACTGTACTTCTGAAAATGCCTCAAGCTCAGCGGCCCTCTTTCCACAAGCATCTTGCAAGTGCACGGGGGTCACGCTGGAGAAACACCTCAATCGTGCGACTCCAAGAACCATGGGGCTTCAAAGGACAGTTGGTTCATTCTTATGTTTTATTCATTTACCAAGATTAAAACATTGATTTGATTTCTGTCCGTCATAAAATATTTCTTGCAGATACATTTCCCCCGTCTGCCCCTGTGCACACAGAGCCATCTGGACAAAGCACAACCTCAAGTTTTCACAAGATCTGAGATTTTCAGCAGCAGTGGAGGTAAATGTGTTTCACACTTATTCCCTAAACAGATGAGTCACTACATTTGAGATTGAGAACATGGGTTTCTGCCCGGACTAGACCGAACTGTACTTCATAAAACTTTGGGAGCACATAATCACATTTGGACCACTTAAAATGTCTATTTGCCTTTATAATTTCTCTCTCAACTACATAATGTTCTCAAGTACAAAACAGAATCAGAATCATTTGCATCCATCTCAAAGGGGAAATTCTTTTCTTTTCTATCTGTTACATTGTTAATGCTTGGCATGGGCTGAACTTTAAACCAATGTGTAACAAATCTAATCTAATGAACAGCCTTCAGGAAATGTGAATATTAAAACACGCACGCACGCATGCACGCACGCACACACACACACACACACACACACACACACACACACACTGGTATGAATGGGCTCTTCTGGCTCATACAGTCCAGTTTGACCCTGAGTTGTTGATGGAGAATATACAGACACGACATGGGCCACAGATGTTTCCAGCACATCAGATTCTCCTTGTTTCTAGTGAACAGGGCTTAGTGCAAACACAGTCTGCTGTGTGGGACGTAGACTTCACCTGGAAACTTGACATCTCCGTGCAAGATGCCACACAGTGAGTCTGGAGCTGTGCGTGTGGAGCTTTTAAGAACAATGGTGTAGCTGTGGTCACAGAGTGTTACAGTAGCTCTAGTGCCACTGCAAGTGTAAGTCCTGAAATGACTTCATCCAGAAGCAGATTGTGCAATCACCTCCTGCGTTTGTTTTCCCACAAAAGTATGACTTCACTGTCTGTGAGCTCCTTTATTTAACTCCACACTTATCAAAACAGCAGCCGCAGTGAAGAGGCTGGAAACTCGAGACCAGAGCCCCATCAAAATCTCATAACCAACTAAACCTTCCCAGAAACGCCAATATCCTAAAAAAAGATCTATTTCTGGAGGTATTTCAGAGATATTTAGATATCGCAGACTATAATTGATTAACTGCTACAATCTACTGTTAGTGTTTTGTTGTGTCCACATCTGTTTGCAATCTGACTCTGGCTCTGCCTGACACACTGCAGCTTTTGTAGAGCCAAACAACAAGTTTATGCATATTTCATTTGACTTGCAAGCAAATGTATCATCAAACATAAGCCAGTTCATGACATGCATAACATACATAATGGACATTACTTTTTTAAGATAGAATGTGAATTGAAATGTTAATACCACTCACTGAAAGTGCATGTTTGGTGTGTAATTCTCCATATGGTTGAAATGGATAAAAACTTGACTTCCTGCTCTGGAGCTCTGTGGAAGCAGGATGGAAAAGTGATCAACTGTACACTCACTGTACATATGTTGAATAATGTAGGGTGTACTGTGTTAGCAAGCATTTAAAGAATGAATACTTTATTTTCAGGATCAAATAACAGCGTGTTTTTGTCATTTTTTAAAAGTCCATAGACGTTTTCTTTCTTTTTCATCTTCTGAAGAAGACTGCTATGCTGCTCTCTTGTGGTAACTTTCATCAAGTTATTTACCCAAGTTTTTTTCTTCTCTGTTGGTTTTTTCAACATTTTGTTGTTTTTCAATTGTAAACACTTCTGCATTATCTCAACACTAAATTTAACTCAATATTGTGGCTGTTTTTAAGAGCTGCAAGACACATGTGTAATTATTTTTATCCTCTTTACAGATTTTAGTGTAGGCCTGTTTTCCTTCTTCAGTAAAGTAAATTACACCCGTGAAACATTAGTTCTTTTTCCCTTACTGCACAGGACCTGTAATAATGGTAATGTACTACTATTTTCTTCCCTATAAGTGCTTCACTGTTTGGCCAGTAGATGTCGCTGTTTGGCCGGTGTTTCTGAACACGCTCCATCACTTCTGCCAATCTGTGACTAATGAGAGCCAAACGTGAGAGGCCTCAGTCAGAGCTCAAGCCATTTCTCCTTGAGTCGCTTCAAAACAAAAGGTTGTGCTGTGAGTGATCGTGTGCAACCATTCCACTGTTCAGTTTGTACGCGCTCACATTTGACCATGATGGCTTTTAAAGGTTAGAGCGGACAACTGCAAAGGTCAACACCTGCACAACCTCACAAAGGAAAATAGAAATGTCATTTTTTCATTAATATAGAAATTATGAGCAAATAAATGTACACAATACATACTACATCTGTGTATAATGTGGTGTACTTCTTATAGATTTCGATGCAAATTAGATGGAATTTGAACTCACCAATCATTATGACAATACTTGTCTACTTACCAGCCATATTACAAACAATTTGTGTTGAACTGCATACATTTAAAAAAATTGTTATTATTTATTTGTTTATTATATATATTTTTAAATTATTATTGTTATTTTGCAGTGTAAGGTAATTCCATTATTTATTTGACCTTTATATTTAACAGGCGTCCTGGGGTGTGACCTATGTATGGTTTTGCTAGCACTGGAAACCAAAATGTCCCAGAAAACAAAAAATAAAACGGACACAGGGAGAGTATATAAGCAAGAGAGATGCCACCAAAACCTCAATTGATTTTTCTCCAGTTCTGTATGAAGATGAGTCAGATGAGTGTGACTGACAGGTGGAATGGCCAATTGGAAACACGTACGCTCAGTCTGTACTTAAACATATATAGCTGCTTACGAGGGAAAAGAAAGAAAAAAATCTCAATGAGAGAAGCATTAAATTCTATTAATCTGAGGTGAAAGAAGTTTGATTTTGTTCTAAACGCAAGACGGCTGAAATACTGATTGCACGGTTTTGTTTGAGTTTGGCTTAAGGCTCGATGGAGAGACAGGTCACCAAACTGACATTCCTCTGCATGAAAAATACAAAGAGATATAATTCTGGAAGCCACTCCAACATCTTTCTGATATTGATCAATACATGGGACTCCTAGTGATGGGCAAAATGAAGCAAAACTTCAAAGCCTGGTTCCAGCTAAAGTTGACATGTCTAATGCCGGCTTCGGCAAATCAAGTAATACTGTGTGAGAAGAGAAAACATTTTAGAAATATTCTTGATATTGTTATATTCGACAGACGTTCACACTGGTAATAAACCTTCAAACTTTATATACTTTATAAAACATTAAAATCCCCAATCGATGGCAGTATTTTAAGCTTCATTTTGGTGGAGCTTTGTTCTTTCCCATCAAGAGGGACCACTCTTAAAGAGCTGCTGTTCTGGAGAGGATCTGACTCATGAAACCAGCTCAGTATTGTCCTTGTTAAACTCAATTACTTTCAACACACATTCACTGGCCTCATAATAGCCAATAATATGAGCATGAAGAAAATATGTGTTACTACTTCACTTATTACCTGATTGGTCTTCATTTTATCTATAGCCAGTTTGACCGTTTCTCAAGTTTTTTTTTTTTTGCTTGAGTCTTGAGTTTCCCCCGCACAAACTCCTTTTAATCTTGATGAATTTGTTGCTTTTCCTGCGTCACTCCTTTCCAGATGTGCTACTCAGATGCCGTGGAAACATCCCCCACTGATAAATCTTCCTTTAAAAATATGTTTGTTTGTATCTTCTGCAGGTGAGATGGACCACAGTCATTCTGAGTAATGTCTTTAATTAAATGGTCACTGTAGCAGAGCCTTAACATGCCATAAGTAATAGTCATGCTTGAGAAAATCACCGTTTAATGGGCAATTCTCCTCCCAGCAGGCTCACTAAACGTCTCATCCCACTCCTTCTAATTACCCATTTAAGCTTATGTGGCAGATTTGTTTTTCCTCATTGTCCTCTGTTCCAGGTTGATGATACGAGATGCTTTTATGGTCATGTTTACAGCTTGCAGTGAGAATTGTGCCTGGAAGTAATGAGGAAACTAGTCCACGTGAATCACCCCAAATGCCTCATTTTAAGTGACAGCTCGCCGGGCAAATGTGCTGCTTGAAATTTGACGTTATTTGCCCTCAACTAAAATGTCAGATGATAAACTTTGCATTTTATGACACAATTACACTTGTAGATGTTTAACAATGAACATGCAGTTTACGATCTCCTCAGGGACATTCGTTTTCTGTGTCAAAAATCACAGACCAACAGCAGAGACACATGCACTGACTGAATGTACTGTTATTTCTTTTCAGGGTTGTGCTTTCCTAAAAGAATACTTAAAAAAAAAAAAAAAAAAAAAGTCGACAGTAGTACAATATATCGCAAATATTGATGTTATAACATGGACTAAAAAAAAGTCAAAATAAGACAAAGTTCTCCATCTGACAGAAATTTACTTTACATATATATGTTATTTATTTAAATCAGAGTTCGGCCTAGTTTTGGTTTTGTCTAGTTAGAAATTCTTATTGTGACATGTTTGACTTGTTTTTTTGTAAATTTGTTTTTTAAAATGGACTTTACATCAAGAAATGTCTGAAAATGTTGTTATTGCAGATTATACAGGTTACATCATGGCATTCTGACTTTTTGAGGTGAGTAGCAAAAATGCTTGAGAGTGAATGGTGAGTAGAGACATTTTCTCCTGTTAAAGCTCAAAACACAACTAAAATATAAAAGAGCCGAACTCTACTAAATATTTAGTTTGTAGCTGACATCTAAAGGAAGAACATCAAGTAAAGAGTTAAACAACAGATAAGCAACAGCAACACATTTATCACTGATACAGACTTTGGGATCACACACAGTTTAACCCATTTACCTTTCTGTGCTTAAATAACTTGTTTTTGCATCTGTGTGTTGAGAAAATCCAATATTGTGAGGTGAGTTGAAGTGTCCTGAATCTCCTAGTGCATACGAGGTTCTCTGCCTCTGCACTGACAGGACTTGAGGAGTTTGAGTCCCATTTTCCAAAGAATGCTGGAGTTGTGCTTTTACACAAAACACAGACATTTCACTCTCAGAGTGTGTCATGGTAACGACATGGTATTGTTTGAATTTTGAATTTATAGAAATCAGAAAACATTGCAGGGCGTTACCTGTAATGTTAAAAGAAAGATACACAACATGTCTGGCTTTAATCTTATTTATGTCTTGGAGAAATACAAATCCATTTTGACTCATAACATTTTACTCACACGTTTTCACCCTGTAATCAGCACCTTTTAGCCATCAGCCTTTCATCTGTAATTATAATGCATTATTAACACTGCTGCCATATGAATTATAAATATATAAAGTGTTCAATCAATGTATGGCCAGTACTTGGCTCCTGTAGATCGACTCTTATTAGACGCTTGCACTGTGTAATTATCTGAAACACACAGACCTCACATGCTGCTCATGACCTCAAAAGTGTTTTTTATTTAGACTTTAAATACAGAGCTTTACAACTAGAAAGTAATAACACTGTGTATGTTTAGCTTGTACTTGGGTTTCAGAGTGATTATAAAGTAGTGTTATGTAACTTTCATGCTTTTCTCCAGAGAGATGATGATGTTTTCATAGTACGACATTAAACTTATTTACATACATACATACATTACATATTTATATATATTTATTTATTTTTATGCTTTATTTGTATACACTTTATGTGACTTCATGTGATTATGATGTTGTGTTTACTTTATTTGTTGTTGTTGACTTTTTGTTGGTAAAACTATGCTAGATAAAATATTGGATTATCTATTTTGAAATGATTAATTTTGCTGATGTTTTCTTTGCTTTACTAAGTGTGACCTGTAACTTGGCCTTGTGGTGTCTCCGTGTGTGTCTTCTTAAAGTTAAGTTTAAGCTTAAACCAGTTTAATGTCACGTTTGCAAAGCAATAACACCTCAAGCATGAGGTGTAAATATATATATTTTGGATGGTGAAAAGGGCTCAAAATGGCACAGATAAACAGAAAGCTGAAACTATGAACAGGGTTAGTGCAGGTTGCCACGGCAATGTTATCATTTTGACTGTTTTATATTCTCCTTTATGTAGAAAATGCAATATATGTAAAATAATGGTGTAGGTTAGACATCGTCGATGTAAACCCTCATTCGTCCAGGTGTGGTCATTGTACAATGACTTTTGGATAAAAGTCGAAACGTCTCGATCTTCAAACGGCGTCCGGATGACAACCTCTGAAACCCTTTCTACGTAGGTTAGACATTTTTTTTTTTTTTTTTAAGTTACCACTAACTTAAACAGTGGTGAAAGAAGTTCTCAGTTTTGTTAAATCAAAAGTAAAATCAGTAAAAATGTATACTCTTTTAAAAATATTGTTTTGGAGTCATTTTAAAAGAACTTCGACAGATTTTGAGAGCTTATTGTAGTGTTCTGGATTTTAAAAAATCACAAGAAACTACTGAATCAATTTATTTGTATATCTTTGGGTTTTTTTCAATATTGGGATGTCAACTCAAACTATGAATGTTATGAATGAAAAAGACGCTTTTTACAGACGACAAATTGAAACTCCACAGTCCGCCCTAAGCACTGCCAATAAGAGTGCTGCTTTCGGCCATTACTTCCGGTAATGACTGACGAGAAATAAAATGCTTTTTTTTTTTTTTTTTTAAAAGCTGACACAAGACACTTTAAGGTGGAAAACACAAAACGTACTAATTTACGACAAAAATGTCAGGTATTCCAGCTTTAAGGAAAGTACAAATATCTAAAAAATGTGACTTTTTCACCTCCTAAACTCTAAACTTAACCAAACCATAACCTTATATTTTCTAACCCTAACCTTAAAGTGCGTATGACAGGTTTTTCTGATTTTCTATTTTGACTTCATTTGGTGTATTAATACCTCTTATACCAATCAGGTTGCTGTTTTGTGGAAAATTACAGGAAGTAAACACATTGACATCACACTAGGGAGACAAAGGTTATGCATAATTTACACAAAATAAATGACTTTTTTGACCCTTTAAAACATTGATTCAACAAATTCCACATGTATGTTTCTTGTCAAATAAAAAAAAATCTGTCACATTAGAGGAGTTTTGGTGCACTGTACAGGATGTTTTCTTGGTAATTTCCCAGTGTGATGTCATCATTTACAATCAGGAAGTAAAATTGATAACCTAAAAAAGGCAAAACTGGGGTAAAATTTGTAAAGATTTCCATAGAATCTGAAATATATTTATCTTTACTGCATTTTAGTTACATGAATAGCCTAACCTGTCACAGGCACTTTAACCATTACTAGTTTCCTAACATTAATTATAACGCTTTTCTTACTTTAAAGTGCATAAGACAGGTTTTCATGATTTTCTAATTTTGACTTCATTTGGTGTATTAATACGAGTTGTACATATACATTTTAGTTTTACACTAATCAAGCAGTCATTTGTGGAGAAAGGTGGAAAAATATATTAAAAATTGCAGGAAGTAAACCGACTGATGACATCACACTAGGGAGACAAAGTTTATGCATAATTTACACAAAAGAAACAACCTTTTTTGCTCCTTTGAACATTGATTCAACATATTCAAGGCGTGTATTTGTATTTGTAAAATAAAAAAATCTGTGACATTGAATGAGTTTGGTCCAGTGTACAGGATGGTTGCCAGGGAATTTCCCAGTGAGATTTCATCATTTACAACCAGGAAGTAAAACATTCATTTGTTTATTCATTCATTTTCTACCGCTTATTCCCGTTAGGGGTCGCGGGTAACTGGAGCCTATCCCAGTGACTTTGGGCCTTAGGCGGGGTACACCCTGGACAGTGGCCAACTCGTCGCAGGGCTGACACAGAGAGACAGAGACAAGGACAGACAACCATTCACTCTCACATTCATACACTAGGGACAATTTAGAGTTGTCAATTAACCTACACAGTCATGTCTTTGGACGATGGGAGGAAGCCGGAGAACCCGGAGAGAACCCACGGTAACACGGGGAGGACATGCAGACTCCACCCAGAGAGATCGTGTGATGTTAGGGTGGTTCAGAATTCGAAACCACGATGTTAGGGTGGTCTGGGATTTGAACCCACATTGCTAAACTGTATTACATTTGTGAAGTATTCTAATAAAATTTGAAATATATTTATCTTAACTGCATTTTTGTCAAATAAGTAGTTCAACCTGGCACTTTAAACTTCCTCACTTTGAAAGAGAATGCAGCCCGTCCCTCTGGAGCTTACTATCTCCAACAGCATGAGTAGCAGCTCTGTGGTGAATCCAAATGGTTACCGCGTGAGTGTATTTCTGTCCTGATCTGAGAAAGGTGATGACAGCGCTCACAGGTGCCGCTGGGCCGAGGAGATCGCAGATGTTACGGAGGCTTGTTACCGTGGCGTGGTCAGGTGCTCTTCCAGTCTGTCAGTTATAATGAATCGAGCGGAGCAGGGTTCACGCTGGACTCAGGCGCCGGGCAGTGCAGTCAGCAGAGTGGGAGCAGTGCGAGGGGCGGAGAGAGGAGCAGCTGGCCCATGCGGGGTCATCGTCGGCGGGGCAGAGGCCGCAGTGATGAGCCCCTGTGTGTCAGCTGGAGCGTTTCAGATCATGGACGGAGGTAGGTGGCAATTTCTTTCAAATAACAGCAGACAGAAAAACACAGCGGTGGAGAGACGTGCTGTAGACAGGGGGCCAAACTCGTACAGAAAGAGTGCGTTTTCTTTTCTTTCAACAGGAACCTATAGAATCTAGGGATTTGGAAGTTGACAAATGCAGGGTACAAACTCTGAAACATGGTCAGAGGTGGGTTATATCTATAGAAAAGGCAGAATCTGTGCTTTTCATTTTGTTTAAAGGAGAGATGATTTTTTCCCCTGTACTTAGCGTTGAACCATATCATAACTAAATCATCATTTTACATATTGTTCATTGTAAGCTGCAATATTGATCTAAAACGGTTGAAGAGAAGAGGCCAGGAGAGCTCGCTGGATCAGGCAAATAGTCGGATAACGTATCGAAGTTGTGGGCAAAAAGCAATTCAGATGAAAACGAGCGTCGAGGCATGTCTGGTGAGTTTTCTCATGCATTGCTCAAAGAGTGTTCATCAGGGCAGACAGGGCATTGATCTAAAGCGGCTTCATTGACTTCAAAACTGCAGAAACGATAAGAGCTGCCTCTCCTTCGTGACATTTCATCGTAACCAGATTGTCATTTCATATTTATATTTTTGAAAAGTGACTACATGACATTTTAGAACCCTATATTTATCAATCAGAATCTTCATTTTTCAACTAATCTCAGCTAATGACAGTGAAGGGGGCGGGGATTGGAGGTAACTGAAAAGAGGACATTTCCCAGACACTTTTTGTTACAGGTTTTATTCTACCCGTTACAACCCAGCTCGGCTAGGGTTAGGGGAAGTAACAAAAAAACAGGGTGGAAAAAGGTTTAAACAAAGACGCAATTTAATGAACAGGGGTGTAAGGGTGAATTAACAGAAACAACACAAAATATAGAAAACAAACAAGGTATGCCAGTCCCAAAACGCACGGGTCACACAGGGCTAACAAAACAAAGGCCCATAAACTGAATCGGGTGACAAATAAAAAGAGACATGACGTAAACCAAATGAAACAAAACACGAGTGCCTCAAAACACACAACGTAACAACCGGAACAACCCCAACCTTAACAAATGCACAGCTCCGTAAACTTCCAATCACTCTGGTGCATGAGTCTGATTGATTCATTGATAAACTCCAAATGAATATCACATGAAGAGACAGTGGGATGTTACAATTCTGCTAACCAACTTTTAAAGCCATCCAAAGCCAGGATGAAAACTACTTCACTTGGAAGTTGGTTCCATTCTGCAACAGTGTGTAAAAAAGTTTAGGTCACGTTAGGTTTTACGGTCTGATACTTGACGACGATTAGATGTTTGTTGATCAGTTGCAGTGAGGCGAGTGGCCGTTACTGGTCATTTTACACATCAGAACAAGTCGCTGATGTTTTCGACTTTACTCAAGAGTTTTTCATCTAAGATTTTGCAGCATGATGTTACACTGAACTTTTTTGTCAGAAGTTCCAAAACGTGCAACCCTTTTCTGAACTCCTTTGATTTGACCCTGTATCTTGAAATAAATAAATAAACAAAACACACACATTCTCCTTTAAACTGCACATGTGCTGTAGTTGAGATGTGAAATGATGAAGGTGTGCCCAGTCTAATTGTTATATTCATTTACACATTTAGTCAAACAG
Source organism: Rhinogobius similis (assembly GCA_019453435.1). Lineage (NCBI taxonomy): Eukaryota > Metazoa > Chordata > Actinopteri > Gobiiformes > Gobiidae > Rhinogobius > Rhinogobius similis. The sequence goes on from CM033621.1 coordinate 24,280,683, forward strand.
AAGCTCAGCTGTATCAAGACTAAACAAACAAACTTTCTGCCGGACCCTCTCTGATGTTAATCCAGTACGTAAACACCTTCCCCTCTTCACTGTCACGTGTGTCCACAAAAGCACTCTGCTCTCGGCTGCAGGTTTCCATTACTCGCTCGTGTAACTGTCCAAGTGTCATTTTCTCCTTGTGTCTCTCCGGTTTGACACAGCAGCCGCCCGTCCTTCTGTCCATCTCCGTGCTCCCTGTGGGCCGTTAGCTATGTGCCACGTCTGTCACCGAGGCAGGCCCCTGTTTGAGCCAACGCCATCTGGACTGGGTCACCCTGTAGCAGCGACCACACGGGACGCGCCTGTGCCCCAGCTACAATAAGAATGCACTATGGGAACGCCAGGCCGGGCTTTCTTGGTAAACAGCCTCAGTGACCTCCTCTCTCTTCTCTCCTGCCTCTCCCGAGTGCATGAGTTGATAAATCTCTTTTGTGTTTCCCTGTTTATTCGCGCTTTGTCTTAGTCAGGTCGTCCTTCGCCTCATTCAGGAATAGAAAGTGTTGTATCTGAGCGCTGAAGATTTCGGAAAGGGCTCTTTTGTTGGCTTTTTGAATGAGCTGCTTGAGCGTGACAACTGGCCGCATGCAGATCGGGACGAACTTGCATAAACTAAGACATCAACTTGGAGTGTGTAAGCAGTTACAACAAAGCACAACCAAAGGAGCTGCAATTGGCTTGTGCTTGGAATTTTAGTTGGCTATTTATTTTTAAAATGGTTTGTTCATTGTACTATTGAGTACTTCTGGTCCAGTTCTTTATCGGTTTTTGTTTTGTTTTTGTTTTTTCCAGAGTCACACTAAAATGACTATCAAATCCTTAAAGATCAGACAGTGAGCAGTGAGCTGCAGGAGGATGTCACTGACACATTAAAGACTTTACACATGACATTAACGCTTCCCCCACGGACACTTCTGTGAAATGGAGGTGGTGCAAAGCTAATGCTAAAGCTAAATTTAAACTTTAAAAAAAGGTTTCATATTCTGGTTTCTATTGAATCTTTAGAAACCTAATTCTGAATGTTGCAATATTTAGATTAATGTATGCAATTGTAAATGGCAAAGTGAGTGAAACTGTAAATATCATAACACATAACATTTTCAGCTTGTTCTAATTGAGCACACAATTTAGAGCATGTAATGTGAGTGCACCACTTTTTATATTTTGTATTTTGTACATGTATTTTGTTTTTGTTTTTTACATATATAACACCTCTCAGGTTTGTAATGTCAGTACCATCATTCTCACACTTGAACACTTATCATTTGCTACCAAATAGCACGATGGTTGGGATAATATGTTAGACAGCTAAAAATGCATTTATTTTCCTTGAAACTTATTCAGAGCATTGAAAAAATATATTGATTTTGGTTTATTATTCCTCGTGCTCTCTTTGCTTCAGTGATGCACCTTTGGTCAATGAGCAAAATATACTTATGTATTTAAAATTTTGCATAAATTGTATGTTGAGTGTTTGGGACGACTCATGAAAGTTTCACAGTGATGAAATCAAATTAAAAAAATCTAGACTGGGTCAAAATTACCCAAAGATAACATTTCTTTGTCATCGACAAGAAATGTTCTAAATGTCCTGCTGGGTTCACACTTGTCCTGTTTGGTCCTGCTTTGAGCTCTGTTTAGTCCTGACATAGACTTGGTTTGGTCCTTGTTCTGATTTAGTCCTGGGGCCTCATTTATAAAACAAATATTATACAACGAAGGCTGCACTAATGCAACATGTGGCATCATCTGTAAGTATTTTTAATCTACTATTTAGCATCAAGGTCAGTTTTAAATTTGTGTCTTTTGTGTGAGTCGGCATCAAGCACCTCTACATTTGGTCACCTGTTGTTTTCAAAATCCAGTTTAAGATTTTGCTGTTTGTTTAAGTCTCTGAACAGTCTTCTTCTTCCGTTCGTTCTCTGAAATGCTTGTTTTGCACTCACTGGGCAGAGCGCTGAGGTCTGACCCACTGCTCCTGCACTGCCCCAGGGCTGGACTGAAGTCTGCAGGAGACAGAGCTCTCTTCCCTGGAACATAAGAGCCGCTACTCATTTTCAGAGTTTCAAAACTCTTCTTTTTGCTCTAGCTTTTATTTTAGCTGAGCTAGATATTTTTATGATGCCTACATTGTTTTGGGTTTGGGCGTTTTTTTAGATGCTCTTTGGCTGAAGCTTGGCATGTTGTGTGTGTGTATATGTCCAAGAACAGCTATTTTTGTTTAGGGTACACATTTTTTAAAAATGACTACCAAAGAATGACTTAATTTTGCTATTAGTGAATAGTCACAGTTTATTTGACAGTGGCTGGCCATGTTGACCTCGGAGCTTTTGAGCTCTACAGGAACCAGGGATGGTGGCTCAACTGGTCCAGTTTAATTCTCTGGTCTGGGTCTGGTGTTAAACAGGCCTGAATGAAGTCAGTGCATTCTGTAAAAAATAAAGGAAAAAAATGAATACATTTACTGTAAACAAAAACACACAGACGTATTTTTATACAGTGTGATTCATATAATGCATGGGTCTCAAACTCGCGGGCCGCATTTGACAATATTTTGTGGCCCCCACCTTGATATTAAAGTGTAATGTTAGTGCGGCCTGTATGTTTTACATGAATGGCACCATGTGGCGTGTGGAGGGTCCCATTATTGTCCTTTAGTGTTTGTCTTTGTCGCTAAATCACATGTAGCTTTCACATCCAGACAGAGTATGTTTTTGTACCTTTGGACAGGCCGCTCAGAGCAGGGATCTTTCTTTGCTTGAACTTCTCGATGGTGAACTCGCTGCCATCTTCAAAGCACAGCAGTTCATACAGAACTTCCCCCAACTGCTGCACAGTTACGGGACCAGCCCAGTAGCTGTCGGTGTTCCTCGGGGGGGCAGAGGTGGTGGTGCCTACAAGAGAAAAACAAAGAAATAGGCTGATAGTTAATAATTTGTGCTTAATACGTTGTCTTAAAAAAATGACTGCTTAATGGAGCGTGTGAGCATAAACTGAAACACTGTTCACAGTGAAGGATTAAAAATGATATATTAGACCAATATTAGTGTATCTGAAATGAAACATTTGAAATTAAATCAAAATTATTGTCTGCAGTTGTAATAACAATAGTACTACTACTGCTACTACTAGTACAATAACTATAACTACATGGTTGGGGTACTACCGTTGGATCTCTGTGGCTGGATCTCACAGCCACATCCGAAGTCAATGATCCTGATCCTGTCACCGGACTCTGTGCTCTGGATCAGGAGGTTGTCTGTTTTTATGTCACGGTGGAAAACCCCTCTGGAGTGAAGATCCACGAAAGCGTCCACAAGCTGCTTCATCCAGTCCTGCACGGGACGACGAAAGACACGGATTAAAGAAAGAACAACACAGTTAGGAATGACATCACAGTGATTTCACAGTTCAATAGTGTAGCAGCCCTGAAAGAGGACAATATGAGGGAATAAAATCATTTAAAAATAAAGTAATAACTTTTGTCTGTACTGAAACAGCTTGGCCTTTCCTGAAATGTCCCACAGTATGGCATTTAACTTGTTTGTCTTAAAGGAGACCAGCCGCTGACACCACCAACGCTTATTATGCAAAGAATGCATGTTTTTGAGTTATTGAGCAATAAAACACTTTTGTAATTAAATAATTGTAAGGTAGATTTGTTTAATGCTGTACTGTGGAGCTTTTAAGGCAAAGTAATAACATGTCCATAGCGGGCCAGAAAAGTTACATACTGCCCCTTTAAGGTGTGTGTGTGTGTGTGTGTGTGTGTGTGTGTGTGTGTGTGTGTGTGTGTGTGTGTGTGTGTGTGTGTGTGTGTGTGTGTGTGTGTGTGTGTGTGTGTGTGTGTGTGTGTGTGTGTGTACCTTTGCTTGTTCTTCACTCAGAGTTCCATTTTCCTCACAGTATCTGAACATCTCCTCTGACTCAGACGGTCTTTCCATCACGAGGACGACCTGGTCGTCCTGGTCCAGGACGTACCAGTCCAAGAAGGACACCGAGGGGTGCAGTCCCACCGACTCCTGACCCGGGGCAGCTTTGGTCATCAGGACCACCTCGAGGGGGACGTCATACTCCTCATTTTCAAAGTGCTAAAACGTAAGTAAAGAACATTAATAACATTATCAGTGGAAAATGCAGTTTAAAGTAGAGCAGCTGGAATAAACATGCACAATTATAAAACTTTTAAAGATTCCACTTTTGTGTGGAAAAAGCTGCTAAGCCTGTAGTTTTGACTTCTACAAACAAATCTTGTATTGTATTCTTGGATCAGTTATTGTGTTAAAATGTACAACTAAAGCTTGATTTTAAAACATACGTCCAGCAAATATAATCACAATTGCAAAAGAAAAAAAGAAGAAAAAAAAGTCACTCACCACTGGAACAAACGCCACGTCCGTTCTACTGATGCGCTTAATGGCCACCTGAAAATCAGAAAGCAGAAAATATCGTTAAATATCATGGGAAATTAACTTTTTAAATTATTGTTATATCATAAATAAAAAGATATTTGCAAAATCATCTTGTTTTGAGTCATTAAGAAATTGTATTCTTTTTCGTTTCGGTTTTTTAAGCATTTCAGTCGGACTGTTTTTAATGTATTATGTACTTTTCAACAACAAAAATACTATATGATATATGAAATATATATATATATATATATATATATATATATATATATATATATATATATATATATATGAAATATAATATATGAAAACAGATCATTTTTAACAAGCCACAGGTCAGATCTGTGGAGAGGCGTCTCTCTTCATAGTAAGAATACTTTGTTTTAATGACTGAAAACACCTGTAACTGAATAAGACATAAGACACAAAACATAAACATGTGCCTCTTTAAGTGGTTGTAGTTCAATTACTCACAGGTAGTTCGTCGGAGATCCGGATTCCTGCAGAAACAGATCCATATCCTCCGTATCCGAGCTCCTCGTACTCCTCGTACTTTTGCTCAAAGTCTGTGATATCTGAATTTGTTTATACAGAACAAAAATGTATTAGTCTGATCATCCTTTTATGAAAACACTCATCATTCACACAGTCAGTCACATAGTTTTAGGATTTGTCCTGGTTTAGTCCAGTGTTTCTTCCCGTTTCTTTAATTAGTCTTGATTTAGTCTTAACCTTGGTTCAGTCTTAGACTCCACATTGTGGTCCTGTTAAAGTCCTGGTTTAGTCCTGGTTTCATGTCTACACTGAGCCTACCTCCTGCTTTGGCCACTCTCCTCAGGGTCGTCTGAGGGCTCTCCTCTTCCTCCCTTTTCTCGACTGACGTCTCAGTCAAATTATGAGAGCGTTTTCTTTTGACTTTGTTGTCCAGCCCAAACTCTGTGTCGCTGGCTTTTCTTTTCTGACCTCTGCAATGGTCAGATCCGTCAGCGACTACTGGACCTATAATGATAATACATAGTATGGTTAGTCCCACTTATGCACTGATTTATGGTTCAGTCCTGCTTTAGTCCTCATTCAGGTGTTTGGTATGTATTTGTGCCCTGTTTTTGGAGCAGGTTAATCCTGTTATAAACTTATTTAAGTCCTGGTCTGCTCCGGTAGTACAGTTTACATATGAACAGATAAACACACTTTGCTCTTGATGTGATTCTGCCTGTACCTTTTGGGTTCCTCTGCACTTCTGTCTCGACTCCTGCTGAAATGTGGGTCTCAGGGCGAGCTCTTTTGGGCTCTTTTTCAAAGTCTGTCTCGTCGCTGGCCTTCCTCTTCACACTTTGGCGAAGGCTTGGTTTGAGCTCAAGGAATTCAGCGACTGATTGTCTGGACCCTATAAAAGCAAAATGTCATTAGTACTTTAGTTTCTACTTGATAAGCATCGTTTGGGGCACAAATGAAGGGTTACACTGACAGGTTAATATGCAGTTATCACATGTGGTGTTATGGTTGCTTCTAACAAAAGGTTAACATCATATTTTTACACTTATGTGGTGTTTGGATCAGTACTTTTTGTTATTTGTGTAACTTTTGGCTACTCAAAGCCCATTACTGTAAGTTGGTCAAAATTGTTTTCCCAAAAAAAACAATTCTCCCAACATTTCCTTCACAAACCTTGCTCGATGAGTCGAAGGGCGTCTGAAGCCTGCTCTCTCTCGGCTTCCATTGCTCTGAGATCGCTTAAAGTTTGTATATTTGCTAAATGTGGCTAAACCGTGTAAGTGATGCTCGCTCTTCTGCTGCTGAGAAGTTATGAAGGATTCTACCTGAACATGGTGAGAGAACCTTGTCTCCCGTGTCATCACGGAACACTGGAAGTGAAATGTGATGTCATTGATGATGTCACTGGTCAAATCATATTATTATTATTATTATTAATATCATTATTGTTATTATTATTATTATTATTATTATTTATTATTATTATTATTATTATTATTATTATTATTATTATTATTATTATACAATATTAATGATATAGGGCTGGGTATTTCCAGGTACCTCACGATACAATACATGTCCTGACACTTTGATTTTCTGTAGAACCAGGTTAAAAGTTTATTAAAGTAATGTTTTGAACAAAATGCATTGGAATTTCGTGGTCACAAAGTCCTTAATATTAGAGTGTAATTGTCCAATGAATAATTTATCCTGTGAGCTCAGCAGATTCAGCTTTAATGCAGCAATCATCTGGTTAATAATTCTTTAACTTAGCAATTTATCATTAATATATGTTGTTTGAAAGGATCGTAATACATCTCTGTATGGATGTATTACCAAGAAGTCCATCACCACATTATTAAAAAAGAGACTCAAATGTCATGGACAGAAACCATGGCATTTGATTCCAAATTTGTTTTTTTTTCAGAAGTGCAACAAGTCCTCTCATGCTGGCGGCTGTGTGTTCACAACTTCTCCCCACACAAACATCTTACCCTAAAAATGTCAATATAACATAATACACGAAACAATTCAATTAATAGCAAAAATTAGAGGTTTATTTTTAAAATGAGACATATGATTTATCTGACTAATACTTTTATGGAAAAAAAAATGACTGCCAAAGGCCCACGTATTTTAGGTTTAGTTTAGTTGACGATGATGTTGATCATGGTAAGCAAGAAAAATAAATACAATATTATGAATCTATATTTTATGAATGTATATGTATGTTAAATGTTTTGGAGTCCTATTGAATATTTATTTTCATCTTTGTGGAGAGTGGAAATCAAACTTGGGAGGAGAGATATTTTGTTCTATCATTTTACGAAGAATCTTGACAAAAAAAACACATTTGTTTTAACTTTTCAAATTTTATATGGGACATATTATATACATTGATAAATATTTTAAATTTTTTGCCCAGCTCATGGGCGTAACCACACCAGACGTAACATGCACAAAATTAAGTTTACTTATAGAACCAAAGCAGAACTAAGATTAATATTTACAAAAAAGAAGGTTTGAGGTTGTGAGCGTCAGCATCAGTGTTCAGTGTGGGTGATGTGTGTGCGATGTGAGTGTGGGACATAAAACAAACAGACAAACTCAAAAGTGCATGGAGGGTGCAGGCCCAGCGGAGCACGCAGAGAGAGGTGAGAGGTGAGAGGTGAGCGGAGGACGCACACGGTGGTCACCTGGTGGCAAAGGGCTGTGTGGGCAGCAGCACGGCACAGCAGGGCCAGACCCCCTCCAGAGCCAAAACACTGGGCATATATTATTTTGTTGAATGAAAGTTTTGCAGGTCTTTCTCTCCTGCGTGTGAATCACCATCAGTGCAAAACAAGCAAGGCAAGTTTATTTCTAGAGCATAATTTGTACACCAAGTAATTCAAAGCATTACATAAGAAAGGTGCATTAAACCACAAACAAACAATTAAAACATAATGGCCTGGGCTTTCAGGAGAATGTAAAAAAATGTATTTATTTTTTGTGTTTCTACTGTCCTGGTGAGTTCTATTAGAGTTGTGAACAATGCAAAAACCTTCAGTCCTGTTTTATAATTGAAATAAATGACCTAGATTTGTTTCTCCATGACTTTGGTCATTTTACACTTTAGTGCTTATTTTTGTTGAATATCAAACTTCTGTAAAGCCCTTCAAAAACTGTTTATTTCCCTTTTCTAAATTTAAAGAATTAATTAAGATAGTTTTGTCTGTGGTAAAGAGACTCTTATGTTACAATGTTTATTTCATTAAAATCAATGGGCAACCAACACTCAAGTCTTCAAACCAAGACTTTTTCGACTGCATCTTGAAATCTTTTCAATCTAGTCCAGGTACAGAATCTGATCCAGGTTGTGAACAGATTCTAAATGTTTTGGTTGAGGTTCAAGTGTTGAACAAATTAGCTAACTTTAAACACAAAACTTCAGGAATATTACTCTACCTTGAAAAAATAAAACAAAAATCACAGCATTTAGGGCGCAATCACACAGGTCCTGAACTGATGCCATTTTAGTCCAAATGTGGACTTGGTTTGTTCTGGTTCTAGTCCTTGTTTGTTTAGTTTTGGTTTTAGTCTTGGTTTAGTCAGTCGGTACAGTGAATGTGCAATCGTGAAAGCACCCGTACGTTTTATTAGAGCCAGATTAGATATATCTAGATCTATTAGATATTCTCTAAAAAAAAGTATCCCGGTTATGACAGTCTTCTGGATCTGGTGTTCACATGCGTTCGGAGGATCCTCGTGTCCCTGTACACATGTGGACTGAGAGGAACCTCCATATTTAGAACGGAAACTGTGGCAACTGTGGCACGGAGATGCCAAGGAGTTAAACATATCACCAACTTTGACAACTTTAACTTACTTTTTAGCATGTTTAAAACAGCACAAGGAGCAAGATTCAGTCAAATAAGAATATCAGACTGAGGAGCGCCACCACAACTTCTGTAAAAGTCTTTTTTTAAAGTGGAAAAATATGTCAGAGCTAGACAGCGTCAATTCAGTGTGAGAGCAACAGAAATGAATAGTAGAAGTTTGAGTCTCCTGCTCCTGATGAGGATGTTTGTTTGGTTCGCACATGCTCAGTACAACACCAGTGTGATAAATCAGGACACTGCGTTTACATGCCACAATATTCTGGATTCTACTGTCTTATCCCAGTGAAAATAATCCAGTTTCTCATAACCAGGATGCTCTCATAACTGGGACACTGAAATGAGGATAATGTGTTTATATGGACACAGATAAAACTACTAAAAAAAAACAATTATAACTTGGATGTTATGTGGAAGTCAAACAGTGAGTCCTTTCTTATCCTTATCCTTTTTCTTATTTTGTTATTTTGTCTTCATCCAAAAAAAAAAAAAAAAAAAAAAAATCTGGAAATCCCTCCAATCTGATCGTGTGAGTTTTGTTAAGGTCAAGGTACAGTTTATTGTCCCTGAAGGGAGCTCTGTCCTTCAGCGGCACCGGGGCAATCTGTCAGGAGCAGATCTTGAGCCGCTTGTCCATCGTAGCTGGAGGATTTTCTCTTTTGTGCATGTTTGTGGTTTATGGGGGAAACAAGAGGAAACCCACACAGACACTTTTTATTTATTTGTTATATTTAAATGCACTCAGACAAAGTTACAAAGCAAAGTTTGTAGAAGCAAGTTTTCTACACATGTACATATACTGTATACATTCAAAACTATTTATTCACTCATTCACTCTTAGACATTCTCGAAGAGAGTTCTCAAAGTGAACATCTTGAACTCAGAAAACAGCAGCTGTAAGAAACACTGGTGGTCCAAAAGACGTCCTCCACTGTGGAATTTATTGTTTTGGTTTAAGGCGCTTCTTGTCACTGCTGCTGTTTGGTCTGTAGATAAAAGTGTAAAAGGATAAAAGTGGTTCAAAAGCAAAATGATTTATGCATTTGGGCATTAATTTGAGAAAGCATAAGTAACATACAAACCCCATACAAAGAACCTTGGATTAAGAATGTTGGCCACTCAGCATACTTTTGGGCTAAAATAAAACAAACTGAACTGAGTGCAAGCCGAAATTTGCAAAAGTTGCAATGTAAGTGTTTAAATTGCAGGAGCAGTGGGTGCAAGAACCGTGTGTAACACTGTGCATTACACTGCCAGGTCAAAAAAAAAAAAAGACACCCCCTGGATTCAACTAATCAAAGAGGTACGAGCCTCCTGTTAATTGTCTTACAGCTGCAACGTTGTACTTAAACCCAACTGATGCAGTGAGTGGCTTCTCATTTCTAATGTGGAAAGACAAATCCTGTGCTTGTGTAGATGTCAGTGTTTGGAGTTTAATCATTGGCATCAAACAGAGAAAACAAATAAGGAGAAGCACAAACTACTAAAATGGGCTTAAGAACTGTCATTAACAACTGGAAGGATAGTGAGAAACCATCGTCCTCCATCGAGGAGGAACTGTGGTCGTAGAGGCAGGTGAAGTGATGTTCCCATCATGCCTAGCGCCTCCTGTGGCCTGTGGGGGCGGGGTTATGATCTGGAGCTGCTGCAGTTGGTCAGGTCTAAGTTCAGTAACACTTTGTGCCCAAAGAATGAGATCAGCTAACGACCTGAACATCCTGAATGAGCAGCTTATTTCATCAATGGATTTCTTCTTCCCTGATTCCGAGATGACCAGGCCAGGATCGATGGGGCTCACGCTGTGGTTCAGGAGCAGGAGGCAGCCTTTTCACACATGGATTGACCACCACAGAGTCCAGATCTGAACCCCTTTGAGAAGCTTTGGGATGTTCTGGAGAAGACTTTGTGCGGGGCTCACACTCTCCATCATCAAACACTGGGTTTAAAGACATTTTTGACATTGCAGAAGATTATTGAATTAATGGCACAGAGAACGTGTGCTATGATCAAAGCTAAAGCTCCAACCAAATAATAGAACGTGACCCTTCTTTCTTTTTTGTGTGTCTACAAGTGCTGAGTGCAAAATAAAAAGTGCTGTATAAAAGAAATCGCCATGTTAGAAAACTTGTGGAGTACAGGCAGAGATCCGAGGCACACTGACTGAATAAAAGTCCTTTATTGTGGACAGGGACAGGGAAAAAGTGCTGTACCTGAGTTTCACTAACATAACATAAATGTAAAAAAATATTTCCTGCACCTGATTTCGTAATAAACTAAATTTTGTGTTGCCCCTGTACATTTATATCTTAAAAGCATCTATTGGAGTGAAAATGAGTGTTTCTGCATCTATTTATAGAGCGTTTATTCTACAAGAAGTGAGAAAACTCGCTCTGGGTTGAGACTCATGAAAAGTGCTTATGAACTAAGTAAGTGAGAGATTCATGTGACTGCTGTAAAAACTTTAAAATAAACTAGTTCTGTTTTACACGTTTCAAAATCAGGTGACTAGACTAGACTAAACTGTAGCAGCTGTAGTTACTTCTGGGCATGTCTGTTGACCGCGAGACTTCTGGACTCTAGGCCCACCGGAGAGAGAGTGACAGTTACATTGTTTTGCTCTTAAAAGCATAACAAACATGTTTCAGCCCCTCTGCTTCCCACATAATGAACTTCCAAAAGGTACAGCTGACCCTTCTGTCACTGGCTCTCATCGGTCTTTACCGGAGCATTGAGCACAGCGTCCACAGTGGTAGTAATATCACACAAAGATTGAAGCCCTCAGACCTCGCACTGCTCTGCCCGGCGCTGCAGTCTTAATAATGGACCACGCAAAGCCGCCAGTGGCTTCTCTCCTGAAGATGAAGATGGAAAATGTCTCTCCCCTGTTCCAACTCCGCATTGATCCACCTCTGGATGGAACAGGAGTCTATTATCTTTTAGATTACTTTCAAAGCTTTTCATTTTGTCCTTGTGCCTTTGGACCGTCCAGCAGTAAGGGCTGATTAGAGCGCACATCCCCAACCTGAATGGACACTGGCCTTGACCAATGGCGGTCTGTAATTCTCACCAGCTTCCCCATTTGACCTCTACTCTCAGAGGTTATCTCCTCCATTCTTCTACTGTTTTCCCTCACCTCTTTGTAGTGTTGACGTCCTTTTACCCTGCAGCTTTTTGAATCGTGTACATTAACTCGACAAGATTTCAGACAGTTTTCTGACTAAACCAAGTGTTCCTCACCAAAGCTCAGAGGATTTCATACCAAACACAGAAGATTGTGTCAAGAATAGAAATAAGGCATAAAGCAGCATTAATGTTTGAATAAGGCTCTGAATTATGCATGGCGTGAGTTATATGTAGCACATAATGATGTTTACTATTTACCCGCGCAGCCTTTGAATTGTTATTATCTTCATGAGCTGCACTTCATTTGGTCTGACAGAAACGAGTAATTCATTCACACTGGTAAATGTGCAGTTCTTTGCAGTAAACAATGTGTAAATAAAAATGCATTTATAAACATAATGTTCATTGACAGGATTGTGTACGGTTCAAACAACATTTCTTGTATTAGTGCATTGGTGTGTCATATTAAAATCAAACCTACAGTGTGACTAAATATGCCATGTTTTACTTGCACCAGCGCCAAACGTCCATAGAGATACTTAAGCCAAATTAACGTTAAAAAGTGAATGAAACTGAGGAGAAATAACCTGAGAAAAAAACGACTGATGATGTGTGTTGAAACTATCCTGAGCTCTATTGAATGCTGGAGTGCCACTAACCGCCTCTACAGCTTATCTCTGGAGTGATGTGATCCTCTGTAGCTGATATTCCATCTTAATTAGAAGGACTGTACTGTCCCAGACCGACACACGGTGTTGCAGGTATGTCACTCACATCCATGTTTTTGCTTTTTTGCCCCCAAGAATGTGTGGCCCAAAGGCTTTATTGGGTCAGACAGTTGTGTGAAATAGAGAGAGGCGAAGTTGAAGGAGACAATGAGGAGCAGGGCTGAGCAGAGAGCATCAGGGCAGAGGCTCACACTTTACAAGAGGGAACTAAAACCATTCAGGCATTTATTAGAATTATTTTATGTGGAGGCAAAAATGTGTAATATTTGTGTATTTTAAGGTGAGAAACTACAGGTGAATAGGAAAAAATCTTAAATTTAAAGACATCAATTTGAAACTTCTTTTGTAGTTTAGTCAAATAAATGTACGAAAAAATATATTACAAGTTTTTCATCATCTAATGTTTTCAAAATGGCCTAAAATACACATATTTGGGACATTTAAATCTGAAAAATGGACAGAACCAGGTTTACATTTCTTGGTTCATTTTGTTCACATATTAGTTACAAAAAAAATTACTAAGAAGATTTTGGATTTCTTATTTAGTTTTTAAGTAAACTAGATTTGACTGAAAATTGTCCTGAAAATTCAAATTTCGCCTAATTTTTCTGACTTCAATAACTTCAATAAACCTGTTTTAGAACAAGATATCAAAAAATCCTTCTGTACATTTATCAAAATCTTATTGAGTCCAAGATTGTACAGTTTGGTGGAGGAGCTACTTTAAGTGTTGATCCTTATGTCCCGAGGGGAGAAAAATAAAATGCATTTTAAGAAAACGACCTTTGAAGTTATAATGTCCCAGAGCAATCTTTAGATGAACTGAACTAAATAGAAGAATAAAACATTTTTAAGAGCAGATTGGACACATTTGTTGTTTCCACATGAAAGCTGATATGTTGAGAGAGCAAAAAACAAAAAAAAATAGAAAAATATGAGTTTTGCCTGTAGTGTCTCTCCTTAAATAAAAGTAATGTAATAAGCTGTATTTTAGTATGGTGTAGTCTATAGATCCTTGTGGTGTTAAAATTAAATCCCACATTTTCATGCTCCATATACACAGTCCTGATCAAAAGTCTATTTCAGCTTAATTGTTGCTTTCAGTAAAATGTTTACTCAAGCTTTTTTTGTCTCAATCCCATTTCTTGTTGCATATTGAAGCTCTACTACAATCTATATTTTTATGTGTGTGTGTGTGTGTGTGTCATAAAATATATCATAAAAAGTAATACCTCTGTCTGAAACAGTTCACTTTAAAGAGGTGTTCAAACGTTGTATATTTGCATACAGTTCAGCAAGAAAAGTTTGCAATCATCCTTTATTCTTTGTGAACTGTTATGTTGTACATCTTCTTACCTGCACAGTATAATCTGTTGCTACAGAACAGTTTTCAATCACATTAACTTCTAATTAAACTCTGTGTGTCACACCGAGCATGAAAAGGGCAGCGTACAGTGTAATGTATGCAAGTATGTCATTATCTACGCACAGTGACGAGTGAATACAGATCAAGTGACGTCTGCAGGCAGAACGTATTCTAACATGCATTAAAGGTTTGTCATCATTTAATACCAACCTGTATTTTTTGTATTTGTGAAGTGATCTTGATCCAAAGCCTGTCATTGCAGGCCTTAGCAGCAGAAGGGCAGCGGATGCTAATATTATTGATTGTTTATATAGTGAGTGCGTGTGGACATGCTCTTTATAGCCACACTACAATGAGAACACTGAATGGGAAATTTGTCTTTGCCTGGACATACATAAATTAACTCTTATTGTTTCCCCTCCTCAACCTCACCTTGCTCTGCCCGAGGCGGTTTGGACTGTCAAACATCAACACGCACAATCTTTCTTCATTAAAATGTTGTATAACTGTAAGCAGCACACAATGAACAACAAGTGATCTCGACTGGACCGTAAAACATGCTGTAACCTTGGTTTTATCGTGTTGAGGTTGCGGCGGTCAGGGGCATCACTCTCAGGAGGACAATAGATTCATGTTAATGTACAAGATAACTTCATATTTAAAAATGCTCTATTCATTCATATGCGCATCATGCAGTAATGAAAAGCATATTGTTACTTTTAAGCTTGTGTCACTCCAGCTATTGTTATTATGACGGGTTCACATTTCACTGAAACATAGTGTAAACATGATTCTATTTAAAACTTTACTCAACATCTTGCTTATTTTTCCCCTGTTTATATTGTACTTCCTGGTTGGACATGAGCAGCAGATGCATAAATACTGTCAACCAGAGCCAAAATTCATGTGACAAATGATAAATAATAACACCTGAAGTTGGAAGGAATGTTGCGTATTGATGACATCACAGAGGGATTCTATTTAAGGTTAGGCTCAACTTTTTTTCTTCACAAACCACAAGAACTATCCCACCAGACTAAGTCATAATTAGAAAGACACGTGAAACTGCACTTTAAGACAAGACATTAATAGAGTTCCTCTGAGGTCGGATGTTCAAACCTCGCGCCTCGGAGTACCTACTTTTACCGCATTTTAGAACTCCAAGTTTATCCGAGACAGACAATCCATCATGGCTGCATTAGGATAAAGTTTAACAGTTATAGTATTAATAGTACTTGTGATATTATAGCAAAAATGCACACAAACGATGATTCATAACTTACAAATTGAATAACGCTTTATGAGTTGATACGTTTACTTAATTGGATCCACATTTTGATTGATTTGAGCACTTTCTTGTTTCTTATTATTATTAAGATTCACCTGGTTCAAAGCATTTCTGTTGTGTCTGAAGATAGCCTTGTCTTATTGTAAACATCCAATTCACAGATTTCTTTACTCGTTTTTTTCAATCGTTGTATGACAAGCGCAACATACAGCGACCAAACACCTCCAAAACCAGAGAGAGAGGTAATAAATAAGCACACCGACGTTCAACTAACAAACAATTCAACAACAATCTAGTAAAACGAGAAATCAATCATTTTTAATCAGATTCAACGTGACAGCAGATTTACAACGCGGCACACGCTGTCTACCTGCTCCTCTTTGATTGCTGTTGTCTTCATCTCCTCCATTCATCAGACAGGTCGTCCTCTCGGGGTGCGGCCCACTCACTGCTTGCGAATAAATCAGCCACGTTATAACTACGGCTCATGTCACACAGTGGAGCGCTGCCATTACTAAACAAGCTCCCTCACTTACCTGCCATTATCTCCGTTGCAGGAAACAAGAGCATAATTTATCGGCCTCGCTGTCTTCTATTTGTCTGGCATCTCATTTCTAATTGATTTAAAGTGAGATTTTCGCAACTCAGCAGTCAAAACTAGTTTGGTCAATCCGCGTCTTTTCCAGTCGAGGCGATTGATTTTATGACGGGGTTATATTCCCCTGTCTGCTCTGATCAATTAATCAAGATGGATTTCCGATTGACAGTGGACATACTTTGTGGGATCCCGATTTTTTTTGCCTCAGAGACATAGACAATGACCTCCACTGACATTGAGGAATGACTGCAGAAATTACTTTTTCAATAAAGTCTGTTAGATTAAACTTGTACAGATGGTGTCACGGCTGAATTAGTATCGAGGTGAGGCGTTACTTTGAAACTTTTCTAGTCAATAGTACAATTTATTGTACGTCGACGTAACGTCGAGGGACTAATCCATTCTGAGCAAAGTGTAGCCTCACATTCACTTTATAATTACCACCTTAATAAAGCAGGAACAAAGACTTAGAGGAATAATGAACAAATTAGTAACTTCTAAAAGTGACACAGTATAACTTTCAGGAAAGTCGCCTGCATGTTTACATAAAAATAAAACATTCTTCATGGAGATTGATATATTTTTAAGCCATACTGTGGAATATTACAGCTAAAGGAACAACATTTCCATTGAAACAAGCGTCTCTGTTGTGGAGATAAAAGCAAACTCAACGTAAGAACAGATTGCATTTTAGTGCAATGCAACAAAAACATTAAAAACAAATTAACACAATGCTTTTATTTTGGCTTTTTTTTTTTTTGCTGAAAAGTGACACAGTAGGACTTTAATAACTAACTCAGACAATGGCATCATGTGTTACTTCTGACTACGATCCAAAAAACAGCGGAACATCCATGCTCCAAAAAAAATCTTGGATGGAAAACTCTTGGGGAAAGTTGAAAACATCAACGACTTGTTCTAATTACCAAAATGACCAATAACTGGGAGCAGCGCCACTGGCCTCACTCCACACCAAACCAGATTTAGTCATTTACACATGTATCAGACCTTAAAACCAACACAACCCAGTATTTTTCATTACCAACTCAAGAAGTTTTAAGCCTGACTTTTGACGTCTTTAAAAATCGATAAAACTGTAGCATCATGCAGTCTCTCTTCTTTCATTGGCGTGACATTCATTTGGAGTCAATTTGTGGACATGCAAGCTCACTCATTATAAGGACACAGATTTCCATGCCTTTTTAGTGCAATACAACTAAAATAAATAAAAGTTACACCTTGAGGCTTTCATTCATTATCTAGAAAGTCCACAATAATATATCTGTGTATTTTTGATGGATTAGCCAACCAAGAACACATGGTCCATCAGTTTCAAAACAAATATGGCTGCTTATTACAAAAAAGAAAGGGAAAAAATTACTGAAAAAAATTGCATATTTCTGCAGAATCCCTGAGCAAAGCAAACAACTCTGACGTGAGAGAAGTTTGATTGTCGCTAGATTTGCTTCACATGCGTCACTGCAATAAACAAATCTGATTTGTCTTGATTGCACAGCATTGTTTAAGTTTGAGTTGAGTTATTAAGCCTGAATCATTATCAAGAAACTGTTCATTTTGGAAGTCTCTGTTCATGTCTTTTAAAAGTGTAGTTATAAAGTGTTACCCATTTATTCAAGTGGTGTTTTTATTACGCCACCAGCTTTTATCTGTGGAGCTTGATCAGATTTAATACCACTGAACATTCTAGCTAAAGCGATAACATCTCCACTGAGACAAGCAGGTGGCATAACGTGTGCAAAGTGTCCCTTTTATGCATTTGAGACAAACAGTCAAGAAACTCTTACTCTATTACTGAGAAGACTGCTCCTTGAATTCAGATTGGCGAAATGTCACTTCACACTTAGACAGACGTTTGTCCATTTGTTCCCCAGCTGTAATTGTCGCGCTGAATAAGAAAGTGCCATGATAACCAAAAAGGGTCATAAAATGTAGAATGACGCATTTAAATGAGCCATAAGGGAGAAAGTGGTAAAAGTTAAAACCCAAGACTAAATTTATGTGTGTATTACGTGATTTTAAACAAGCCCGTATAGGACCGATGTGTCTTTTATAGACGCCCCTCAGACAGTCCGTGTGGATTTGATGTGACTGAAGATGATGAGTGAATGATGGGCCGTGACAGCGACAGTGTAATTGGTCCCAGGCGCACCATTACAGCCCCATACGCCGAATTATATCGCTGACACGTTATTAAAAGAGAGCTTTATTTGTGTTTCATATTGGAACCAGTCAAATGAAATCCCCCAACTATCCTGATTTGATAAATGGCACTTGAGGGGCCAGAGTGCCTCGTAGCCCTCGACCGATCTTGTCCGGCACTTGATGACCGGACCCCACCCTTTCTTTGATTAGCGTCTGAGTGGTTTAGACGAAGGGCAGCGGGTGAATTGATCCGAGCGGTGTCCTGTTCGCGTGGCAGGCAGCAGAGGCCCGGGACGCTTCATGGGAGTCAGGAGGGGACATGGGGCTGAATGACATTACAGTGAGTCCAGGAGGAGAGGGGGGGAGACGGGGGAGACAAGGAGAGAGAGCTTTGACCTTCAACAGACCTTCAACAGACAATAACAAGCCCAATGCCACTCTTCCTTCTGCCAGTGCGGCAATAATAATGTGATGCTTTCTTACAATTCCCACAAGTATTTGTCACTGTCATTCACCGAAAGAAGGACCTGTACACAGAAGGATGCTAAATATGTGTTTTTCAAAGAAATGCAGGTTTAAGGTTGTTTTTATGCTGGTTCAAAGTGATACAGTCAACATATGGTCCTTTTATTTTTGTTTTATTTGACCTTTATTCAACCAGGTTAAAAACTCATTGGGTTTAACAATCTTTTTTCAAGAGTGACGAGGCAGCAGAACACAGGAAACAAACATTTAAAATGAATTTATATTTACAAATCATTCATGGACAGAAATGGCAGCTAAAATGTTTGCATCCACAAACAACCACAAACAATTATCAACCATTCAATCTACATGGATATGAGAGAGTTTAGAGAGACCACCTCTTTTATTTTATTTTACTTTTCACCAGGCATTTTGCAGATGATACTAAACTTGCTGTTCATTCAAGTGCTCAAGCATTCAAACACTATAATGTGATGAAAGTATTTACTGCTGAATGCAGCAGCTAATGGGATTTTGTTTTATTTTTTCATGTTTGTGTTCAATTCCGAGCTCTAGTATTTTATTTTGATAAGATGTGACTATTGAGTAAATGTTGAGGTTTTTAAAGGCATTATTTTTCAAATGTATATCGTTTATATTGCAGTGAAAATTATGGTAATTTATTACATCTATCCACCAGTTATTGTGAACATATGGTTGGATGCCTCACACTATGAACCTTTTTAGAATGTATAATTTAATATAGTTGTACTATGTAACTTTTCTGTTGAAAGGTCCTCCACCTTGTCTCCATGGAGATGTTACTCCTGTATGGCATTATACCTATATCAGAATCAGAAAGGTTTTTATTACCATTGTCCGTGAACAAAATCACAAACTAAGAACTTGCTTTGGCGGTAAGGTGAAACATATAACAATGAATATTAATAGAAAGGTAAAAAGTACAGACTATGCTAAAATAAGAAAAAAAGGACATGCAAAATAAAAAATGTGTAGAATAAAAATTAAGTACAACATGTATACAAGGACACACGATCAGAACAATAGTGCAAACTTGCAGTGCAAACAGAGGAACAGATGAAGTATTATTTACATGAAGTGACACATTATTTAGGTGGCAGGTGTTATAAAGTGTCCAGGAGTCCAACGGCAGAGGGAAAGAAACTGTTCTTGTGGCAGGAGGTTCTGGTGAGGATGGACCGTAGCCTCCTGCCTGAGGGGAGTGGCTCAAATAGTCCATTTCCAGGTGAGGAGGGTCAGCTGTGATCCGACCTGCTCGTCCCCGAGTCCTGGAGACGTACAGGTCCTGGACAGATGGAAGGCTGCAGCCGATCACCTTCTCAGCAGAGGCACAATGCTCTGTAGTCTCTGTTTGTCCCTGGCTGTGGCTCCTGCACCACACGGTTATGGAGGAAGTGAGGATTGCGCTCTTCATTGTCACTGTCCCCAAACTCTGATTGGTTTGTTTACACACACCTCTAATAGTATTCTTCACAATCAAGTTCTTTCTGCATCCATGCTGTTCCACCTTCTGGACATCTACACATAATCATCTTAGACTGGTCTAATTGTTTACATAAACCTGAAAAATCCCATGGGTGATAAGATTCTGCATAACATCATTTAAGCTCATACATTTACATACTGTATTTTTGCAGGCCTGGCAACTAAAGTGGATTTTCTCAACACACTGTCCAAAAATAAATAACTGAAAGAGAGCTTTGTGTCTTTCAATGAAAACTCATTTTATTCACTTCTGCACAGTAAAAATGATCTGTCCCTGACAAAAATGATCTTTCCCTGCAAGAATCCAAAAAGCAATAAGATCCAGGACAATGATAAAACACATCCTTATGAAAGCCACAGGTGGAGACCTTTTCCACCAGTAACAACCAGTTAAACTCAGAGAGAAACATCCCGAAGGCTGAAGGGAATAACACTATAATAAAGATTAGTGACTGTAGCATTCAAGGTCCTTCTCAGCACATTCTAGTCTAAGTAAAAGTGATGCTCACTTCTGTCTGGGAAAAGTTTAGCTCTGACCTGTAAAATCATCATTCTAATAATTAAAGCATATATAATACAATATAACATAACATAAACCATCCAAACTTCAGGAAAACAGGATAACTTAACTCTAATTAAACTCTATACACTGTACATGTTGGGTTTCTACTTTTTGGGGAAATTATAATGACTTACATTCATTTCCTGTCGACTGAACCTTACTCCTTAACAATAATGACTTGCCTAACCATTAACCTAAACTTGAACCTATTTTTAACCCATATTTGAACTTTAAATCCTGCTGCTGATCTATTAATAGAGGATTACGTCACAGCAACATGATTTACTTCCCCACAACTGAAGCAGGTTCCCAAGATTTCCCAAGTTCCCAAGTGTCTATACAGATTTCAGTCCCCACATTGTGACAAATCCCCGCCCGCACACATGTACCGCGGGCCTCTCATTCCTCAGATTCCTCGGGCATATTCAAATCAATGCTGTGCCGGAGCGTGAAGCATTACTGACTAATTGAAGACTGTGTAATTATGAATGCTCATACATACTGAACAAGGGGCAGACAATGGTGGCGGCGCGTGTCTTCTGCCACAAAACCACTGCGACCGTAAGTGTCTCAATCCACTGCCGTCACCGCCGCCATCCACGAAAGACTCACCTTGTTCCAGCGCTGCCATGTTTCTTGACAGGGATTATTTCACCTCTCTGCTATTGAAATGCAAATTCACCAAACACAACAGGGGCGGCAAACATGAGCATATCTCTTATATTAAACCTGGGAGGTGGTGAGTACGTTTTGAGATATCCAACTGTGATCCAAATCAGTGGACAACAAGCGCCGCCGTACATTCCACGAGCCCTGACTGTTTACATATTTCCATAATTGCGTTGGATGACAGGGAGGAGAGAGAAGAAAGGTAGAAGTGAC
This sequence comes from Rhinogobius similis, assembly GCA_019453435.1. Lineage (NCBI taxonomy): Eukaryota > Metazoa > Chordata > Actinopteri > Gobiiformes > Gobiidae > Rhinogobius > Rhinogobius similis. The sequence continues at coordinate 24,302,203 of CM033621.1, forward strand.
ACTGGAAATCAAAACGGTGTGACGGGAGGAACAAACGTTGATATGATGAGGTTGAGAAGCCACGAGTAGGAGGGGATTTAGTCTCAAAGCATACCTGCGCATTATTTAAACACAAAAAACCTTTAGGGATTTATTTGAGGATGCAAAACCTGCTGCTCTGCCATTTCTGCAACGGTGTACCGCGCAATTATCAACACCGCTGAATTAACAAGCATCACCCGGGGAAGCTTTGAATTTCTATTTTCCATGCCCCCTTTTTCCCATCTCCATATGAATACTGCGGGCCGGCGATATGCATGATGAATTATTCAAGATATATATGATGTGTGTATGCAAATGAAAGCCGATAGTTATGATAATTGAATAAAGGTGCAGGACCTTCATTGTGGTTGTAACTGATGCGATGGGAGGGACAATTGCTTCTTCCACAGTGCTATATATTTCTTCAGCTTATTATTGAAATTCATCCCACTTTGAGACGCGCACACACACGTGCACACAATAATAATATGGATGCTTAATTGCGTTTGCGCGTGCCATCATTCAATTACTTTAGAGGAAATGAGAAGGTAGTGTCGAGGAGAGGAGATAGCGGAGACAGTTGGATAAGATCCGCCGGTGGAGAAAGTGTCTTGTTACTGACCTTAGCCTCCCCCACGGGGCAGGTGCAGCGGGGGTCCATGTCTCACGGAGGAGCAAAGCACTGGATAATTCACCGCTGTGCTGCTGGGTGTGTGTGGTAGACATCTTGGAGAGGATGACAACCAGCAGAAAAGCATCACAATTATAACAAAGCTGCTGAGACAGGCAACAAGTATTGGTTTCAACTGCTGTAAACACAAACACTGACCCGGAGCAGCACATTTATGAGCACAGTTTTTGCCTCAGTTTTGTTTGTGGAGCTATTGTCTCGCAGTAAGTTTCCATTTTGTTGTATACATTTGTTTCTCTTGTTATTCGATGCAGAGCAGAGCTGTCTTGTTGACCACTGGCATGGGGAGATAAAGGACATTTCCCCATCGGCTCACGACAATCAATTAAACACACAACTCAGAAACTCAGAATCTCAAATCTGTCAAGTATGTAGATTAATGTGTGCATAGCTTTTTCTACTATTATTTGCTTGATTTTCTTTTTTAGATGTTAGCAGTCAGCTGTAGCAAAAGAAAATTTAATTATATCAACTGGACAAAAAACGTTTCGACACTCATCCACGTAGCTCATCTGACCGCAGTCAACTAAACGTGAGACAGAGTAGATTAGAATTCAGACATATTCTGGATGATGTTTTGAGTTCAGTACTGGAGCAAACTGAGACAAGCGTGCAATAAAGTAAATTACTCAAAAACGTACAGTTGTGAAGGCTGTTCAGCTGATGCACGCTCTTGAAGTGCTGCGTGTGGCAAAACATTTCCTCCAGCACAATTACAAGGAAGAGGAGGAGCATTTAGTGAATAAAATTGTATATAATTAGCTATAGCCTACATAACTGGCTACATATTTATACAAGGGCAATGCATACTTTTACCCCCATAAATGTGTGTTGTTTAAAGTTGACACATCCTTCAACACAGCTGCATCAAACAGTCAAATCCATCTCCAGAATTGAGCCGGGATCTCGATCAGGACCCAGCTGGAGTCTGTTGTACAGGTTTTGGAATCACCAGCATAGAGGAAAACCCCCTATGCCGACAACATACTCTTAGAGGTTATGCAGATGACATAATAACATTCTGAACTTAAGCAGTGAGAAAATGCAGTGTAAAAACTCTTGAGATTCAATGATGAGTAATGACAATTTCTCCTGTAAAACACTAAAACTAAAATGTGAAAAGCTGCTAAAGTCTGACAACAGATAGAAAAGTCTACAACTCTGCTTAATATTTAGTTTGTAATCAGTATCTAAAAGAAGAAAATCAAGTAAACAGTTGTAGAAAACCAGACAAACAACAGGAACACTGCAGGATGAGCCCACATTTATCACTGATACCGACTTCACACAGCTGAAGAAGTTTCTGAGTCCAAATGCTAAGAAAATCATTGTTGTGCTACAGCTACGGTGACCTAAATCTCCAACTACCTTTAGCAAACAAGCTAGCTAAGCTCTGCACTACTTTCAGTTTCCATTTTGCTGTATAAAATTGATTTGAGCAAAATAAAAGCTTCACGAACAAAAAATAGGCCAAAGAAAAGCAAAGAAACACCTCGTATCAGTCGTGTTGCTGATAATTCTGCCTCTCAGTTGGAATGTTGAAGAGCATTTTTCAAAAAGAATGTCTCTGGGTAACCACTATTTCACACAGAGCGGCCCCACTTGATCCAGGATTCGAACCAGGGACCCTCTTGCCGTGAGGTCACAGTGCTAACAGGTTTGCCTTCATGCTGCTTTATTGCTTTCTCCATTTCCTCTAGATTTACACACATAATATGCACCAAAGAGAGCATTATGTTAATATGGTCTCCCCAGTGCACAGGTTAAATTGTGATAACTGTATTGCATATGTGGAGAAGAGGACTGAATATAACGGCTCAATTAGACATTTACTCCTGAGGATCCTGGACAAGTCTTTAGCATTATCTTATTTAGCATACACCAGCTCTGTTTATGCACTTTCTACAAGCCAACTAGAGCAGAACAGACCAAGACAAAGTTGAATTGCACCCATACTTTTTCTCACCAGATAACATACTACTCGTGCTGGAAGGGTCCATTTGTTTCAAAGGCTTTCTCCTGAAAAGGGAGATAACCACCTTGTTTGAAGTACAATGTAAAATTCTTCTCTTTTTTTGTTCAAAGTAAATCTTGTGTAGAACTATTTTCCAACATTAATCGAGACCAAAATTCTTTTAGTGCAAAATGATGAGTGAAAATGACTTGAATTTATCTAATCCTCTCGTATTAAGAAACACTTTTAAGATTAGCAGTCTTAAAGAATTGGAAGAGATTATTATTATTATTAGAGATTATTTTTTCTACTGTGTGTCTTAATTTCTGTGTCAAGTTCAAATTAAGTAGATTCAAAGTAATACAATTTTAAATAATCAATGTAGCAAATATTTTGAGTCAAATGAGGCATATGCTGAGGTGTATATACAAGTAAAACCAAATGCAGTAAATATAAAATAGTTTCCTCTGGTTTGACCCCTCGTCTACCTGTTTGACCCTCTCTTATCTCAGATGAGTCACTTGCATCTCTTTATCTGGAGACTCTACAGACTCACACTCTTTTTACAAATGGATGCACCTCAACCCTGGACCGTTTGACAGATCGTCTGTCTGTGTGAGTCCATCTCTCCTTCACTGCGGTTCTCCTCCAGGTTCCTTTTTCTCACTGCTTTTGTGTGTGTGTGTGTGTTTTTCCTTGCCAAGAATGAGGACAGAGGATGCTCTCATGTTTTCTTTGACCGATTACGGTTTCATTGTTTGTTTCCCCACTTTCTTTCTGAAGGTTTGTTGGTTAAATCAATAACTTTGTGAATCCGTTCAAGGCTCTACAAACATAAATTGAGATGAATTGCATTAATTAGCACTTAACGACACTTCCAGTTGAAATCTTTACTGACTTGAGGGTGTATTTATATTTGCACGCACTAAATCTAAAGTAGGGCAATAAAACCTAAACTAAACCACAATTCAAGGAACAAAACCAAACCAAATCTAAGTAGGTTCAAACAGGACCACAAACAGACTAAAAGGAGTAACGTCAACCTCTTTTTCTTATCCTTATGCATTTTGAAATATATCTTGCCTCAGCCTCAAACCTCAAGCTCATGATTAACAACCGGCCGACAAACGAGCACCATCACACTAAACATCATTACACAAACCTCCGTCAAAAACCCTGTGAGCCATTATTACCGCCTTGTTTTGGAGCCCATCGCTAACCAGCTCCTCAGATCAATAACCCGGGGCCGGCTGGTTGCACATCCGCACGTTACAGGTGGGGTTAAGTTCTCCCAGTGGGGGGTGGAAAGAGGGAGGGCGCGAGAGCTTTCTATCTCTTCTCAGGCTGTGTTGACAAATCCCCTGGTATTGATTAGATGCAGGAGCGGGTGGACACATACGTCAGACTTGATCCCTTCAAATCCGGGCGGAGATGCTGTAAAGTGCAATCAGAAGAAGGAGGCAGCGGAGTATTAAATGTAGTGACAAAGACATATGCAGTCAGAAGAGAAAGCGACGTCTGCTGTGTATGCAGGGCTCAGGGAAAGATCACGGTCCAAATGGACACCCGCTCTCACTCTCCTAATCCTGCCAGCTCTCTCTCTCTTCCTCAGCCTCTCGTTTCTCTCTCTTTTTCTTTCACGTCTCTCTGTTTCTTTGTTCTCTCACTTTCTACCTTGCTCTTTCACCCGCTTCCATCACTTCCCCTTTTCTCTCTCTCTCTCTGTTTCTTTCCTCCGTCTCTCTTGATCTTTCCTTTCCCTTCTTTTCATCCCTATCCTTCACTTCTCTCTCTCCCTCCACTTCTCCTTCTCTATCTTCCTCTCTCTCAGTTCCTTACCCTTTTTTAATTAATTGCGGGTAAAGAAGAAGTTCTCTCTTTCTCACAGACAGGTTAATGCTCTTGCCAATGTGGACACTCACTCTCCTAATCCTGCAAGATCTCTCTCGCTCTCACTCTCACTCTCTTTTTGTTTCTCTCTCCCCCTTCCTCCTTCTCTCCTCTCTTCATCTTTCTTTCTTTCCATCTCTCTCTTCCTCTGTGTGTCTGTGTCTCCTGTCACCAAGAGGAGATCCTGGCACACATGTGGCTGTCCTGCCCATGGCCCGTACCCCTATTAGTGCTCCTGGGACGCTGGCTCCAGAGTCAACCCCTATCCAGGGGCCACTTCGTGTTTGGACCCAAACACTCTCCAGCACAGCAAATGAACTGTGGTTTTAACAAACTTCATACTGGGTCAGGCCAAAATGAGTATCAGCGGGAATAACCAGCCTGGTTGTCGACTGGAACATGTGTAGAGCACACTGGTGGGGGAGCTGGGGGAGATAGGGGGTGTGTGGAGAGAGGTGAGGGTACTGTGTGAAGAGAGGGACAGGAACTGCTTCTATATTTGTTGATCTGTTGTAGAATCCGAGTTGATGATTGAATCTGTATCTGTCTGAGGTTTGAAATGACTTGTCAATAAATGTGAGAGTAAAGTCAAAGTCTCTTCCGCTCACGGCCTCTTTCTCACTCCCTCACCCCTTTCTCTCTCTCTCTCTCTCTCTCCTCTCTTCCTTCTTTTTCCCACTATCTCTTCATATCTCTCGCTTTTCCTCCCACATCTCGCTCAATTCTCTCTCTCTCTTTTTAAATGAGTTGCTTCTAAATGTAACTTTAAAGTCTCTCTCCCTTCTCTCTCTCTATCTTCTCTCTCACTCACACTTCTTTTTATCCCTCCCTCTCACTCCTCTCTCTCCCCACCTCACCTTCTCTATCTCTCTCTTCCTGTCTTATATGAATAGCTAATAAATGTGAGTATGAAGTCAAAATATTTCCCTCTATTTCCAACTCTTTGCTCCCCCCTATCTCTCTCTCTCTCTTTTCCTCTTTCCCCCCTCTCAGTTCCTTTCTCCCTTTCTCTGTTCCTGTCTCCCCCCCCTCTCTCTCTCTCTATTTCTCTCTCTCCTCTATTCCTCCTTTTTCCCACTCTCTCTTCATCTCTCTTGCTTTTCCTCCCAAACCTTGCTCAATTTCCTCTCTCTCTTTCTAAATGTAAGTGTAAAGCCTCGCTCTCTCTCTCTGTTCCTCTTTTCTCCCCTCTCCATTCCTTTCTCTCTCTCTGCCCCCCTCTGTCTCTGTCTCTCTCTCTCTCTCTCTCTGTATATGTCCGTCTCATCAGACTTAGGACTGTTTGTATTGACACAGTAAAGAAAGTGCACTCTCGTCAGCAATACTCGGAGCAGCACAGTCAATCACAGGCTGCAGACCGGGATGCTCCCTCTCTCTGGGGCTCAATATATCCAGCAGCACCCGCCCCACAAACAACACCTAAAGGATCACTGCGGGTGCACGGATGATCCTGTCGCACGTAACACACTTCAGGTAATTTGAAAGTTTCATTAAGGCTGAGGCAAAGACCTGTTGATCAGAACTCATTTCCATTTGTTAAAGTCTGCTGTAGTGGATCTTAAAGACAATCTCATTCACTAATGTTCTTCTGCACGTGGAGGCCTGGAACTATGTGTCTTAGTTAGATCATGACAAATTAGTTTCAGAGTTCACTGTGCGCAGTACATCTTTTGAAAGCTGATGTAACGCTGAGTAAAATGAGACGGGCATGCGGTCTCCTAACAGAACTATAAGTTCTATAGGCACTTATTACTTATTTAGATGTAGTTTTATCGAAGATTGACATCACATGCTAATCCTGAAATTCACCAATCACAACATCAGAAATTGGGCTGTCACTAACAATTGTTTTAGTAATTGAACAGTCGAACATTTATACCATTGGACATTTAAATACATTATTAACAAAATAAAGGTTGACATGTGATGACTGAAGCCTTATAGATAAAGTACATTCATGAATGAAGAGCATTATTGGTGAAAATCAGAACTAGTTTCTGTTTTGATTTTAAGAATTTAATGAAGTCATTGTCTATTAAATGTATACATGGTAAGTTTAAATCTGAAAGGTTTGGAAATGAGATCTAGGGTTTGTAACTGGTTTTAGGGAACATTTTCATGTGATTGTCTAAACATGTGTGGATGTCACTGATCCGTACTGCCTTCTTGGCTTCTTAGTAATCTCTGTGGTAAAGTATCCAGTAAACACATTTATTTGTGACAAATTTCAAGATACTTGATATTTGATTGATTGATTGATTGATTGATTGATTTATTGATTGATTGATATTTGCTGAACGTCTTGACCCTTTCTCTACAACTGTCCTGTCAAACAGCTTCCTTGATTTTCTATTTTCGCAAAGTCCTGGAGAAGTGTGTTTTCTTGGCATGGCCACAAAAGTCAAATAAAATCTTACAAATGATAAATAAAATGTAGAAACCAGATTTATAATAAAATATAGACTCTCTTGAAGTTGCAAAAAAATACACCATTCAAAAAGTTTCAATAAATTCATACAGGAGCAAAAACACAATGAAACTCGTGAAGGCTGTACATGAATGATGTCATAGTTACTGAGACAAATGGCTGCAGTTGCCCCTTGTTTCCATTAGGGGGCAATGGTTTTCTTTCACGTGTGATGTATGGCCATGCTCACTGTATTTGTGTACCAGTGTGTTTCGTCATCCATACATTAGCAGCAGGCACCGGGGCCAATACACTGTGCCTATAGGCTGAGACAACAAAGGAGCTGGTGGTAAAGAGCCTCTGATACGAAGGAAGGGACAAAGGCCAGCTAACTCTAGAGTAAAAAATAAAAAATGTAACTTACTCTTTAATATTGTGTCAAATTTTAAATCTGTAGATGGATTAAAGCATTTTCTGCAGCTCATTCATCACCTTTCATCTTGAATTGTTAATCAGATTATGAACTGTGGTTATGTTTGTGCGCTTTATGCTAAACCCCGTGGTACTTTATGGTCACCTATTGATCGCATGATTAGCAGCACAGCGAGGTCCTCCTACTCCATGTCTGGTTGAGAGTAATGGTTATTGAGTGAGCTGTCAATGGTAAAGGAGGACATTGACTACAGGAGCATGGTGCTATTGGTTTGAAGTGTACAGTGGGGCGGTGGGGCCATGCGACCTTCAAGCGGCTTAAAGTCAACCAAATTTGATTAGACAAACCAGTAACCGTGTTGACCTGCACGACCCGGCCCAGCCACTCCTCACCCCTGAGTTTCTGAGCTCCGGCGCTGCGTCCATTAGTGCTGCGGGTGATGATGCAATTTGAGGGCAATGCAATTCATCCGTATGGTCCAAAACAAGGGTAAAACCGTAAGATTAAAGCAGATCGTGTGTAAATATGTGCGCTGTGATAAAACACGCCCATTGGTTTCATATTGGTTACTTGCAGTTTCGCATCTTTGAATTCACACTCTTATTAAACGATTAACTTTTTGTTCGTATAAGTTGCTCCAGAAATGTTGCTCGCTTCCTGCAGTCAAGCGTGTGAAGAATCGTTATTGCAGTTTAATATTTTTCTTTAGTTAAATCACTGAGCAATGTGTCGAGTGATTTACACATTGCTTATAGAATTTGTTTATGAGTTTATTTACTGTTTGTACTTGTCATGTCGTTGTTATGTTGATGCCACTGCTCCCTGTTTCAAGACAAATCTCTCTAGTTGGAGACAATTGATTGAAAACCTGAACCTGAATCTTTTACTTGAAGTTGTGGTCTAGTAGAACTATTTGGCTGCTCTAAATTAAATCTTATATCTTATTATAGCAGGTTTTATGAATGAAGGATTGCTAGTTGTTATCAAGAAAAAAAAATCTGTAAAACCAGATAAAAACACCAATGAACAATACTTTTTAAAACAACGAATACACTGAAATTTAAAAACAAGACAAACAATAAAGAAGACAAACAATAAAAGCAATACGTAATCAAAAAAACATTATTTCTAGATCGTGAATCAAAGAAAACAAGTTAAAACAACAGACTAAAAATAAAATACTAGACAAATAAATAAAATAAATCAAATCCACAAGAGAAAACAAAAACAACAAAACAAAAGACATAGAAGATCAAACAACTCACGGTGTCCGCATTTTCCTAGAAGTGTTTACAAATGCATACAAAACAGTACGTTACTGCAGTCATAATTGGCATAGAAATTTGAATAATGGCTTTCAAATGGCAATAAGGACTCAAGAATATATGTATAATTTCATAATTTTGTTCAATGTTTGGGGTAAACGTATGTACTTATCCTCAAAATAAAAACGCTAAGTACAACCCAATGAGGCACTAATTAATGCCATGCCTCGATTACACATTTTGCATGAGGTGTGGACTAACAAAGTGCATCCTAGAAGAGGAAGCCGGGGATGAATTCTCTTGAGACGCTTTGGTGAAAGGCTAGCGATGGAAATGAAGGTGGTTTGACGGGATTATGTGGACACAGATGTTCAGAGGATGAGGACTAATCGAAATGAGCTTTAAGTAAAACGTAAGGGACACACACAGCTTTCACATTGTCTTTGTCAAAACACCGGAGGATTAGCGCTTAAATGTGCTGCTTTGTAGGTGGACAGGTTCAGGGAATGTGACAAATGTGTAGGCTAAAACACGCTTTTTCATTTGGGCCGCGCTATTTGCTTATCTGCAGCAGAAATACAGTCGGTGAATTTGTCTACGTCAAACAATTTGTCAAAGCTGGTTTGTAGGAGACTTATGGAGTGGTGGGAGCAGTAATAAATGTTAATGCAATATGTGGAACTGCAAGAATGAGAAGTAGCTGTAGTATGTTTTTGAAGAAGCTGTGCGTTTTATATTATTTCTTACTGTATAGTCTGTCAATGCTGTTATCATTTATTGTGTGATGTTATGTATCTTATTCTCCACACGACTGTACATCCTCAATGATCTTTCAAGATTAAAGGTGTATTATGTGTTTAAAGGTGCATCATATCATTTTCTTGCCACTACCTCCTTGAGACCATGGAAATATTATTACTTCAATGTATATCTTAAGTGTATCTTAAGTGTTTTATTACTACCTTGAAAATCATTCTGACTGTGTGTGGGCTTGCTTGTTCACAGATCTGACTTGTAAGTGTGCCTGGTGGTGTCATCTGCTTGTCTCTAAGGAGACAACTAAGTTTACTGCCATACTGTGACACATTCCAGGCAACATGAGAGCGTCTCCAACCACAAAAACTTATAGAGTGCACCCTATTCTGCTACAGTGACTTTTTTGAACTTTTAATCATGTTCTAACAATGTTCTGCCATAAAAAACATACTAGAGTTGCATTTATCTGCGTTCACGCTGTTTTCAGGAATGCTAGTTAGAAAATCTTCTCCACTCCAACCATCAAAAACACTTCCTGCGGAACTCCCTTGATGTATTTTTGGATCATCTACGTCACTTATCGGAGAATCTTCTGCTGTCCTTAAATCATGCCAGACTCTGAGCATTTCTGCTGTCTATACATGATAACTGCTGCCACTAGCCTGACCATAGGGTCTCTTAAAGCAGTGTTTCCCAACCAGGGGTATGGGAACCCCTAGGGGTACATGAGCAATTACCAGGGGGTAGTTGGAATGGTTTCAGGTTTTAAAAGAAGATGAAATGTACTTTTGTCAGAAAAAAAGTGTCATTGGTTGTAAATTTAGCTTCTTTTTGGAGTATCTTGGACAATAAATATAATCAAAACAAAAAATATAATTGTTCACAATATGCAACTAGTAAACCCATTTATTTACTTGACACTTGACAAAAAAAAGTTGGGAACCACTGTCTTAAAGTGATAACTTCACTAAATTGTGTATAGCGTTAGGTGCCATCTACTGGCTGCATGTACATACAGTTCTCTTTTTTCTCTCTCTCTTTTTTTTTTCCAAAATATGGGATGGTACTCAAGAGCATGTTTAAAGGCTAATAACAATAGAAAAAATGCATAATAATTTTCCTTTAACCTTTTACTTCTTCTTAATCACTATGTTGTATAAAAATCACTTTAGAATATGGCTATTTTCTTATAAATTACATAACCATATTACACAACCATATTACACAACCGATGCACTGTTTATTCAGGTTTGGAACTGGAACAAACATACTTACTTACTTACTTACTTGTCCGTTGTGGTTTGAACAAAATACAATATACGAGGCGGAACCAACTTCCAGATCGTCTGAAATTGGTTGGGGTGTTAATAATTTCACTCAAAATTTGAAAAAGCACATCTTAGAAACAGTGTCAACATCATTCATCAATCTAAAAAGTAGCACTTTTTGTTTATGTTTGTGTGAACTGATTTAGGGAGTCACAAAGTTGACCTGAAATGGTTGTGTGTTTTACTGAGCTAATGTTAATAACAAGCTGTGATGAGTTGTAGTTGTAATGTAATGTGTACTTTGTATTGTGTGCCGGCTCAGTGACTGCACAAGAAAGAAGCAGTCGTTAAATCAGGTGCAGATCATTTTCTTTTGTGAGATTGATGGTCTCCTGTTCTCATCTGGTGTTTTGGTGTAGCGTCTCCTTCAACTTGAAAAAAATTAGAATATATTCAAATTTGTCCATGACACATTACATCCATTGGTGCTGCTATGGTATAAAACTGTCCTCTCCCATAAGCCTTTACACATTTCCACTCCCTCCTCATTGTCCTTCTGGGAGCAGCAGGATAAAAGGATGGCTTTGAACTGCTCACATTCTTGAAATTACCTCTTAACGATCTTTCGGTCAAATTAAGGACACAATTGCTTAATAACACTAGCCCCGCCCCTTCGACTGACCTATCCATCTCTTAGCAAATCATGATTTTCAGCTGCCCTGGTAACAGTTGGGCAAACACGGACGTCCCTCATCCAAAAGAGTGACATTCTGGGGTGTAGATTTTACCTCACAAAATCAAAAGTGTAAAATGCACCTAGACTTGTTGCTACTTAGTCTGAGAAACGAGATGTGCAGGGAATCGTTAAGTGCATGAGTGTTTAAGTAAATACAGAAGGCTGTTAAACAAAGACAAGAGGTCAGTGTCTTTAAACAGAAAAAAAAACACTCGATTCTATACAAAGAGGAGTATAAAAAGTAAACAGTTCTGCAGTCAGATGGGTGTATTTTGTAAAGAACTAGGCCATATTTTATAAGCATTTTGTAGTCTTTGTGATTGGATGGTCGATTGAAATGGGGAAGCATTTGAGCATTCAGGCCAAGGACGTTTGACTTCTTATTTGGTGCACCTTTGAAGGCCCCAGATATTACATTATTCAGACAGTTTTTACTATTTTTGAAGACCTTAACATTTGTATTTTGCTCTTGGTTTAAATGTGTTCGGAAAAGAGAGAAATCCAATTCAACCTTCAAATCTAAACATCAAGGCAATGGTTGTCAGCAGACGGAGCGAGCGTTTACTCTCCCAGACACAGTGATGACTGAAGCTGTTAAAATGAGACTAAAAGCAAAATCTAAAACTAATTTAATGAGAGAATGTCACAGGTTTGTTTACATGGCAATCAAGTAATGTTTACGGCGTGAAAGTGCCTCGGTTTGGACAGTGAACAACCCGACCATACGACACAAACGCACCTGCGGGGAAACAGTTTACCGGAGCTTGGCCCCGCTGGGACAATAGCCATGTTTCCACTGGTTCTCTTTGGAGTGGATCAGTACGAGGTCCAAAAGTGTCTCCACAGTCTTAAGGTAGTGTCCTCCAAAGCGCCGTTATGGCTCCCGATTCACTTTATCGAAGGAGCAACACACCATAAATGATTGGTTGGTTTTTATTTCAAACATGCAAACACAATTCACAAGTCATGCCACAAATAACGTCGCAGAGACAGCACAGGTCAAAAAATGAATAAATAATAAATAAAAAAGGCTGTACAGGCTGTAGAGCTTTACGTTTACAAGTTCAAAAAGGAGTGGAAAGAAGTATAACTTATCTAATCCCACCCCCTTTCCTAATAATAATTTAAAGTATTCAGTTTCCTGTTATTTGTCAGTAGTGTAATGAAATTACTGGAGAAAGAAGGTGAAAACAAGGTGACAGATATAAACAGAAAACAATGATTTTCAAATGCTGTCTTGATCTTGTACACGCTGTATTTCCAGTGATGGTAACTGGTTGACATGTTGAGCCGAAATTACCAAACAAAACAACAGCTGTTTCTTGTTTATCGACCCACTGCACTCGCCTCACATCAAAAAAATATTAGTTTTTCTAGTGCATAATGCATCTACACTATTCAATGTATTACAAAAAGTGAGATTAAAATGCGACGAATGTGAGAAGTGAAACAAACGCAGACAGAGTTGATGATGAACCGGAGGTAGTTTTGTGTTTTATCCACACCTCGCAGCGCCACAAACTTGAAACCGCTCTCGTTGTCGACCCCTGTCCATGGACCTGGAACCGGGCCCTTATCTTGGAAACGCACTCATTATTAAAAGAAGTGCTGAAGCGCTCCAAGGCGAACCGGTCTGGGGGATCAGGGCCAGTCTATGAGTGACTAATGAGAGCGTTCTCTTTCAGGCTCAGAGAGAAAGAGGAAAACGTGGTCGGAGAATGACGGGGAATGGGCTCACAATGAAATGTAATTGTTTAATGATCAGAAGAAGTCTGATGAAGGAGAAAACAATCTAAAAACCTTTTGGAACGCTTCCTGGGTTACCACCAAGTGACATAAGGTGGACCTAGCATTTTGAGGAACCTTACAGTTTAACTAACTTATGCAAACTTTGTTCATGGAAAAATACTGTTGATTAATTGTTTCATTCACAAATATATGTAATCTAGAAGTTATGGTTGCTTTGGTCGTCCGAGAACCCATGAATTCTGTTTTTTGACGTTCCTTTGTCTCTGCCAACGAATGAGTCTTTGTTTATGGTCCGAACGATTTGCCCACCCAGCTCTCCCTCCACTTAGTATGACCAACGAGTATCAGGGACGAGCTAAATGGATAAGCGTTTGGGTAAATATCAGAGGTCACTAGACAAAGACAAGAGGTCAGAGTCTCCTAACAGGCCGCTACCAGATTACAGCCACATTTTCACACACAGCTATGCACTGATTCAAGTTCAAATAAAGCAGCCCAAGTTGTATTTTCCAATGTATTTTATTTCACATTTTTAATCATTCCAACTGACCCACGCCTTGTTTATCCCCTGTGCTCTCTCTCCTCAAGCTCCTGACAGCCCGACCTATATAATCTACAGAGTACACTTTTATAACACAGTAAACCAAACCCTCATTCTTTAGTAGCAGAAATGACTTGATTTAGAAGATTGCATGTCGTTTCCAATTAGACCCTATTGAAAGCTTCTAAAACGCAACTTCATATAAAAAGCAAAAAACTCTTGTAATCAAGCCTCGTGCACGACTGGAGTAATCCTTTTTGCTACTAGAGAGCGATCACAAGCTGTTTTTTTGCGTTGTGTCCTGGCAGAGTGCGTCGGGAGGGAGAGTTCTGCTCTCAGCATAGCAACGGCAGGAGCCACTCCAGTCCCCCATGTGTGGCCCCGCCCTGGGGTCTAATTAATACAGCGCACTGTGCATCCATATGCTCCTGTGTGATTGAGCAGATCGAGAGAGACAAACCGCAGCAGCAGATGAGTGTGCAGAACTGAGCTGTCAGGGGTACGCGCAATGAATGAAATACTGGGTTCATAAAAATGAACATTTTAATAACTAATGCATTAAAAGACACACTCTAACAAAGTGCCTCCTATGAATTATGAATCAGAGATTGAGCAATGTGTTATGACTATCTGTGGCCCTATCCTGCAATGTGAACGTTGAAGTGGCCGTGAATTCAAACCAGAGATTTCAGTTCAGGGGTAAATGTTCTCTTCATGAAACCTTTTTCACTCACTAAAGTAACATTAGTTAGAAATAATCAAAGCAATTTGTTCATCTGCTTCCAAAATTGTACATTTTTTATTTATTAATTGTATTAATTTTTATGAGATGAATGCACCACTCTCAATAATACATCATTATGTGGGAAGTGTTTGTTAAATGACTTTTTGTAGTATTTTAACCTGTATTATGAAGTATTTTAATTTACCGGCTCACTTTAACACAGAAAGATGAATTTGCCTGTTGGCCGTGCTGAAATTATAACACTGAACCAAATTAAAATGTAGATGAAAATCCACAATGAGCCACATGTTTATAATTCACAATATCTGGTCTTTGGGGGCAAAGGGTTTATATCTGTTTGTGGAAAAATAAAACTAAAAATATAACTAAATGAATTTCCATAACCCTTTACGGGGCATAATTTGCACGTGTCATTAGCGCGTGGTGCCTGTTCTGCGCTGTTTAACACGGATCAGAGATTAAGCTGAACTAGACACAAATCAGAGCAGTCGAGTCATGGAAATTGACCAGGAAAATGTGAAACTCATTCAAAGAGACAATGAATATGAGTTGTTTTTACGTCATTTACAGTGTGAGATAAACCCCGCTCAAGGCTGATTATGAAGCAGAGAGAAGCTTCTCGTTTGAACATATTTTGTAGGCCACGATTCCCAAAGGCTGTGCTGGCTGTGGATCAGAGGTGACGAGGAGGTGATAGTCAGAGCTACAGATGGGAAGCAGAAGTACGTCACTCCTTTGTTTATGAAGATTTTACGCTGTATTATTGTATTGTATTTTATTTTCATCTGTTAAACCATTTTACATGATTAAAATAAAAAGAACAAACAGAACAAGACCGGAGAGCGAAACGACAAAATGAAAATTTAAAAAACAAATCAGAGTAGCCCAGAAAATAAACCATAAAAATGTCTGGGATCATGTCCTCTGTGTATCTGTCCCAGTATCCCATTCTTTACAATCGTCATTTTCTTGTTTTTTTTGCTTCAGCCAAAAGTACAATCCACAGTTTTCCATCAATCATTCCCATTGTTGGTGTTTTGTGTCCTGGATACACAGTTTTAAAATGACTGAATGTTTATTTTGAGCACATGAGCAAAGTCTATTTGGTATCTCATATTAACAATAATCTTATAAATTGCAGAACATAAAAAAAATTCCATAAGCATGATTTTAACCTACATGTAATAACACATCGACACTGCTCGCTCCAAATGAAACGGAAGGCAGTTTGCAGTGCTTCGTTGTACCATGAGTGCTTTAGTGATTAAAGTATTTTTATTATTTTGTTACATCGTTAAAAGTATTCATAGTAATAGCTGTATGTTTAAATATAAACAAATAACAAAAGATCTATAATTATGCACTTGTTTGCTTTGTTCTTGTTCTGACTGTTACCCAGCACTTCCATTGTTGTGTCTCACGTTCAGCAGGAATTCCACCACTTCAGTATAACATTAAACTTCCTCTTGTTGGAGATAGTCACACGTCAGATCTGTGGAGAGGCGAGTTCACTCACGGCCTTCAAATGTGAGGTATTGAACTTGTCTTCCATTTGTTTAATTTGTTTTTTTCATTGCTATAAAAATGCTATGAAAACATGCTTTCTTATTGTGAGCGTGGTCGCCTCTCCGCAGATCTGACTTGTATTTTGGCCTGGTTGTGTCAAATGCTTTTCCCCATGAAGACAGATACGTTTCAAGCCATATGGTGGAACATTAATGGCATATTTATAACATTTCTTGGAGACAAACAGGTGCACCTTTAAACCATGAATCTAACGTTGTTTCAAGTCTTTTTCATTTCTTTTGTTTCTTATACATTTAGTGATTCATAAAGTCCACAGAGCATTTGTCTTCACTTCTGGCACAGGCAGTAACTGTAAAAGCACAAAGCGCACACATTTTCTTCATTGTATCTCACACTACTATTTTTTTATAGGAGTGATGTTACTATTTCTGCAAACTTGTAAGAACTGCAGAGGGTGAAATCTGTTGACTTGGGCACAGCGCTGTCGCCCTCTGAAATACTGTGATTGCACCGGGAGTCTCCTGTGGCCTTTTCTGCCTTTTCTCAGCTGTTTAAAGTTCAAGTGCAATTTCAGACGTTTAGATTTAACCACCCCCAAGCCTCTCCAAAATCAGACTTAATGCTGCAGCCGCCAGGAACAGAAATGTGTGCATGTAAATTACAATGGCTCACAATTATTAGAAGGTCTTTTGAAAAGTTTTGTCCGATAAAAAACAAGAATCATTTGGGAATTTGGGAACGAATATGAGGTAAGATAAGATACGAAGAAGTGATGGATGTATTCACAGTCTTTGGGCCAAACAAAGTCATCAGTGTATTTAACAGCACACATCGTCTGAATATTACTTACCAACACAAAAAACAGTATGTATCTTTGTGGAGGTGGTGCAGGCGTCACCTACATGATAGCGCAGAAATAGTTAAAAAGTTAAAATAAATGCAAAAAGATGCCAGCCTGCTCACAGTCAGAACACATGTTTTTATATGTTTTTCAATGCGATAAAAACAACTAAATAGAAAAAAAAAGAAAAAAAAACATTATCTAAAAAGGGGCATGCTGCGTACTATAATGCATATTATCCAGTCTTGTACAGCAGAGCCACAGAACCAGGACTAAACCAGGAATGAAATACAACTTGAAATCCCTCTAAACAAGGTCTAAACCAAGAGAAAACCATAGCCATTGTAAACACAGGACTAAACCAAGACTAAAACAGCCCTAAAACAGGACTAAACCAGGTCTAAACCAGGACTAAACCAAGAGAAAAGCATGGCTACTATAAACAGAGGACTAAAACAGAAGTAAATCATGAGTAAACCAGGTCTAAACCAAGAGAAAACCATAGCCATTGTAAAACCAGGACTAAAACAGGACTAAAACATGACTTAAACTAGGTCTAAACCAGGTCTAAACCAAGAGAACACCATAGCCATTATAAACACAGGACTAAAACAGGAGTAAATCATGACTAAATCATAACTAAACCAGGTCTAAACCAGGACTAAACCAAGAGAAAACCATAGCCATTATAACCACAGGACTAAACCAAGACAAGTCTAAACCAATGCCAAACCCAGAATTAAATCAAAATGATGTAACTCAACTCAGGTCTAAACCAAGAGAAAACCACAATGCCAAAACAAGCTCTACACCAGAACTAAACCAGGAAAAGCCCCAGCACTAATCCATCTTTTAACCACATCAAAACTATTGGGCAAGATCTACAGACATTTCCACTGGGATTCCTCACTAATTTGAGTCCACAACCTTGGCCTTGAAAACCAGAGCAAAGCAAATATATCTGCTGCCGGTTTGGATGCTGAGACCCTTTAATGCAGAACGCTCCATCTTGTGATTGCTTTTTGATTTTTTTTACAGCCTTTGTTATTGCTTCCTCGCCTCTTCCTTCCTCTCCTGCCTCCTTAACGCCTTCTTGCCTCCTGCTCCCTTTGTGCCACCTTTCCTTTCCTTCTTTGTCCACACATGGGATGCGGTATCTGCCCCCTCCCCCACTTTCTCCTCTCTCCTCTTTCTTAAGGGCGCTTGAGTTTGTGCTAAACATCGGCCGCTCAAGCCAAGTGCAGCCTTATATTTTCAGCCAGAGATTTGGAGCGTATGAATCACAAATGTAAATGTTGTAGATTTTGGGGGGATTTTTATGTTTATATTTATGTTTATGTTATTTTTTTGGCTTTTTTAATGTGAATCCTTTTGAAGGTCACTTTTAATCTTTAACAATGGCTGAATGAATGAATGAATTTGGTCAGGCCCTGATTGGAAATGATTATGGTACAATTTTAGACCATGAATACTTAAAAGTATTTTGTGTTTAATGAGTTTATTTGCAAAAAACATTGGAAAAAGACATCATAGAAAAGGCTTCAAAGCTTGTCATTTGGACACTGAACACTGAAAATAAAGATGTTTCGACTTCCAAATGAAAGTCATTCTCAGTCTGAACAAAAACAGTGTCCTGACGACCTTTTCTATTATAGAAAACTCCTGGACGATTGACGGATTACACCGAATTGGAAAGAGCCATTTGAAAATATTGAAGGGTTAATTTACTCTTTTCTATCCGTGTTTTCAAAAGTCAAATGCATTTTAATGCCATAAAATGTTATTCCATCCCTTCTTTAAGCAAATCCCCTTGGCTATTGTAACAGGTATGAATGTGCAGAAGATGATATCAAACAGAAAATAAACTTGACAAAAACAGATATAGGCCAATCTGTTTTTGCAAATTAACTCCTCATTCTCTGGCTTATAGCCCTTGTACTATGCTTAAAACCACTCCAGTTAAAGTGCGTATGACAGGTTTTAACAACTTTCTAATTTAGATTTTATTTGGTATATTAATATATAATGTACATAAAAAATATTGTTTTACACCAATCAAGTCACTGTTTGTGGAGAAAAGTAGAAAAATCAGTTTAAAATTACAGGAAGTAATAAACTGGTGACATCACTCTTTCCATCCAAAGGTTTTGCATAATTTACCCAAAAGAAAGAACTTATTTTACCCTTAAAACATTAATTCAAGAAAATAAAGGCGTTGACATGTATTTTGATTTGTCGGACAAAAAAATCTCTGACATTAGCTGAGTATTAGCCCAAGTTTAAAGTCATTTCCTAGTGTGATGTCATCATTTACAACCAGGAAGTGATATTAAAAAACAAAAAAAAAGGCTAAAAATGATGAAATATATAATTATTTTTAACAAAACTTCAAATATATTTATCTGACCTGTATGTATGAGTAGTTTAACCTGTCATAGGCACTTTAAACATTTCCACTATTCAGAACAGAGGGACCCTTTGGACCCGAGGGTGTTAATAACGCCTACAGTGTGTGGTTCTCTATGTTTTTATGTTATTTTAGGTTTTATGGCTTTGCTTTGATTTACTGGTCTCATTGTTATAGGACATTGTTAGATCAATTGAACACTTATTATACCTTTCCTTACCTTTCCGTTTTTTCTTTTTTTGGGTCTGTGCAGCACTTTGTAAACTGTTTTGCTCATAAAATGTGCTAAAAAGTGGCTTCAGATCAGCATTTTTCTTCTAATATAGAGTATTTTAGGGGGTGTAATATATTTATTTCTAACGTGAAAAAACGTTCTGTATCGGGCGCGGCTGTGTCACCAGTGATGCCGGGATATATTCATCTCCGATCCCCCTGTAGCCCCTCTACTGCTGACAAAGGCCAACCAATTTGTCTGTGTGGAATACATATAAATGCGTCATGAGAGCGAGACGGTCAAGATACAGTGCTGCAGCTGGAGCTAAAACGATTCCCGCGGCACCAGTTGCAATCACAAGAAGCCCTCCTTTTCTCTCAAACAGTCAGTCCATTAATGCTTTCAGAGGCACGTCTCCAGTGGCCCGCTCATGTTAATGCCCACAGCCTCCATCAGTCAGTCGCCACCATCTGACACTCCATCTTAGAGCGCAGCCATGGGCAAAACGGAGAGTGGCGAGAGAGGGGAACAAACGCTATTGTGATTTTCAAACGCACAAATGTCAAAACACCGTGTCAGGGAGCAGAAAGAGAAATAGGCAGGCCGATACAGAAAGCACAAGGAGGTTATAGCCACTGTGTCATTTGTGTAACACATTCAACAGTTAAATGGGATGTGTTTGACAATTTGGACTGATATGACCAATGCATTACTGCACCTATTTAATTTTATATCCACAGAGTCATGTCAAGCTTGCCTGGGAGCCTGAATTCACCTCTTCAATTCTTTACACAGAGTGAGTCTGGTCACCTCGGCCTCCGCGGTGCTTTGAGTCAAACATAAACAGAACCGTGCATTAGATTAGTTTTAATTTATTATGCATGAGACATGTCACAAAGACATGTCACAAAATTTCAGATTTCATGTTTTGCTCACTGATTCTGCAGAAATTACACTTCTCAGTTCCTGCGATATTTTTTCTTCTTTTTTCCTCCAGTCGTGTTTGTAAACATTATCTTCAGTGAAATAGTTAACGACAGTTGGAGAGTCACCTGCATAATTCCACAGAAACAGAAAGTTAAAACCATACTTTGAAACATGAAACATACGTTTTATGACAACTATACTATAAATAACTAAGCAAGTAAGTAAACTTTGTTTGTACAGTGCTTTTCACAGACCAAGGTCATAAAGTGCTTCACAAGCTACAGTAAAAAGACAGTAAATACAAAATAACATACAATGGACTGCAATAAAAATACAGGAACAACAATAACAACATAAAGGGACATTTCTATAAAGCAAGCAGGTGAAGGCTCCTACAGGTTTCATTAATTACCCCCCTCGGGTCACAGGTGCCTGGAGACTATCCCAGTGACTTTGGGCCTTAGGTGGGCCCTGGACAGGGGCCAGCTCATCACAGGGTGAACACAGACACACACACAACCATTCATAAAAAAACATGCTTTCATATTAATCAATTTTTTGGCTAAAAAGTTGTGTATTATTGGCATTTAAGACAATAATAGTCCATATAGGAGAAATTGTCCCCTGCATTTGATGCATCTTTTCGATGCTGAGGCGACCTGCAGCAGTGAAGACTGCTCTTCTGGCAGAGATGATACTGACAGAACACAGTGTCGTCGAGCAGTGACAGCGTTGTTTTCAGTGGGACAGACTGTAACACTGTGAGAAAGCAGGGTTTAGTTTGTTTAGCAATAAAACCAATTGCTGTAAATGCATAGTAGGTTGTATGCCATGAATGTGGACAATGAATAAATGACCTTTATTGTTGTGCCACTTGATGGCTGAGTGTAAAGCACATATGCTGGGCAACATGTGTCAAGAGTTTAATTCTGACTCTGAGAATTTGCTCGATGTCCTTCTCACTCTCAGCCCATGTCACACTACACCGTCATGTCTAATAAAGCCTACTGGCCAACAAAAGCTTTAAATTAAACATGTACTTATTGCTCATAATGTGCATGAGTGCTATTTCTTATTGGTTAAAAACAGTGCATTGAATTATAATAAATTGAACAGTCGATGAAACATTTTAATACTAATTAACACAGCACTTTTGTGCTAAATGACTTGTCTATCTCAGCTCAAAGTTCTGTGAGTTCATTTGTCTGTATTGCACAGAGGGACACAGATGAAGTTGAACAGTTTGTAGTATCATTTCCATGGCGACAAACTCTCCACCAGGAAAGTCACCTTTAAATAAACAATACAGTTATTCACAGTATGAGTCATGTCTATACAAAATGATTGTCACATTTAGGTCACAACTAGATTTTCTCACCATCATCAGGTTGTTTTTAGATTGCACTTAATCACTTCATATTTGATTGTGGTTAATTAAATGACCTACAAGTAAAGGTTCACCTCTAAAGTAGTAAGAAGTAAGAAGGAAATAATGGTGTACATCAAAAACGGGAGTTTTTTCAAGTCTTTTAAAAGCAAATCTACAATCAGTTATTTATGCATTAACTGCAGTTTGAATAAATAACAAGCTTCATAAAAACATCCATCCATCCATCCATTAAAACTATGTAGTGACGTGATAATTATTCACTGCAGGCATCATTTACAATTCACTGGTGCCATTGAAGGGGAAGTGTTATGTCAAATCAAGTTGCTTAAGCTTTTAATCATGTTGTAGCAGTGTTCCTACATGATTGGCTCAGTCAGAAATGTATTTCGATTGATTCTTTCCTGTTTTCACCGACCCCCTATCTCGGCCCACTACTCCGTACTTGCAACTGAAGGATTAAAGGTGCTGTACCTGATAGTTCATGTACCCATTTTTTGCGTGTAATACAATAAATCTGTTTTACCCAACTAAAGATACATTGTAAAGCATCTCTTGGAGTGAAAACTGAAAAAATAAAAACAAAACACAGCCCTGCATTTATTTATAGAGCCTTTTATTCTACGAGGAGCAGGAAATGTGGCATTAGCATGATGATGTTTGTTAGCTTTACTGTGACGGCAAAACAGAGACTCATAAAAGTGTTTATTCCCCTTATTCTAGAAGTTGCTACGTGCACCACCATCTTTTTTTAAAAATAAGAAAAAGACAAAAATGTGTTTCCCGGGGTGTCTTGCTTTAAGCCTTTTTAGATCGATATTGAGGTTAGCAATGAACCAAATGTAAAATAATGATCTACATGTGCCATAGATTATGACTAAACACTCACACAAGCACAATATGTCTCCTTTAAGCAGGAATGGGGCGAGTAACAAGTAAAACCCCCTTTGAATTCACTCTTAAGTTCCGTGCCCAGTGAAAGACAGATGATAGCAATTAAAATGCGGAACAGGAGCTGACGGGACGGTTCTGATTATTTGCAACTCGAGAGCCGAGATGTCACCTGGGAAGAGTGTTACGGCTCAAAATCTGGAAACAGTAAAAACAAGGGGGGGAGAAGTCAATGGGGAAAAATGCAGAGTAGAAAAAACAGCGTCTCGCACACACACACACGCATTAACGCACACAGGGGGGACATGAGAGGTACAGAGGCAGTTTAAAGTCGGACCGCCGTGACCCCTGACCTCCCGTCTCTCTTTCCTCTGCTCCCTTTGAGTCTCTAAAAGGCGTGTGAGAAGCCAGGGGACAGCTGCACCACCCAGCACCACCGCCTTTCGCCCCTCGTCACAAAATCTCTCTCTCTCTGTGTCTTTCTCTCTCGCTCGCTGGGAAACGGAGGTCCTCTTTCCAAACAGGCTTTAACTGCGACGGGGTCAGGAGGAGCCGGGGGCCGGTGGAGGTGGTCCTGTCGCGGGATAAGGTTTCACACTTTTACATGGTCCAGTCTGCTCCTTCGTGTGTGTGTGTGCTGTACGGGTAGGAAGTGGGGGGGACGTGTGGAGTTGTCTGGGTTAAAAATACAAATCAAGAGAAAGGAAGCGACAGGAGTGAATGGACTTTGGTCAGTTTTTTTTTTTGTTCAATCCACAGTGTTGTATTCTAGTGTTTAGTGTAGTTTCTTCAGTGGTGAGAAGTAACAAAGTGCAAAAGTATAAGTACAGTATTTGTAGGCCGATTTTACTTATAGACAGTTCAATTTCCCTACATTTCAACCTCAAATGAAGATAAACACAATGATTGAAATAAAACCAGAATGATACAAATCTATTGATAGACACATCAGGTTTGGCCCTCAGACCCCGGCAGGGAGTGATGAGCAGGTAGGACTCTTCCCCCGGACTCTGGTGGTGGTGAAAAGAAATACCTGAAAAGAAATGAGACTCTGTAAATGTGGTGCTGGGGTGAATAGGGCTGCGCGAGCCAAACTGCAGAATGGAGAGACGACAGCTCGGCCTATCAGAGCTGAAGAAGGCTGTGCAGGTGAGGCAGCAGGGCTGTATTTTATTTTAAAGAAAAATGTTGCCTATTTTGTTCCACTTTGACTCTTTTGATGATGTTTATAATGGAAGTTCGTGGTTGGACACGAGCAGCAGATGTGACAGAGGTGTCAAATAATACTTCCTGAGATTAGTTATAGTTGAGTTATGGAATTTTCTAGAGTGATGTCATTCTTTACATTCAGGAAGCAAAATAAAATAACTAAAACATTTCCAAACATGGCACAAAATTGTTTTTTGTTCTGTAAAACCTTTCTGCTACAGTGACTTTTTTGAGCTCTTAACCATGTTCTGACAATGTTCAGCTGCCTGCACACACAGTAACGGTTAGTGTCAACCTGAACGTCGTTGTCTTAAAGTGTTAACATAACTAAGTTGTGCTAAGCGCCATCTGCCGTTATTCTTTTAAGTTTCAAAACATGAGATGATAAATAAAGGTAAAGGTACTCAAGAGCATGTTTAAAGACTAATAACAATGTGAAAAATGCATTATATTTGTCCTTTAAAGTGTGTTTTAGTAAAATGACAGGTCTAACCTGTCATAGGCACTTTAAGTAACACTGAGTTTCAAATATTTGCACTTTGATCAGTTAGATCGCCTCGAAATACCTGGGTTTGCTGTGGACTTGCTAGTTTGTCCTAAAAGGTTCAACAGTATGCCTATACCAAACAGCCAACAGCTATTGTTTACAGCCTTATTTAAACTGCCTCACTCCAGCCCAAGCGCCCTCTGCTGGCAACAGTAGTGTTTTTAATGTGACTGTGGCTCAAGGGGTTAGACACTAAACTGAGCACATTGTTCTGGCGCTGTAGTCTAGTTTGCTTTGTTTTACTTTACAGTGTTGTTTTGGCTGATATCAATAGATGTTTTTCACTGCTGTCAAAAAACAAGGGGGATTTTGTGAATACTAGTCACTTTTTGGCAGTTCAATCCCTAGCTTTACCTGTTTTCCGGGCTGGATACACTTTATATGGTAAAGTGTCAAAAAATACTTTAAATGCTTGGATGTGATAACGTATCCATGATGTAACTAAGATCTTGATTCTCTGTCATATACTTTCATTCATGAACAATAGATTCAACAGTACAATTTATCTGACACACCTGTTATGCTGGAGTGCCAAGTCTTCCTGTGCTGCTTTTCACACTTTATCAAGTTAATTTGGAATCGCTGACAGAAATAAAGGTGTAAATACACACAGCTTCTCAAGGTTTAATCGTGTAATTGTTCTTGTTTTAATAGTTGTGTTCTTAATGTTCATTTCACTTTTTTTCTCAGGAGTCACAGGATGGACTTGTAACTTTGGGCATTAGGTGGGACCATAGACATAAAAAATAATGGACAGACTGTCGTCGCTCCGCCCCATTCATGAAAATGCGGCTCAGTCATGGAGAATTCAAAATGGCCGCGGGTTAGCCCCCACCACTCCCCCCTCGGTGGGGAGGCGGGGAGAGGCCGAATTTGGGGCGGCCTTTTGCTGACGTACTGCCGTCGTAGCCTCTATAGTTACCGCCCACTCGTAGGTGTTTGGCTGCGCCGTGACATTTCGGCGTAAAGCCCGCCTTCCTCATTAGATATTCAAGAACTTTAAAAATCACAGCGGCTAAACCAGCCTGGTTCAAAAATTCACCCCCTCAGCGTTGTCACAGAGCCGTAAGCTAACGTTTGAGACCAAAGCCGTATTTTGAGCCAGGCTCTAAAGTAGGTTTTGAAACGTCTAACTCCCCATTGACTTGCATTGAATAATTCTACTTCCGCAGCCAGCCCCTAGCGGTCAGCACCAGATTGCAAACATGGCAGCCTACAGTCGGCGGCTCAATTTGAGCGCGGTAGCCTCGCCCACTGGGTGGGACACACACCTAATGCCCATTCACAGGTTTGAAACTACATCATTTAAATCAGCAAAAGTCCTCAAAATGTCTTTTTAACAGGATTTTTGCCTCCTATTAGAGCTGTACTGTTATTGTGTGTGGTTTATTTATTTAATATTATTTCTTTCTTTTTATTATCCTTTATCAAACGTAAAATGTACTTGGTATGACAGAATTAAAATATCTGTATATTTGTTATATGCCGTGATGTTTTGTAAATGAAAAAAAGAAGAAGATTTTTAAATTGTTTTGGCCCTCCCCCACCCATCTCACTACAATGGACACTTCTGCCAATCACACCCCGGGTCCCCCCACCTCCCCCACTGGCCTTTCACTACACAGGGACAATGTAAGGAAACAGTTTCGGAAGTCCAACCCCCGGAAAGCTGCTGGGCCAGACGGTGTCTCCCCCGCCACCCTGAGACACTGTGCGGACGAGCTGACTCCTGTCTTCACAGACATTTTTAACACCTCCCTGGAGTCATGCCATGTCCCAGCCTGCTTCAAGTCATCCATCATCGTCCCTGTTCCCAAGAAGCCCCGGATCACTGGACTTAATGACTTCAGGCCTGTGGCACTGACGCCTGTCGTCATGAAGTCCTTTGAGCGCCTGGTCCTGCCCCATCTCAAGTCCTTCACCTCCTCCGCCCTGGACCCACTGCAGTTCGCCTACAGAGCCAACAGATCTGTAGACGACGCCATCAACCTGGCCCTCCACTTCATCCTGAAGCATCTGGACTCCCCGGGAACCTACGCCAGGGTCCTGTTTGTGGACTTCAGCTCTGCATTCAACACCATCATCCCTGCTCTGCTCCAGGACAAGCTCTATCAGCTCCACGTGCCTGACTCCATCTGCAGGTGGATCACTGACTTCCTGACGGACCGGAGGCAGTGCGTGCGGCTGGGGAAGAATGTCTCAGAGACTATCAACACAGAAACTCCACAGGGCTGTGTACTTTCTCCTCTGCTCTTCTCCCTGTACACCAACTGCTGCAACTCCAGCCACGACTCTGTAAAACTGATCAAGTTTGCAGACGACACCACCCTCATCGGACTCATCTCAGACGGCGATGAGTCTGTCTACAGGAGGGAGGTGGACCGGCTGGTGTCCTGGTGCAGCGACAACAACCTGGAGCTTAACACCCAGAAGACAGTGGAGATGATCGTGGACTTCAGGAAAGTCTCAGCCCCCCTGCCCCCCCTTGCCCTGACAGACTCTCCCATCACCACCGTGGACTCTTTCCGCTTCCTCGGCACCACCATCACCCAGGACCTCAAGTGGGAGCCGACCATCAGCTCCATTATCAAGAAGGCCCAGCAGAGGATGTACTTCCTGCGGCAGCTGAGGAAAGCCAAGCTGCCGGCGCAGATGATGGTGCAGTTCTACACGGCCATCATCGAGTCCATCCTCACCTCCTCCATCACCGTGTGGTACAGGAGCCACAGCCAGGGACAAACAGAGACTACAGCGCATTGTGCGCTCTGCTGAGAAGGTGATCGGCTGCAGCCTTCCATCTGTCCAGGACCTGTACGTCTCCAGGACTCGGGGACGAGCAGGTCGGATCACAGCTGACCCTTCTCACCCTGGACACAGACTATTTGAGCCACTCCCCTCAGGCAGGAGGCTACGGTCCATCCGGACCAGAACCTCCCGCCACAAGAACAGTTTCTTTCCCTCTGCCGTTGGACTCATGAACACTTTGTAACACCTGTCACTTTAACAATAATACTATTTAAGAACAATCTATTTGCACTACTCATTTGCACATTGCACTATCTGCCAACTGTACATTCTGTATATAGTGTTAGTCTATCTTAGTCTATTTTATTCTTAATTTTATGCATGCCTTTTTATATATTTTTTATATTTTATCCTTTGCTTTATGTTGCACCTACGCCGAAGCAAGTTCCTACGTTTGTGAATTTCACTGACAATGGCAATAAACAGTTTCTGATTCTGATTCTGATTCAATACATCTCCCTGGACATTCTGGTAAAAGCTGCGGTTTTGCTATTGACAATGATTTTTTGACATGCGATCCCTCTATCTGTGACATTTTGGGGACTTTCCACTGATCAAAATACACCACATTTTGTTCTCACTTGTCAATTGCGCTGACTTTGGTCCTAATTTTTTATCATTCTGAAGCCCCTGGAGACAAAGAGGCTGAAACACACCCAAAGGACAATGTGAAATTAACTGCAGCAGCTTTTCTTCTGATAGTTTTCTCCAAATGTTTAAGCCTAAACGTTGTCATATAACAGTTTTTGTCAATAGAATTGCCTAAACACCGAAAGAGGAGATTTTAACTCTTACATTTGTAATGTTTACAAGTATGTGTAACAGATCGGGTCCGTCAGCTTGTTTCATGGAGGTTTTACTGCTTTTCCGGGTGTGTAAGCCCTTGTCCTCAAACTTAATGGTCAAAGATTGACTCCCCTTGGACCAAGTTCTGCTGTTGTGTCCTTGTGCAAGACACTTCATCTATCTTGTCTAGTGTGAATATGATGAAGTATCTCAACACTGAGTAATGACACGTGTGTGCGTTTGAGAAGTGCAAAGCAACATTATTAGTATTATAACTTGGCCTGGTAGCATCACCGGCTTGTCTCCATGGAGATCCCCTTTAATGTGATAATGTGGAAAATTCCAGGCAAAGCAAACCAGAAAAGTTACATTATTTGGAGTGAGATTGCAGTAACCAAGATGCAGTATTAAGGATTTCTCCAAAACTGTTGCATTTCTGGATTGTTATAATCAGGAAAGTAAGAAGCAATGTGTTTTTTGTTTGTTTTTTCACAGATTCACTGGAAAAATTACAATCTTAAACAAGATAATATGTTAAGTCACGCATTTCTTTCTAATTTCAATCTAGAAAATGCCTGTCTTCTTCATATTTTGAATAAAACAAGATATTTTACACTTGTTCCATTGGCAATCTTATTTCAAGACAGTCAAAACAAGATGAAAACTTCTATTTCAAGCACTTACCACCTTTAATCTCAATTTGGAAGAAAGTTTATTCAGATTATACCAGCATTTTCTAAACATAATGGCCTAAACAGGAACATGTGAAAACGGTTTATCACGTTCCTAAAACCAGACCCTTTTATTGACAAAAAGATGAATATATGGGACTGTTGCATGAGGCTGAAACAGTCTTTAACACAGAGACAGTGAGCGCTGGGCTGATGTGTATCCGCTCTGTCTTTGTCTTTAAGTTCAATGGCGCGCAGGGACTTGCAGTGATTAGAAGTCCGGCTCCGGGTTTTATCGAGCGCCCGCAGCTCTGGGCCTGAAGCTCGATACTCTTTTGTCTGTCCAGCGACGTGCGAGTTAATGTGCTGACCGCGGGAACACACCGAAATTCAGGAGAAAACGTCTGGAGAAGAGGGCGACGCATTGATCTGCAGCAGGGCGTATTCAAGTAAAAGTAGATGGGTAAAAGTGCTTTGTGGATCAACTTTTGGTTCACTTGATGCAGTAAATAAAATGAACATGTTATTCCTGAATCTTAACTGAGCCCTGTGTTGAATCAATGCAGTTACGGTTTGGCTCTGGGTCCATTCTGTCTCAGGAAGCTGTTCTTCAAAGTAAAGAAGGTTAATTATATTTGTTTGTTTTTCTTGGTATTTTAGTAATTAATTTAGTATTAAACTATGACATATGTAGACCATCATTTTATATTTTGTTCATTGTAAACTGCAATAATGATCTATGATGACTTAATAAAGGATACATGGTGATTTATTTTCTGTTCAAAACTACAGAATTGATAAGCCTCACCTCTTCATGGAGACATTTCTATGTGACAAGCAGCAGATTTTTATTTACGTGTTTTTATTGTTGAAAAATGTCTATAATTGCAAATAATTACTGAGCTATGGGCAGAGATAAGAGGTAAGTAAAAACAGAAATTCTTTCAACACTCAAGCCTCGACTGCAGAACAAGAGAATGTTCTATCATGATTATAAACCCCAACACGGTGGTGCAGCTTGGGCTCTCACTTCACAGCAACAACATCCTGGGCTCGAGTGAATTATTGGTGAACTCTTATGAACCGTCAAATGGTACATTTTCCAACTTCAGTGTCAAACCAAACTAATGTATGAACAATGTATATTTAAATTATATACTTTTGCTACACTTTAAATGATGCCTCTGTTTAGCAATGTTAACCTTAACATTTACCCGGTCGTGATTTATTTTTTTCTCACAATAATCTTATAAAATTTGATACTGTATTGTCCCGATCAGGACTTTTCCAGACCAAACTCATTTAAAGCTGGGGCATCTCATTTTCACACAGCAAACCCGGAAGTAGGTTTTAAAATTTAATTCCTCACTTTGACAAACCCTTGCCATGGTGTTCAGCACTAATTTTTGGGTTTAAGACAGCTTTTTTTCAGACGCCAAGTGAAACTCTGAGCACAGCCAATCACAGCGCTGTTTTCTACTCTTACTTCCAGGAGGACGAGACATTAAATACTTAATACTAGATGCAGACAGCACACATCAGTCTCATTTTGTCGCATCTCAGTATTGCTTTTACAACATGCTCTGGAAGAAAACACAAAATTTACTAATTTACAAAATAAAAGTTGGGTATCCCAGCTTTAATGCAACAAAATAACAACAGAGTGAGCTTTTCTGGAGCTGCCCACCTGCTTTAGTCCATGTATAAATGTCTTAGTTTACACATGGAATTAGATTGACTGAGGTTTGAAATCCTGTCCTGGTTCTGAACTGGTCCAGATGTTCAGTTAGTGGGATTCAAACTTTGTCACATTTCTCCCTCTTTGTTTAGATTTAGTCTGTCTAGATTTAAGATAATATCAGATATCCGTGTGTTGATGTGTGTGTGTGTTTTGTTTGTTTTTTCAAAATCAAATATTACACAAAGACAAAAAGACGACAAAGACAGGCAGAGTTCTCACTAGAGCTAGTTTATTATTATCACTGTTATTGTATTTTCTTCAATCAGTGAACAATGATCCCTAAAACAATACAAACCACTAAAAGGGTCTATTTAGCCTTTGTACACTATGTGGATATACACATTTCAATCCTGACACATTGGTCTCAAACAAAGTGTACAAACTCAACATATTTCAACATACAGTGGTCCCTGACAATGCTCTATAGAAAGCTTCATTAGCGTCTCATAGTTTGGACCTGAATTGGAAACGGGAAATGCGCTTGGAGGCAGTGACCCATGCATCAGACAAACACGAGAGGAAAAGAGACGACAAAGTGTGTGTGACAATGGACTGAACAGGTTTGTGCAGCTACAATGGAAATGTAAAGCGGATAATGACGATGAGAAGAGTTAGATACATGTATGTGTTTTGGTTTCAGGTTGGCACCATTTTTATACCCTGCAGACATTTAAAGAACAGATTATGAACGCTTAACCTGCAAATGCTGTACAATACTGACAATCCCACTGTTGCCTTTTGTGGTTGTTTGTTTAACGGTTCACATGTTTAAATTTAGGATCATTTTGTGCTTTAAAGGTCATCATGATAAAGCTATACATATTTATATTGAAAAACAATAACCAGTGGGGAAAGTAACAAAGTACAAAAGTAAAAGTACTCAAGTAAAATCTTTAGCCATCTGTACGCTACTTAAGTCATTTTTACAGTGGATACTTTTTACTTTTACTGCACTACAGTTCATTTGCAAAAACAGATGTCAACAAGTGCCATTTTAAAAAGTCAAAGTAGTGTTTTCAAAAGCCAAACGTATTTTCCTGCAATCAAAATAGTACCACGTCCCTCCTTGATGAACTCCACCCAACATAATTTATAGATAACATCTGTAGAAGATGGTAACAAAAATAAAAATACTTTTTATAGTTTTTCTAAACAGAGGTATCTGTTTTTGCAATTGAACTATTGTGTACTTTCTACTCCACTACATTTTTTAACTGGAATGAAAGTAGAATGTCCTTGTTATAGTTTGAGGCGTTATTTTTCAGCTCGTTCATGGTGATATTCGGCCAAAAGGGTTTGAGTTCAAGACTGGACTTTGAGCAAACGAAAATATACATAGAAAATTCATGAGGGGAAAAAAGGAAACTGATTGGAACCGCTGCTGTTGATCAAAGATCAGCACAAATCTTGATTAAAATCACCACATTTAATGCTTAATCAGTTCACATCAGTATGAAATGTTTTTACTTTTTACTCTTAAAGAGCATTTTAAACATGTACTTCAATAGTTTTACGTTTACTTGAGTATTTTTTGCTTCTGTACTTTAACTTTAGTAACAAACCCGACTACTTCCACCACTACTGCTGAGAAATACAAGGACAAATGGTCATAATAATTGCCTTGTGTATTTAAAATCAAAGTCTTATTATTAAATCCAGTGCAGTGAGGAGCGTTTTGACTGACAGCGTTAAATGCCAAATGCCTTTCAGCCGCTACTGACGTGGGTCCATAATCAGTGCATTTAATTTTACTGTAACACAATTTATTTTTCCAATTTAGAGCACACTTGGCCAGTAAAGGTCAGCTGGAGAAACCAGCAGACGCTGCAGGTAAGCCTTACAGGTGTCCAGACATAATATACCATCATTTCTGGTGGTCATACCTGATTTTTTTTTTTTTTTTACGGGAAAAACATAACTAGTTCACATACCCGGTTTTTTGCATGTAATAGAGTAAAATATGTGTTTCTCCAATTGATATATTATAAAAGCATCTATTTGAGTGAAAATGAGACCACGGCACTTTCTCTGCATCTATTTATACAGCATTTTATTCTACGAGAAGCAGGAAGTGCGCCGTTAGCATGCTAATGTTTGCATTAGGTAAGTGAGCGATACATGCTGTAAAGACTTTAAAACTAGTTCTATTTTTCCTGTTTCAAAACAATAAAAATCAAGTACAGCACCTTTAAGTTTACACGACTGGACACATTTTATGGTGTTTTCAAGTGAAGGCGCTGTACTCCGTTTTTACTGCCTTAAAAACATAAAAAACAGAGCTAGTTTATTTGAAATAGTTTCCAACAGTTTAAAGCTATTCCTCAGCCTCTTAATTATTCACAGCGATGAGTTTTTGAGTCGCTTTTTGACTTTCAGAAGCCTTTCAGTTTTTACTTTCACTCTAATACTAAAAACAACAACAACACCTGGCATGCTAACGGCGCACTTCCTGGTTTGCAAAGGACATAAACACTTTAAAATTAGACGGAGAACACATTCAACAGTCTCATTTTGACCGTAAAAGCTGCTTATAACATATCTGTACTAAAGGAAAACAATATGTGGAGAATATCAGGTACAGCCTCTTTAATTGCCCTTTGTTGTTGAACAAGAAGAAAGAATAACATATCGTAGATAATGATAAAAGAAACTTGCTAACGTTGCAGTTTGGCCTTGCAGGTGTTCTAACTTTATATATATATTTTAAAGGTAATTATAATCCAAATAAAGATATATGTGGTAAGACAGGACAAACAACACAAGGCAAGAGCAGGTTTGCCCAATTGCTTTAAAAGTTTGTGAACAAAAACATTCTAAATTCTGGAACGGAGGCAAAAGTGAAGTGGAATGTGATATGATTTCAATGAAGAAACCTCAGAATATCACAAAATATGAAAAATCAGAGTCTGGTTTAAAGACATTTATAATTGTATTTCGCACTATGCATTTAGCATTTTTGATGATCTTTAGGTTTGGACAAATACTTGAATAATCTTCAAATGTTAAGCCCACAATAGTTTTTAATTTTATCCACAGATATATTACATTACTCTAAAATAAATTAATGGCCAAATTCCACCAGCATTTTACAGTTGTTACAGTGAACAGTATACCATAAATTGCAATGGATTCTGGGAAGATAAGTTGAAAAACAGTATTTATATGGTAGTATACTGAAAAATTTACCAGAAATTATTCTTTGTGTTAAAGTCAAATACAATTTTGAGGCTAGAAATTTATATTTTGTAATAAGAAGCAAAACAAACTGACATTTTATACACTTGAAACACAAAATTGTTGCCTGTATTTTGCTATAAAGACTTAAAATCATTAGAATTCAGATCTGATGTCAGAATATTAAAAATAAAATGTGTCACGTTCGACTTGCCTCCATTCCAGAGTTTGGAACATTCTCATGACATAGCATTTTAAAAGGTCTTTTTGATTTAAAATAATGATAGACTGGCCTCCTCTTTAGAACTGGAACCCACGCCGACAATTACAGCTTACATACATGATATTTTGACGGCGACAGGTGCGAGAGAATCGTATTTCGATGGAGCGAAATGACCGATGAGTGAACGGCGGTGATGGCCGAGGTGACAACATCAATATGGGACAGAGATTCTCCTGAAGCAGTGAAGAAAATGAACACGAGCTGTCAGTTTCAAAGGTAACAGGACCCGGCCTCCTCCCCGCAGTTGGACATGACGTTTGGACGAGGATGGAGCGATCATCGCGCATCGACGGAGGGAGAGGGGATCGAGATTTGTCAAACCCAGAGGTCGCCAAAGCCATTTTCATCAATACATCAAGAAAGATCAACCGACAATGTTAGACAGCACCATCTATAGCACCATATTGTGATCACGTCGACATTAGTTTTGCCATTGAGAGGCTAAATATCACAGTGTTACCACCAGTGTTGTCCAATAATGATTTTTTTTTTTCAACACTTTTTCATTTGCGCTAAAAGATTACATATTAGCTTTCTCATGCAGATCTAACGTAGGGGATTTCACGTCCTACTTTTGTAAATACACGGAGGTCAATGTGCGTCCCAGGTCTAATACTGTATTATACTGATCTCCAACATAAAGTTTTACAATGACAATTAATCACGTTTTTGACAAGAGCATAATAAAGGAGTTGAACTTGAACGTCAGCATTATTTGACATTGACAGGAGAGACGTGTGTTGGGAGAGATTAATGCATCACAAATGTAATCAGCGCACATCGATGGTCATTCGGTGCCACGATGATCAATAGCACGTAATGTAATATGGGACTCGAACAAGCCATGTCGAGTGTTAATGGGAAGAAACACCACTGAGTTTAGCGGCTCCAGTTTGAGATAAAGGAGTGCTGTGCGGTTCAGGCTGGCACCGACGCAAAAGTTAACGCAACCTGTTTTCAGCTTTACCGAAGGAGAGAGGCCATTTTGTCTGCGTGCAGTTCACAAGATATTTGAACACATCGATTCATGATTCAACTACAGTACTATTGAAATCTGAATATGTTACAAATTCAAATGTTGCATCAAAATGTGACAAAAAAGCCAAAGTGTTCGCTTGTGACAGCATTGCAATGTATTTCCTTTCACGTCTCAGTATAGTATTAGTTAGCAGTGAGCCATATTGACAAAAATGAATATCTTGACTTTTTTTTAGCGTCCAGATGATAATATGTTAATCCAACAGAAATGTGTTGAGATTTCATTTTCAGACAAACGTGAAATGTATTTAAATTTAATCTTTAAAATGCAGGAAAATCCACTATACCATTGTTTGAGAATTCACAAAATGTTTTTCAGTTTTCAGCTCTTTCTGCAGCATTTTTTTTAACTATAAACGATAAACTCAATATTCAAATCTCGCACGTCTTCAGAACAACATTCACAATATTATCTACATTTTGATGTATTGTTCATGTTTAGTTTTAGCACATGGGCAATATAAAATGATCAATATATAGTTATTCGTCCTGACAATTTTGATTTGACAGAGTGCCTCAGAGGATAACTTCTGGGCCATGACTAAAATGT
Source organism: Rhinogobius similis (assembly GCA_019453435.1). Lineage (NCBI taxonomy): Eukaryota > Metazoa > Chordata > Actinopteri > Gobiiformes > Gobiidae > Rhinogobius > Rhinogobius similis. Next base: position 24,337,657 of record CM033621.1, read on the forward strand.
ATTTTGAGTCTCGACTGCTGCATTGACAAATCATGTCTTATTGACAGGCCTTTTCCCCTGAAGTGTTTGATGAGAACAGTTTGGTTAATAAGATGCATAACACAAAAAGCTCCTTTAATACCAGCAGACGAAGCATGCTTTGGAGTGACGTGAGATCCACAGGCTGTTAAGTTTGTTTTGTTTTAACCTGAGAGTGTATTCACCAACAAGTACAAAGTACAGAGGAAAATATAGAGGTATAGTTTCTCAAGACGGCCTTTAAAATCCAGCAGCACTAAAGGCCGTGAAAACTGTACAGAAAATTGCACTCGATAAAGTTGAGCATCTATTTCCACTTGTTTACAACTGTATCGATGACGAAGAACCCTGAAGAAAGCAGACTTGTAAAACGTTGGAGGCCGACAGACATATAACATTGAAGTGTGTCCCTGAGCACTTCCCGTCCACAGGGCAGAGTCACTCACAGAAGAGG